>JAGDQO010000635.1:92500-692500 GCA_018342035.1 Solanum appendiculatum | reverse complement strand
GCATGATGAGATTCGGGAGGTGGGGCAAGCTTAGCTTAGTTATGTTAGGCCTTTTGAGATTTTGAGGGCAGTTGGTGAGGTGGCCTATGAGTTAGCTTTACCTCCAGCATTCTCAGCTATTCATCAATTTTCCATGTTTCGATGTTACGTCGATATGTTCTAGATGAGTCTCATGTGCTTCAGTATGATGCTGTTGAGTTGGATGATCGCCTGACCTATATTGTGGAGCCAGCTGCTATTTTAGCCAGAGATGTGAGGCAACTGTGGTTAAGAGCCATTCCTGTAGTTAAGGTCTGTTGGAGGCATTGTCGAGTTGAGGAGGCTACCTGGGAAACCAGCGGGAGTAGTTCCCCAGCTTATTTGAGCCCTCAGGTATTTCTTGACTCTTCCTTTCGCCGACAAAAGTTCTTTTAGTAGTGGATGTTGTAATGATCCTTCTGGTCATTTGTGTGTTTGTGCCTCTTTTCTGTCATTTAGAGCACTCCTGTAGTGACCCCATGTCATTTCTTACTTGCTGGCACTGTAGGTTCGGTTGACTGGTTGTTCGTTTGGGTTTTGTGCTTGTTTTCCTATTTTAGAGTTTTTGAAGCCTGAAAAGTTGATTTCGGTCATAACCTCAGGTGAATGACCTCAGAAGGGAATTCTGACGGTTCCATCAGCTCCGGAACGGCCAAATTAGTCTAGAAGCTTGATTGGCTCGAGTCTCGAGGCTTCTGGTGTGACTTTGGCGTCATTTGGCTCTTTAGCCTTTAAAATTTTACATAGAGTTACCTTTGGTCAACATTCTTGGTAAACGCGCTCGGATGATAATTCCATCAGCACAGTTAGTTCCGCAATTTTGAGTTTGGTCTTGAGTGACCCTTCGTGCGCTTCCCAAGGCTTTTGATCTAATTCCAAGGCCCTCCGTAGAAGTTAGCTAAATTGGTGCTGTGGGTGTGGGACCTACTTTTTTTTTAAAAGACCTCGTATGGGAATTTCTACTGCGCCATTGAATCTGAAACATCTAATTGATGGGGTAGCATATCTCGTTTGCGTGTAAGGGATTCTGAACGAATCCCGAGCACCCCGTCGGAATTTCAGAATTTTCAAAACCTCAGTTGGTGCACAATTGAAATCTGCAGACACATCTCTTCCCCGCATTCGCGGGATTGGTTCCACATTCACAGAGGTGTAAGTATGTCTACTTCGTGTTCACGGGGCAGAGGCCGCGTTCTTTGAGGTTTAAGGTTTTGTTCTCCGTGTTCGCGTGAGTTGCTCTGCGTTCGCGGAGGTCTGTGAGGTTGGGTGACCTTCTTCTTCACGTTCGTACGCCTGGGGCCGCGTTCGTGGAGCTTTAGTTGTTATCCCTCCGCATTCGCGGGCCTGGGGCCACGTTTGCGGAGGTCAGTCGAGTGCAGTGGTTATTTAAGTGAGGTCAAGTTCATTTGGATTGAAAGTTCCAAAAATTCATATCTCCCGCATCTTTCATTGGTTTTCGTCGATTCAAAGTCCCAGGTGCTCAGAAACTCATTGGTTTTGTGGGTTATTGGTCATATTGTGTTGGTTGTACCTCGATATCCATGATATCGAGGCGTAAGTTGCTATCCTAGGCCTAATTTTTTAAAGTTTTGCATTTCTTGTTGTTGGTTGTTTGGGGCTGATCTGAGCCCCGATGGTAGTTCCATTTTGGAATACAAGTTCAGGGGAGGATTTGGGACCTCTTTATCGAGTCAATTCTGGAAAAATCCAGAGCAGGTCCCACGTTTCCCAATTTTGACTCAAAAATTGGTCTGTCTTCAATTTTGATGATTATAGTCCTAAACGACCGTATTGACGCTGTTATTCTATTTTTGACAGCATGGCAGCAGTCTGAGGCCATTCTGAAGGGAAAAGCTCTGGCAGGGTAACTTGGAGCACGCGTGGTTGGCCTTATGGTAGGTTACGACTTCCCTTCTTCCTAGATTGAGCTTGAATGCGTAAATGCTTTATGATCCGTGTGAATCTGGGGTGGGTAGCTAGTATTTCTGTTCTTCTTCCCCGATTTCTTCATTTAGAGTTTCTTTTTGGAATGCTTGGGGCTAGTATCATGGTCTATTATGGGTTTTTTACCCTTAGGTGTTGTGATTTGTTTGTGGGTTATCTGTTGGGTGGTTATCTGTTGTTGCATGAATGGGTTCGGGTTATTTTCTTTCGTTATACTAGTTGCTTGTGCTTTTCAGCCTTAGAATAGGTTAGGATAGTATTGCCTTAGTTCCATGAACGTGTTGACTTTGGTATGTATCCGATGCCGTTTCGGATGGACTTGGTCCTTGTAGAATGGAATAGCAGACTAGGTTCTGATAGTTTGGGCTATGTTTTTAATTTGCTGTTGCGATCTTTCTGTTTCCTCTTCCCCCTTTCTGCGATGCTGATGAGTTATTAGAGGCGTAGCCTCTTCCCGTCGGGGATGCACGAGGCCTGGTTTTCGTTGAGGTTTATTGAGAGTGTACATCGGCCCGTAATGGCCAGGAATCATTTCGTGCTGTGTGTGTTGATTGAGAGTGGATGACGATCCACGATATCTTAGATTTTGAGATCCTCTATGGAGTTGATATGACTCACACTCTCTAGCTGGTAGGAACAGGGCCCCCGGGAATGATAGCTGACTTACTTGACTGGCATGGGCTGGGCCCAGGGTAGGTCCCCCTTAGTGATTAGCTGGCAGGGCAATTGGATATATGTTATTTGAGGTCCTCGTGGAGTAGACATAGCCCACACACTTGGCTGGCTGGGACAGGGCCCCCGGAGTGATGAAAGGCTCACTTGGTTGGCTGGGACAGTGCCCTTGGAGTGATAGCCTGTCGGGCAGTTGGAAATCAGTTTATTTGGAGGGGTCGGCGTACCCCCCCTTTCATCACTCGACTAGATGGGTTCATGCCCTCGGAGTGGCTAGAAGGATTAGCTAATTGAGTTTGGTAGTCGGACTCGTGATTGGTTCAGTGTTGGGTGATTTATCGGTTCAGAGTTCTATTTTTCTTTGATTTCGTAGTCCTAGATTTTGTGTGTACCCTCTAGGTCTTATGGGGGCTTGATTGGGTTTACTTATTTTATTCTTAGTTTTACTTTTTGTTTATTCTATTCATGTTCTGTTGACCTCTGTTTGTGTTTGATTCTATCTTGTCTGCTTGGTTTTATTTTTCTTGCTCAGTCGGCCTATGATGCCTACTGGGTACCTGTTGTTTGGTACTCATGCTACACTCTGCATCTATTTTCGTGACGCAGGTCCGAGCACCTATTTTCAGCGTTGAGTTCAAGCCTGCAGCTGTCTATTAAGGAGACGAGGGTGAGCACATGGCATTTTTGGATTACCTGTCTCCTTCTGTGTTTATATTTTTGCTTGTCTTTTGTTTTTGAGACAGTCTTGTTTCTGTGGTCCACTTTTGGGACTTCTACTCTTGTTAGTAGTTTTGTACATGTGACTTCCAGGTTCTGGGAGGTATCTTTGTATATATAGTTTTGGGTTCATTTCCGCCTTCTCTTATGTGTTCCTTTATTTATGCTTCCGCTTAGTTGAGCTTAGTTTCCACCCTCAGTCCCATTACTGTTAAGTTCCGGGATAGGGTCTTGGCTGGCCTACTAGTGGGCTGGTAGGTGCCTTCATGACTTGATAAATTGGGTCGTGACACTCTGTCTCGCTCTCTCTCTTCTCTCTCTTATTTGTTTCTCCATTATTTCTCCACAGATCAACTTGCTGTTGCGATATTTTGTGCAACATAATTGTAATCTGTTGAAGTTTCTCCTCTTTCTCTACAATAGTTTCTAGTTTCACATCGTCGGTTCCGCTCATTCCTCATTTATCATCGATATCTTTTCAGGTAAAATTAATTTAGGGTTTTGAAATATTTACTAGTATTAAATCGGGACATTTTTAGTGGTTAATCACTTGTTTGTGTTTATTTGAAGGCTGGTTAGTTTTGTGTTTTGTTGGTGGTTATCTTGTTTCGAAAAGCTCTAATTTGTAGTTGTTTGGGTTTAGGGTTTAGGAATGGTTGTGGTTGGTTGTTATGGGGTTTTGTTTTTTGAGGGGTGTTATGTGTGTTGTTGTTGTTATTATTTTTATTACGAAATATTTGATTTTTGTTGATCTGGTTGATTGTTTACCAATTTTTAATAATTTTTTTCTATCCATTTCTGTAGATACAAATATAATGCCTCCTGTCAAAAGAAAAATTGTATTAACATATGAAACAAGTGAAAGCCAGACCAAGATTAAGAAGAAAGCTAGGAGTAAAACAACTAGGAAGAAGAAGGAAAATTCCAGTTCATATCTTTTAGAAGAGCTTGCATCCGTAGAAGTTCATGCTCAAGTAGAAGCAAGAGTTTCTTCCAAAATAGAAGTAGGAGTTTCAGAAGAAGAACCTGATATTCTCTATGAGGGAGAAGAAAAAATTGAGGATGATGAAGAAATACAAGATAAAATTGAGGATGATGAAGACATACAAAATAAAAATGAAGTTGAGGAAAAAGGACAAGAAAAAAGTGAGGATGAGCAGCAAAGACTAGAAAAAATTGAAGTTGAGAAAGAAGAAGAAGAAAAAAATGAAGTTGAGGAAGAAGATGTTGTCAAAAGTATCAATGCACACACTTTTCCTGTGCATTTACAGCCTGATGCTAATGGTGATAGCATTATCAGGTCAGCCATGGGAAAAGCTTTCCATTCCTTCAGGGAAATGCTCTGGGCAAATAATTTGGAACAATTTTTTAAGAATAGTTGTTTTGGGCAATTTCTTGATTTGCCTCTGAATAATAATCCACGTTTTCAAATGAGCATGGTCTATGAACTTCTGAAAAGAAGGTTCATGTTTCAGAATAATGAAAAGAAAGATGAGATTTTGATTAATTATTCTGGCATGCCACTTTTCTTTGGCAAAAAGGAGTTTGCCATAGTTACGGGTCTAAAACGTCATTCTCCTACTGAGCCCATTCCTGTTTATACAGTCGAAAAACAACCCCGCAGAAGAAAGAAGAAAGGAAAAGATAAACGAACAAGTAATAAACAGTCAACTGAGGAGCAGGACTTGATATCCCTTGTTGGCCCAAGCTTCAAAACTTCCAAATTGATAAATTTGTTGAATGACAAGGAGGTTTCAAATAAGCACAAGCAATCATTGTGCTTACTTTGGTTTGTACATAATGTATTTAGGGGTTGTTTGGTTACTGGTTAGAGTTATGCAGGTATTAGTTATGTGTGTATTAGTTATGCAGGTATTAGTTATGTGTGTATTAATTATGCAGGTATTGTTATGTAGGTATTAGTTATGCAGGTATTAGTTATGCAGGTATTAATTATGCAAGTATTAGTTATGTAGGTATTATTTACTAGGATTTAGTTATGTAGAAATTACAATACATAAATTATTACTTATTGAATATTTAATTTATTGTAAATTAATATACCTTTTTTTAATAAAATCTGAAATTATAAAATCCAATAAATATAATAGTACACTTGATAAACAAGTAGTATTCAAAATAAAATGCAACAGTTCTTGTGGGGTGGGGTGGGGTGTGGGGGCGCTTTGAAAATGAAAATCAATCACCAACTGTAAACTATGATGCACAAAAAGAAAAAAGAAATGATGCACAAATATTAAAATGCAACGGTTCTGCCGGGATGGGGGGATAAAAATAACGAAACCACAAAAAAAAATAAGGTACAGAAATAGCTTAGTCATTTAAAAAAAAATAATAATAATTAAAAAATAGCTTAGTCAACCCCCTTAATTTTGTAAATTAGTATTATTTAATTACAAACAAATAAGTAAACATATTAAGGGTAAATATGTAATTTTATTATTTTAATCCATTTATAACTAATACCCTCATAACTTATTTCACCTTCTACCCCGCATAAAATTATACATAGATTTCTTCATAACATATGTGAGTATTAGCTATGTAGAATTACAAAGACCCAACCAAACACCATATAAAATCATATATGAATAACTTTTATACAACATTTGGAGACTTACCAACCAAACACGGTATAAAATATATACATGAATAATTTTTATTCTATTTACAAACCAAACATGCTAAAAATTAATACATGAATAACCACGTTATTCATGTATTAACTTGTCCCCTTATCCAGTAACCAAACGACCCCTTATGGTCAAAGATGTCAACAACAATATACCCCTTAAGTGGGTGAAGTTCTTAGAGGATATTGATGCTTTCAACAACTATCCTTGGGGTCATGATAGCTACACAATGACTGTCAAATATTTGTTGGTTCCATTATCTGCAAAGACCAATAACTTATTTGGCTTTCCATGGGCTTTCTTGGTAAACATAAACTTTCTTAATATATTTAATATTTTATTGAATAATTCAACACTTGACATCGTTTTCTTTTGTATAGGCTTGGGCATTTGAAGTAATTCCTCATTTGAGGATTCATGTAATGGCCAACGCAGAGGTCTCAACTTCAAGGAAGTTGAGATGGTTAACTTCAAAAAATGCCAAGAATCCTTCAGATCTTTTTAACCCTCCTGATTATGCTGTAGGTTGATTCTTCTGTTTCAACATATGGCCTATATGTTGCTTTATATGATTCTTCTGTTGCAACATATGTCCTATATGTTGCTATATATGATTCCTATGTTGCAACTTATGTCCTATCTGTTGCTACATACGATTCTTATGTTGCAACATATGTCCTATCTGTTGCTATATATCAATCTTTTGTTGCAACATATGTCCTATCTGTTGCTACAGATTTATAATATGTTCCTACAAATGACTCATATTTTTCTATCATAGGTTGTTCATCCATGGCTAGTCCCAACAGAGAATGAGTTGCAAATGCCATTCTTGATTACTCTAAGGACTGTTGAAACTCTATTTGGTCCTGTAGTCGATAGAGTTAAAAAGGAAATTGGATGGAGCAACAACCATCAAAAGGGGCAAGAATTGATGATGGTGAATTTCATGTTTTTAATGAGGATGATATGGTTGATGCAGCTGTAAGGGCTGGTGTTAACATTGGTGTTGGTGATGGTTTTGGTGATGGTGTTGGTGCTGGTGTTGGTGTTGGTGGTGGGGTTGGTGTTGGTGCCAGTACGGATAAAGGTGGTGTTGGGACTACCTCTTGTAGTAAATGTAGTGGCTTTCTATTTGAGAACTGCAAGAAAGAAGATCACGACGTTATCAAGTATCTTCGAGCATTGGCTAACGCTATTAATGAATTGAAATACAAGAGGGGTGTCATTCCACCACTTTAGGTTCGAGATCCATATCCTCCACAGTCCAAGAGGAGAAGAAAATCTTTTTTCAAAGCGATATCAGATTGGAAGAAAATATTATTGGAGAATTGCCACATGCTGTAGGAGAGAAGATGGAGCTCAAGTCGGTGAATATTTACAAGTTTGTGCCTGCAGCGAAAAAAAATATTTTGGTGGCGCTGATGGAAACAAAGGATCATCACGAGCTATACGGCATGCATTATCTTAGTGGAAACTATTTCAAGAACATGACAAGTATGAACGTTTGGTGGGAGGACTGGGTATTTTTTCTCCACTACACTAAACCTTCAATTTATATTTTTTGTTTGTTTTATCTTTTCAATCATTATCCTCTTTAATATTAATTGTTATTCCAGTATGTTGATGAAATTCTTACACTCAAGCGGGAGAGGCATTTGAGATTCCATGAGCACTATGATTCTATGGATAGAATCATGGATCTCAACTTCTATGGTTACTTCAAAAATAAGTTCAAGGATATTAGCGACGAAGCTACAACAGCTGGTGGTAGAATTCTGAAGCTGTTACTTGATGAGCTAGTATGGGAAGAGGATACCATTAACTATGTTAGGGGAAATAGACCATATCTTGGAGACATGGATTTGATTGGCGCAAAAAGGGTTATTGCAGTCATGAACATAGAAAATTTTTTTTTTGTTACTCTTGAGATCCTATTGCACGAGGGTCGCATGAATGTTTATGACGGCAACATGATGGTTTTTGAACATAGCTTATTTTTGACATTCATACAGCCTGTGTTCGAGTTGTTTCCCATATTGTTGAGGCAAAGTGGAATCATGAACCATTTGCCAGCAAAGTTCCTCAATGAACCATGGGAATTTGAAGGTCGAGTGGATCCCATGGTCAAAAATGAAACTGGTGTCGCGTGCGCATCATACTTGCTTGCTTTTATCGAGCATTTGATAAATGGTGTTACTGTGAAACCTCCCGAGACCAGGTTGTGTGACAATATAGTTGCAAGGATGCAATGGATTTGGGCTGCCGTGGTAGTTTCTAGGAGCTTGAAGCCTTGAGACAATGTTATGTTTGTATGTAATTAATGACAATGTTTTATGTTTATCTATTCCAACATATAACTTAAACATGTTTATTTAGACAATGTAAAGAACAAGTACACAAAAGTGAATATTAGTTATGCAACTATATAACTTATGTTTATTTAGAATACTATGACAATTTTAATGGTTGCATACAACTACATGAGATTCTTCCACCCTTCGCAGCATTCTAGGTAATGCATAAAAATAGAAAAAAGATCACAACAATTAACGCGAAGATTAACTTCTAGTTGTTACAACATTTGCTCTTCTTCTTCTTCTCGTTCAACACCCATTTGTTACTTCTTTGAATGTGATTTTCATCAAATTCCAACTCCTTAATTCTCTTGGCCAATCTCATAATAACAAACTTGGATCGTATATCAACATCTTCACGATCCCTCCATCTAAAGAAGTTGCATGCATTCTTCTAAAATACACCACAAAGATATTAAACAAAAATCAAAATAAAGACAAAGAACAGATCTCCAGACAAATTTATGTAGAGAACATAACATAAACATTCATGATAGCATGGACAAGACAAAAATCTTCGACCTAGATTGTCCTCCGACCACAACGTTTGCATTGAAACTACGTCTCCATGTTTGCAACAAATTTTTAGATCCAGCATCAGATCATTCTCATCATTACAAATACGATATAAGATTACATTCGACATTATAAAAATATTTTTTTCTTGAGAAAAGAATAGCAAGAACAGATTCAGCTTCATAAATGAATGGTACTGTCACAACAAAGGCTCCTCTTTTAAAGAAGAAATTCTGACCCAACGGCTATATAAAAAATTTAATAATTACATTGATTAGAGTGTATCAAATGATAGGCTAGGCGTAGCTTTTTAATTGGTTTGGTTAACCAAACCAAATACATGATACATTCACACGCCTTAGTAAAAGTAGTAAAACGGCTAGAAGAGAAGAGAATAGAGAAAGAAGAAAAGAAATAAGAGAGAGAATTATGAAAACCCTAACAACTTATTTATTTATTTATATCCCTTCCGCATAATGAAATAATTGGCCGGTAATGGATTATATGGGTTGGGCTTGCTGACCTTTTATTAAATTTTCCACAGCATGCCACAGTTCTCACCCAACTTGTTGCAACATATGCCAATTTTAAATCTGTTGGAACAGATGTCAATTCTATGTTGTAATTTTCAATACAACATACAACATCCAAGTAAGGAAAATTATCTAGCAGATGTACATAGTCATTGAGACATTTGAGACATGCAAACATAATACGATATATATATATATATAACATGAAACATAGACGATGTACATAGCTTGAGGAGACATGACATGCAAGTAGTATGCCCCCATACTTGAGAGAAGTCTAGGCTAGCATCATATTTACAAAGGCATTAAATGCCAACAAAACAACATTTGAAACACTCTAGCTTATGCTACTTCAACTAGCAAAAAAGGACCCATGCACTACGGCAAAAAAGGATCTGCAGTCAACATTGAGCGATTAAACCTGGAGGAGCATCAACATTCTTGAAGAGTGGTGGATCGGAGCTACCCATGCATTCCATCCCAAGACCACCTATAGAAAAATAAACAACTATAGTCAGTAGGAGGAAGAAAAGCATAAACAATGAGAGAGACAGTATGTTATAAAGCAAGAACACTTACCAAATGATGAAGCTACCCTCCATTAGATAAGATCCGACAAAAATAAACAACGAGCATCACCCATGCACTGAGAACACAGCTGAAGAAGAAGTCATATTAGCTGAGAAACAACTTATCAGGATGTTATAAGAAAGAGAAAGGCTTACTCTTGTTAGCTGAGAACAAATCAGTAAGAAAAACATAATCAGGTTGATGACCCACAACAGGAACATGTGGAGACCTAGATTCCTCCAAGATGGTAACATCTTCTAAGTGAGAGTGAGAGGTGAGAGTGAGGAGAAAGGAAAGAAAAAGAGGACAAGAGCCGAGTGCGGCGAGGAGGATGGAGGGAGATAAAGATGAAGAATGAATGAATAGGGTTAACCTATTTATAACCCTACCGAATGGGCCTTTAATTGTTGCTGGGCCTTATTGGTTGGGGTCTGCCCATGGAAATGTAACTGATTAATATTCTGTTGCAACTTTTAAAGATTCTATTGCAACATTTGTACATTCTATTGCAACTGATTCATATTTTGTTGCAACAGATACAAAGTAAATGCATACGTTAATTAATAAATTAAGTAATTTAGTAATTAAAAATGTTACATTAAACCATATTTCATTACATTAGACCATAATTTAGTAATTAAACATGTTATAACACTATGTATAACGATTATCTATTATGCTATGTCACAATCATATTGAATTGCTTAGTCATCACATGATGAACTAATGGTATAATACTATTATGTATTGAATAATTGAGTAATTAGATGAAGATTGTTATAATAGATCATAATTTAGTAATTAAACATGTTATAACACTATATATTAGTATTACTTATTGTCTTAGGTCATAGTTGTATTGAATTACCATGAAAAGCCACATGTATGGTTATACATATGTTGCAACTTATGACATATCTATGGTAATTTCAACACAAAATTGACCATATGTTTCAACATATTACTGATATGTTGCAATTTAATTCAATTCTGTTACAACTTTTGACAATTTTGTTGCAATTTTGGTAAATTATGTTGCAAAAGAATAGACATATGTAACTTTTGTGTGATAAATCTACAATAGAATAGGCATATGCTGAAACATATGCAAGGTAGATGCATACGTTAATTGATAAATAAAATAATTTAATAATTAAAAACGTTACATTACACCATATTTCATTACATTAGACCATAATTTAGTAATTAAACATGTTATAACACTATGTATAACGATTATCTATTATGTTATGTCACAATCATATTGAATTGCTTAGTCATCACATGATGAACTAATGGTATAATACTATATGTATTAAGTAATTGACTAATTAGATTAAGCTTGTTACATTATACCATAATTTAGTAATAAAACATGTTATAACACTATATATTATGATTGTCTATTGTGTTATATCGGAATCATATTGAATTACTTAGTCCTCACATGATGAACTAATGGTATAATATTATTATGTATTGAATAATTGACTAATTAGATGAAGATTGTTACATAAGACCATAATTTAGTAATTAAACATGTTATAACACTATATACTAGTATTACTTATTGTCATAGGTCACAATTGTATTGAATTATCCTGAAAAACCACATGTATTGTTATATATATGTTGCAACATATGACATATCTGTGGTAATTTCAACACAAAATTTACCATATGTTCGGACAGATTACTGATATGTTGTAATTTAAGTCAATTCTTTTACAACGTTTGATAATTTTGTTGCAATTTTTGTAAATTATGTTGCAACAGAAAAGACATGTAATTTCTGTGTGATAAATCTATAACAGAATAGACATAAGTTGCAACAGATGCAAGGTAGATGCATACGTTAATTGATAAATTAAGTAATTTAGTAATTAAAAAGGTTACATTACACCATATTTCATTACATTAGACCATAATTTAGTAATTAAACATGTTATAACACTATGTATAACGAATATCTATTATGTTATGTCACAATCATATTGAATTGCTTAGTCATCACATGATGAACTAATGGTATAATACTATATGTATTGAGTAATTGACTAATTAGATGAAGCTTGTTACATTTTACCATAATTTAGTAATAAAACATGTTATAACACTATATATTATGATTATCTATTGTGTTATATCACAATCATATTGAATTACTTAGTCCTCACATGATGAACTAATGGTATAATATTATTATGTATTGAATAATTGACTAATTAGATGAAGATTGTTACATTAGACCATAATTTAGTAGTTAAACATGTTATAACACTATATACTAGTATTACTTATGTCATAGGTCACAATTGTATTGAATTATCCTGAAAAACCACATGTATTGTTATATATATGTTGCAACATATGACATATCTGTGGTAATTTCAACACAAAATTTACCATATGTTCCGACAGATTACTGATATGTTGTAATTTAAGTCAATTCTTTTAAAACTTTTGATAATTTTGTTGCAATTTTTGTAAATTATGTTGCAACAGAATAGACATGTAACTTCTGTGTGATAAATCTATAACATAATAGACATAAGTTGCAACAGATGCAAGGTAGATGCATACGTTAATTGATAAATTAAGTAATTTAGTAATTAAAAAGGTTACATTACACCATATTTAGTTACATTAGACCATAATTTAGTAATTAAACATGTTATAACATTATGTATAACGATTATCTATTATGTTATGTCACAATCATATTGAATTTGTTAGTCATCACATGATGAACTAATGATATAATACTATTATGTATTGAATAATTGACTAATTAAATAGAGATTGTTTCATTAGACCATAATTTAGTCATTAAACATGTTATAACACTATACATTAGTATTACTTATTGTCTTAGGTCACAAATGTATTGAATTACCATGAAAAACAACAAGTATGGTTATACATATGTTGAAACATATGACATATCTTTAGTAATTTCAACACAAAAAATTGACTATATGCTCCAACAAATGACTGATATGTTGCAATTTAAGTTAATTCTGTTACAACTTTTCACAATTTTGTTGTAATTTTTGTAAATTATGTTTCAACAGAATAGACATATGTCACTTCTTTGTGATAAATCTTCAATAGAATAGACATATGCTGGAACAGATAAAAGGTAGATGCATACGTTAATTGATAAATAAATTAATTTAGTTATTAAAAATGTTACATTACATCATATTTCATTACATTAGACCGTAATTTAGTAATTAAACATGTTATAACACTATGTATAACGATTATCTATAATGTTATGTCACAATCATATTGAATTGCTTAGTCATCACTTGATGAACTAATGGTATAATACTATATGTATTGAGTAATTGACTAATTAGATGAAGCTCGTTACATTATACCATAATTTAGTAATTAAACATGTTATAACACTATATATTAGTATTACTTATTGTCTTAGGTCACAATTGTATTGAATTACCATGAAAAACCACATGTACGGTTATATATATGTTGCAATACATGACATATCTGTTGTAATTTCAACACAACATAGACCATATGTTCCAACAGATTACTGATATGTCGCAATTTAAGTCAATTATGTTTCAACTTTAGACAATTTTGTTGCAATTTTTGCAAATTATGTTGCAATAGAATAGACATATTTCACTTCTGTGTGAGAAATTGTAACACCCCAATTTTTGAAAAGAAGGAAAAATGCAGTTTTAAAATTTTTCTGGTGCCAGTGGCAACGGAGGCCATCTACGGACCGTAGGTGGAGTGACGGACCGTAGATGGGAACCATCGATGGCCCTGCAAACTTTGTGAATTTTGAGTTTCTGAACCTTGACCTACGGAAAAGCAGGATGGTTCGTAGTTCGGTTGACGGGCCGTAGATGGGTTCCGTAGATGCCTTCCAGACTTAGCCAAATTTTCAATCCAAAACGAACTTTCTGAATCGATTGACGGAAGAGCAGGACAGTCCGTCAGTGGATGTACGGACCGTAGGTCCTGTCTGTCGATTGGCCCCGACATCAGTTAAGGCTATTTCCCCACAACTAATGAACAAGTGCTATGATGATGATCTAAAGTAAAGTAAAGGAAAGATGAATAGCTTTTCTTTGCCATGGTTTATGCTTCATGTTTTAGCTTGGCCATTACATGTCATGATTATATGTCATTCTAGCATGGTTTATATGCCCCTTTGTGCATTGCTATCATACTTGGTACTTGATCGTACTAACACATACTCTTGCCTACATTGATTCTATTGATGTAGGGTCTGGCGGCTCCTCTCATCCCACTCATGGTTAGTCAGTTCTAGTGATCGTGAAGACTTGGTGAGGCCTCCTATGTCAGAGGGCCTAACCTTGTTACTTTTTCATGTTTTTCCACTATTTTTGATATTGTACTGGGCTGCATCCCAAACCTTCATATCTATTCTATTATGTTAGATGGCTTGAGACATGAGATGTAGACTTCCGCTGTTTTTGATTAAAGCCTTGTTATGAAAAATGCTCTTTTGAACTCTTACTTCTCTATTATCTTGTATGCTATGTATGCTAAGGGCTTGTATGAGGCCTCTCGGGGTCTTGTATGCCGTGTTACATCTAGGGGTTACCCTGGGTCCTGACATAAATCTACAATAGAATTGACATATGCTGCAACAGATGCATACGTTAATTGATAAATAAAGTAATTTAGTAATTAAAAACGTTATATTACACCCTATTTCATTGAATTAGACCATAATTTAGTAATTAAACATGATATAACACTATGTATAAGGATTATCTATTATATTATGTCACAATCATATTGAATTGCTTAGTCATCACATGATGAACTAATGGTATAATACTATTATGTATTGAATAATTGACTAATTAGATGAAGCTTGTTACATTAGACCATAATTTAGTAATTAAATATGTTATAACACTATATATTAGTATTACTTATTGTCTTAGGTCACAATTGTATTGAATTATCATGAAAAACCACAATAATATGTTGCCACAGAATATACATATGTTGCCACATATGCAAATATAATAATTGATAATATGCCAAAACAACTACACAATCAAAGATGTCCATCATCAGGCAAAAACTCAACAACATTATCTAGTTCAAAATCACAACTAAATAATTCACAATGAATATCTTCATCATCGTCACTTCCCTTGGGCAGCCTTTCTTGCGAAGTTTTTGCTCGTGTTGATGAACAGTGCAGCAAATGTGTCTTTGTCCCAAAACATAAGGTTTTAACACCCACATTCTATCTAAGACTTGTCGTAAATTATGTCGACTTGTCCTTGTTTTATGTGGCTCCATTTTTTTCATGTTGGCAATGAACATTAAACCTTCTCACATGGATTCACCACCCTTAAAGATTGAAATTATAGCAAGCGCATAGGATTAACCAATGTGGCCTCCGTCTGCTGCTTGATTAATCATTTCCACAACATTTGAATCGTTTTTGTTGAAGAAGTCAAACTACAAAGGAAAGAAACACATTTAAAAATACAAAATACATTGATAAAAGCGTGAATACATAGGAAGAACATTAAAAATTACCACGCCTTTTCTGTATAAGGCTTCTAAATTTTCAGATGCTCAGCAAATATCCAAGAAAGAAGTAGATTTTTCAAATAACCGACATTTCACTCGCCGTGTAAACTCAAGAAAGTCGACCAACGTTACCTTCTGATATACAGAAGGTTCATTACCGACTTCATTAAGGACCCTGCAACTGAGAAATCAAATCAAACGGTTAGGAAATAAATTTAAAGAGAGGCGAAAACTGATTTATATAAATACCTTAATTTAACATTCATTAAATCTTTGAAGGAGTTGGAAGCAATCCTTTCAACGATATCAATAAGTAGACATCTCGGAAGGGATTCAATGTAGTTTGTAAATTTTCAGTTTTTAATCCTCCGCATCATTTTTAACTCTTCCTTCCTAGCAAAAGTCTTTTAGACTTCTTTTCTGTTATAAGGATTGTGAAGAAGTTGCAAACTTTTGAAGAAGACTTGCAACTTTTGAGTTTTAAATGTTTTCAAATAGCCTTTTGTTTTGAAAAGGGGTAGAATATGAAGAGTTGTAATTATGTTCCTTTATTGACAACCTTTTTTTTAAAGTTGTTCCAATGACAGTGTATGTGATTGATTGTTGACACCTAACAGGTAATTATATGACACATATATTGTAACAGATGCACAATTATGTTGTAAGTTGTAACACACAATTGAAATATGTTGGAACAGATGCACAATTATATTGTAAGTTGTAACACACAATTGACATATGTTGGAATAGATGCACAATTATGTTGTAAGTTGTAACACACAATTGAAATATGTTGGAACAGATGCAAAATTATGTGGTAAGTTGTAACACACAATTGAAATATGTTGGAACAGATGCACAACTATGTCGTAAGTTGTAACACATAATTGACATATGCTGAAACAAATGCAGCATTATGTTGTAAGTTGTAACACACAATTGAAATATGTTGGAACAGATGCACAATTATATTGTAAGTTGTAACACACAATTGAAATATGTTGGAATAGATGCACAATTATGTTGTAAGTTGTAACACATAATTGACATAGGTTGGAACAGATGCACAATTATGTTGTAAGCTGTAATACACAATTGAAATATGTTGGAACAGATGCACATTTATGTTGTAAGTTGTAACACCCAATTGAAATATGTGGGAACAAATGCACAATTAATCATTCAAATTGGCATACATCATCAAATAAAAAAGAACATTCATTAAACTTCAACAGTAATTATGAAGCATTTCGATTTAGACATGTAGTTTTTTTGTGGCCAATGTCCTTACATACAGAACACTTATTTTTTCGTGTTGGAAATGATTCACCAACTCCACGCCTTCTCTTATATCCTCTTCTTGCAATTTTGCTTGGATCAACATATGGAGGAGGTATTTCTCGCTCTATGATATTCAAAGGGACACTCCAAGAATCTTCGGGTGCCACAAGATGAATTTCCTCACAGTATGCAATTATGTATTTTTCCATTGAATAATATGGAGATGAGTACTAATTGTTTCTCCCAATTGCACACGCAAGTGTACGTGGTCACGCAAGTAATATAGTGGCACAAAAAGAGCTGGATTATAGAACCCACAGGGACTTCTCAATTAACTATTTACTAAATTATACTAGTTTAATTATTTATTTAAGAGTATCAAAAGAAATAAAAGAATGCAATAATTAAAGAAAAAGATGAACTTACAATACTTTGGGAGATTCCAGGGCTGCAACATGCTTAAGGTTTCATGTATTGCATATCATGTAATGAATTAAATACAGTTATCAAGTTACTGATTTACAGGGTTGATTTTTTATGATCATGATCTCTCGACCTCTAATCGCCTACTCCAACTAGCTGTCTAACTACATCGTTGAGCGGGGATATGCAGTCCTAATTGGCGAGCATTTATATTTCATCCTGTTTCGTAACCAAGCAAGGTGTTCGTCCGGGCATCACTCCTGAACACGAATCTAAACAAAGTTAGAACAAGCTCTTTGCATTCTCTAGTCTATCTACCTCTTCATCTCTCGAGTCCAAGAATAGACAATAGATTTATTTCTATGGTGGCCTAGCATGAAATACTAAAACAAGAACACAAAAGTAAATTAAGCGATAACCAATAATTCATTCAAAACAATCGATGTTCAACAATTACCCATAGCCGCTGTCCCATAACAACGGTCTTTAGCTACTAATACCTAAGAAAAAGAAGAAGAAAACAACCCTAAAAAGTATTGACAATTTTTCCTTACGAAGTGTCTTCCTTAAAAAGTATCTTCAATAATTATTTCTAGGGACTATTTATAGATGTAGAAAACCCTAAACAAAATAATTAAGTCCAAAACAAATTAGGAAACCCAAAACCAAAAGGAATTGGGTCTCACATTGAAATAGTGACCGACTTCAGTAGTGTTTGCTGTTGTGCCTTCAGTGAGTGACACGTGGCAAAAGTCTTCAATTCGCAATTCACTTGTAATTTGCAATTTGTAATCTGCAATATGCAATCTTATGCACTTTATATTATACATTATTATATTGAATTTATTCCACTAAGCTATCATCTTGATTTTCTTCTATAACATTCTATCTTTAATTCGTTTTAGATCCAAAATTTTTCATCTTCACACCAATTCAGTCCTACAAATAAATTATACTATTTAGCACAATCCATAAAATTCATGCTAAAAAGGACAAATATAAATAATAAATATGAGGCAATTAATGATAAGAAAATATATTCTTGGCCTCAGATCAACACCCCACACTTAAACTTAAGCTTGTCCCCGAGCAAACATTAAAGCTCATCTCAAAAATCATACTAGGAAGCCATCACTTTGTTTGATACAAACAATTAGGCCATATTGAAATTTGAAAACATCAAGTACAATTCCCGCTCATTATGCAAGACATCCAAATAAACAACAAACCTCTAACCTCCTAACCTCAAGGAAAGACTCTGAACTCATCAAATTTAAGCTTGATCACCTACTCTCATCAAATAAAAATTAATAACATCATCTATCTATCATGAAACAGGTGCCCTCACAAGAAGAAATAGTCCACACAGTAAATTCAAAAGATTGAATATAAATTAAGGACTTTACATCAAAGATCAAATCTCACACTCACCAGTAAAATTCACATGTATGCTCAAAGAACCATATGCTTGCCATTATGTACATCTCCACTAATTAAGCATGCTCGAATAGAATCAAATAGGACTTTAACGAGTTGTAATGTAGGCTAGGGGACGGGTATAAAAACTATATAATAGTGAGTTACACTTCCCTAAGAACTTTGCAATTTTAGACTTCATCACCCATTATTTTCTTCTCTTTATTTTAAGCACTCTCTTCAACAATTATTTCACAAGTAATTCTCATCATCTAAAGAATGCTTCAATCATTTTTTTTTCTTTCACAATATAACTTTTTTTTCTCAAAATTTTTAAAAAAATTTTTTCCTTTTTTTTTTTTTTCTTTTGCATGTCACATTATTTCAAATAGGGCTTTTTTTCACAACTTTGTAGCCATCATTGATTTCTTTTTCATTCAACCACCCCTTTTCTTTTTCCAGATATAACAATTATAATCAGTCTATACTGTAGTGTTCAAGGAAGCAAGGTGCAAAAACTAGGGATTCAACAAAATAGTTAAGGGCAAAATATGGCTACCAACAAAAGGCTACAGGCTCAAAAGAGCGAACTAGTGATATAATATCTGAGAAGGCTAAAATTTACAAGACAAATCAAAGAAAGCCTATTATCATCACCTAAACTGAGCAACACTTTTTATTTCGCTTCAATAACATGCAGGGCAATGGCACAAGTATCAATCAAGATGAATCAATTCTACTTTTAAGATAGACATGATCATAACAAACTACAAAATAAATAAGTTATTTACAAAGTCATAACCATGAACCTCGGTGTCAAAGAGTCTGCAATTTCAATAGCAATCAAGCATTCACAAGAAAGTATTATTCAAAATTAGGCCTAAATAGCAAGTATCACACAACTCAAAATTGTTTTTTCTTTTCTCTAAAAAAAAATAAAATAAAAAATAAAAAATTTACTCCCAATCAGTTCAAAGGGACTATCCTCAGGAAAAGTACCGAAAACAAAAGCCGAGGAACCCACCTAAAAATATAAAAAGACTCGATAAAGCAGTAAAAACTAGGAATTCATTCCTCCACCCCACACTTAAAAATATGCTATGTCCCCAAAGCATCAAATAAATTTTAAAGCTAGGGTTAGGAAAACTCCCTGAGGCCTCTAAGCCTAGCTAGTAGCATGTTCTCTTAATTTTCATCAAGGGTCGTCACCCTACCCTTAAGCTCAAACGTGCTCCTTAGCTCCATATTCTTGGGTACTCAGACTTCTCCAAAACCTGTAAAAATTAGACCAAAAGAAAAAAATGACACTAAAAAAATAAAAATAAAATAAGAAGCTACACTCCCAATTGGGTTGCCTCCCAATAAGCGCCTAATTTAACGTCACGGCACGACACAAGTAAATTCACCACTTTTCTTTCCACTTTGAACTTATGAATTGTACCCCTAACTTTGCATCAATTTTTCTTCTCTTTTCTAAGAGCGCTGGTATAAAGATAAAGGAACGAAGAAATAACTGTTGCATCTTGCACTTCTTAACCCTTATGTGAGGAATGTCGTTTTGCCTACATGGATTAGAAAACTGTAGTATATAGGGGCCTTGTTCCACATCTAGACACTCCTCTATTAGTTCAGATGACTTGAATTTCATGTCGTCATCCAAGCATAATGTAGAAAAATGTTTAGAATGAGGTCCAATATGCCTCAACTCCAAAGCAACAATATTTACAAAATTCTCACTTTTGTACTCTTTCTCAACATTGACATTACGGAATAAGGTATAGTTGAATGGTTGGAATTCCTCTTTTTGCTCCACTATCTCCTTCACATACTTGGCATACTTAGGAATTCCCTGCAAAATATCAGCCAAGGGAAGATTAATGTGAACTTGTTTAAGGAGAGACAGAAACTTACCGAAGCATTCGTCCTCATTCTGGTTTTTGAACTTTAGAGGAAACGAAGGGGGTGGTTTTATTTGAGGAACAATCCTCTCAACAGTCGCATCTTGAACCACTTTTTCGGGTTTCTTTTCTTCTCTCACCGCCTCAGAACTTCTCTTCTTTGGAGCAAGCTCTTCAAGTTGTAATCCACTCTTTGTGCTCACCGCATTCAGTTGCCTTGTGTTAGGATCCGTGTCACCCGGAAGACCTCCAGGAGGACGCACATTAACTACATTATCCAATTGTGCGAACTGCCTTTCCACACTTTTCTGTGTTAACTGGGTGCTTCTCAACTCTTCTCCCAACTTTCTATTGTGTTCTTCATTTTTGTTGTTGATTTATGTACTTAGCTTTAGGAACAACTCCTCATTAGTCATGCCTCCTTGCTTCGCACCTCGATTGTTTGGCTGTTGAAATTGTTGTCCATCACCTTGTGGTCTGTATTGGTTGTACCCTTGAGCCTGATTTTGGTGTTGATTCTGATTTCCACCCATGAGAAGTTGGGGTGGTTCCTCCAACTTGAGTTATACGTGTTCCTATAATTATGCGTACCTCCACCTCTTTGGGCATTCCCCACTTCATCACCCCTGTCAACATCACAGATAACAGAAG
Source organism: Solanum appendiculatum (assembly GCA_018342035.1). NCBI lineage: Eukaryota > Viridiplantae > Streptophyta > Magnoliopsida > Solanales > Solanaceae > Solanum > Solanum appendiculatum. The sequence goes on along the minus strand of JAGDQO010000635.1, from coordinate 671,288 downwards.
AATCATAATAGGGGGGAGAGGGAGGGTAATAACAGTTAGGACAACCATTCCAATGACCAAAATGACCACCACATAGATGACAAATAGGACACTCGATATCTAAGTGGGGTCCATTACAATAATTACAAGGATACTTCTCACCCAACTACGATTTATCCCAATCAGTCATATCAATAGGAGTACCAAATTATTCAAAAGAAAAAAAAATTAATTATGTAGAAAGAAAAAAAATTAACTAAAAAAAATTAAAATAAATAAATAAATAAAAAAGCAAAAGTATAACCTAGAAGAATAGTTAATTTCTAAGTCCCCGGCAGCGGCGCCAAAAACTTGTTGCTCCCAATTGCACACGCAAGTGCACGTGGTCACGCAAGTAATATAGTGGCTCAAAAAGAGCCGGATTATCGAACCCACAGGGGCTTGTCAATTAACTATTTACTAAATTATACTAGTCTAATTATTTATTTAAGAGTATCAAAAGAAATAAAAGAATGCAATAATTAAAGAAAAGATGAACTTACAATACTTTGGGCAATTCCAGGGCTGCAGCATGCTTATGGTTTCATGTATCGCATCTCATGTAATGAATTAAATATAGTTATCAAATTACTGATTTACAGGGTTGATTTTATGATCATGATCTTTCGACCTCTAATCGCCTACTCCAACCAGCTGTCTAACTACATCGTTGAGTGGGGATAGGCAGTCCTAATTGGCGAGCATTTATATTTCATCATGTTTCGTAACCAAGCGAGGTGTTCGTCCGGGCGTCACTCTTGAACACGAATCTAAACAAAGTTAGAACAAGCTCTTTGCATTCTCTGGTCTATCTACCTCTTCATCTCTTGAGTCCAAGAATAGACAATAGATTTATTTCTATGGTGGCCTAGCATGAAATACTAAAACAGGAACACAAAAGTAATTTAAGCGATAACCAATAATTAATTCAAAACAATCGATGTTCAACAATTACCCATAGCCGCAGCCCCAGAACAAGGGTCTTTAGCTACTAATACCTAAGAAAAAGAAGAAGAAAGGAACCCTAAAAAGTATTGACAATTTTTCCTTACAAAGTGTCTTCCTTAAAAAGTATCTTCAATAATTATTTCTATGGACTATTTATAGATGTAGAAAGCCCTAAATAAAATAATTAAGTCCAAAACAAATTAGGAAACCCAAAACCAAAAGGAATTGGGTCTCACATTGAAACAGTGACTGACTTCAGTTGTGTTTGATGTTGTTCCTTCAGTGTGTGACACGTGGCAAGAGTCTTCAATTCGCATTTCACTTGTAATTTGCAATTTGTAATCTGCAATATGCAATCTTATGCACTTTTTATTATACATTATTATATTGAATTTATTCCACTATGCTGTCATCTTGATTTTCTTCTATAACATTCTATCTTTAATTCGTTTTAGATCCAAACTTTTTCATCTTCACACCAATTCAGTCCTACAAATAAAATATACTATTTAGCACAATCCATAAAATTCATGCTAAAAAGGACAAATATAAATAATAAATATGAGGCAATTAATGATAAGAAAATATATTTTTGGCCTCAGATCAACACCCCACACTTAAACTTGTGCTCGTCCTCGAGCAAACATTAAAGCTCATCTCAAAAATCATAGTAGGAAGCCATCACTTTGTTTGATACAAACAATTAGTCCATATTCAAATTTGAAAACATCAATTACAATTCCCACTCATTATGCAAGACATCCAAATAAACAACAAACCTCTAACCTCCTAACCTCAAGGAAAGACTCTGAACTCATCAAATTTAAGCTTGATCACCTACTCTCATCAAAAAAAAGTTAATAACATCATCTATCTATCATGAAACAAGTGCCCTCACAAGAAGAAATAGTTCACACACTAAATTCAAAAGATTGAATATAAATTAAGGACTTTACATCAAAGATCAAATCTCACACTCACCAATAAAATTCACATATATGCTCAAAGAACCATATGCTTTCCCATTATGTACATCTCCACTAATTAAGCATGCTCGAATAGAATCAAATAGGACTTTAACGAGTTATAATGTAGGCTAGGGGACGGGTATAAAAACTATATAATAGTGACTTACACTTCCCTAAGAACTTTGCAATTTTAGACTTCATCACCCATTATTTTCTTCTCTTTTTTTTAAGCCCTCTCTTCAATAATTATTTCACAAGTAATTCTCATCATCTCAAGAATGCTTCAATCATTTTTTTGTCTTTCACAGTATTTTTTTTTTCTCAAAGAATTTTTTATTTTTTTTCCTTTTTTTTTCTTTTTCTTTTTCATGTCACATTCTTTCGAATAGGGCTTTTTTTCACCACTTTGTAGCCATCATTGATTTCTTTTTCATTCAACCACCCCTTTTCTTTTTCCAGATATAACAATTATAATCAGTCTATGCTATAGTGCTCAAGGAAGCAAGGTGCAAAAACTAGGGATTCAACAAAATAGTTAAGGGCAAAATATGGCTACTGAGAAAAGGCTACAGGCTCAAAAGGGCGAACTAGTGATATAATATCTGAGAAGGCTAAAATTTACAAGACAAATCAAAGAAAGCCTATTATCATCTCCTAAACTGAGCAACACTTTTTATTTCGCTTCAATAACCTGCAGGGCAAGTTCTAGACTAAGATGCAAAACATGGAAGAAACAAATTCTCACCACACATGGCACAAGTATCAATCAAGATGAATCAATTCTACTTCTAAGATAGACAGGATCATAACAAACTACAAAATAAATAAGTAATTTACAAAGTCACAACCATGAACCTCGGTGTCAAAGAGTCTGCAATTTCAATAGCAATCAAACATTCACAAGAAAGTATTATTCAAAATTAGGCCTAAATAGCAAGTATCACACAACTCAAAATTGTATTTTCTTTTCTCTAAAAAAAATAAAATAAAAAATAAAAAATTTACTCCCAATCAGTTCAAAGGGACTATCCTCAGGAAAAGTACCGAAAACAAAAGCCGAGGAACCCACCTAAAAATACAAAAAGACTCAATAAAGCAGTAAAAACTAGGAATTCATTCCTCCCCCCCCCACACTTAAAAATATGCTATGTCCCCAAAGCATCAAATAAAATTTAAAACAAGGGTTAGGAAAACTCTCTGAGGCATCTAGGCCTAGCTAGTAGCATGTTCTCTTAATTTTCATCAAGGGTCGTCACCCTACCCTTAAGCTCAAACGTGCTCCTTAGATCCATATTCTTGGGTACTCAGACTTCTCCAAAACCTGTAAAAACTAGACCAAAAGAAAAAAATGACACTAAAAAAATAAAAATAAAATAAGAAGCTACACTACCAATTGGGTTACGTCCCAATAAGCGCCTAATTTAACGTCGCAGCACGACACAAGTAAATTCACCACTTTTGTTTCCACTTTGAACTTATGAATTGTACCTCTAACTTTGCATCAATTTTTCTGCTTCTTTCTAAGGTCGGTGGTATAAAGATAAAGGAACCAAGAAATAATTGTTGCATCTTGCACTTCTTAACCCTTATGTAAGGAATGTCGTTTTGCCTACGTGGATTAGAAAACTGTAGAATGTAGGGGCCTTGTTCCTCATCTAGACACTCCTCTATTAGTTCAGATGACTTGAATTTCATGTCGTCATCCAAGCATAATGTAGAAAAATGTTTAGAATGAGGTCCAATATGCCTCAACTCCAAAGCAACAATATTTACAACATTCTCACTTTTGTACTCTTTCTCAACATTGACATTAAGGAATAAGGTATAGTTGAATGGTTGGAATTCCTGTTTTTGCTCCACTATCTCCTTCACATACTTGGCGTACTTAGAAATTCCCTTCAAAATATCAACCAAAGGAACATTAATGTGAACTTGTTTAAGGAGAGACAGAAACTTACCGAAGCATTCGTCCTTGTTCTGCTTTTTGAACTTTTGAGGAAACGGAGGGGGTGGTTTTATTTGAGGAACAATCCTCTCAACAGTCGCATCTTGAACCACTTTTCCGGGTTTCTTTTCTTCTCTCACCGCCTCAGAACTTCTCTTCTTTGGAGCAAGTTCTACCAGTTGTAATCCACTCCTCGTGCTCACCGCATTCAGTTTCCTTGGGTTAGGATCCGTGTCACCCGGAAGACCTCCAGGAGGACGCACATTAACTGCATTATCCAATTGTGCGAACTGCCTTTCCTGACTTTTCTGTTCTAACTGGGTGCTTCTCAACTCTTCTCCCAACTTTCTATAGTGTTCTTCATTTTTGTTGTTGATTTCTGTACTTAGCTTTTGGAACAGCTCCTCATTAGTCATGCCCCCTTGCTTCGCACCTTAATTATTTGGGTGTTGAAATTGTTGTCCATATCCTTGTGGTCTGTATTGGTTGTACCCTTGAGCCTGATTTTGGTGTTGATTCTGATTTCCACCCAATGAGAAGTTGGGGTGGTTCCTCCAACTTGAGTTATACGTGTTCCCAAAATTCTGCGTACCTCCACCTCTTTGGGCATTCCCCACTTCATCACCCCTGTCAACATCACAGATAACAGAAGAATCATAATAGGGGGAAGAGGAAGGGTAATAAGAGTTAGAACAACCATTCCAATGACCAAATCTACCACCACATATATGACAAATAGGACACTCGATATCCAAGTGGGGTCCATTACAATAATTACAAGGATACTTCTCACCCAACCACGATTTATCCCAATCAGTCATATCAATAGGAGTACCAAATTATTCAAAGGTAAAAAATTTAAATAGGTAGAAAGAAAAAATATTAACTAAAAAAATTTAAAATAAATAAATAAATAAAAAAGATAAAGTATAACCTAGAAGAATAGTTAATTTCTAAGTCCCCGGCAGCGGCGCCAAAAACTTGTTGCTCCCAATTGCACACGCAAGTGTACGTGGTCACGCAAGTAATATAGTGGCTCAAAAAGAGCCGGATTATCGAACCCACAGGGACTTGTCAATTAACTATTTACTAAATTATACTAGTCTAATTATTTATTTAAGAGTATCAAAAGAAATAAAAGAATGCATTAATTAAAGAAAAAGATGAACCTACAATACTTTGGGCGATTCCAAGGCTGCAGCATGCTTAAGGTTTCATGTATCGCATCTCATGTAATGAATTAAATACAGTTATCAAATTACTAATTTACAGGGTTCATTTTATGATCATGATCTCTCGACCTCTCATCGCCTACTCCAACTAGCTGCCTACTACATCTTTGAGCGGGGATAGACAGTCCTAATTGGCGAGCATTTATATTCATCCTATTTCGTAACCAAGCGAGGTGTTCGTCCGAGCGTCACTCCTGAACACGAATCTAAACAAAGTTAGAACAAGCTCTTTGCATTCTCTGGTCTATCTACCTCTTCATCTCTCGAGTCCAAGAATAGACAATAGACTTATTTCTATGGTGGCCTAGCATGAAATACTAAAACAAGAACACAAAAGTAATTTAAGCGATAACTAATAATTAATTCAAAACAATCGATGTTCAACAATTACTCATAGCCGCAGCCCCAGAACAAGGGTCTTTAGCTACTAATACCTAAGAAAAAGATGAAGAAAAGAACCCTAAAATGTATTGACAATTTTTCCTTACAAAGTGTCTTCCTTAAAAAGTATCTCCAATAATTATTTTTAAGGACTATTTATAGATGTAGAAAACCCTAAATAAAATAATTAAGTACAAAACAAATTAGGAAACCCAAAACCAAAAGGAATTGGGTCTCACGTTGAAACAGTGACCGACTTCAATTGTGTTTGCTGCTGTGCCTTCCGTGAGTGACACGTGGCAAGAGTCTTTAATTCGCAATTCACTCTTAATTTGCAATTTGTAATCTGCAATCTGCAATCTTATGCACTTTATATTGTACATTATTATATTGAATTTATTACATTAAGCTGTCTGCTTGATTTTCTTGTATAATCTTCTATCTTTAATTCGTTTTAGGTCCAAACTTTTTCATCTTCACACCAATTCAGTCCTACAAATAAAATATACTATTTAGCACCATTCATAAAACTAATGCTAAAAAAGGACAAATATAAATAATAAATATGAGGCAATTAATGATAAGAAAATATATTCTTGGCCTCAGATCCCTAATAAATCTTATTTTCTAATTGCACCATATTGGGCTCGAAGCGCTGCCATAGCATATGGACAAGGTATTTTGTCCAAGTCAAAAATACTACATGTACAATTTTTTCTTTGTAGATCCACCGTAGCAACGTCATCAAGACCATTGACTCTGAACTTGTAGTTAGCAATTTGATGAGCCAACAAGTTATTTCCCAATTTGAAATACTTTGATATATCTTATTCAATTGAAGGAACAAATCTATTTGTAGAGTTCACAAACTCCATACGCCTCTGATGAAATAAAAATGCAAATCTCTTGTTTATTTCATCAAATAGTGAGACAATGGGAAATTCTCTTTCAACATCAAATATAGCATTCACCGACTCAGTAGTGTTTGATGTAATAATGTTATATTTACACAACAAAAATAAAATCAATCAGTAAAACATAAAATTACAATATATAAAACCCTAGAAAATAATGCACCTATTTCTCGGGCAAAATGCCCTGCTCCATGTGTCGAATCCAATGTGTGCAAGAGTTTCAGCTACCTTTGGTACCAAATCTCTTATTTTATTGAAATGGTCATTGAACACAAATAAATCGTATGCCTTTGCTGCTTTATAAAAATGAAATACTACCTTTGAATTGTGAAAGTTATTTTGAATATTTTTCCCAAGGTGTCCCATGCAACAACCATAATGAGTTGTAGGGTAGATAGTTGAAACCGTCTTTTGAATACTTGGATGCCCATCAGAAATAATGCACAACTCATCAGTATCATCCACATATGTTCTCATCTGTTCAAAAAATATTGATATGAAGCATCACACTCCTTGTCCACAACACAAAAAGCCACAAAAAATATATGATTCGCAGTATCTTGTGCCACCACCAATAGAAAAACACCTTCATACTTGCTCCTCAGGAATGTCCCATCAATGGCTATTACTTTTCTCATTTCTTGAAAAACAATAATCCAAGAAGCATACGATACAAAGAAGTACTTGAACCTCCAAATTTCATCAAGGGCCAATGCTGTCTTGCTCCCTGGATTTGAAAGTTCAAGCATATACTGATATGCATCAAGCACTGCATATCCGTGCTCATGTGTTCCCCTAACCGAAGCCTTAGCATGCTCCATGCCCTTATAAAACTTCCAATAACTGACCTTTCAACCCAACTTTGTGCGGAGTTGATTTGACATGTCTCTTGTGGATGGGCCTTTACCATTGGGAATCCTATTTTCAAATGACTTTTGCCGTGGCATGCGGATAATGGCTCGTAAGATGCTCTGAACCACATGTATGGTACTTTTGGTAGATTTTAATGACAAATCTGTCACTACTTGTAAATTTTACAGCCCTCAACCACCACTTGCACTCTGGATGTGAACATTTAAAAGAATACACATTACGAGAATTGATCACCTTTATCAATCTAAAATCTTTTTTCAAGCAAGCAATTTTCAATGAAGTTGCTAGTGCTTCCTTGTTCTTGAATGTCATTCCTATATAAAAACCAGTTTCATGATCTTGAACATTGCTCACCCATGATGATTGAGAAGGAGTTGGATTTTTGCTCCTGATATTAGGTGAAGGAGTTTGGTCCTCCCCAAGATCCGGCACATTCAAATTCACTTTACCTTCACCAATTTCATCATGATTATTCATGTTCACATCATTAAATTCAGCATTTAACATATCTTCTGGTCTTCTTCTAGATTGTGATTCAACTCGCTAGGATTTTCAACCACGTACACTCTTAACATAGGCCTAATTGTTTCTCTCGAATAAACAATCAAACTGGATTGATCGGTTATTTTAAAATTTATGACCTTTTCATTTTTAAAATGGTTGGGAATTTAACTGATGACAAGATCTTTCGGTTCAATTGATTTGACAAGAATGGATGATTATATTCACAAAATCATGATACAAAATATCTTTTTCAGCAGACATCCCTACCAACTGTTTAGTGATCTCATCAATGCCAAATATATCGAGTTTTCTTCTCAATACATTCACCAAAACAATCAACCCCTATGAATAAATTCTCCATTAACTGTACCTAAATATATTTTAAAAAAGTAAGTACTAATAATAGAATACAACTTCAGCTTCTATTACAACATACGAGTCTTATGTGGAAACTTATGGGTACTAAGTTGCGACATATAAGTATTTTGTTGCAACATTTACGTCATATGTTGGAACATATGGCTATTCTGTTGCGACATAGATGTCATATGTTGCAACATGAGTAAATTATATGTTGCAATATATGACTATTCTATTGCTACAGGTAAATCATATGTTGCAACATGTGTAAGTTATATGTTGCAACATTTGACAATTTTGTTGCTACATATATATCGTATGTTGCAACATATGGCTATTCTGTTGCGACTAATAAATCATATGTTGCAACATATGGCTATTCTATTGCAACATATATCATATGTTGCAACATGTATGTCATTTGGTGCAACATATGATTTACCTGTCGCAACATGTATGTCATATGTTACAACATATAAGTATTTTATTGCAACTGGAAAATCATATGTTGCAACATATGACTATTCTGTTGCAACATAAGCCTATCATCTGTTGCAATATCTGACTTATTCAACACGTGTCAACTGTTGCAACAGATATAACCATCTGTTTGAATCGTGAATGTAAATTATTGAAATGCAGGTTTATACCCAGATGATGAATAATTTAAAGAACCATTAATTTTACTTACCAAACACTTCTGTGTGAACACAATCAATCACATATGAAGTAATGTCAATTGATATAGAATGAAACACAATCTGTTTCAAGAAGAAGACGAAGCAGCACAATGAATAACAGCCAACAACAACGGCGAGTAGCAAAATGATCTTTCTAGCAACAACAACAATGGCGAACAACAAGAAGAAGAAAAAGATGAATAGAATAGGAAGAAGAAAGCAAGAACGAACAAGAAGAAGAAGAAAAGGAGACCTATGGCGGGGGCAGGTGAGGGGATTTGGTATTTTTTATTACCCCTTTTGGTTGGCTTCCCTCCCTTTTTGGCTTCTCACCATTTTTGGTTAAATTAGGTTTTAGTCTTTTACCCTTTTACCCCTCATTTCATTTAATACAATGGACCAAACTGTCAACTTAAAAACTTGAGGGAAACTCCCACATATGCCTCATAAATTCTTAATCCTTAATTAAACAATTGTCACCTACACCCAATTAAAATAACTTGTGTCACCACCATTTATATTTCGAAGCTGATTGGAACCCTTAATTCAAAGTTCCGAGTGTCCTTGAGCTTGACGTGGAGCAATCCTAGGGCCACAAGGACGAATACGCAGGCTGCCATTGTACAAGTCACATATGAACGTTGGGGAAGAGGACAAGGAGTGAGCTGCGCTGACATATGCGTCCTTAATGTCGTGAATCGAAATCATTTTGAATTGATGCCTTCGATTGAAATTCTCCTCAATTTTTCATGTATTGAGTTGTATTTGATGCCATGTCCTTCTAGGAAATGTCGTGTATCGCTGCTGTGAATGTTAATGTTTCTGTGCTTCTTATGTAAAAGATGCCGTTTTTGCTTCTATGAAAGTCGTTGTGTATCGTAACGTTATTTGGTGAGTTGTGAACATCGGAGCTACTATCCACATCTGATTGGAATTAAGGGGATAGTGGGGTGGATCGATTGGAATTGTTTTATTTAGTTCAGAGTAGGCCAGGTCTGGGCTGTTTCTTTTGGAATGGGCTGAAAATATGGCCCAAAGTTCGCCTGAAAATTGAGTTAAGGGTAAGGTGAGGAGGGACTAAAATTGTAACTAATAAAAGGACCAAGGAATTGCAAATTTAGCCAACTTAAGTTAAGAAGTTAACAAAAACGGGTCAATTTAGTGAATTTGGCTAAAATTCAAATAAGATGAATTAATAATAATTAATTAACAAGCTTCTTAATCTTAACTAAATAAAATAATCAATTTAATTAGAAAATAATTAATTTAAAATTAACCGTAATTTGAACTAAGCTAAATTAACGAAATATTTAACATAAATAAAATCTCTTTGAGGTGATTTTCAAATATTTATAAAAATATACTAATTACATACAAAATTATTAAAACACTATAAAAATGACTAAAATCACATTAAAAACTTGAAAAAATATTTTGAACTTTTATAAAACTAATTATTCTAAATCATTTGAAAATAAAATGCACAAAAACTAATCCATATCGTGGATGGTCAAAATTGGGTGTCAACACTTAGCTCTTTTCAATTGTGTGTATTTTGAATAGTATTGCATGATTAGGTTTGAATATAGGCTTAGCTTAAGCTTTTTATCCTTAGTCAATTTATGGCCATTATTGGGTTGCTTAGCATAACTTTTAGCCAGAAAAGCCTTAGCTTTGGTCGATTATTGTGCTGTTTGAATAGTATCCTTAGAAATTGCCCTTAGGCGGTGTGAAACTTAGGTTGTTGTGTGCTTTGATTGAGTTGGATTTGTTTGGTTGATTTTTTGATATCGTGAGTTCTGATCTTGTTGTTATTGAACTGTTGGGCCTGAGGCCTTGAGCTTGGAAAGACAGGAGTTCTAGGTTAGTATTCTTGTGGTGTGATGGGTACTCTACCAAGTTATATGTGCGATATGAGTTGATTTGTGATGTTGATTAGATTTTATCGGTGTGAAAGCATGTTCATGGCATATTTACATCTGAATTTTTGAAAAACATGGTTTTGGAGTGATTCCGAGTATACTACTCTTTATGTAGGTATTTAGCTACTTAGGAGCGAGACTACTAATTTTTAACTGATTTTACTGATGTAAATTGCTTTTAGAGGGAAAATATCCCATTTTTACCTTACAAGGCAATTTGTTATAAGCTCCAGCGGTCTGTAGTTTCCACTTCAAGTTTTTACTTTGCAATTGTAGATAAGCTCCAGCGGCCCACAGACTAAATTACAAGTTTTTACTTTTGATATGCTCCGGTGAGGTTCCACAGTTTCCTCAGCGATCCATGAGATAGCCAATGAGACAACTCCGTAACCTTTTACATTCATCCTACATTGGCGACATATGTATTGCATCTCTTGGTGTAGTTGAATGCCTGTGTGATTGTTTGGTATGAGTGATTGGTTGTGGGTCTTCTTGTTGGTAGTTTTAGTTACTTTTTGTTATTTTCAAACTCATGTTAGGTTCATCATACTTTTTAAAATATATTTGATCTTCGTGTGCTAAGTCGGCCAATGATGTCTACTAAGTACCCAGTGTTTTGGTACTCATACTACACTTTTGCATCTTTTTCTGATGCAGTTCCTAAAACAAGCCACCCTTAGTGAGTGTTGGATCTCCCGTGGTTGTCCCAAACATGGATCCTGGTCAGCTCCTTCTTTTGTACTAACTCATTTTTGTATTTTGGATTAGTCATTTCTTCGTATATATATGACTTTCTATATTTAGTAGCTCTTGCATAGGTGACACCAGCTTCGGGGATTGGTTCTTGTGTTAGTTTGTCTCTCCGTCACTTTTGGGCCTCTTTTGTATATATTTTTTCGTATTCCAAATGTATGAGATGGCCTTTTTATCTATATATATTCTATCTGTACTTACACATATTATTTTTATTATTACCTAAGCCATTTCTTCCACATCTCATGTTGGGCTTAGGATTGTCCACTCGATGGGTTGTAATGGACACCATCATGGCCCAATATCTGGTCGTGAAAGAAAGAGTTGGGAAAGGAAGTGCACAGATTTTCACATCTGGATTCCATTTGATAGACTCTAGTGAAGGTGGAGTCGTTTTAATGAATGAGGCTGGATCATCCTTAGTGGTGGAAGTGAAAAAGAAGCAAGACAGAGACCCCATCCTTCTTGAGTTAAAATAAAGTGTTCGTAAGAAGAAGGTGATGTCTTTTGAACAATAGGGAGATGGTGGGTTGAGGTATCAAGGTAGGGTGTGTGTTCCAAAGGTGGGTGATCTCTAAGAAAGGATCATGGCAGACACCCACAATTCCAGGTATTCGATTCCTCCGGGTTCTACAAAGATGTACCATGACTTGAGGGAAGTCTATTGGTGAAGACGTATGAAGAGGTCTATTACAGATTTTAATTTGTTGTTAAATGCCCGAATACCAACAGGTAGAGGTTGAACACCAAAGGCGATGTGGTGTGGCTTAGAACATGGATCTTCTGGAATGGAAGTGGAAGATTATTAATATGGATTTCATTACTGACTTACCGTGATCTCGTGGCAGCATGACTCAATTTGGGTGATTGTAGATTGGTTAACTGAAGTAGCGCATAATTTATCGGTAAAGACTATAGATACAATAGAAGATTATGCATTATTGTACCTACATGAGGTAGTCCGACTTCATAGAATCTCTTTCTCTATCATTTCAGATAGGGGTTCTCAATTAAGAAAGGTTAGGGTTTGAAGGTAAACCTTAGCACCACATTTTCATCCTCAGATTGATAGTCAAGTAGAGCATAAAATTCAGACCCTAGAGGACATGTTGAGGGCATGTGTCATTGATTTCAAAGGTAATTGTGATGACCACGTGCTTCTCATAGAGTTTGCTTACAGTAACAATTGTGAATTCAGTATCCAGATGGCTCCTTATGAGGCTCTTTATGGGCGAAGATGTAGATCTCCTATTGGTTTGTTTGAAGTTAGTGAAGCTAAGTTGATAGGGCCAAACTTTGTTCATAAAGCCATGGAGAAGGTGAAGATCATTCAGGAGAGGTTGAAAACAATGTAGAGCCATTAGAAGTCCTATACCGATATTAGGAGAAGACACTTTGAGCTTGATGTAGATGATTGGGTCTATTTGACGGTTTCACCCATGAAGGATGTTATGAGGTTTGGAAAGAAAGGGACGCTCAGTCCTCAGTATATCAGCCCCTACAGGATATCAAAGAGGATTGGTAATGTGGCTTATGAATTGGTGCTACCACAAGAATGAGTAGATGTCCATCAGTATTTCAGATCTCCATGCTTTAGAAGTTCTTAGGCGATCCTTCTCTCATTATACCTACATAGAGTATTGGTGTTAAAAAAAGTTTATCCTATGAAGAAATTCCAATACAGATCCTTGATTGTCAGGTTCTCAAGTTGAGTACCAAGGAGGTTGCTTCAGTCAAAGTTCTGTGGAGGAATCAGTTTGTTGAAGAGGCTACATGGGAAGTCGAAGAGGATATGAAAGCTAGATACCCTCATCTCTTTTCCTCCCATTCAACTCTAGTCCAATGTATTAACTCTTCCTAATCAATAATTCTAGTTCATGTGTTTTAGCCATTCTCATGCTTTTTGTATGTATTGAATTGTGTTGGGTGATAAGATCTTTATCTACCCTCCTTTCATGCCTAGTTGAAAATCTTTCGAGGATTAATGTTCCATAGGGGGAAATAATGTAACATTCTGTATCCATAGATGTAGTTGGAAGCTAAAAGGTTGTAGAAAAGTTTCTAGTGTCAGTTTGGACAGGACCCTCTACGGTTGTAGAAGGACCTACAGTCCGTAGAAATTGGTCCTAGGAGTTGAGTTGGAAAAATTGAAAATTTCAAGTCTTGGAATAGTTCCTATGTAACAACAGGACAGTCCATAGAAAGTTATATGGCCTGGAGAAAGTGGTGATATGGTGAAATTTCGATAGAGACATGGTCTATAGATGGGTCCATGGACCGTACAAAGTCCTACGGTCCGTAGCCTAGGGCTTGTAGGAAAGATGTGGGACTTTGAGGAATTTTTACCTTTGGTTCCATGAAAGGGACCTATGGGTCGTAGAAAGGTCTATGGACCGTAGACCTTGGCCGTGGAGTTTATCAGAAAGTGGATGTCCTAGTAGTCCTTCAATTGTTGATCAGTACGGTCCATAAAACTTTATACGGACTGTACATAGTGACCATAGAAGTGGTTCAATAGTTTTTAAGTAGAGTCAGTTTAGTCCTTTCCCACCCTTTCATAGCCTAACCCCGACTTTTTCAAACCTAATTAAGGCTCTAAATAGTACTATTCGACCCTAACACCCCCATAATCATTTCCAAGACTTTGAGCAAGGATCCAAGAGGAGAAAGCTAGGGTTTTCAAGTGTTCTTCAAGGTTCTCCAAGAACTTTGTTCTTCCAGGTATGTAAGGCTATTTATAATGTTGGACTAAGTTTGCCCTAATGGCCTACATCTAATTCAGTCAGTAAAGAGATAAATCTAGCGTTCTAATAAAAGTTCCATGAGTTTCAACATTGGGTTGTGTTCATTTTTTTGAGTTTAGATTCTTGAGTATTGTGATCATGGTACTTTACACATTTTCTTTGAGTTCTTTTTCATGGTTTATATTATTATGTGAACCCTACTTGTTAAGTTTTGTTGAAAGCTTTTGTATAAGTATTCCTATTTATTGACTTTTTGAATTAAAAGTGAGTCTAAGTAGAAGCTTTAAAGTATCTTTTGAGAAGCATTGAATGGAAAACTAATGTTCCAAAATGTATTATTTTATACTTAGAAATAAAGAACTATTTCAGAAAAAGCATAAACAATTTTCAAAAACATTTCAAAATAGATAAATTAAAGTTCAGTTACCCCTCAAAGAGGGTCTTATGAGTATTAACTCAACCCAGAGACTACTTTTATATGAGCACATACAGTTATATATTGAGAGGTGTATTGAGCACCGATTTTGGTAAGAGTTCATATGAATCAAACCTTATAAACTATGTGGCCAATGTAGGATAGGATAATACCAAAATTTGGGTGACTCTTGACTGCCTTTAAGAAGGCCTATTAGATGGATCCATAAGTTAATGTTGTGTCCTATACCCTGACAAGGTATACAGTTGCTCTAGAAACGTGGGTAAGATATTGTATCATCACGAGACTCATAGAGATTATTGTTGGTTAGAGAAACTAACCAGCAAAGTAAAGTAAAGTATTTATATATTCATACATTTCAATATTTACTTTTAATGTACCCTTATAGCAAGAGTTTAAATGGTTTTCATCATGATCCATATTGTACTTTAGTTGAGTCACTCTCAGTCTTTTAGTTTAGTGTTTGTTTAATTAAGCCTTATTACATACCGTACATTCCATGTACTGATGTCATTCCAGTTGCATTGTTTTATAATGTAGATACAGGTATTCCGGATAATCAACAGGCGCTTCGTTGAGATCACATCATCCACACATCAACTTTTGGTGAGATTTCCTCTCCTTCGGAGGGATACAATTTATTTCTTAGTAGTAGAAGTGTTTTGAGGTGTCGTGGGTCTTGTCTCGACACATATCTTCAGACATTAGAGGCTTTATAGATCGGAAAAGTTAGAGATTCTTTCAGTATTTGTTTGCATGTGTTGCTAAACTTTACTATTATATTCAATCTTTCAATAGTTTTAGATTCAATATCTATTTAAAGTATTTTCTTTCTGTGTTGGATGCCTTTGTATGCTTGAGTTAGTCTTTCGCTAAGTAGTCAGCTAGGCCAGGGGGTCGCTTGGGGACCAACAATTATTTCTCAGTGCCGGCCACGTCTAGGGTGTAGGCTCGGGGCATGACAATTGCATTGTTCATGAGTTGAGATTTTAGCTGCATATTGCGACCGAGTCTTTGACTTCAGTAGGCCACTCCTTGGATATAGTTGACCATTCATGAACTATGGAAGACATCCCTCGTGAGGCCTAGGGGCAACGACAAGAGGGCTCGACATTAGTGTAGCTACAGTGGGTCTCATTTAAGAGGAAGGTGCTCATATGATAGACCTCGATGACAGTTTTAGCCTGGTCAATCTAGCTGGCTTGTTTAGGCCTCGCTTACAGCTTCGAAGGGTGATTGCTATAGCTTGGGTGATAATGTTATGGGTTAGAGTCAATTCGTTTCGCAGTTGAGTGCTTCAGCTCGTGGTGGCCACTACTTAGCGGGCTAATCATCACACTAATGGTACTCAATAGGTATCATACGCCGACTGAGCAAGTAAGGTAAAAACAACCAGAAAAGATAGAATCTAGATCATATTAGATATCAAGCAGATAAGAAAAGAAGCACATAAGCGCACAAAAAGTAAATCTAAGTACAGCTAAACTAAACCTAACTGCACCCCCATAAGCCTAGAAGGTACACTCGTGCACAAGTTTTAAAAAAAACCCGAACGGACCCCCATAAGCCCGACAGATACACCTAATAGCTAAAACTACTGGAATGAAGGGTAACCCAGAACAACTCCAAACTAAAGAACTCCAACCCAGTCAACAAGTCTGACTTCTAAATCGGGCCACCCAGCGAGCCAGTAACTCCCAGGGACATCAGCAACCCAGCTAGTAAGTGTGCCCGGGGGAATCACAACTCCACCAAAGCCCCAAATATCCAATCCGCCTAGCCATCTAGCCACTCCCGGACGAACCGGCCCAGCAAGTAGAGTGCACAGGGGCATATCAACTCCCAACAAGATTTTATAGTAACACAAACACCAATCCGCCCAGCCATCTAGCCACTCCCGGGGGCACCGGCCCAGCCAATAGAGTGTGCGGGGGCATATCAACTCTGAAGAGGATCTCAAGTCCATGTTATCGTGGATCAACGTCCACTCCTAATCAATACCACCACCAACACCAAGCAAGAATCACTCTAAACCCTAGAAAATACACCCCATCTGGTAAAGCGTTGGTTCCACAGAAATGGGGAGAAGAAATAGAAAGGCTAACAAGCACTACAATAGCCTAAGCTAACGCTCATACTATTAGACCCAAGTCTGCTAATCATGTCTACAAGGACCTAGTCCATCCGAAATGACGTCGGAGACATACCACAGTCACATGGTGCATGGGTCGAAGGCAACACTAGTCTATCCTAGACTAAAGCCACAACATGCTCCAAAAATCAACAATCAACTAGATAAACCCAAGGCATGCAACAACACACAAGCAACCCCGTATCAACATGATACTACTCTCGAAATAATGGAAAAATCACCCTAAATCATGGTTCATGAGAAGAAGAAAAGAAATACTACGTACCCACCCCCAATTCACACTAATCATCATGAGTTTACACATTCGAGCTAAATCTTAACAGAAGGGAGGCCGTAACCTACCTGAATGCCGACAGTGCACGCTCCAAACCCCTCTACTAGAGCTTTTCCCTTTCGTATGAACTCGGAATGCTGCCAGGCTATCAAAAATAGAATCACAGCCTCAGCACGATCATTTAGACACTAAAATCACATTAATTAGACACGGACCCAAAATTTGGTCTAAAATGGTAAAACAAAGAAAATACCTCAAACGAAGGTCCCCCGACAATCCCCAAGCACTCCAATGCGTAGCTACAAACTTCCCAAACACGCTGGACTTTGAATCACCCAAAACAGAGTTAAAATGAGCAAGATATGAGATTTTAAGGTTCTAAAAAGAGCTGATATTTTTGATATATAAATAGCAGAAATCTGGTCGCTAAACGGCTGTTTTTGGTCGCTAATAGTCTCATTTCTAGTTGCTAAAATCCTGCACCAGATATTAGTACTTTTGCTATTTCTCAAAGTCTTTGAACGGACCCTCAGAATTCGTTCGGGACCCGATGAAAATAAACTAGATATGCTACCCCACTAAATTTGACCTTCTGGACTCAATTGCGCATTTGAAATTTCCATACGAGATCATCTCGATGAAAAATGGGTCCCACACCCATGCACCATTTTAAGTCAAAATCCACAAAGGAGTTCGGAAGCTTCGGGAAGCTCATGAAAGGTCATTCTAGACCAAACTCAACATTCTGGAGCTAACCGCGCTGACAGAATTTCAATCTGACCACATTTACCAAGAATGTTAACCAATGTCAAACTTAGGCTAAAATGCCTAATATCTCAAACTCACACCGACAACCTCGGGACTCGAGCCAAACATGCCACTAGCCTTAAATGACCATTCATGACCTGATGGGACCGTCAAAATTTCATTCTGAGGCCGTTTTCCTAGAGTTTTTTTCGAAGTCAACCGTTGAAACTCTTGAAGCTCCAAAACATAAAAAGGGGCACAAAACCCAAACGAATGACCAGTATATCGAACAGTCAGTGCCAGCAAGTCATAAATGACTTGGGGTCGCTACAGAAAAGCCTTTAACGCTGAAAAGATTGGAAAATGGAGAAAATGACTCGGAGGGTCATTACAACATCCACTACTAAAATGACTTTCATGTGCAAAATTAAAGAAGAAGGATAGTTACATCCTGAAGGCACGAAAAGACGAGGGTACCGGGCCCGCACACTCTACCAGACCCTCGGACACCCTCTTTAGTTGAACAACGCCGACACAGAACTCAGGCTTAGGGGAAATTCCTCAAATTTACTTCAAACTCCAAAAGCTCCTCCAATTCCCATTTTGGGCTCCAACTCTCGCTCAATTAACCTGAACTTGAACGAAAACACCAGCTTCATATGAGGAAAACCAAAAAGCACACTGAAATCACCGAAATGAGTAACACAGGACCATGGCAGATGTAACTCAACTCATAATTTAACATACTTTCCTTATGCTCAAAATTTATCTTTTCCCTGCCACCAAGAGCGTTCTGTCGGTTCTTGCCCATCCTGAATACCTCCAACACAATCTGAAACTTTCTTACAGAACCATACAACACAAACCTCGAAGGAGTCACATACTTCAATTGAACCTCTAGGGATGACAACAACCCAAGCAAGGAAAAAAACTCGGGGTAAAGCCCAAAAATCTAGACTCCACTTTAAAAACCAACAATCCCAGCCAAAACTCACCTTCTGAAACTAATCACTCCACTCCAAGGGATGATTATCCCACGAATGACAACGCCAGACTGAGCCCAGATCCAGTGTCTTACTCCTACCATAGGAACTTCCGAAGACCCGACACTATGTGCCCACAAACCACTCTGTCACCTCTAATTTGAGCCGATCATCCTAGTCCAAGGGAAACCAAGTCGGTAGGTGGCGTACTAACAGGAACAACCACTCAGTAATGGTCCAAGGGCACCGATTCCCATTGACAAACACCGCAAGCTATTGAATAGGCCAAGAGTGAACCTCGCATCCTAAACAAATTCAAAATCACGGATTCCATGAATTGCTTTGACCAGATCATGTAGATGAACCTCCTAAACAACTTCCCATCTTAGGCTACATCTGAAGCCACAAATGAACACCACTGCTCCAACTCCCAATGACAAACAAAGCCTCGAGAGCTACCAAGACAACCATGGAGAACTCACAATAGCGGTAACAAGGCACAATGATAGAACACATTTCCCAAATTCCCCACTAGCCATAGCCAAGCGCCAAAACCCTCGAAAGAGACTGCTTCAAAAGATTGAACGAATGGACCACAACTTTGCAACTTAGAAAAATACTAAGGCAAACAGGAAGAGACGACCAACTAGGATTACTACAATACCACAAAAGACTTTTCTACCTTTCTCACAACTCCAACAACCACAAATGTTCTGACTACCAATAAACCCAAACATAAAGAATGCCACAAAGAAACCAACCATGTAGGTAAAAAGGTAGCAAACCTCAACTTCGTAACCTTAGGGAAGGATCGACAAGCGGGATCCACCACAACTCCAAAGATGATATACCTCCATTCACATACTGCCTCAACAACTAACCTTTCAACTACGAACCAAACAATGCCAAGCAACGAAGAAAGTCATCTAAGCCAAGAAAACTAGAATGGGAGGAGAGAAGTACTAATCAAGGAAACACTAGCTATGCACAGAGGTAAGAAGAGCCACTCAACCACTAGTCCAATGGGACGGCATGCAACTAAGGCGACCTTCTAAGCCAACTAGATCCACAATCACCACCACTCCCAAAACTAACAAAGCTAGTCTAGCGACCTATCTAACAAGGATCGGCACAACAACAACAACGACTTGCAAGGGAGACAGGAAAAGAAACAACTAACTAACCCTGCCGTAAACTCATAACACAGCCACCAAGACAAAGGCACGGGGAGTTGCTCAAACACTAATCTCAGATATAGGAATTCGACCCAATCGATCCACTACTAAAAGAAATCAACTACATAGCTAAAACACATACATAATCCCAACTAAGGTGGCCACAATAGTAAGGATATAAATAGCAAGTCAAATAAGCACGCATTGGTATGAAACCCCAAAACCACACAATATGAGCAATGCAGAGCAAAGCAAGGAAATCGATAAAATACAATCGATACCTGGATCCTCGGCCTCCGACTGACCTGTAGAAGCATGCAATGGATTGCAACCGACCTCAAACTAGGCACCTACACTACCACATGCTACCCTCATTGCACTACCACTTGCTCGTTATGCTGTAGTCCCATGAAACTGTCCCGACTGGACAAATTGCACCATGGTCCCACGTTGGGGGCACAATCTTGATCGGTGGCCAAGCTCCCCATAGATGCGACAAGGTCCAACTGCTCTAGTTTGGGGAGTAGGAGAAGTATAAGATGTCTGAAAGATCATCTCCCGCCTGGGGCACTCCCTGGACAAGTGATCAAACTCCCCACAATCATAGCAACCTCGCAAGTCTGAAGCCCGACGTGAAGAAGGCGACGAACCCTTTTGGCGGCCCCTAAAGAAATGTGAACCATCTCCAACCCTCTGTGAACCATCCCTGGCTGACTGTACTGATGTCATGTGATACTCTAACAGGGGCCTACCTCGCCACACTCATAGGCACCATCACCAATATCAACCCGCTGAAAGGACCCAGCTGGAATAGGACGAGCTCAAATACCTGAAGGCCCAATGTTCTCACCCTGAGAAGTTTGACCTGAACTCTATCCGCTGCAAGCCCCTTGACCTACCTCAGAACCTCATGGAATGTGAGGTGCTACCGTTGTAGGCCTGATGGGTCCAAAAGGAAGATGACCCTCAGTGGACTAATCTCACCCCGAAGTAGAATGATCTCACCACTATGCTGATGGCAAGGCCACTTACCACTATCTCTATAAGCCTTAAGGAATGCTTGCTCCATGGCCCATGCATGACTAAAAACCTGGGGAAAGGTAGACCCAGCCTCTATCAAATGCCCCGACACTAGACGGAGTGGCAAAGATAACCCCTTGATGAAATACTAACTCATATCCTGATCCGTAGGGGATGACATGGGGTTATGCCCAGCCCACTCAAGAAATACCGTGACATAATCCAATACTGATAATGAACCCTGCTGGGGAACCATCAACCCATCTCTAGCCTGAGAACCCGTATCCCTTCAGATTTGAAAAGAAGAAAGTTGCAGGTTTTTAAAAAAACATTTTTTTGGTTCCAGCACTGATGAAGGCCACCTATGAACCGTAGGTCGACTTACGGTCCGTAGGTGGGAACCGTAGGTGGCAAGACAAATATTTTCAACATGTCAAGCCTCAGAACCTTTTTGACGGTTCAGCAGGATGGTCCATCGTTGCTTCAACAGATAGTAGGTATGTCTCGTAGGTCACCCAAGGACTTAGTCAAATTTTAAGGCCTTAAGTTGGGAACGACGGTTGGTATGTATGGTCCGTAAGTGGACCAACGGACCGTACATGGGAACCGTCATTGGAAGTCCAAATTTTAGGGTCTCTGGATCTAACTTACGGTTGACCAAGACGGTCCGTGGCTAGACCTATGAACCGTAGGTTGACCCCGACCGTTATTTTAAAGCGTCTTTTTGGTCTTTTCCCTAAATGTTTAGTGCCTAATTTAGGTCAGTTACCCTTTAATCCTAGGCACTCTATAAGCCTTCTAAGCCTAATTTCTACCCTTCCCAATCACTTGTCAACTATTCCCAAAACCTCTCCAAATATTTCTCTCTAGAATAAGTAGAAGAAAGCTAGGGTTTGAAGGGAAAGTCCCCCAATCCTCCATTGATGTCAAGCTTTTGGCATTGAGGTATGATGACTTTCACCTATGGAGTCCTTTCCTCCAAAGGGTCCCCAAATTCCCCAATTTTCAAAGTAAGAAATCTAGATTGAATTTAGGGTTTTCTTCTATCATGTGGGTTCTTTCAAATTATGATCAAATTAATTTAATTATGTTTAAGTATCCACGAATTGAGTTGAATTGCATGTTTTAAGTTGAATCCCCATGAACCCATATGAATTTCATGATTCCCAGACTATGATCATAATATGAGGTTTTGAACTATGAAAGATGAATTGGAGAAATGGAATGATTTTAAGATAAAGATATGTGAGCCCATGCATGATTTATGTCTTCTAAGCTATGCATTTCATGATGAAGTTATGAATGATCAAAAGATGGGTTTTATGAAAATATGCATGTTCAATTATGAAATTATGATGATTTGAGATTTTGCATTGAGAGTGAAGCAAATAATGTTGATTGTTGTTGAGTTGTGAAAGGATTTCTCACATACTACTCAAAACATGATTTGGGAAAGGTTTTCTCACCTAAAGGATTCATAAAGGGTTGAAAGGTCTTCTCAACTAAACTTGAATCAAAGTTACGGAGCTATTCTAATGAAAGGGACAAGAAGCAATCACCCATGTTCCCTAATGATAGACAAGAGGCTATTACCCATGTCTACTAAAGATAAGATGAATTATGATATATGACTATTCCATGGGAATTATGCTTAGCACCGAGTGGATAAGAGGCTATTATTATCCATGTCTCATAAACTATGTGCCACCATAGGTTGTCTAGATAGACTAGTGGATCAACTTAAGCTAGAGGACTATGGTTCTTACCTTTGCACGTAAGGACACCTCTTTTCGGTGTGGGGTAGACACCGGATTCCATGTTAATGGCTCACATGGTCTTAAGTGTCGGTTAAAGGTAATTTCCCACAATAACAAACTAAAGCGACTTTCAAAGTATCTTACAAGTGTTTTAAGTATGTTTTGCTTGCATTGACCATGATCTTATGACTTATATTTCTAACCTCTTTTATCTCATGTTTTTTCTTGGTCTTTGCATGTCATGTAAATGTTCCCTTTTATCATGATCTTATTGTTTTACGCATAGTTATCATACTTGGTCACATGTATGTACTAACGTATATTCTTGCCTACATTGATTTATTGAATTAGGGAGTGACAAATCCTCCCCATCCACTCGTGGCTAGAGCTTGTAGTAGAAGAACCTTGAAGACTTGGTGAATCCTCACAATTTCGAGGACAAGGCCATGTTTATCGTTCATGTCATTTACATTATTTGAACATTGTATGGGTTACGTCCCAATGTTTATTCTATGTGTTTAGATGGATTTGAGAGTATGTTTAAACTTCCGCTACTTTTGATAAGACTCTTTGGTTATGAAATTGTCTTTTGAACTCTTAAATTTCTATGATCTTGTATTATGCATGCTAAGTGGCTTGTAGAAGGCCTTTCGGGGTCTTGTACGCCATGTTACGGTTAGGGGGTACTTTAGGTTGTGACAGAACCATCTGCCGAAACTCTGGTAGAACATGTTGATGCTCCGACGGGGAATTTTGTGCTATCCATCTAAGAGAAAATAGATTCAAAAGGATCGATTTGAAAGGTTATTCAAATCATGGATACACGATAAAGAGTCAAGAACATAATTTCCTAACTATGCCCCCATAGCCTCCCGAAGAAAGGATAGGGATGTCTCCGCACCGATCTCTAGGACTCTACTAGGTATTGCCCTCATACCAACGAGGCCGATCAACATAGATCTCTGATACCAACTCGTCACCACCCAATTCTCAGGTCATGATGGCACCTACTATAAACAACTAGTAGGTATGTCTAACCCCTAGTCCGAAACCAGAAGCAACGGGCTATCATGCGAAAGAGGAACCAATGAGGTAACAAATGAATATGAAGAAAAGAAAGAGGAATCAACATAGATATATCCAAGGAACCGTCCCCAAGACTTGCATCAGTCAGTAATTGAGCATCTAAACAAAACAAGAGTACAAAGCTTTTAGAAATACAAAATAGATAGAAATAGTCTTCGAAAGCAAGTAAAGACTAGTCCTAGTGTCACGACCCAGGGTAGCCCCTAGATGTAACATGGCGTACAATACCCCGAGAGTCATCATACAAGCCCTTAGCATACATAACATACAAGGTAATAGAGAAATAAGAGTTCAAAAGAAAATTTCATATCAAAGCTTTTAAAAGAAACAGCGAAAGTCTACTACTCATGTCTCAAAGCCTTCTAATATCATAGCATACGAATAAAAGTGATAGGGACGTAGCCCAATACAATATCCAACATAAAGAAAGACATAAAATGTAAAATCCAACAAGGCTATGCCCTCAGATGGATGAGGACTCACCAAGTCTTCTTATCAACTCTAAGTCAATGCTCTAGCCATGAGTGGAAGGTGAATCGCCATGTCCTACACCAATGAAGTTAATGTAGGCAAGAATATGCGTTAGCACATTTAAGTACTAAGTATGATACCAATGCACATAAACATATAAGTCATGTTAGAGAGAGAGACATAATCATGACATGCGATGGCCAAGCTAAAAACATGATAAACATGAGAAACATGAAACATAAAGCACATATCAAGGCCAAAGCAAGCTAAAACATCTTTCCTTCTTTTCTTTACTTCATTATGAGAACACTTATTCATTAACTTGTGGGGAAGAGCCTTAACCGACATGTAAGACCGTGTGAGCTATCAACACGGAATCCGGTGTCTACTCCATACCGAAAAGGGGTGTTCTACTTGCCAAGGTAAGACCATGAACTTCTTAGCTAATGTGGATCCACTAGCTAATGTCTACTTAAAGACAATATCCTGTGGTGGCAACATAGTTTATGGGATAGAGATTGCTTTAGGAGACTCAGCCTCAACTAACGGGAGAGTTTCATCTAGAAAACCCGACCTCTACTAACGGGAGAGCTTTCACTAGAAGACCCGACCTCTACTAACGGGAGGGCTTCAATCTCAATATCCACTCGGTGCTAAGCATAATTCCCACGAATTAGTCATTAAAATATTTATATCATTAAACATGAAAAGGTACAACTAGGGTTACCAATTCAAGCTAAAACATGCTTATAGACGTTTCATCTTCCATGGACCTTGTCCAAACTTACGTCATTAGAATAGCTCCTTAAAAACATTGGTAATCGCCTCTTTGTTCTTTTAAGTCATATTGGGAGCATTATGTGAGAAAACCTTTCACAACTCAGCCATAGCGTCATCATAGAATAACTTTGGTACTTTACTCTCAAAGTACCCTTAATTCATCATGCTCATATTTCATAGTTCATAGAGTTCATATGGGTTCATGCAAGTTCAACTCATATCATGTAATTCAATGTAAGCTCAGGCTTAGAAAGTAGTAATTAGGACAATTTACCCATACTTGAAGGAACTCACATAATAGAGGAAAATCGTGCTTTTGACTTGATCATGCTAAATTCATAGGATTATCCTCAATTCATTCATAATTCATGCTTGATTTCATAGAGAATTCATAAACTTCATCAAATCATAACTCAACCCAACAATCAAAGCATAGATTATCAAATTGGGGAGAATTAGCTTGGGATCATGGGGGTTCATGCAATCTTTACGTCAAATCTTGTAATTCACGCTAATTCGTGAACAAGGTTACTTTATCAGGCTAAATCGTGCACTAGGAATCATAAAATCAATAATTGGAATCATAATTGAAGAACCCACAATGATTGATCACAAACCCTAATTCAATTGAGTTAGAGAAAACCTTTGAAATCATGAAGAAGAGGAAGGGCCCATTGGAGGAAAAGACTCCTAATGGCGAACACTATCATACCTCAAAGCAATCCACAAGAAATTGGAGAAGATTGAAGGTCTTCAATGGAGGATTCAAGCTTCTTCTTCTTCCTTGAGAGTTGAGAGAGTTTCGTTTTAGAGAGAGAAATATTTGAGAGAGGAGAGTTTTGGAATGAATTAGAATGAAAGGAATTAGGCTTAGAAAGTATTTATAGGTCTAGATTAAGGGTATAACCGACTTAGCTTAATAGGTAAACAATTAGGGAAAAGGCCAAAAAGCCCTTAATTAAAAACTGTCGGGGTCAATCGACGGACAGGATCTACGGTCTGTACAACAATTGACGGACCGTCCTGCTCTTCCGTCAATTGATTCAGAAAGTTCATTTTGGGATGAGAATTTGGCTAAGTCTGGAAGGCATTTACGGAACCTATCTTCGGCCCGTCAACTGAACTACGAACCGTCCTGCTATTCCGTTGGTCAAAGTTCAAAAAGTTAGAAATCCTAAAATTTCACAGTGCCATTGACGGTTCCCACCTACGACCTGTCAATCCATCTACGGCCCGTAGGTGGCCTCTGTAGGTCACTGTCTTCAGGAGAGTTCTGCATTTTAAAATCCTTTATAAGCTTGGGGTGCTACACCTAGCCCAAAATAGATGGAAATCAGCTACTCTAGATGCTAGGAGCTCACCCAATCTCCGAATGCAAGCTGCTCCGCACTAGACAAATCACCGGCGATAACTCGTACTATGATCTATAGCCGAAAGTAAGTGTAAGTTCAACTAAACTAAACCTAACTGGATCTCCATAAGCCGAGAAGGTACACTCATGCACAAGTTTAAATAAATCCCGAACGGACCCCCAAAAGCCCGACAGGTACAAAGAATAGCTAAAACTACAAGATCGAAGGGTAACCAAGAACAAGTCCAAACCAAAAAAACTCCAACCCAGTCAACAAGTCTGACTTCCAAATTGAGCCACCCAGCGAGGCAGCAACTCCAAGGGGCATCAGCAACCCAGCTCGTAAGAGTGCCTGGGGGCATCACAACTCCACCAAAGGCCCAAATATCAAATCCGCCCAGCCAACTAGCCACTCCCGGGGACACCGGCCCAGCCAGTAGAGTGCGCGGGGGCATATCAACTCTGAAGAGGATCTCATAGTAACACAGATACCAGTACGCCCAGCCAGCCAGCAACTCCTGGGGGCACCGGCCCAGCAAGTAGAGTGCGCGGGGGCATATCAACTCCGAAGAGGATCACAAGTCCAAGTCATCGTGGAGCGACGTTAGCCCTTAATCAATACCACCAACAACACCAAGCCAGAAACACTTCAAACCTTAGAAAACACACCCACTCCGATAATGCTTCGAAGCCACATAAATTGGAAGAAGAAACAGAAAGGCTAAACAAGCAGCAAAAGAGCCTAAGCTAAGGCTCATACTATCAAACCCAAGTCTGCTAATCCGGTCTACAAGGACCTAGTCCATTCGAAATGACGTCGGAGACATACCAAAGCCACAGGGTGCATGGGTCTAAGGCAACACTAGTCTATCCTAGACTAAAGCCACAACATGCTCCAAAAATCAACAATCAACCAAATAAACACAAGGCATGCAACAACACACAAGCAACCCTCTATCAGCATGATACTACCCTCGAAAGAGCGGAAATATCACCCTAAATCATCGTTCATGAGAAGAAGAGAAGAAATACTAGGTACCCATCCCCAATTCACACTAATCATGAGTTTACACAATCAAGCTCAATCTAAACAGAAGGGAAGCCATAACCTACCTGAAGGCCGACTGCGCGCTTCACACCACTCTACCAGAACTTTTCCATTTCATACGACCACGAAAAGCTACCACTCTATCAAAAATAGAATCACAGCATTAACACGATCATTTAGACACTAAAATTGCACTAATCAGAGACAGACCAAAAATTGGGTCTAAAAGGGATTGTGGGACTCGCACCAGGAATCTCAAAATTGACTCCATGAAAAGGTTCATTTTACCTCCCTGAACTTGTGTTCCTAAATGGAACACAATTCGGGGCTTAAGACAAGCCGGAATTACAACATGCAACAAACCCACCATTAAACAACACAAAAGAGAGCTGGAAACTGCTAAAACTAAGAAAACACCTCAAACGAAGGTCCCCCGACAATCCCCGAGCACTCCAATGCATAGCCACAAGCTTCCTGAACAGACTGGACTTTGAATCACAAATGTAGCTAAAATGTGCAAGATATCACCAAATCAATATAGCCAAAATCTAGAACTTGAAAAGAGCTACAACAGTATGGTCTATAGCAATTTTACCTCGCTAGAAATGCACCCGACAACTTCCGATCACTCTATAGCAACACCACCATCAAAACGAAGCTTTCACATTTTGAATCACCCCATTTGGGCAAGAAATGAGAGAGATATGGGGTTTTGAAGTTCCAAAAAGAGCTGCTATTTATGTTCTATAAATAACATGAATCTGGTCGCTAAAGGGATGTTTCTGGTAGCTAAAAGTCCCATTTCTTGTCGTTAAAAGTCGGCACCAGATATCAACACTTTTGCTATTTTTCAAAGTCTCCGAACGGACCCTCAAAATTTGTTCAGGACCCGCTGAAAATAAATCAGATATGCTACCCCACTAAATTCAACATTTCGGACTCAATGGCATAGTCGAAATTTCCATATGAGGTCATCTTGATGAAAAGTGAGTCCCACATCCATGTGCCATTTTAAACAAAGATCAACAAGGGAGCTCGAAATGAGCCCAAAAGCCTCGTGAAGCGCACGAATGGTCGTTCTAGGCCAAACTCGACATTTTGAAACTAACCGCATTAACGAAATTTCAATTCGAGCACGTTTACTAAGAATGTTCACTATAGTAAAACTTAGACTAAAGCTTAAAGTTTAAAACACCTAATGGCTCAAACTCGCACAAACAGGCTCGGGACTCGAGCCAAACATGCCACTAGTCTAAAATGACCATTCTGGAGATGATGGGACTGTCAGAATTCCATTTTGAGGCCGTTTTCCTGGAGTTTTGACCGAAGTCAACCGTTGAAACTCCGGAAGCTCCAAAACACAAAAATGGACACAAAACCTAAACGAATGACCAGGCTACTGAAAAGTCAGTGCCAACAAGTCATACATGACTTGGGGTCGCTACAGAAAAGCTCTAAACGCTAAAAAGATAGGAAAATGGAGAAAACCACTTGGAGGGTCATTACAACAGTGATGTCCTTATTACAAATATTTTAAAAAAATAAGTTTTACTTGTCTTAAAGTAGAAAGGAGAATGGGTGTTTCTAATAGAAACATTGAAAAAATCTTTCGGCATATAGAAAGATATGAGTTCTAAGTGACATAGACATAAATAGAAAATCTTACGTTAA
This sequence comes from Solanum appendiculatum, assembly GCA_018342035.1. Classification (NCBI taxonomy): domain Eukaryota; kingdom Viridiplantae; phylum Streptophyta; class Magnoliopsida; order Solanales; family Solanaceae; genus Solanum; species Solanum appendiculatum. Next base: position 642,095 of record JAGDQO010000635.1, on the reverse strand, counting down.
CTGATTTTTTTATATCAATATGAAACTAAATCGGAAACATACATTAAACTAATTTTTTATATCAAGATGAAACTAATCAAATTGTTCAATACATAGGATGTAAATTGGACTTGGTAAACAAAGAAAAATATTCATGTTTTACCGGTTACAAAAAAAATTAAATAACAATAAATGTGCAAGTACTAATTAAAGAACTCTTGAGTGCTTGTCGAATGTATTAGCTAAGGGTTTGCCTATAGATCTTCATAATGTAAAATCATACAGCAAAGTATTTTTTTTTGTAAGCTTAAAATTACTTTTTCTTTGTCATCGTCTTGTTCACCATTTTCTTCATCAATGAGAATATTTATGCATGCATCGAACAATCTCTTTTTCATTGATATTTTCATACACTATTTTGTCTTCTTCATTTTGTGGATGGATTCCATAATCTGTAAAAGGAAGTTGTCTGTCAAATTCATCAAAGTTTCAACAAACTTAGATGCTTACATTTGTAAATGCAATGTCCAAGTGAAAGAAAAATACGGCTCCTGAATATAAACAAATGTACCTCATTAAATAGGATGAGCTATGACTTTTATGTTTCGCAACAAAAGTTGTGTGTCGCGAATATCTATTTTTTCATTTGTATAATTTTTGTATAACTACTATTATTAATAGTTGTCTTAACATGAGTTACCTTGTTGTTGTGTATGTCATTCCTATTCATAAGGTTGTTCCATGCATCATTGAGAAATTTATGAGTCTCACTCTTGTTTTGATTGTCATGTCTATTTGTTTTGTATTTCTTTTCTGCAGATTCCCTATCCGGGATTGAAGATTCTTCTTTTCTATTCTTCGATTTCTTTTTTATAACTCCAATCTTAAATTTTAATAAGAATTTTTTTAAAAAATAATAAAATTGTCATGGCGCCTTAACATGAGGGTTAAAGTTACCCAATGTGTAACTAGGGGTAATAGTGAAGTTCAAGCTATGAAAATAATTTCTTGTAGAAATAATTCAAGGAAAGAGTACATACATAAGATCCAATGTGGTTTAACCCTTTCCCCTACCCCTAATGTTTTGAAAATGTTTCTTTTTGTTAGAAGCGATTTTTAATAGGTAATTCTGGAATGAAGTAAATTAATTTGTGTTTGCCTAATCAATTTGAGAAAAATACTTTTATCAATATTAGAGCAAAATTTGGTGCTCGGTTAAAACTTTCAAAAAGTATGAAGCTACTTATTTAGCTTAATTTTGAAAAATCAATACTACTATACTATATAAAAGTCCTTGTTTTTCTTAATAGTTTGACCGAACATTTTAACTCTCTAAATAATTAAATTTGGTTGTTCATAAAGATGACAAAAATGACTATCATTATCAAAGATAATCCATGTAGCATAACAACTTACCATTGACTCGATTACTACATTGGTTTCTTGCTAAACATCTACTTTTAAGTTTTCAAAACCTTGGAAGATATATCTTCTTACATCCCCAATAGATTGACACATACTATGTTTGCTCTCATGGAAGTAAAACTGCAATCCAAGAAGAATTTCATTAATTTTTATATATAAATTACATTACAAAGTAATTAAAATTATAATATTACCAAATAAATAATAATAAAAATCACAAGAAACACGTTTGATAATTTTGGATACATACAAAACAAACGATACCTTAATTATTATTGTTTTAAAGGTAGAAGAAAAGGAAAATTGAGTGAAACGAAATTAGAATTTTCTTGCAAATGACTATCACTAAATCCCAATTATCAAGTATGACATAAAAAAATTAATACATGTCGAAGGTTCATCTAAAACCTTCCTTCTAAACAATAAATATTGATAGATAAATAGATAAATGTTATTGTACTTTAGGAAATTAGTAAGGATCGATATTCAGATAAAAGGAAAAAAATATAAAAGAACTTATATTACCGTTTCACATTTTCCATTTTGACGTTGTCTCCTTTCAGCTTTCCATCCATGTAGCATGTCATAATATTTGCGATTAAGTCCGTAGGAATCACTTTCCTCGTCTTCATTCTATTATTTGAGTCCATAATGAAATATTAAAATAGTCAGGCCTCCCCATATACTAAACATCCGATTTACAACCTTTTACTATAATGACCATTTCTTTAGAACTGATTTTTCAGGCTATGTTATATTATACGTTTTTTTTACAATATTTTACTATAGTAATAATAAAATAGCTAGATAAATGAAGCTACTATAGAAATGTTTAGCAATATTAGTGTATTTTACATAGAAATAATCTTACTAATCAAATATACTAATCTTTTTTAGTTTAATGATGTAAAGGCTTGCTGCACCTTTAGAAGGTACAATTACAAAGTCAACAAAAGAAATTTCTTTGACCTTGGTAGTAACTAGACTTCTCTTCCTCCTCGCCAATTTTTGGGGTGTTTGTTCCAACATCATTCTGCAAATAAGAAAATATGTTACAGTTTTCTTACTATAAATGAAAAATGAGAATCTATAGTTAAATTATTTTAATATATATATATTTATCATTTTTTAGTAGTAGAAGTAAATAATCAAGGTTAAATCAATCGAAGTGTGAAGACTCGACTCCTCGAGTCATGATGGCGCCTACCAACCCGCCAGTAAGTGAGCAAAACTCTGTCCCGAAACATAACAGTAATGGGACTGAGGGTGGAAACTAGCCTCAACTAAGCGGAAGCATAAAAAAAAGGAATACATAAGGAAGAGGCGGAAGCGAACCCAAACTATATCCAAACAAATGATACCTCCCAGAACTTGGAAGTCACCTGTACAGAGCTACTACAAAATGAGTACAAGTCCCAAAAGTGGACCACCGAAACAAGACTGTCTCAAAAGAAAAAGACAAGACAAAATATAAGTACAGAAGGAGGAAGGTAATCTCAGGATGCCATGTGCTCACCCTCGCCTCTGGAACAGACTGCAGTATGCTCGAACTCAACGCTGAAAACTGGTGCTCGGACCTGCATCACTAAAACAGATGCAGAGTGTAGCATGAGTACCAATACAACAGGTACCCAGTAGGCATTATAGGCCAACTGATCAAGATAGGTAAAAACAGACTGAAATGATAGAATCTACAATAACAGAGGTCAAAGGAAACAAAACATAAAGCTAATCGACCGCAAATCTAAGAGTATCTAAACTAAACCTAACTAGGCCCACCATAAGACCCAGAAGGTACACTCAAGCACAGACAAACAAAATTTGAACGGAACCCCATAAGCCCAACAGGTACACGGAAGAGCTAAATCTACGATACCGAAGGAAAACCTATATTCAGCCAACTCCAACCCTGTCAAAACTCTGACTTCCAAATTGGGCCGCCCATCCTGATGGCAACTCCCGGGGGCCCTGCCCTAGCCATCAGAGTGCCAAGGGGCATAACGACTCCCCCTAAGGCACTAATATCAAGTCATCCAACGAGCTAACACTCCGGGGGCCTTGCCCGAGCCAGAAGAGTGCATGAGGCATGTAAACTCCGAAGAAGACCTTAATAACTTATATCCAATTTCCCATCCGACTAACACTCCGGGGGCCCTGTCCTAGCCAAACGAGTGAGAAAGCTAACACTCCTAGGGCCCTGTCCCAGCCAGACGAGAGCACGGGCATATTAACTCCGTAGAGAATCTCAAGTACCAATCCAATATGGATCGTTGTCCACCACCAACAACATCACCACATAACCAATTTCGAAACACACAAAATCTCAAAAAAACACCACGCCTCTGACAGCACATCGGCACCACAGAAATTGGGAGAGAAGCTAGAAGATCAGGAAAATACAAAGCCAAAGCTGGGCTCATACTATCAGACTCAAGTCTGCTATTCCGGTCTACAAGGACCTAGTCCATCCGAATCTATGTCGAATACATACCAGAGTCAAACAGGTGCATGGTTCTAAGGCAAAACTAACCTAACCTAGACTAAGGCATGAAACATTCTCCAACTTAAGTAAAAAACCAACCAGATAAACCACAAGAATCAACACCCAAACAACCCCTCCAGTAGAAAGGTACTGCCCCCAAACAGCCCGAAAAACAAGCCTAAAAGAAGATTTCTGAGAAGAAGAGAAGAAATACTAGAACCCCACCCCAAATTCACGCAAATCAACATGCATTCACACAATCCAGCTCAATCTTAAAAAAAGGGAAGTCGTAACCTACCAAAAGGCCGTCCGCGCGCGCTCCAAATTACTTTGCCAGAGGTTTTCCCCTTTCAAACAGCCTCAAATTGCTGCCACGCTATCAAAAATGGAATCACAGCGGTAGGACGGTGGTTTAGACACTAAAATCATCAAAATCAGACACTAACCAAATTAGGAGTCAAAATCGAACAAATGTTGGACTCGCTACAAAAATCTCGAAATTGACTTCGTGAAGAGATCCTAAACCCTTCCTCAAACTTTTGTTGCAAAATGGAACTCCTTTCGGGGCTCTAAACACCTCCATGTAACAGCTCAACAAAACAAACAGGAATTCAACAATAAATCAAATCAACCTCAAATGAGGACTCCCCGATACAATCCAATCAACCACCCTCGAAGCCACAAAAATTCCAGACAACTGGGACTTCGAATCACCAAATTCTGACTCAAAATGAGGGAGGACCACTCTATCAAACCTTTGATAAAAGGCTAATTCGCGTCTGGTTTTAAATTAAAAGACAAGATGCACAGGCCTCCGCGAATGTGACCAAGAGGCCCGTGATCACTGAGGTAAAACAAATACATCTTCATGAACGTGGCAAGGAGCCCGCAAACGCGGAGAGGAAGACCTACACCTCCGCGAACGCGTTGCCTTGTCTGTGAACGCGGAGAATGAAATCCCAAACCTCCGTGAAAAAGGAACCCTATCCGTGAACGCGGAGAAAAGATACACATAGCTCTATGAACGCGGAAAAAAGATACACATAGTTCCGTGAACGCGGAGCAAGGACCGCAAACGCGGAGAAGATATGGGCCTGCAACATCAGCTGGTTTTTGGCTTTTCAAAAAACTACGACGGGGTGCTCAAAATTTGTTCGGAACCCCGTGCACAAAAACGAGATATGCTACCACACCAAATTCGACGTTTCGAACTCAATGGCGCAGTCAAAATTTCCATACAAGGTCATTTCGACAGAATCAAATTGGACACCCACACCCAAAGCGCCATTTTAGACAAATTTCACTAAGGGCCTCAGAATCAGATTGGAAGCCCCGGGAAGCACATGAAGGGTAATTCTAGATCAAACTCGGCATTTCGGAACTAACTGCACTAACGGAATTCTCATTCAATCACGTTTACCAAGAATGTTGACCAAAGTCAAACTTAAGCCAAAATTCAAAGGTTAAAGTGCCAAATGGCTTCAAAGTCAAACCAAAAGCCTCGAGACTCGTGCCAACAAAGCTTCTAGCCTAATTTAGCCACTCTAAAGCTAATGGAACCGTCAAAATCCTATTCTGAGGTCGTTTACCTGAGGTTACGACAGAAATCAACTTTTCAAGGTTCAAAAGCTCCAAAACAGGGACACGGGCATAAAATCCAAACGAATGGCCAAGCGACCAAACAGTCAGTGCCAGCAAGCCATAAATGACTTGGGGTCGGTACATGAACGCTCTAAACGATTGAAAGAAGACATTAACACAAAAATTACCTGGAGGGTCATTACAGCATCCACTAATAAAAGAACTTTCGTCAGCAAAATTAAGAGTCAAGAAGTACCTGAGGGCTTAAATAAGCCGAGAAACTGCTCCTGCATCTCTTGCTCGGTCTCCCAAGTAGCCTCCTCGACTGGACGATGCCTCCAACTGATCTTAACCACAGGAATGGCCATAGACCTCAGCTGGCTCACATCTCTGGCAAAAATAGTAATTGGCTCCTCAAAATAGGTCAGGCGATTATCCAAATCAACGGCATCATAGTAGAGCACATGAGACTTATCTGGAGCATACCGGCGCAAGATCGAAACATGGAAAACTTGATGAATGGCTGAGAATGCTAGAGGTAAGGCTAACTCATAGGCCACCTCACCAATTGTCCTCAAAATCTCAAAAGGCCCAATATACCTTGGGCTAAGCTTACCCAGCCTCCCAAATCTCATCACACCCTTCATGGGCTATACTCGGAGGAATACCCTATCACCAACAACAAATCTTAACTGGCAATTTCTACGATCCGCATACCTCTAGTATCTACTCTGAGCCATCCTGAGCTAATCCTGAACCATCCTCACATGCACTAAGGTCTCCTGAAATAGGTCTATACCACGCAACCTAGGCTCCATTGACTCAAACCAACCAATTGGAGTGCGACCATGCCTACCATATAAGGCCTCAAACGGGGCCATCTGAATACTAGAGTGGTAGTTGTTGTTGTACGCAAACTCTGCCAAAGGCAAAAATTGGTCCCACTAACCCCCAAAGTCCAAGACACAGGCCCACAACATATCCTCAAGGACCTGAATAGTGTGCTCTGACTAGCCATCAGTCTGCGGGTGGAATGCTGTGCTAAGATCGACATGGGTACGGGTGCCCAACTACTCCTAAAATACTCTCCAAAAGCTAGAAGTGAACTGTGAACCCTTTTCTGAAATGATAGAAATAGGGACACCATAAAGACGAACCACCTCTCAAATGTAGATACGAGCTAGCCTCTCAGCATTGAAGAAGGTACAAACTGGAAAAAACTGTGCTGACTTGGTGAATCGATCCACAATGACCCAGATGCTGTCAACACCCCTATAAGTCTGAGGCAAGCCCACAATGAAATCCATGGTGATACGCTCTCACTTCCAATTAGGAATGGGTAATCTCTGCAACTCACCTCTTAGCCTCAAATGCTTGGCATTCACCTGTTGATAACACAAGCAATGGGACACATAACCTTAGATTTCCCTCCTCATACCACCCCACTAGTAATGCTGCCTCAGATCATCATAAATCTTAGCGATGCCCGGATGGATAGAATACCTGGAATCATGGGCCTCACTAAGGATCAGCTGAATGAAATCCCCAACTCTCGGAACACGAATCCGGCTGACAAACCTCAACACCCCATTTGAATCTAGAGTAGCCTGCCTGGCATCAACTGCCAATACTCTATCTCTGAGTGCCACCAATGACTCATCCTCAAACTGACGACCACGGATCTGATCTAGCAGAGATGACTGAACCCCACATAGGCTAACCCCCGACTGGTATCTGAAACATCAATCCTGATCATCTGGTTTGCTAGGGACTGAATGTCAAAAGCCAAGGGTTTCTCCGAAGCAGAAAGGAAGGCTAGACTACCCCTACTCACTGCCTTTCAGCTCAAGGCATCCATTACCACATTCGCCTTGCTTAGATGGTATAGAATAGAGAGGTCATAGTCATTCAAGAGCTCAATCCAATGGAACTGCCTTGAGTTAAGATCCCTTGGGTCATAATGTACTGAAGGCTCCAGTGATCAGTGTAGATCTCACAATGAACTTCGTATAGGTAATGCCTCCAGATCTTAAGTGCGAAAACTACTGCTGTCATCTCCAAGTCATGAGTGGGATAGTTGCGCTCATACACCTTAAGATTTCTCGATGAATAAACAATAACCCGGCCGTGCTGCATCATTACACAACCCAATCCAATACCGGATGCATCATAATAAACCGTGAAGCCCTCGCCCTCAATTGGAAGAGTCAATATAGGAGCGGTGGTAAGCAACTCCTTAAACCTCAGAAAGCTCCTCTCACACTCCTTCGACCACACAAAGGGAATGTCCTGGAGAGTCAATCGAGTCAGTGGCACCGCTATAAATAAGAAACCCTCAACAAAATGTTGTAGTATCAAGCTAATCCGACAAAGCTCCGAATCTCTATCATAAAGGTGGACCTAGCACAATCACGGATAAGCTCAATCTTCACCGGATCCACTATAATGCAATCCTTTGATACCACGTGCCCCAAGAATGCTACGGGCTCAAGCTAGAACTCGCACTTTGAGAATTTGGCATAAAGCCGATGATCTCTCAAAGTCTTGAGCACTATCCTCAAATGCTGCTCATGCTCGCTATAGCTCATTGAGTACACCAATATATCATCAATGAAGACTAACAAAAGAGTCCATAGGCAGCCTGAATATCAGTCATCAAGTCCATGAAAGCGGCAAGGGCGTTAGATAACCCAAAAGACATCACGCGGAACTCATAATGGCCGTAACAAGTCCTGAATTCTGCCTTAGGGATGTTCACTGCCCTAATCCTCAACTGAAGGTAGTCGGATATCAAGTCAGTCTTAGAAAACACTGCAGCACCCTGAAGCTGGTCGAACAGATCATCAATATAAGGCATGGGGTAACGGTTCTTCACCATCACCATATTCAGCTGCCTGTAATCAATGCACATCCGCATAGTACCATTTTTTTTCTTTAAAAATAAGACTGGGGCACTCTAAGGTGATACAATAGGCCGAATGAACCCCGTACCCAAGAGATCTCAAAGCTGAACACTGAGCTCCTTGAGCTCAGCAGGGGCCATACGGTACGGTGGGATGGAAATATAACGAGTACCCGGCTCCGAATCAATGGCAAAATCAATATCTCGCTCTAGGGGTAGGGCAGGAATGTTGGCAGAAAATACATTAGCAAACTCTTGGACTATAGAAACTGAATCTACCGTAGGGCCCTTCTACTAAAATCTCTAACAAAAACCAAATAAGCCAAACATCCCCTAGCCACTAGCCTCCGGGCCTGATTAAAAGAAATCACCCCAACTAGTGTGAGACTAAAAGAACCCTGCCACACCACCGGCAAAATACTAGGCATAACGAAAGTAACCGTCTTGGCATAGCAATCCAAGACAACTCGGTGAGGGGATAGCCAATCCATGCAAAAAATAATATCGAAATCAAACATACTAAGCACAATAAGATCAGCCTGGGTGTCATGTCCCTGAATAGTCACCACACAGGATCTACAAACTTGATCCACTACCAAAGAGTCATCCAAAGGGGTCGACACAAGCAATGGTACCACTAAGGGCTCTGGACTCACCCCCAATCGAAGAACACAATAGGCAGACACATACGAAGAGGTAGAACCAGGATAAAATAAAGCAGAAGTAGACTGATGGGATAAGAGAATTGTACCTGTAATCACATCATCTAACACCTCGGCCTCTGCTCTTGCTGGAGCTGCATATAAATGGCCCTGGGCGCCTCTACCTTGTGCATCCATCCTGCCACCTGTCCTGCCTCCCCGGGGATCTCCCCGTGCACCCTGATACTCTCCTCCTCCCCTAGTTGTAGGTGCTACAGTTGATACCAGTCTCACTACCTGAGGAAATGGTAAGGCTGGTCTAGAGATAGGGCACTCCCTGGACTAATGATCAAGCCCCCGCAAGTAAAACAACCCTGCGACAACCTGCTCACACTAGAGGTCGGCCACCCTGACCTTAGCAACACGTCCTAATACCTCATCGGCCCTGACTCAGACTGGCACTATAACCACCCTAACGGTGCTAGTAACCCTCCGCATTCTGCAACGACGCGTGAAATGGGAGGTTGGGCTGATCCAATTGGAACCTCTGTTGCACTCGCTCCACTGAAATGATCATCCTTCCTGGCCCTCTTGCCACTGCCCCTTAGACCTCACGACGGATCTGTTCAAGCGTGTGGGCATAGTCCACAACATACAGAAAAGAGCAGCCCACCGAAATCATAGACTGTGACTCAATACGCAGCGGCAACCTCAAACTTCTAACGAAGCACCTGACTCTTTCCTACTCTGTGGGTAAGATCATAGTGGCATGAAGGAATAACTCATGGAATATCACCTCATACTCCGATACCATTATAGAGCCCTACTCCAACCTCGAGAACTCATTATGTAGATGGTCTCTGATGCTCCAAGGAATAAACTTAGAAAAGAAGGCCTACGAAAACTCTGCCCATGACACCAGTAGGGACACATCTGGCCTACCCTCCATGAAATAGCGCCACCACTGTCTGGCGGGTCCATCCAACTTATAGCCAGTTAAGTTAGCTCCTCTTGACTCCACTAACCCCAGAGCATGCAATCGCGGCAAGAGGTAATAAACTTATGGGTGTCTTCCCCAATAGCCCCAGAAAACCTCGGCGGTGAAATATTCAGAAACACCCTGAGCATCTTCTTCTCCCTCAATGGCATAACCCTATCTAAGACATTCGGCTAAATGGTGGCCGGTGCTTGCGGTACTGAACCTGTGGGGCCGTTATTGTAGGCTGACCCCGCGATACTAGAGCTGGCTCTGGACCAGGTTTTTGGGCCTATTGCTGCATACCCCCTATCACTGCTAAAATCAGCGCAAGCATAGCCTGAAGGTCAGGGGCAGCAACTGGTGCGGGCGGTAGCTAGGCTGGTCTCGGCCCCACCTGCTAAGGAGGAATCTAATCTATCTGAGGCTCCGGCTCCTGCTCCAGAGTCCTCACTCTCCCTCGAGCAAGTGCTGCAGCCTTAGCTCGACCTCGGGGTCGGCCTCTACCCCTAGCTGGGGCTCTATCTGCGCGCACGAGTGCATTACCCCCGACCGCTCAATCACGCGTGCAAGTCATCCTATGATAGAGTGAAACAAGTAAGATTTCATGAAACCAATCGGACAACAGTGCACGAAAATGATACAAAACAAGAAAACCTCCTAAGGACATCCCATAACCTCCCAAAGATAAGTCATGGACGTCTCTCTGCCGATCCATAGGACTGTACTAGATGCTAGCTCTGTATAAGTGAGACAAACAAACCTAGGGATCTGATACCAACTTGTCACCACCCGACTTCTCGAGTCATGATGGCGCCTACGAACCCGCCAGTAGGCAAGCCAAACTTTGTCCCAGAACTTAACAATAATGGGACTGAGGGTGGAAACTAGCCTCAACTAAGCGGAAGCATAAATAAAAGGAACACATAAGGAATAGGCGGAAGAGAACCAAAACTATATCCAAACAAACGATACCTCTCAGGACCTAGAAGTCACCTGTACAAAGTTACTACAAAATGAGTACAAGTCCCAAAAATGGACAACTGAAACAAGACTGTCTCAAAAGCAAAAGACAAGCCAAAAATAAAAGTACAGAAGGAGGAAGGTAATCTCAGGACTCCAGGTGCTCACCTTCGCCTCTGGAACAGACTGCAGTATGATCGAACTCAACGCTGAAAATTGGTGCTCGGACCTGCATCACTAAAACAGATGCAGAGTGTAGCATGAGTACTAATACAATAGGTACCCCGTAGCCATCATGGGCTGACTGAGCAAGACCGGTAAAAACAGACTGAAAGAATAGAATCTACAATAACAGAGGTCAAAGGAAAAAATCATAAAACTAGCCGACCGCAAATCTAGGAGTATCTAAACTAAACCTAACAAGGCCCCCCATAAGACCCAGAAGGTACACTCAAACACAGACAAACAAAACCTGAACGGACCCCCATAAGCACAATAGGTACATAGAAGAGCTAAATCTACGAGACCAAACGAAAACCCAACAGTGAACCGAAACCACCAACCAACTCAACGAAAACAATCAGCCAACTCAAACCCAGTAAAAATTTATGTCTTCTATATCAGGCGGCCAATCCTAATGGCAACTCCCAGGGGCCCTACCCCAGCTATAAGAGTGCCAAGGGGCATAGCGACTCCTCAAAGGCCCTAATATCGTGTCGCTCAACCAGCTAATACTCCGAGGGTCCTTTCCCAGCCAGACGAGTGTGCGGGGCGTGTCAATCTGAAGATGACCTCAAGAACTCATATCCGATTACCCAGCCGACTAACACTCTGGGGGGCCCTATCCCAGCAAGACTAGTGAGCTAGCTAACACTCTTGGGGCCCTGTCCCAACCATACGAGTGCAAGAGGCATATCAACTCCCTAGAGAATCTCAACTGCAAACCGAATATGGATCTTCGTCCAACACCAACACCATCACCACAGAACTGATCTCGAAACACTGAAAATCTCGAGAAAACACCACGCCTCCGATGGCACATCGGCACCATAGAAATGGGGAGAGCAGCAAGAAGATCACAACAATATAAAGCCAAAGCTAGGCTCATACTATCAGACTCAAGTCTGCTATTACGGTTTACAAGGACCTAGTCCATTTGAATCGATGTCAGATATATACAGAGTAAACCATGTGCGTGGATCTAAGGAAAAACTAACCTAACCTAGACTAAGTCAAGAAACATGCTCCAACATAATTAAAAAACCAACTAGATAAACGAAAAGCATCAACACCAAAACAACCTCTCCGGTAGCATGGTATTGCCCCCAAACGGGCCGAAATATAAGCCTAAAACAAGATTTCTGAGAAGAGGAGAAGCAATACTAGAACCCCACCCTAGATTCACACAAATCAGCATGCATTCACACAATCCAACTCAATCTTAAAAGAAGGGAAGTTGTAACCTAACAGAAGGCCAACCACGTACGCTCTAAATCACTCTGTCGGGATTTTTCCCCTTTCAAACAGTCTCAGATTGTTGCCACACTATTAAAAATAGAGTCACAGTGTCAGGATGGTCATTGAGACACTAAAATTATCAAAATTAGAGACGGATCAAATTAGAAGTCAAAATCAGAAAAATATGGGACCCGCTCTGAAATTCCTGTAATTGACTCCGTGAAGATGGCCTAAACCCTTCCTCGAGCTTTTGTTCCAAGATGGAACATTTGTTGGGGCTGAGAGCACCTCCATGCAACAGCTCAACAAAACAACAAGAAATCAACTAAGGCAGCCCAAAGACAATAGAATTTACCTCAAACAAGGACTCCTCGATACAATCCAATCAACCACCACAAAAGCCACCGCAATTCTGGATAATTGGGACTTAGAATCACCAAATTCCGACTCAAAACGAGGGAGAAACACTCTATCAAACCTTTGATAAAAGGCTGATTCGAGTCTGTTTTTAAATTAAAAGACCAGACACACAAGCCTCAACGAATGCGACAAAGAGGCCCGCGAATGCAGAGGTAAAACAAATACACCTCTGCGAACATGGCAAGGAGCCCGTGAACGCGAAGAGGAAGACCTTACACCTCTGCAAACACGGAGCGCTGTTCGTGAACGCGGAGAAGGAACTCCCAGACCTCCGAGAATGCGGAGCCCTATCCGCGAATGAGGAGAAGAGAAGCACATAGCTCCGTGAACTCACAGCAAGGATAGCGAACATGGAGAAGAGATGGGCTTGCAGAATCACCTGCTACACAAGCGGGTTTTTGGCTTTTCCAAAAACTCCGACGGGGTGCTCGGAATTCGTTCGGGACCCCGTGCACTCAAACGAGATATGCTACCAAACCAAATTCGACATTCTGAACACAATGGCATAGCTGAAATTTCCATACGAGGTCGTTTATAAAAAAGTAGGTCCCACACCTAAAATACCATTTTAGCCAAATTCCACCGAGGGCCTCGAAATTAGATCGAAAGCACCCGAAGGGTCATTCTAGACCAAACTCGGCATTCCGAAACTAACCACATTGAAGAAATTATCATTCGAGTGCGTTTACCAAGAATGTTGACCAAAGTCAAACTTGAGCCAAAATTCAAAGACTAATGCGCCAAATTGCCTCAAAGTCACACCGAAAGCCTCGGAACTCATGCCAACCATGACTCTAGCCTAATTTTACCTCTCAGGAGGTGATAGAACCGTCAGAATCCTATTCTGAGGTCGTTTACCTGAGGTTATGACCAAAATTAACTTTTCAAGGTTAAAAAGCTCCAAAACAGGGAAACTGGCATAAAACCCAAACGAATGACCAGGCGACCGAACAGTTAGTGCCAGCAAGTCATAATTGACTTTGGATCACAATAGGAATGCTCTAAGCGATGGAAGGAAGCCATTAACACAAAATGACCTGGAGGGTCATTACATGAAGTAAGGGAGAAATATTTTAGCTTAACAACAAACTAAGAGAATTGATGGCATGGTAGAATTGTTATAAAGTTCTAGTGTGTCAATATTCAGTCCTTTTTACAGCTATAATTTTTCATTTTCATATCTAATAAAATACATGGGAAATCTCCACGTCACTTTGTAACACCTCAGTGTTTTTTCAAAAGTAAAAATTTCTAGTTTTGAGCCCAGGGTCACTTCTATGGGCACAGTCTACATGTCGTAGATCAGTTGACAGACCATAGAATGTAACCGTAGAAAGAGGGTTAAAAAGTTTTGAAAATCAAGTTTCTTAAGATGAGTCTACGAAGTTAGCAGAACGTACCGTAGGTCTTTCCACGGACCGTAGAAAGGTCCCGTCAATTGTTCAAGACTTAGTCAAAATTTTGAGGGTTAGGTTGGGATCTACGGGTTGGATCTATAGACCGTAGAATGATCTACGGGCCGTAGATTGAAGTCGTCAAAAGTGTCCTAAAAATTTGGGTTTCTTAAGTTTTCTACGGTTCAACAGGACGGTCCGTAGGAACACCTACGAACCGTAGGTTGGAGCCGTAGCCCTTGCCCGACAGTTATTTTTCAGGGGTCTTTAAGTCTTTTCCAATTCTTTTAAGTCCTTTTAATTACGACTTTGCTCCTAAATTGACCCACTCTTTAAGTCTTTCCTCCCAAATTTTCCTTCATTAATTCATTCTCAAATTCCCAACTTCCCCAGAATATTTTTCTCTTTCGAAAGTTCTCTCAATTCTCAAGGAAGAAGAAGGCTAGGATCCACCATTGAAGGTTATCAATTCTTAGCAATTTCTTGTAGGATTTATTGAGGTATGTTAGCATTCACCAATGGAGTCCTTCCCTCCATCGGGCCCCTAGTTTTCTTCCAATTTTAAGGTTCAATTCCCCAAATTAAGTTAGGGTTTTGATCAATTTTTATGGGTTCTTCAATTCTGATTCCAATTGTTGATTTTATGATTCCTAGTGCACGATATAGCGTGATAACGTAATTTAGTGCATGAATTAGCATGATTTATATGATTGGAGTAGAAATTTTATGAACCCATGCATGAGCCATGATTCCTAGCTTTAAATTCATGATGAAGTATGATCCATGCATTTATGAACTTATGAAATTGATGAAATATGCCTAATTCTAGTTTATTGCATGATTATAAGATGAATTGACATGTACCATACTAGATCATGATTTATGAGAATATGAATAGCTTGCATAAGAGATGCATGAATATGAATAGCTTGCATACGAGATGCATGTTTCATGAGAAGTATGCTTGTAATTGCTAGGGTGTATATAGATGATGGAATACATGAATTGTGAAAAGGTTTTCTTCACATTAAGCTAAGTATATGAATGTGAAAGGTTTTCTCACATAATTTAGGGTTCATATGGTTGAAAGGCTTTCTGACCTATGAATCAATCAGGAGCTATTCTCATGACGTAAGCTTGGGCAAGCCCATGATAGTTGAAACGACTTGACATGATCTTAGCTAGGATTTGGTAACCCTAGAATTACCTTTTCCTTGGTTAAAATATGAATAAGATTGATTGACTATTCCTTGGGATTTTACTTAGCACCGAGCAGAATTTTGGGATGAAGGTTTCCGTTTAGCATTCGTGGACCTTTAGTAGCAATCCCTAAGTCCCATAACTACTTGCCTCATAGGTTTTGTCTCAGATAGACTCATAGCTAGTTGATCCTCGTATGCTACAGATTTATGGTCCTTACCTTTGCAAGTAGGACACCCCTTATAGTGGTGTGGGGTAGACACCAATCCCCTTTTCGGTGTGGGGCAGACACTGGATTCCATGTTATAGCTCACATGGTCTATGTCGGTTAAATGTAAAAATCCCATAATAATGAACTAGGGTAATAGAAGTATCTCACAAGGCTTATGATATGACTAGCTTGCATTGACTATGTTTATGCATTGAGTTCCTAACCTTATTGTCACATGATTTAGCTTGGTCATTGCACGTTCATGATGATATCTCACTAGCATGATTTCCTTTTTGAAAGCATCTCGTTGGCATGATTTATGTGTTTATATTTATTTTCTTCATACTTAGTACATTCCATGTACTAATGCATACTTGTGCCAACATTCTCTTATAATGTAGGGTCAGACAGCCATCCTTCACACTCTCGTGGTTAGTTTCTTTCCTAGTTCGAGCTATCAGCATTGGTGAGTCCTCATGCTTCGGGGACTAAGAGACTTTATTGCTTCTCTTTACTTTTTAGTTTCCAATTTGTATATGATGTACGGATTACGTCTCGATCATTCTATTGTATTAGATGGCCTTTGAGACATAGTCAAGACTTCCGCATGTAAACTCTTTACTTTTATAAGATTGTCTATCATTTCCTCATTCTTTTCTTTACCTTATGTATATGTATGCTAAGTGGCTTGTGTGGGGCCTCTAGGGGTCCTATATGCCATGTCACACCTATGGGTACTTTGGGTCGTGACAAACTTGGTATTCAGAGCTCAAGGTTTAGAAAGGTCCTAGGATGTCTCAAAGCCACGTCTAGTAGAGTCTTGTTCATAAGTGTGAAGCGCGCCACATTTATGAATGGGAGGCTACAAGATGTTAGGAAATTCCACTTCTTTCATATTCTAGAATCATGCCTTAGAGTTTAACTCTATACGTTCCTCTCCTAATCCATGTCCTACACTTTTCCGTTTATGGCAACTAGAAGAGCTTTTGCAAGGAGGAACACAGATAAGAATGTGGAACAAAAGGCTAACCAAGATTCGACCGCTCCTTTGGTAGAAGAGAATACTAATGCGGAATTCCGAGCCGCTTTCCATGCATTGGCCCAAGCCAATAAGGAATTTTTGATCCCCAAGAACCCACGTGTGGGTACGGCGGTGGCAAGGGTTAGAGATTTCAAAAGGATGAACACTCCGGAATTCCATGGCTCCATGGTGGAGGAGGATCCTTAAGATTTTATTGAAGAGGTTTACAAGATTCTCATGATCATGGGGCTGACGCCGGAAGAGAAAGCGGAGTTGGCGGCTTACTAATTGAAGGGTGTACCCCAAGAGTTGTTTAACCAATGGAAAGGTTAGAGGGCTATAGATGCGGGTCCTCTTAAATGAGAGAAATTTAAGGAAGCTTTTCTTGATCGATTCTTTACTCTTGAGATGAGAGAGGCTAAGGTTCCCGAGTTCATTAACTTGAATAAAGGTGGTATGAGTGTCAAAGAATATGCATTGAAGTTCACTCAAGTGTCAAAACATGCGCCTTCCTTGGTTGCCGATTCAAGAGCCAAAATGAGTAAGTTTGTGTCGGGGGTGTCCGACTTGGTACTCAAGGAGTGTAGAATTGCCATGCTTATTAAAGAAATGGATATTTCACGGTTAATGGTGCATGCACAACAAATTGAGGAAGAGAAGATAAAGGATAGGTCCCATGAGGAAAAAAGGGCTAGGACCGGTGATGGTGACTTCTCAAACCAAAGGACCGGAGGACAAGGCCGTCCTAAGTATCGACAACGGTTTTCCAACCAAGGGTCTTCTAATGATCCTATGCCTAAGTTTGATAAGAATAGGGTGTCTAAACCTAAGCCTCAAGGAGGCAATGCTGGTGGTGATAAAACTCCACTTTCTCCATGTCCAAAGTGTGGAAGGAAGCATGAGGGGAGATGCTTAGCCGGATCGGATGGTTGATTCACTTATGGCAAGAGTGGTCACAAAATGAGGGATTTTCCAATAAATGTTACAAAGGGGAAATATTGTAAACAAGGTTCTCCTAGTAGTTTGGGTTCTAGTGCTCCGAAGCAAAACTGATTTTATGCACTCCAAACTCGCCAAGAGCAAGAAGGTTCTCCCGATGTGGTTACCGGTATGTTGAAAGTCTTCGATCTTGATGTGTATGCTTTACTTGATTCCGGTGCTACTTTATCTTTTGTGACGCCTTATGTAGCTATGAGATTTGATATTGCCCCAGATGTGTTGTTAGACCCCTTCTGTGTCACTACTCTTATTGGCGAGTCTATTTTGGCTAAAAGAGTCTATAGAAAGTGTCCCATTTCCTTGTTCCATAGAGTCACCTATGTTGATCTTGTAGAGATAGATATGATAGACTTTGATGTCAATTTTGGGATGGATTGGCTTCATTTTTGTTGTTCCTTGGTTGATTGTAGAACCCGAGTGGTTAAGATTCAATTTCCTAATGAGCCCGTCCTAGAGTGGAAAGGGGGAAATTCTATTCCTAGAGGTCGGTTTGTTTCTTGTCTTAGAGTTAGAAAGATGATCTATAAAAGTTGCTTTTATCATCTTATTCAGGTGAGGGATATAGATTCTGAGACCCCTAGTCTTGAGTCGATTCCCGTGGTGAATGAGTTTTTGGATGTGTTTCCCGATGATCTACCTGGTGTTCCTCTCGAAAGGGAAATAAACTTTGGTAATGACCTTCTTCCCAATACGTAACCTATCTCTATTCCTCCTTACCGTATGGATCCGGTGGAACTTAAGGAATTGAAAGAACAATTGAAGGATTTGTTGGATAAGGGTTTCATCCAACCAAGTATATCTCCATGGGGTGCTCCAGTGTTGTTTGTTCGTAAGAAAGATGGCTCTGCCCGTATGTGTATTGATTACCGGTAGTTGAATAAGGTTACTGTTAAGAATAAATACTCGATTCTGTGGATATATGATTTGTTTGATCAACTTCAAGGTGCTAGTTTCTTCTCTAAGACTGATCTCCGATCGGGTTATCACCAATTGAGGGTGAGAAGTTGAGATATTCCAAAGACAGTATTTCGAACAAGATATGGCCATTATGAGTTTGTGGTTATGTCGTTTGGATTAACTAATGCTCCGGCGGTATTTATGAATTTAATGAACTGGGTGTTTAAACAATACCTTGATATGTTCGTGATTGTATTCATTGATGACATTTTGATTAACTCCCGAAGTGAGGAAGAGCATGCCGATTACTTGAGGATTGTATTGCAAGTTCTTAAGGATCGAGATTTATGTGTTAAGTTCAATAAATGTGAGTTTTTGTTGAGATCTGTGGCTTTCTTTGGTCACATTGTGTCCGGTAAGGGTATTGAGGTAGATCCTAAGAAGATGGATATGGTTAGAAATTGGCCAAGACCTCTATATCCTTAGGATATTCATAGTTTCTTGGGCTTGGCCGGATACTATAGAAGGTTTGTGGAATTGTTTTCTTCTATTGCCTCTCCATTGGCCTCATTGACTCAAAAGAAAACTAAGTTGTATGGTCCAAGGCTTGTGAAGAGAGCTTCCAAGAATTGAAAAATAGGCTTACTTCCGCTCCAATATTGACAATGCCGGAAGGTTCAGATGGTTTTGTGGTTTATTGTGATGCTTCAAGGGTTGCCTTAGGGTGTGTTCTTATGCAAAATAGAAAGGTGATTGTTTATGCTTAAAGGCAACTTAAGGTTCATGAAGAGAATTACCCTACCCATGATTTAGAACTTGCGGCGGTTTTTTTTGCCCTAAATATTTGGAGGCACTATCTATATGGTGTCCATGTTGATATATTCACCAACCACAAAAGTTATCAATATGTGTTCAAGCAGAAGGATAAAAATCTTCGACAACGTAGATGGCTAGAGCTTTTAAAGGACTATGATATGAGTGTCCTCTATCACCCGGGCAAAGCTAATGTAGTGGCCGATGCCTTGAGTCGGTTGTCAATGAATAGTGTTTCACATACAGAAGATGATAAGAAGGAATTGGTTCGGGATGTTCATAGACTAGCTCGGCTAGGTGTTCATTTGGTTGACTCCAATGAGGGAGGCTTGCTTGTCCAAAATGGGTTGGAATCATCCTTTGTGGTGGATGTTAAGGCCAAGCAAACACTTGATCCGATACTTGTTTAATTAAAGGAAGCAGTTCTAAAGAAGGGCAATGAGGCTTTCTCCCAAGGGGGAGATGGTATCTTAAGATATCAAGGCCGGTTGTGCATGCCAAATGTTGATGGCCTAAGGCAGCAAATTCTAGAAGAAGCTCATAGTTCCCGATACTCTATTCATTCGGGAGCCACCAAAATGTTGTAACAACTAAGTTTTTTAAAAGGGAAAATTTCCAGTTTTGGGCCCAGAGTCACTTCTACGGACGCAGTCTACGGGTTGTAGATCAGTTTGCCGATCGTAGAATGCATACTTAGGAAGAGGGTCAAATGTTTTGAAAATCAAGTTTCTGAAGTCGAGTCTACGAGTTAGCAGGACGGACCGTAGTTCTTTCCACGGACCGTAGAAAGGTCCCGTCAATTGTTCAAGACTTAGTCAAAATTCTGAGGGTCAAGTTGGGTTCTACGGGTTTGATCTATGGATCGTAGAATGGTCTACCGGCCGTAGATCGAAGTCGTCGAAAGTTTTCTAAAAATCTGTGTTTCTGAAGTTGTCTACGGTTTGACAGGATGGTCCATAGGAACACCTATGAACGGTAGGTTGGAGCCGTAGACCTTGCTCAACAGTTATTTTTCAGGGGTCTTTAAGTCTTTTTCCAATTCTTTTTAGTTCTTTTAAATACGACACTATAAAAGTCTTTCCTCCAAAATTTTCCTTAATGAATTCATTCTCAAATTCCCAACTTCCCCAAATATTTCTCTCTCTCTAGAAAAGTTCTCTCAATTCTCAAGGAAAAAGAAAGGCTAGGATCCTCCATTGAAGGTCATCAATTCTTAGCAATTTCTTGTGGGCTTTGTTGATGTATGTTAGCATTCACCAATTGAGTCCTTTCCTCCATTGGGTCCCTAGTTTTCTCCCAATTTCAAGATTAATTTCTCTAAATTGAGTTAGGGTTTTTGGTCAATTTTTATGGGTTCTTCAATTATGATTCCAATTGTTGATTTTATAATTCCTAGTGCATGATCTAGAGTGATAACGGAATTTAGTGCATGAGTTAGCGTGATTTATATGATTTGAGTAGAAATTGTATGAACCCATGCATGAGCCATGATTCCTAGCTTTGAATTCATGATGAAGTATGATCCATGCATTTATGAACTTATGAAATTGATGAAATATGCATGATTCTAGTTTATTGCATGATTCTAAGATGAATTGACATGTACCCATACTAGGTCATGATTTATGAGAATATGAATAGCTTGCATAAGAGATGCATGTTTCATGAGAATTATGGTCTAGTTGCTAGGGTGCATATAAATGATGGCATCCATGAGTTGTGGAAAGGTTTTCTTCACAGTAAGCTAAGCATATGAATGTGAAATGTTTTCTCACATAATTTAGAGTTCATATGGTTGAAAGGCTTTCTGACCTATGAATCAATCAGGAGTTATTCTCATGACGTAAGCTTGGGCATGCCCATGAAAGTTGAAACGTTTTAATATGATCTTAGCTTTGATTTGGTAACCCTAGATGTACCTTTTCCTTGGTTAAAATATAAATAAGCTTAATTGACTATTCCTTGGGATTTTACATAGCACCGAGCGGGCTTTTTAGGATGAAGGTTTCCGTTTAGCATCCGTGGACCTTTAGTAAAAATCCTTAAGTCCCATAACTACGTGCCTCATAGGTTTTGTCCCAGATAGACTCATAACTAGTGGATCCACGTAAGCAACAGATTTATAGTCCTTATCTTGGCAAGTAGGACAATCCTTCTAGTGGTGTGGTGTAGACATCACTCCCCTTTTCGGTGTGGGGAAGACACTGGATTCCATGTTATAGCTAACATGGTTTATGTCGGTTAAATGTAAAAATCCCATAATAGTGAACTAGGGTACTAGAAGTATCTCACAAGGCTTTTGATATGACTAGCTTGCATTTACCATGTTTATGCATTGAGCTTCTAACCTTATTGTCACATGGTTTAGTTTGGTCATTGCATGTTCATGATGATATCTCACTA
Organism: Solanum appendiculatum; assembly: GCA_018342035.1. Lineage (NCBI taxonomy): Eukaryota > Viridiplantae > Streptophyta > Magnoliopsida > Solanales > Solanaceae > Solanum > Solanum appendiculatum. The sequence continues at coordinate 620,330 of JAGDQO010000635.1, read as the reverse complement.
GCATGGTTTCCTATTTGAAAGAATATTGTTGGCATGATTTACGTGTTTATATGCATTTTCTTCATACTTAGTACATTCCATGTACTAATGCATACTTGTGCCTACATTCTCTTATAATGTAGGGTCAGACAATCATCCTTAAAACTCTTGTGGTTAGTTGCTCTCTAAGTTTGAGCTATCAGCATTGGTGAGTCCTCATGCATTCGGGGACGAAGAGACTTTATTGCTTTTCTTTACTTTTCAGTTTCAGACTTGTATACGATGTACGAGTTACGTCCTGATCATTCTATTGTATTAGATGGCTTTTGAGACATAGTCAAGACTTCCTCTTGTAAAAGCTTTACTTTTAAGAGATTGTTTATCTTTTTACTCATTCTTGTCTTTACCTTATGTATATGTATGTTAAGTGGCTCGTGTGGTGCCTCTCGGGGTCCTAAACGCCATGTCACACCTAGGGGGTAATTTGGTTCATGACAAACTTGTTATTCAGAGCGCAAGGTTTAGAAAGGTCCTAGGATGTCTCAAAGCCACGTCTAGTAGAGTTTTGTTCATTAAGGATGAAGCGCGCCACATTTATGAATAGGAGGCTACAAGATGTTAGGAAATTCCACTTCTTTCATATTCTAGAATCGTGCCTTAGAGTTTAACTCTATATGTTCCTCTCCTAATCCATGTCCTACACTTTTTAGGATATGGCAACTAGAAGAGCTTTTGCAAGGAGGAACGCAAATGATAATGTGGAACAAGAGGATAACCAAGTTCCAGCTGCTCCTTTGGCCGAAGAGATTACTAATGTAGAGTTCCAAGCCACTTTCCATGCATTGGCCCAAGCGGTGATGGCCCAAGATAATACGGAAGTTATGGTCCCCGTGAACCCACATGTGGGTACGACGGCGGCAAGAGTGAGAGATTTCACAAGGATGAACCCTCCAGAATTTCATGGATCCAAGGAGGATGTCACGACCAAGGGTATCCCCTAGATGTAACACGGCGTAGAAGACCGCGAGAGGCGTCATACAAGCCCTTAGCATACATAACATACAAGATATAGATAAATATGAGTTCAAGGAGCATTCTATATCAAAGATATGCTCAGAACAGCAGAAGTCCAAAACTTGTGTCTCGAAGCCTTCTAATATCATAGAATACGAATAAAAGTGATAGGGCTGTAGCCCAATATAATATCCAACACTGAAAAGACTTGACGTAAAAATAAGAACAACTAGGCTATGTCCTCGGATGGATGAGGACTCACCAAGTCTTCTATCAACTCTATGATCAAGCTCTAGCCACGAGTGGAAGGTAAATCGCCACGTCCTACACCAACGAAGTTAATGTAGGCAAGAGTATGCGTTAGCACAATTAAGTACTAAGTATGATAGTAATGCACATAAACACATAACTCATGCAAGAGAAAAACATAATCATGACATGCAATGGCCAAGCTAAAAACATGATAAACATGAAACATAAAGCATATATCAAGGCCAAACCAAGCTAAATCATCTTTCCTTCTTTTCCTTACTTCATCGTGAGAACACTTGTTCATTAACTTGTAGGGAAACGCCTTAACCGACATGTAAAACCATGTGAACTATCAACACGGAATCCAGTGTCTACCCCATACCAAAAAGGGGTGCCTACTTGCCAAGGTAAGACCATAAACTTCTTAGCTTAGGTGGATCCACTAGCTAATGTCTACTTAAAGACATACTCGAGGAAAATCATGCTTTTGACTTGATCATGCTAAATTCATAAGATTATCCTCAATTCATTCATAATTCATGCTTGATTTCATAGAAAATTCATAAATTTCATCAAATCATAGCTCAACCCAACAATCAAAACATAGATTATCAAATTAGGGAGAATTAGCTTGGGATCATGGGGGTTCATGCAATCTTTACATCAAATCATGTAATTCACGCTAATTCGTTCACTAAGTTCCTTTATCACGCTAGATCGTGCACTAGGAATCATAAAATCAACAATTGAAATCATTATTGAAGAACCCACAATGATTGATCACAAACTCTTATTCAATTGCATTAGAGTAAACCTTTGAAAATCATGAAGAAGAGGAAAGGCCCATTGGAGGAAAAGACTCCTAATGGTTAACACTATCATACCTCAAAGCAATCCACAAGAAATTGGAGAAGATTAAAGGTCTTCAATGGAGGATTCAAGCTCCTTCTTCTTCCTTGAGAGTTGAGAGAGTTTCTTTTTAGAGAGAGAAATATTTGAGAGAGGAGAGTTTTGGAATGAACTAGAAAGAAAGTAATTAGGCTTAGAAAGTATTTAAAGGTCTTAGATTAAAGGTATAACCGACTTAGCTTAATAAGTAAACCATTAGGGAAAAGACAAAAAAGCCCTTAATTAATAACTGTCGGGGCCAATCGACGGATAGGATCTACGGTTCGTACTTCCATTGATGGACCGTCTTGTTGAACCGTCAAAAGATTCAGAGAGTTAGTCTCTGGGGACCCTGCAATGATGGTCCAGATTAACGGTTGGTAGGTTCATCTACGGACCGTACACCACAATCGTAGATCACGGCCTGAGTTTAAGGAGTTGGCTAAGTCTGGGGTCATCTACGGTTACTTTCTACGGACCGTCGTTCGAGTCAGGAACCTTCCTGCTACCCGTAGGTCAAAGTTCAGAACTTGGAAATCCTATAATTTCATAGCTCCATGACGGTTCCCACCTACGGCCCGTCAATCCATCTACGACACGTAGGTGGCCTCCGTAGGACACTGTCTTCAGGTGACTTCTGCATTTTCAAATCCTTTGGAAGCTTGGGGTGTTACAATATCTCCCCCTTGGGAACATTCGTCCTCGAAGGAGATTCAAGACATCTTGAGAAGGGTAACAGACACGGACTAACAACCCAACCTAGCATACAATCACATCAATGCACATATCCGAGGAGGAAACATCCAAGCTAAAGCATGATCAACACATCATATCATGAAGACTTTATTCAACTCATACTCAAATGCACATAATCATATAAGACTCTTCATGAACATACATAATCAAGGAATCATGGAAATCAACTATGACACATGAGACATAAGAATGAACCTGGAAGATCAAGATACCTCAAGCTAGAGTAGGATCGGAAGGAAAGAGATGAGGCTATCTGGACATCATATCGGCCTCGGCCTCCCAAGTAGCACCCTCAACCAATTGATTCCTCCATAGAACTTTCACGGAAGCAACTTCCGTATTCCTTAACTTGTGGACTTGCCGGTCTAAGATCTCAACCGGAACCTCTTCATAAGAAAGACTATCCTTTTTGCCAAGATTCTCTAATGGCACTATAGAAGTCGAATCACCAACACACTTCTTCAATAATGAGACATGGAAAACTGGATGCACTGATGCCAAATCATTAGGCAAGTCAAACTCATAAGAAACCTTACCTACACGTCTCAAAATCTGATATGGGCCTACATAACGGGGACTAAGCTTCCCTTTCTTCCCAAATCTCATTACACCCTTCATGGGTGAGATTTTCAAGTAAACTCAATCATCCACATCAAATTCTTATTCTCTTCTTCTAACATTAGCATAGGACTTTTGTCGACTTTGAGCCGTTTTCAACCTCTCCCTAATAAGTCGAACTTTCTTCGTAGCCTCATGAACCAACTCCGGGCCTATCAAAGTAACTTCACCAACTTCAAAAAAACCTATAGGAGACCTACACCTCCTACCATAGAGAGCCTCAAATGGAGCCATACCAATACTAGAATGGTAGCTATTATTATAAGCAAACACAATTAAAGTCAAGTGATCATCCCAAGTACCCCTGAAATCGATTACACAAGCTCTCAAAATATCTTCCAAAGTTTGAATAGTATGCTCCGCTTGCCCATCGGTTTGGGGATGAAAGGCCGTACTAAGCTTAACACGAGTACCAAGACCTTTTTGGAACGACTTCAAAAATTGAGAAGTAAATTATGCACCACGATGGGAGATAATGGATAAAGGCACTCCATCCAACCTAACCATCTCCCTCAAATACAACTTAGCATAATCCTCCGCCGGATAAGAAGTCTTGACGGGAATGAAATGGGCTGATTTTGTCATTCTATCAACAACAACCTAAATCGAATCAAATTGTCGCCTCGTGTGAGGGAAACCCACAGTAAAATCCATATTCACATCTTCCCACTTCCAAGTAGGAATACTAATATCTTGGGTCAAACCTTCCGGCCTTTGATGCTAGACTTTCACTTATTGGCAATTAGGACGCTTAGCCACAAATTCCGCAATATCTTTCTTCATTCCGTTCCACTAATAAATTTCCTGCAAATCACGGTACATTTTGGTAGATCCTGGGTTGATGAAATATCGAGAACTATGGGCTTCCGATAAAATTTTCTCTCTTAAGCCCTCCACATTGGGAACACACAAACGACCTTGATATCGAAGCACAACATCTCCCCCTTGGGAGAAAACCTCTATAGACTTCTTGAGTACAACTTCCTTTAGTTCAACCAAGTTAGGATCAAGACCTTGCTTAGCTTTCACATCATGCACAAAAGAGGATTCAAAACCCTTGTGAGTCGTAACACCACCTTTAGTATAATCTACCAATCTCACACCCAATCGAGCCAATCTACGGACATCGCGAACCAACTCTTTCTTATCATCCTCAACATGAGCAACACTACCCATAGATAATCGACTAAGAGCATCTGCCACCACGTTAGCCTTACCGGGGTGATAGAGAACTCTCATATCATAGTCTTTTAACAACTCGAGCCACCTTCTTTGGCGTAGATTCAAATTTTTCTGTTTAAACACACATTGCAAATTCTTATGGTCGGTGAATACATCTACGTGTACCCTATACAAATAATGTCGCCATATTTTTAGGGCAAACACAATTGTCGCCAATTCCAAGTTATGAGTAGGATAGTTCTTTTCGGGCACATTAAGTTGTCTTGAAGCATAAGTAATGACGTTCCTGTTTTGTATCAGAACACATCCTAGCCCAATTCTCGAGGCTTCACAATAAACCACAAAACCATCGGATCCTTCTGGTAGAGTCAATATCGGAGCCGAAGTAAATTGATCCTTCAATTCTTGAAAACTCTTCTCACATGCCTCGGACCATGCGAATTTAACCTTCTATTGAGTCAAAGTAATGAACGGAGAAGCAATGGATTAAAACCCTTCAACAAACTTCTTATAATAACCGGCTAAGCCTAAGAAACTACGGATATTCGAAGGTGATAAAGGTCTGGGCCAATTCTTAACCGTTTCCGTCTTCTCAGGATCTACCTCAATGCCCTTACCGGAAACAATGTGACCAAGAAAAGCCACGGACCTTAACCAAAACTCACATTTACTAAACTTCGCAAAGAGTTGTTGGTCCTTGAGGACTTGCAACAGAATCCTCAAATGATTAGCGTATTCACCCTCATTCTTTGAGTAGATCAAAATGTCGTTAGTAAACATAATCACAATCATGTCAAGGTATTGCTTAAACACTCTATTCATCAAGTCCATAAATGCGGCTGGAGCATTTGTCAACCCAAAGACATTACCAAGAACTCGTAGTGACCATACCTAGTCCGAAAAGCCGCTTCCGGAATATCATCTTCTTTCACCCTTAATTGGTGATAGCCCAAACGAAGGTCGATCTTAGATAAATAACTAGCCCCTTGAAGTTGATCAAACAAGTCATCTATCCTTGGTAGAGGATACTTATTCTTAATGGTAACCTTGTTCAATTGGCGATAGTCGATACGCATACGGAGTGAACCATTTTTCTTCCTTACAAATAAGACCGGAGCACCTCATGGAGAAATACTTGGCCGGATGAAACCCTTATCCAACAAGTCTTTCAACTGCTCTTTTAGTTCCTTAAGTTCCACCAAAGCCATTCTATAAGGAGGAATAGAAATAGGTTGCGGATCTGGGAGAAGGTCGATACCGAAGTCTATTTCCCTTTTGGGAGGAATACCGGGCAAGTAATCGGGAAACACTTCCGAAAACTCATTAACATTGGGGACCGACTCAAGAGTAGGGGTCTCAGAATCTATATCCCTCACCCTAACAATATGGTAAATGCACCCCTTTGAGATCATCTTTCTAGCTTTTAGATAAGAAACAAATTGACCTCGAAACATAGAATTTCCTCCCTTCCACAATAGGATAGGCTCATTCGGAAAATAAAACTTGACCATTCGGGTCCTACAATCAATAGAGGCATAACAAGCATGCAACCAATCCATCCTAAGAATAACATCAAAATCTAGCATATCAAGCTTTACAAAATCAACAAGAGAGACTGTATTAGATAAGGAGACGGGACAATCTCTATAAACTCTCTTAGCCATGATAGATTCTCCAATTGGAATAGAAACACGATAAGGACCTAGAAACACATCCGGAACAATATCAAACCTCATAGCCACATATGGCTTCACAAAAGACAAGGTAGCACTAGGATCAAGCAAAGCATAAACATCAAAATGGAAAACTCTTAACATACAGGTAACCACATCGGGAGAGCTCTCTGGCTCATGACGAGCCTGAATTGCATAAAATCAGTTTTGCTTCTGAGCATTCGAACCCGATCCTCTAGGTGGAGCTTGCTTATTCTCTCTTCCCTTGGCCGTGAGAGATGGACAATCCCTCATCTTGTGACCACTCTTTCCACAATTATAACAACCATCCGTACCAGCTAGACATCTACCTTCATGCTTTTTCCCACACTTGGCACAAAGAGCCAAGAAAGAACCACCATCATTCCCTCCTTGAGACTTGGGGTTAGACACCCTATCGTTGTTGGACTTCGGAGGAGCATAGGATGAGCCTTGGTTAGAGAACCTTGGTCAAAATCTAGGACGACCATGTCCATCAAACCTTGCATGCGAAGAGTTACCATCTCCGATCCTAGCCCTCTTGGTCTCCTTAGACCTTTCCTTAAACTTTCTTCTTCAATTTGTTCGGCATAAACCATGAGGCAAAAAATATCCATGTCATGCACAAGCATGGTGGTCCGGCACTCTTTCACCAACATATCAGACACTCCCGACACAAATTTGCTCATTCTTGCCCTTGGGTCGGTAACTATGGATGGAACATATCTAGCCAATTGTGTGAACTTCAATGCATACTCTTTCACACTAATATTTCCTTGTCGAGGGTTGATAAACTCAAGCACCTTAGCCTCTCTCTTCTCAAGAGGAAAGAACCTATCAAGGAAAGAAGGCTTGAATTTCTCCCAATCAAGAGGACCCTCATTAACCGCCCTCTTACTCTTCCATTGATTGAACCAAATTTGGGCAACACCCTTGAGTTGATAAGCGGCCAACTCCGCTTTTTCTTCCGGCGTCACACCCATGATCATCAACACCTTGCACACTTCATCAATGAATTCTTGAGGATCTTCCTCCACCTTAGAGGAATTTCGGAGGATTCATCCTTGTAAAGTCCCTCACTCTTGATGCCGCCATACCCACATTTGGGTTCACGGGAGCCACCACTTCTCTATTGGCTTGAGCCATCACGGCTTGAGCCAACACTTGGAAAGTAGCCCTAAACTCCGCATTAGTCACTTGTTCTGCCAAAGGGTCGGCCAGAACTTGACGAGCTTGAGGAGGAACTTCTTGTTCCACATTCTCTCCCATGTTTCTTCTAGCGTAAGCTCTTTGGGTCGCCAAATCCTGAAATGCGTAAGATAGGGATTAGGAGAGAGATATATAGAGTTACACTCCATGGCACGACTTAAGAGTAATGAAAGAAATGGAATTTCTTAAACGTCTTAGAGCCTCTCATTCATAAATGTGGCATGCTTCATACTCATTAACAAGACTCTACTTGACGCGGCTTATGAGACATCCTAGGATCTTTCTAAAACCATGCGCTCTGAATACAAAGTTTGTCACGACCCAGGGTAGCTCCTAGATGTAACATGGCGTACAAGACCCCGAGAGGCCTCATACAAGCCTTTTGCATACATAACATACAGGATATAGAGAAATAAGAGTTCAAGGAGCATTTTATATCAAAGCTTTGCTCAAAACATCTGAAGTCTACAACTCGTGTCTCAAAGCCTTCTAATATCATAGAATATGAATAAAAGTGATAGGGACGCAGCCCAATACAATATTCAACACTGAAAAAGAAATGACGTGAAAATAAGAACAACTAGGCTATGTCCTCGGACGGATGAGGACTCACCAAGTCTTCTAACAACTCTATGATCAAGCTCTAGCCACGAGTGGAAGGTGAATCGCCACGTCCTACACCAATGAAGTTAATGTAGGCAAGAGTATGCGTTAGCACAATTAAGTACTAAGTATTATAGCAACGCACATAAACACATAAATCATGCTAGAGAGAGACATAATCATGACATGCAATGGCCAAGCTAAAAACATGAGAAACATGAAATATAAAGCATATATCAAGGCCAAAGCAAGCTAAATCATCTTTCTCTCATTTCTTTACTTCATCGTGAGAAGACTTGTTCATTAACTTGTGCGGAAAAGCTTTAATCGACAAGTAAGACCATGTGAGCTATCAACACGGAATCCGGTGTCTACCCCACACCGAAAAGGGGTTTCCTACTTTCCAAGGTAAGACCATGAACTTCTTAGCTTAGGTGGATTCACTAGCTAATGTCTACTTAAAGACAACATCCTATGGTGGCAACCTAGTTTATGGGATAGAGATTGCTTTAGGAGACTCGGCCTCAACTAACGGGAGAGCTTTCACTAGAAGACCCGACCTCTACTAACGGGTGGACTTCCATCTCAATATCCACTCGGTGCTAAGCATTATTCCCACGGATTAGTCATTAACATATTCATATCATTAAACATGAAAAGGTACAACTAGGGTTACCAATTCAAGCTAAAATCATGCGTATAGACGTTTCGTCTTCCATGGACCTTGTCCAAGCTTACATCACTATAATAGCTCCTTAAGAACATAGGTAATCGCCTCTTTGTTCTTCTTTTATCATAGTGGGAGAATTACGTGAGAAAACCTTTCACTACTCAATCATAGCATTATCATATCATAACTTTGGTACTTTTCTCTCAAAGCACCCTTAATTCATCATGCTCATATTTCAGAGTTCATATGGGTTTATGCAAGTTCAACTCATATCATGCAATTCAATGCAAGCTCATGCTTAGAAAGCCATAATTAAGACAATTTATCCATACTTGAAGGAACTCACATACTAGAAGAAAATCATGCTTTTGACTTCATCATGCTAAATTCATAAGATTATCCTCAATTCATTCATAATTCAGTCTTGATTTCATAGAAAATTCATAATTTTCATCAAATCATAGCACAACCCAACAATCAAAACATAGATTATCAAATTGGGGAAAATTGGCTTGGGATCATGGGGGTTCATGCAATCTTTTCATCAAATCATGTAATTCACACTAATTCGTTCACTAAGTTACTTTATCACGCTAGATCGTGCACTAGGAATTATAAAATCAACAATTGAAATCATAATTGAAGAACCCACAATGATTGATCACAAACCCTAATTCAATCGGATTAGAGTAAACCTTTGAAAATCATGAAGAAGAGGAAAGGCCCATTGGAGGAAAAGACTCCTAATGGTTAACACTATCATACCTCAAAGAAATACACAAGAAATTGGAGAAGATCAAAGGTCTTCAATGGAGGATTCAAGCTCCTTCTTCTTCTTTGAGAGTTAAGAGAGTTTCTTTTTAGAGCGAGAAATATTTGAGAGAGGAGAGTTTTGGAATGAATTAGAATGAAAGAAATTAGGCTTAGAAAGTATTTATAGGTCTTAGATTAAGGGTATAACCGACTTAGCTTAATAGGTAAACAATTAGGGAAAAGACCAAAAAGCCCTTAATTAATAACTGTCGGGGCCAATCGACGGACAAGATATACGATGCGTACATCCGTTGACGGACCGTCCTGTTGAACCGTAAAAAGATTCAGAGAGTTGGTATTTGGGGACACTACATTGATGGTCTCGATTTACGGTTGGTAGGTCCATCTATGGACCGTACACCACAACCATAGATCACGGCCTGAGTTTAAGGAGTTGGCTAAGTCTGGAGTCATCTACGGACCATCGTTCGACTCACGAACCGTTCTGCTACCTGTAGGTCAAAGTTTAGAACTTGGAAATCCTGCAATTTCATAGGTCTATTGAGGGTTCCCACCTACGGCCCGTCAATCCATCTACGGCACGTAGGTGGCCTCCGTAGGACACTGTCTTCAGGCGAGTTTTGCATTTTCAAATCCTTTGGAAGCTTGGGGTGTTACAGATGAGGAGGATCCACAAAAGTTCGTTGAAGAGGTTTACAAGATTCTCATGATCACGGGGGTGACGTCGAAAGAGAAAGTGGAGTATGCTGCTAACAAATTGAAGGGTGTGGCCAAAGTGTGGTTTAACCAATGGAAAGGTGAGATGGCTATAGATGTGGGTCCTCTTGAATGGGAAAATTTTAAGGAAGCTTTTCTTGATCGATTCTTTCCTCTTGAGATGAGAGAGGCTAAGGTTCTCGAATTCATTAACTTGAAGCCAGGTGGTATGAGCGTCAAAGACTATGCATTGAAGTTCACTCAATTGTTAAAATATGTGCCTCCCTTGGTGGCCGATTCAAGGGCCAAAATGTGTAAGTTTTTGTCGGGGGTGTCGACTTGGTGGTCAAGGATTGTAGGACTTCCATGCTTATTAAAGAAATGGATATTTCAAGGGTTATGGTACATGCACAACAAATTGAGGAATAGAAGCTAAATGAGAGGTCCAAAGAGGCAAACAGGGCTAGGACCGGTGATGGCGACTTCTCAAACCAATGGATCGGAGGACAAGGCCGTCCTAAGTTTCGACAAAGGATTTCGAACCAAGGGGCTTCTAATGCTCTTATGCCTAAGTTTGATAAGAATAGGGTGTCTAACCCTAAGCCTCAAGGAGGCAATGGTGGTAGTGATAGAACTCCACTTTCCCATGTCCAAAGTGTGGAAGGAAGCAGGAGGGGAGATGCTTAGCTGGATCGGATGGTTGTTTCACTTGTTGCAAGAGTGGTCACAAAATGAGGGATTTTCCAATAAATGTTACAAAGGGGAAATATTGTAAACAAGGTTCTCCTAGTAGTTTGGGTTCTAGTGCTCCGAAGCAAAACTGATTTTATGCACTCCAAACTCGCCAAGAGCAAGAAGGTTCTCCCGATGTGGTTACCGGTATGTGGAAGGTCTTCCATCTTGATGTATATGCTTTAGTTGATCCCGGTGCTACTTTATCTTTTGTGACGCCATATGTAGCTATGAGATTTGATATTGCCCCAGATGTCTCGTTAGACCCCTTCTGTGTCTCTACTCCTATTCGTGATTCTATTGTGGCTAAAAGAGTCTATAAGAAGCGTCTCGTTTCCTTGTTCCATCACCTATGTTAATCTTGTAGAGCTAGATATGATAGACTTTTATGTCATTCTAGGGATGGATTGGCTTCATTCTTGTTATGCCTCGGTTGATTGTAGAACCCGAGTGGTTAAGTTTCAATTTCCTAATGAGCCCGTCCTAGAGTGGAAAGGGGGAAATTCTATGCCTAGTGGTCGGTTTGTTCCTTGTCTTAATGCTAGAAATATGATATCCAAGGGTTGCATTTATCATTTTATTTGGGTGAGGGATATAGATTCTAAAACCCCTAGTCTTGAGTTGGTTCCCATGATAAATGAGTTTCTGGATATGTTTCCCGATGATCTACCCGGTGTTCCTCCCGAAATGGAAATAGACTTTGGAATGACCTTCTTCCCAACACGTAACCTATCGCTATTCCTACTTATCGTATGGCTCCGGAAGAACTTAAGGAATTGAAAGAGCAATTGAAGGACTTGTTGGATAAGGATTTCATCCGACCAAGAATTTCTCTATGGGGTGGTTCGGTGTTGTTTGTTCGTATGAAAGATGGTTCTCTCCGTATATGTATTGATTACCGGCAATTGAATAAGGTTACCATTAATAATAAGTACCCGATTCCGAGGATAGATGATTTGTTAGACCAACTTCAAGGTGTTAGTTTCTTCTCTAAGATTGATTTACGGTCGGGTTATCACCAATTGAGGGTGAGAAGTTGTGATATTCCAAAGACAGCTTTTCAAACAAGATATGGCCATTATGAGTTTGTGGTTATGTCATTTGGATTGACTAATGCTCCGACGACATTTATGGATTTGATGAACAGGGTGTTTAAACAATACCTTGATATATTCGTGATTGTATTCGTTGATGATATTATGATTTACTCCCGATGTGAGGAAGAGCATGCTGATCATTTGAGGATAGAATTGCAAGTTTTTAAGAATCGTGTGTTATATGCTAAGTTTAATAAATGTGAGTTTTTGTTGAGATCTGTGGCTTTCCTTGGTCACATTGTTTCTGGTAAGGGTATTGAGGTGAATCCTAAGAAGACGGATGTGGTTAGAAATTTGCCTATATCTCTATCTCCTTTGGATATTTATAGTTTCTTGGGCTTGGACGGATACTATAGAAGGTTTGTGGAAGGGTTTTCTTCTATTGCCTCTGCATTGACCTTGTTGACTCAAAAGAAGGCTAGGTTTGTGTGGTCAAAGGCTTGTGAAGAGAGCATCCAAGAATTGAAAGATAGGCTTACTTCCGTTCCAATATTGCCATTGCTGGAAGGCTATGATGGCTTTGTGGTTTATTGTGATGCTTCAAGGGTTGGCTTAGGGTGTGTTCTTATGCAAAATGGGAAGGTGGTTGCTTATGCTTGAAGGCAACTTAAGGTTCATGGAAAGAATCACCCTACCCATGATTTAGAACTTACATCGGTTGTTTTTGCCCTAAAGATTTTGAGGCACTATCTGTATGGTGTCCATGTTTATGTATTTACCCACCAAAAAGTTTGCAATACGTATTCAAGCAGAAGGATCTAAATCTTCGACAACATAGATGGCTAGAGCTCTTAAAAGATTATGACATGAGTGTCCTCTATCACCCGGGCAAGGCTAATGTAGTGGTCGAGAGTCAGTTGTCAATGAATAGTGTTACACATATAGAAGATGATAAGAAGGAATTGGTTCGGGATGTTCATACACTAGCTCAGCCAGGTGTTCAGTTGGTTGACTCCAATGAGGGAGGTGTGATTGTGCAAAATGGGTGAGAATCATCCTTTGTGGTGGATTTTAAGGCTAAGCAAATGCTTGATCCGATACTAGTTGAATTGAAGGAAGCGGTTCTAAAGAAGGGCAATGAGGCTTTCTCCCAAGGGGGAGATCGTTTCCTTAGATATCAAGGCCGTTTGTGTGTTCTTAATGTTGATGGCCTAAGGGAGCGAATTCTGGAAGAAGCTCATAGTTCCCGATACTATATTCATCCGAGAGCCACCAAGATATACCCCGATTAACGAGAGGTCAATTGGTGGAATGGAATGAAGAAAGATATTGCTGAATTTGTGGCAAGGTGCCCAAATTGTCAACAAGTTAAGGTTGAATATCAAAGGCCGGGAGGCTTATCCCAAGATATAGCTATTCCTACTTGGAAGTGAGAAGATGTTAATATGGACTTCATAGTGGGTTTACCCCGTACTCGCCGGCAACATGATTCGATATGGGTTATAGTAGACCGTATGATGAAGTTGGCTCACTTCATTCCCGTCAAGGTGTCCTTTTCGGTGCAAGGTTATGCTAAGTTGTACATTAAGGAGATGTTTAGGTTGCATGGAGTGCCCCTATCCATTATCTCCGATAGAGGTATCTAATTCACTTCTCAGTTTTGGAAGTCTTTCCAAAAGGGTCTTGGTACCAAGGTTAAGCTTAGTACAACTTTTCATCCCCAAACTGATGAGCAAGCGGAGCGTACGATCCAAACCTTAGACGATATGCTTAGAGATTGTGTGATTGATTTCAAGGGTAATTGGGATTATCATTTACCATTGATTGAGTTTGCCTACAATAATAGTTACCATGCAAGTAATAGTATTGCTCCATTTGAGGCTCTCTATAGTAGGAGAAATAGGTCTCTTATAGGATGGTTTGAGGTGGGTGAAGTTGGTTTGATAGGTCCCAAATTAGTGCATGAGGCTTTGGAGAAAGGTTGAAAATGGCTCAAAGTCGACAAAAGTCCTATCCCGAATTAGAAGAAGGGATCTTGAATTTGAGGTTGATGGGTGGGTCTATTTGAAACTTTTTCCCATGTAGTGTCATGAGATTTGGTAAGAAAGGGAAACTTAGTCCCCAGTTTGTAGGCCCATATAAGATTTTGAGATGCAATGGCAAGGTTGCTTATGAGCTTGAATTACCTAACGAGTTAGCATCGGTTCATCCGGTTTTTCATGTGTTCCTTTTGAATAAGTGTGTTGCAGATCCGACATCCATTGTGTCTTTAGAAAGTTTTTTCATCAAAGAGAGTTTATTTTATGAAGGAGTTCCGATTGAGATTTAAGACCGACAAGTCCGGATGTTGTGAAACAAATAAGTTGCTTCTGTTAAGGTATTGTGGAGGAATCAATGAGTTAAGGGTGTTAGGTGGGAGGCCGAGGTTGATATGATGTTCCGTTATCCCCATCTCTTTCCTTCTGAGTCTTCCCTAGCTTGAGGTATTTAGCCCCTCATGGTTTGTTTCTAGGATGCATGTGTCTTGGCTATTCTCATGTTTCCTTATGCATGCATTCATTCATTAAGTGTTTATAGCTTGACATTTTGTGATAAGGCATGCTTTAGCTTGGAGTTGATTTTCCTCCTCAGATATGTGCATATTGTAGTTGCATTCATGATTGGAATCATAGAGTTGTTGTTTCCCCTACTTTTGTTGTTGCTAGCTGAATTTCATTGGGGGACGAATGTTCACAATGGGGAGATATTGTAATACCTCAGTTTTTTAAAGCGAAAATTTCCAGTTTTAGGCCCAGATCACTTCTACGGACGCAGTCTACGGGTCGTAGATCAGTTGACGGACCGTAGAATGCATCCGTAGGAAGAGGGTTAAATGTTTTTAAAATCACGTTGTTGAAGTCGAGTCTACGAGTTAACAGGAGGGACCGTAGGTCTTTCCATGGACCATAGAAAGGTCCCGTCAATTCTTCCAGACTAAGTAAAAATTCTGAGGGTCAAGTTGGGTTCTACAAGTTGGATATACGGACCATTGAATGGTCTCCAGGCCGTAGATCGAAGTCGTCGAAAGTATCCTAAAAATTGGGTTTCTGAATTTGTCTAAGGTTCAACAGGACGGTCTGTAGGAAAACCTACGAAATGTAGGTTGGAGCCGTAGACCTTGCCCGAAAGTTATTTTTCACGGGTCTTTAAGTTTTTTCACTATTCTTTTAAGTCCTTTTAATTATGACTTTGCCTGTAAATTGACCCACTATATAAGTCTTTCCTCCTAAATTTTCCTTAATAAATTCATTCTCAAATTCCCAACTTCCCCAAATATTTCTCTCTCTAGAAAAGTTCTCTCAATTCTCAAGGAAGAAGAAGTGCTGGGATCTTCCATTGAAGATCATCAATTCGTAGCAATTTCTTGTGGGCTTTGTTGAGGTATATTAGCATTCATCAATGGAGTCCTTTCCTCAATTGGTGTCCCTAGTTTCATCCCAATTTCAAGTTAATTTCCCCAAATTGAGTTAGGTTTTTGATCAATTCTTATGGGTTCTTCAATTATGATTCCAATTTTTGATTTTATGATTCCTAGTGCACGATCGAGCGTGATAACGTAATTTAGTGCACGAATTAGAGTGATTTATATGATTTGAGTAGAAAATGTATGAACCCATTCATGAGCCAATATTCCTAGCTTTTAATTCATGATGAAGTATGATCCATGCATTTATGAACTTATGAAATTGATGAAATATGCATGATTCATGTTTATTGCATGATTCAAAGATGAATTGACATGTCCCCATACTAGATCATGATTCATGGAAATATGAATAGTATGCATAAGAGATACATGAATATGAATAACTTGCATAAGAGATGCATGTTTCATGAGAATTATGCTTATAATTGCTAGGGTTCATATAGATGATGGCATCCGTGAGTTTTGAAAAGGTTTTCTTCACACTAAGCTAAGCATATGAATGTGAAAGGTTTTCTCACATAATTTAGGGTTCATATGATTGAAAGGCTTTCTCACCTATGAATCAATCAGGAGCTATTCTCATGAAGTAAGCTTGGGCAAGCCCATGATAGTTGAAACATCTTGATATGATCTTAGCTTGGATTTGATAACCCTAGATGTACCTTTTCCTTGGTTAAAATATGAATAATCTTAATTGACTATTCTTTGGGATTTTACTTAGCACAGAGCGCGGGCTTTTTGGGATGAAGGTTTCCGTTTAGCGTCTGTAGACCTTTAGTAAAAATCCCTAAGTCCCATAACTACGTGCCTCATAGGTTTTGTCTCAGATAGACTCATAGCTAGTGGATCCACGTAAGCTAAAGATTTATGGTCCTTACTTTGGCAAGTAGGACACCCATTCTAGTGTTGTGGGGTAGACATAACTCCCCATTTTGGTGTGGGGAAGACACTGGATTCCATGTTATAGCTCACATGGTCTATGTCGGTTAAATGTAAAAATCCCATAATAATGAACTAGGGTACTAGAAGTATCTCACAAGGCTTATGATATGACTTGCTTGCATTAACCATGTTTATGCATTGAGTTTCTAACCTTATTGTCACATGATTTAGTTTTGTCATTACATGTTAATGATGATATCTCACTAGCATGATTTCCTATTTGGAAGCATCTTGTTGGCCTATTTTATGTGGTTATATGCATTTGCTTCATACTTAGTACATTCCATGTACTAATGCATACTTGTGCCTACATTCTCTTATATTGTAGGGTCAAACAGTCATCCTTCACACTCTCGTGGTTAGTTGTTTTCCGAGTTCGAGCTATCAACAATGGTGAGTCCTCATTCATTCAGGGAGTAAGAGACTTTATTTCTTTTCTTTACTTTTCAGTTTCAGACTTGTATGTGTTGTATTGGTTACTTCCCGATCATTCTATTGTATTAGATGGCTTTTGATACATAGTCAAGACTTCCGCTTGTAAACATTTTACTTTTATGAGATTGTCAATCTTTTTCCTCATTCTTGTATGAACCTTATGTATATGTATGCTAAGTGGCTCATGTGGGGCCTCTCGGGGTCCTATAGGTCATGTCACACCTAGGGGGTACATTGGGTCGTGACAGATGTACCACGATTTGTGGGAGATCTATTGGTGGAATGAAATTAAGAAAGATATTGCGGAATATGTTGCAAAGGGCCTAAATTGTCAACAAGTTAAGGTTTCACATCAAAGGCCGGGAGGCTTATCGCAAGATATAGCTATTCCTACTTGGAAGTGGCAAGATGTTAATGTGGACTTCATAGTGGGTTTACCCCATACTCGTCGGCAACATGATTCTATATGGGTTATAGTAGACCGTATGACGAAGTCGGCTCACTTCATTCCCATCAAGGTGTCCTTTTCGGCGGAAGATTATGCTAAGTTGTACAATAAGGAGATGTTTAGGTTGCATGGAGTGCCCATAACCATTATCTCCGATAGAGGTATCCAATTCACTTCTCAGTTTTGGAAGTCTTTCCAAAAGGGTCTTGGTACCAAGGTTAAGCTTAGTACAACTTTTCATCCCCAAACTGATGGGCAAGCGGAGCGTACGATCCAAACCTTAGACGATATGCTTAGAGATTGTGTGATTGATTTCAAGGGTAATTTGGATTATCATTTGCCTTTGATTGAGTTTGCCTACAATAATAGTTACCATGCAAGTAATAGTATGGCTCCATTTGAGGCTCTCTACGGTAGGAGATGTAGGTCTCCCATAGGATGGTTTGAGGTGGGTGAAGTTTCTTTGATTGGTCCCGAATTAGTGCATGAGGCTATGGAGAAAGTTTGACTTATGAGAGAGAGGTTGAAAACGGCTCAAAGTGACCAAAAGTCCATCGCCGATGTCAGAAGAAGGGATCTTGATTTTGAGATTGATGCTTGGGTCTACTTGAAAATTTCACCCATGAAGAGTGTCATGAGATTTGTTAAGAAATGGAAGCTTAGTCCCCGGTATGTAGGCCCATATAAGATTTTGAGACGCACTGGCAAGGTTGCTTATGAGCTTGAATTGCCTAACAAGTTAGCATCGGTTCATCCGGTTTTTCATGTGTCTTTTTTGAAGAAGTGTGTTGAAGATCTGACTTCCATAGTGCCTTTAGAAAGTCTTGGCATCAAAGAGAGTTTATCTTTTGAAGTGGTTTCGGTTGAGATTCTAGACCGACAAGTCCGGGAGTTGAGAAACAAGGAAGTTTCTTTCGTTAAGGTATTGTGGAGGAATCAATTAGTTGAGGGTGCTACGTTGAAGGCCGAGGCCGATATAATGTCTTGTTTTCCTCATCTCTTTCGTTCTGAGTCTTCCCTAGCTTGAGGTATTTAGCTCCTCATGGTCTGTTTCTAGGATTCATGTGTCTTAGTCATTCTCATGTTTCTTTATGCATGCATTCAGTAAGTGTCTACATCTTGTAATTTTGTGATAAAGCATGCTTTAGATTGGAGTTGATTTTCCTCCTCTGATATGTGCATTATGTAGTTGCATTCATGATTGGAATCATAGAATTGTTGTTTCCCCTACTCTTGTTGTTGCTTGCTAAGTTTCATTTGGGGACGAATGTTCCCAAGTGGAGATATTGTAACACCTCCGTTTTTTTTCAAAAGAGAAAATTTCCAGTTTTGGGCGCAGAGTCACTTCTACGGGCATAGTCTACGGGTCGTAGATCAGTTGACGGACTATAGAATGTAACGGTAGAAAGTGGATTAAAAAGTTTTGAAAATGAAGTTTCTGAAGACGAGTCTACGAGTTAGCAGGCAGACCGTAGGTCTTTCCACAGACCGTAGAAAGGTCCCGTCAATTGTTCTAGACATAGTCAAAATTCTGAGGGTCAAACTGGGATCTACGGGTTGGATCTACGAACCGTACAATGGTCTACGGGATGTAGATCGAAGTCATCGAAAGTGTCCTAAAAATCTAGGTTTCTGAAGTTGTCTACGGTTCGACAGGACGGTCCGTAGGAACACCTATGAACCGTAGGTTGGAGTCGTAGACCTTGCCTGGCAGTTATTTTTCAGGGGTCTTTAAGTCTTTTCCCAATTCTTTTAAGTCCTTTTTATTATGATTTTTCCCCTAAATTGACCCACTATAAAAGTCTTTCATCCCAAATTTTCCTTCATTAATTCATTCTCGAATTCCCAACTTCCCCAAATTATTTCTCTCTAGAAAGTTCTCTCAATTCTCAAGGAAGAAGAAGGCTAGGATCCTCCATTGAAGGTCATCAATTCTTAGCAATTTCTTATGGGCTTTATTGAGGTATGTTAGCATTCACCATTGGAGTCCTTTCCTCCATTGGGCCCCTAGTTTTCTTCCAATTTCAAGGGTAAATTCCCTAAATTAAGTTAGGGTTTTGATAAATTCTTATGGGTTCTTCAATTATGACTCCAATTGTTGATTTTATGATTCCTATTGCACGATTTAGCGTGATAATGTAATTTAGTGCACAAATTAACGTGATTTATATGATTTGAGTAGAAATTGTATGAACCCATGCATGAGCCATGATTCCTAGATTTGAATTAATGATGAAGTATGATCCATGCATTTATGAACTTATGAAATTGATGAAATATACATGATTCTAGTTTATTGCATTATTCTAAGATGAATTAACATGTACCAATACTTGATCATGATTTGTGTTGGTCTTGGTTCGAAGAGTAGTGGGTAGTCCTCGATTTCTGTGAATTTGAGGCGTAAGGTGCTAACCTACCCCTATTTTGTAAAGTTTCGCATTTCTTATTGTTGGCTGTTTGGAGCTTATCCGAGCCCCGATGGGTGTTTCATTTTGGAATACAAGTTTGGGGGAGGATTTGGGATCTCTTCACGGAGTCAATTCTTGAAAATCTGGAGCGGGTCCCACATATCCCAATTTTGGCTAAAAAATTGGTCGTATTGACACTGTGACTCTATTTTTGACAGCGTGGCAGCAGTCTGAGGCCTTTCGAAAGGAGAAAGCTTCTTCAGAGTGACTTGGAGCGCGCGTTGTCGGCCTTTTGGTAGGTTACGACTTCCCTCTTCCTAGATTGAGCTAGAATGCGTAATTACTTGTCGACTTGTGTGAATCTGGGTTGGGTAGCTAGTAGTTCTGTTCTTCTTCTCTGATTTTTTCGTTTATAGTAGATCTTATGACTGTTCGGGGCTAGTATCATGCTTTAGTGTGGGTTGTTGAATTGGATTGTTGATGATTTGTTATGGGTTGTCTGTTGGGTGGTTATATGTTGTTGCATGCGTGGGTTTGGGTTATTTTCTTGTGTTTGATGATTGCGGTTTTTGTTTTTACCTTAGAATAGGTTAGGGTAGTGTTCCCTTCATCACATGCACCTGGTTGACTTGAGTACGTATATGAAGTCGATTCGGATGGACTAGATCCTTGTAGACTGGTATAGCAGGCTTGGGTTTGATAGTATGGGCCTTGGTTTAGGCAAATTCGTGGCTGTTTTGATTTTCTATTTTTTCACTTCCTAACTCTGTGGTTCTGGGGTGCTAAAGGAAGATTTTTCTATTGCGCCGATAGACGGTTGGGTTGTGATAGGCTGGGAGCCTTCAGTTTATATCCTTATGGGGGCGGCGTCCCATGGTGTCTAGCCTTTTGTTGAGTTGGTTGGTGGTGGCTTGATTCGGTTCGAGGCAGCTAGCTCCAGTCCGAGTCTGACGTTACACGGTTAGAGTCTATTATTTCCAGCTTCAGACTATTGAGAGAGGGTTGCTAGCTACAGTCCGAGGCTGACGTTACACGGTTAGAGTCCGTTATTTCCAGCTTGAGACTGTTGAGCGAGAGGTGTTATTTTCCAGGCCGAGGCTAACGTTACACGGTTAGAGTCCGTTATTTCCAGCTTGAGAATGATGGTTTGGGTTCGAGGCCTAGGTTGTATTATTTACGGTTTGAAGCCGTTATTTCTAGTATGAGGCTGATGTACACGGTTAGAGTCCATTATTTCCATCTTGAGACTAATGATTGGGTTCGAGGCCTAGGTGCTATCTTTATTGTGTCCGAGGCCCATGGGCGTTAAGTCTTTTGAGTTGGATTCCCTTGTTTCTGTATCCTTGATTCTCTGTGTACCGGTCGAGCTTATGGAGGTCCATACGGGTTCTTGGTCGTCTGTGCTTGAGTGTGCCTAGCGGGTCTTTTAGGGGGCCAAGTTGGGTTTAGTTGTGATATTTTTAGCTTTACCTTCCGTTTACTCTATTCCGGTTCTATGACCTCTGTTGTGTGTGATTATATCTTGTATGCCTATTTTTACCTTTCTTGCTCTGTCGGCCTATGATACCTACAGCGTACCTATTGTTTGGTACTCATGCTTCACTCTACATCTGTTTTTATTATGCAGGTTTGAGAACCAGTTCTCAGCATTGAGTTCGAGCCTGCAGCTGTCTATTCAGGAGACGAGGGTGAGCACAGGGCGTTTTGGGATTACCTGTCTCCTTCTGTATTTATATTTTGACTTGTCTTTTGCTTTCGAGACAGTTTGTTTTTGTTGCAACTTTTAGGTCTTGTACTCTTGTTAGTAGTTCTGTACTTGTGACTTCCAGGTTCTGGGAGGTATTTTGTATACATGTAGTTTTTGTTTCGTTTCCTTCTCATTTTATGTTTCCGCTTAGTTGAGGTTAGTTTGCACCCTTAGTCTCATTACTGTTAAGTTCCGGGATAGGGTTTTTGCGGGCCTACTGGTTGGGTGGTAGGCACCATCATGACTTGAGAGATTGGGTCGTGATAGGTAATCTTTATTCAAAAGATTTTTTTATTTTTTATTCCTTCTAAAAATTTTATATTTTAAAATCTTTTTTTACTTGGTTGGTGCCAACACAGTTAGAGCATGTGAAAAAATAATCAATACAATGGAGAAAGGTTGACATTTTATTAAGCCATGGATTATTTTGGTACCTTTCATTCAAACTTTTGTTACACTTGAAAATATTCTCTTGCATACATTCAAGATTAGAACAAAACCAGATTCATTGTTTCATGTGTATTGTGTGGTGATTTTTGATTAAATTCAATTGTATTGCTTTGGTCATCTAGAAATTGATCTGAATGTTGTTTAGGTGAAATCCTGAGTAATGTTTTATGTGAGAAATGATTGTAGGCATTCTTTAACCCGTTTGTGTCTTTCATAGCCCATTCATTGACATCAATCCATAGTATGTCCCCACTTTGAGCCTTAATCATTTTTTTGGACAACCACATTTTAGCCTATACCATTTCTGAGTGCTTGTACGCACTATCTCTCTCTTGGCCTGACTTTTTTGAGTGCACTGAAGATGTGCAACTTACTAAAGAAGATTCAAAGTTTAAATTTGTCAAAGAAAAAAGTTGTCAAAGTCCCCAAAAGTCAAGAATACAAAAATGACTTCAAAAGAAAGAAGAAAGAGTTGAAAATACCCCACAAGTTCAAACAAGTCAATTTTCAACAAAAGAAGAAAACTCTCAACAAACAGGAGAAACTTCAAAAAATAATGAGAAAGGAGGTAAGCTCAGACAAGAAAAGCTTGAAAAGAAGTCAAAAAGTACAAAAGGAAATGGACAACAAAGAGGAGCAAACGCTAAAAGCGTAGCAAACGTTGAAAGCATAGATTCAGTGCAATGCTCAAAAAAGGATTAAGTCACTTTTTATCCAAAATGACTATCCTACCCGTCCCTAAACATATATTACAAGAAAATAACAAGCCCTACATGATTTCATTTCAAATGTTCTCACATTAGTGGAGATTTATGTGAAGGCCAAGTCTACCGTATCACAATTGCATACGTTGAATAATTTTTTGAGTGTGAGTGGATTTTGCTAAATGTCCTCAAATCAAAACATTTTAAATGCGTGCACATTGAGACTTTCTTTGTGGTGAGGGCACTTGAAACATGATGATAGTTCTAGTTCAAAGCCTTTGTTTGAAGCAAAATGAACAAATCTTGTTGTTAGTTGAGTAAATTTGAGGTACCACTTGAATCCATAGGAATTACCTCGAAGTCAATCTCAGTTGAAAGACGAAGAATTGCTAGAAAATTTTGTATAATACTAATTGTTACTACTAACTACCGTCAAAATATGTTTCATAGTTCAAAAAATAAAAATGGGCTAATACCCACTTTGCAATATTTGTCCAGACCAACTTTGTGGACTGTTTCATTGTTGAAATTATATTTTTGGGTCGTCATAACCTTCAAAATGACATCATTTTATATTTAGGTCGTCATACCTTTCAAAATGACATCTTTTATAAATTAATTTGTTATGTCAAATAAAATGATACGTTTTCAAACTAGGTTGTCATACCCTTTAAAACAACATCTTTTAAGTTTTTGTTCGTCGTACCCTTCAAAATGATGTCAGTTTAAATTTTAGATCGTCATACCTTTCAAAATGACATGTTTTAAAAACTAATTTGTTATCTCAAATAAAAGATGCTTTTAAAATAGGTTTGTCATGTCATTGAAATGATACTTTTTATTTTTTATTCCATTAAAATTGAATTTTTTTTATTCAGGATATTATTGTGATCAAAATGTTGCATTGGTTCATTACCTTGTTCATTTTTCATACGAGGCCATGTTTGCATAATTTATGTTGCATTTATGTACAATTGCTACTAACAATTGTATTGCAGATTTTTTAAAGTTCAAGATTGGGTCGTCCGCCTTTAAAGAGACATGTTGGGTTGTCACCTCCCTCTAAGTGACATGTTAAGTTCAAGATTGGGTCGTCTGCCTTCAAAAGAATTACATGGAGTTGTCACCTCCCTCTAAGTGGCATGTTATGTTCAAGTTGGGTTGTCCTCCTTTAAAGAGACACCTTGGGTTGTCACCTCCCTCTAAGTGACTTGTTAAGTTCGAGATTGGGTCGTCCTCCTTGAAAGACACATGTTGGGTTGTCACCTCCCTCTTAGGGGCATGCAATATTCAAGTTGGGCTGTCCGACTTTAAAGAGACACGCTGTGTTGTCACCTCCCTTTAAGTGGCATGTTAAGTTCAAGTTGGGTCGTCCACCTTTAAAGAGACACGTTGGGTTGTCACAACCCTTCAACTGACATACTAAGTTCAAGATGGGTTGTCATCTCCCTTCAAATGACCTGTTATATTCAAATTGGGTTGTCCGCCTTCCAAACAGACACTTTGGGTTGTCACGTCCCTTCAAGTGACATAATAAGTTCAAGATTGGGTTTTCATCTCCCTTTAAATGACATCTTAAGTTCAAATGGGTCGTCTACCTTTCAATAGACACATTGGGTTGTTGCATCCCTTCAAGTGACATATTAAGTTCATGATTGGGTTGTCATCTCCCTTCAAATGACATGTTATAATCAAATTAGGTTGTCTTCCTTTCAAGAGATACGTTGGGTTTTCACCTCGTTCAAAGTGACAAGTTATATTCAAATTGGGTTGTTTGCCTTTCAAGAGACATGTTGGGTTGTCACCTCCCATCAAGTGACATGTTATATTTAAATTGGGTCGTCTACCTTTTGAAGAAATGCGTTGAGTCGTCATTTCATTCAAAGTGACAAGTTATATTCAAATTGGGTCGTCTGCCTTTCAAGAGACACGTTGGGTTGTTACCTCATTCAAAGGGATAGGTTATATTCAAATTGGGCCATCTGCCTTTCAATAGACACGTTGTGTTGTAACCTCCTTTCAAGTGGCCTATTACATTCAAATTTGGTCGTTTACCTTTCAAAGAAACGCGTTGGGTTGTCACCTCGTTCAAAGTTACATGTTACATTCAAGTTGGGTTGTCACCTCGTTCAAATTAACATATTATATTCAAGTTAGGCCATCTGCCTTCAAGAGACACGTTGGATTGTCACCTCGTTTAGAATGACATATTATATTCATGTTAGATCGTCTGCCTTTCTAAGAGATGCGTTGGGTTGTCACCTCATTCAAAGTGACATGCTATATTGAAGTTGGGTTGTCACCTACCTTAAAGTGACATGTTGAGTTCAATTTGATTCGTTCGCCTTTGAAGAGACAAGTTGGATTGTGACCTCCCTCTAAGTGGAAGGGTATGTTCAAGTTGGGTCATTCGCCTTTCAAAGAGACACGTTGGGTTGTCACATCCCTTTAAGTGACAAATTAAGTTCATAATTAGGTTCTCATCTCCCTTCAAATGACATTTTAAGTTCAAATTGGGTCGTCCGCCTTTCAAAGAGATATGTTAGGTTATCACCTCGTTCAAAGTGACATATCATATTCAAGTTAGGCTGTCTGCCTTCAAGAGACAAGTTAGATTGTTACCTCTCTCTAAGTGACACGATGAGTTCAAATTGGGTCGTCTGTCTTTCCAGAGACAAGTAAAGCCATCACCTCGTTCAATGTGACATGTAATTCACATCGTCCTTCTTTCAAAGAAGTACACTACCTTCATTGTGCAATTTTGAAGGTAACATCAAAGGTATGTGAATGTTTTCAGTTTATGATCAATCCTTTGCCTTTTGTTTATTATTTTCAGCCCCATTGGCAGATGTAGAGTATTGTTCAAAATCTCTACTAATGTTTCATCGTTTTGTTAAAAGTTTATCAAACAAAATATGGGTTCGTCAACTTTGTTTGACAAGGATCTCTTTCATCGATCCTAATCAAAAAAGGGGCAAGTTGTTGACACCAAATTTTGGTCTGATATTTTGAAAGTTAATATTTTAAAATACTTTATTCATTAAATAGATCAACATGCATGTTTTGCAATTTTGATGCAATTCACTAATAATTATCCTTATTTCTTAAAATATTAGGATTTTTTTTGGTTAATTTTGATTACATTATTGTGTGTCACAGCCGGTTGAATTTGTTCATTTTGATTAAATCAATATTTTTATTAAATTGAACATTTTATATGCCATTGGTTACATTTTTTAATATTTATTTTAGTCATTACATTTGTTAATATTTATTTTGATATTTTGCGTAGTCTAGAAATTCATTTAAATATGAATAAGATTGCATACACAGTTATTTTATTAATAAGTGGTTTTGGCCCACAACTTTAAAATAATATTATTGTAGTATTAGTAGTTTATATTTTCTATTTAAGCAATAGTTTGGTCATTAAGTTAGAGGGTGGTGGATTAGATTTAAGGGTAATTTTCAGATTTTTTAGTCTTCAAAAAGTTATCGTTTACTATTCCTCATTTTTTCCAGCAAGTCACAAGAGCTCCACCATAATCCTGCGAGTCCTCGACCCAAAGACCCCAAACAAGCCATCTCCCTTCCCCATTTTTTCGGCAACCAAAAACCCCAAAGACCTCCAGAACTCCACCCCAAATCACAGCAACTCCAAACAACAACCAGTGACCGCTGAAATGACTACCGAACCACTGCTGTAACAACACCAAATAAGAAACCACAGTGAACTAGATCTCTCATCTCCGGTAAAAACCTCAACCAAATCATAACTCCCAGAACAACCAGGCCCCGCACCATCGCGAGCTCCGAGCTCCGGTTCACTTGAAACCACTAGCTACAAAAGCCATCTCCAGCGAAAAATCAAGCTCCAGGCTCCAACTCCGGTGGTCAACAACCAACCATCACGAAGATAAATCTGGTGAGACTCCATTAATGGAAAACCAGATCTCTAACCAGCTAGCCATTTAGCTGAAGAACCAGTGAGCTCTGATCTCATACAGTGAAGGAAAACAACTCTAGACTCCTACATCGACGCACACAAGCCATGGCAGCTCAACCCACGAGTTTTCTCTCCGGCAAAACTCTAACCGTAAGCCATAATTTCTTCCCTTTATGTTTTCTTTACAAATCAGTTACTTCATGAATATCTTTTGTAGTTTGAATTATTGCTTTTGTTGTGATCTATGGCTATGTTTGTTGTCATTTATCTCTATTACCTTTTATTTTATTTTATGGTGTTATGCAATTTCTGTTGAGTTAATTATCTTAATTTTGAGTTTATTTGGTTTGCTCCAGTTGTTTTGGTTTTCTTTGTTTAAAGATTTGAGGAATTCTAATATTATTTCCACTATTATTTTACAATTTTCAATGAGAATTTGATTTTACCAGAGCTTTTTGTTGTATTTTCTTATTTCATTTTGTTTTATCATCGTTGCCCATTTACTAGGTAGTATATGTTTGCTTGGAGTTTCTTATTATTCATATTTTTTGAGCCGTTTGTTTGATTAGATGATTCTTCTTTGTTGTTAGTATTTTTAAATTATCTTGACTATTTTGTTGTTTTATCATATAGACAACTGAATATAGTTAAAATGGCCGATGAAGAAATTACCGTCAATTTTCAAGGCCTCCCATTTTCAGAAGATGGATTTTATATTTTTAAGTTATTATTTGATTCATTCATATTTATTTATTACTAACACTTTTACTAAGTGTCTTTACAGGTACCCGGAGTTTCTTTCCAAGGAAGCTATTCGAATAAAATTCGAACGATATTTTTTTTATTTCATTATTGTATATATTATTGACGTTAGGCAAACGTTAGGCCGTTTCTTATATATTTTTTTTGTGTAATTCATTGTTTATATCACATATTTATTATACTTGTATATTGTTTTTATTCCCTCCTCAATTTATAAAAATGAATTCAGCCAGGGCCCACAATTGTGGATTTTGAAGGATGCTTAATACCTTTCTTTGGAATCACTTGAACCCCTTACCTAGAATATATTGGTTTCGTAGATATTTTTTAATTAATTAATGAATTGTTTTCCTAGTTTATCCTAAAATTAGGTGGAGACTCCTTTTAAACTCCCTTTAAAATTCTTTTATTCCTTTAAATTCTTTTAAAATTAGTTATGTTTTTGTGAGTCACTGCGACATTGCGCATTTAGGGGATGTCAACAAAATGGGGACTGTGCTGGCGATATAGAGGCTCTAACCATTATGGGTTCATTTTTCTAAATTGAGGAAACTATTCTTTTATTGTGTTATTCATTATATCTTGTATATTTTGTTGATTATTTGAATATTGTACACATTATTTGTTTGATTATTTATACACTGTCATTGTATCATGTCATGATTTCTGCCAAATGGCAAATAGAATGCATTTGGACAAGAGCGGTAATGTGGTTATCCGCGACCATTTCTTCAGAAAAATATCCTATTTTTTGGAGTAATAACAGGATAGTTGGTTCGCGGTCGTCCAATGCCATTTATTGTCTTCACTTCGTAGTTTGTCCAACTCGGTTCACCGATCTACTTTCAAATAAATTCCACTCTTAGTCACCTTGTACTAGAACATTCATAGTCTCAATTCATGCTTCATTCAAGTTATAATTTTTTGGAACTATGTTTGACCTGATTCCTGCTTCAACAGGATATGTTGGTGCCACAACGGCTAGGTCATGTTTCCCGTAAGATTTCCATTTTTTCAAAATGGAAACTGAGGCAAAAAATTTTGAGGAGGTCTCCAAAAATTTAACAAAGGAGACAGTTGTCAAAGATTGAATACCGGAAGTTGTTAAAGTTGAAACAGGTGCAAACTTTTTAAGGAAAGCTCTAAAAAATGTTCACCAAGGTTGTACTCAGACACCACATTTATGAGGCATCACTCCTAGTTAGTTTATACCTTTGCATTAATTTTTTTTAACATGATGTTATATTCAGTGCATATACATATCCCTGATTTAATATTTCTTACATTCCATTGAACAAAAAAACTTTTTGTTTGACATTTTTAAAGTTGGGTTGTCCACCCTTCAATGGGACTCATTCATTCAACATTTTAGTTACTTTTTCTTTCAATCTTATTTTAATTTGGGTTGTCCGTCCTTCAATGTGACTCATTGATTTCTTATTTACTTTCAAAAATTCATTTATTGTTCAAAATATATGTTTTATGTCATATCTGCACGAACTACACAAACTTGATTCTCATATCAATGAGACACGTAGGCAGCCCTTCTAGGATTCAGTATTCTCTATTCAAAAGATTTTTTATTTTTTTAATCTATTAAAAAGGTTTATATTTTTAAATCATTTTTTGACTTGGTTGGTGCCAACACAGTTAGAGTGTGCATGTGAAAAAATAATCAATACACTGGAGAAAGATTGAATTTTTGTTGAGCCATGGATTCTTTTGGTGCCTTTCATTCATACTTTTTTTACACTTGAAAATATTCTCTTGCATCCATTCAAGATTAGAACAAAACCAGATTCATTGTTTCATGTGTATTGTGTTTTTAGTTTTGATTAAAATCCATTGTATTGCTTTGTTGGTCTAGAACTTAACCCGAATGTTCTTGAGGTGAAATCCTGAGTAATGTTTGATTTGAGAAATGATTGTAGGCCTTCTTTGACCCGTTTGTGCCTTTCAAAGCCCAACCAATGACATCAATCCTCAGTATGTCCCCACTTTGAGCCTTAAGCCTTTTCTTTTTACAACCACATTTTAGCCTATACCCTTTTAGAGTACTTATATGCCTTATCCCTCTCTTGGCCCGACTTTTTTGTGCTCACTGAAGACGTGCAAGTTACAAATGAAGATTCAAAGTTTAAATTTGTTAAAGACAAAAGTTATCAAAGTCTCTGGAAGTCTAGAATACAAAAACGACTTCAAAAGAAAAAAGAAAGAGTTGAAAATTCCCCACAAGTCCAAACAGGGCAATTTTCAACAAAAAAAAAAGAAGAAAACTTTAAACAAACAGAAGAAACTTCAAAAAATGATGAGAAAGGGAGAAAACTCAGACAAGCAAAACTTGAAAAGAAGTCAAAAAGTACAAAAGGACAGAGACAACAAAGAGGATCAAACGCTAAAAGCGTAGCAAACATTAAAGGCATAGATTTAGTGCAATGCTCAAGAAAGGATTAAGTCACTTTTTACCCCAAATGACTATCCTACCCATCCCTAAGCCTACATTATAAGCATATAACAAGCCCTACATGATTTCATTTCAAATGTTCTCACATTAGTGGAGATTTATGTGAAGGCCAAGTCTACCGTATCACAATTGCATACGTTGAATAATTTTTTGAGTGTGAGTGGATTTTGCTAAATGTCCTCAAATCAAATCACTTTAAATGAGTGCATATTGAGACTTTCTTTGTGGTGAGGGCACTTGAAACATGATGTTAGGTCTAATTCAAAGCCTTTGTTTGAAGCAAGATAAACAAATCTTGTCGTACTTTAATACATTTGAGGTACCACTTGAATCCATAGGAATTACCTCAAAATCAATCTCGGTTGAAAGAGAAAGAATTGTGAGAAATTTTTGTACAATACTAATTGTTGGCACTAACTACAGTCACAACATGTTTCATAGTTCAAAAAATAAAAATGGGCTAATACCCACTTTTCCATATTTATCCAAACCAACTTTGTGGACTGTTTCATTGTTGAAATTATATTTTTGGGTCGTCATACCCTTCAAAATGACATCACTTCATATTTAAGTCGTCACACCTTTCAAAATGACATCTTTTATAAATTAATTTGTTTTGTAAAATAAAATGATACTTTTTCAAATTGGGTTGTCATACCCTTTAGAATGACAACTTTTAAGTTTTGGGTCGTTATACCCTTCAAAATGACATCTTTTAAGTTTAGGGTCGTCATACCCTTCAAAATGACATCATTTTAAATTTAGGTCGTCATACCTTTCAAAACGACATGTTTTAAAAATTAATTTTTTATCTCAAATAAATGATGCTTTTAAAATTGATTTGTCATGTCATTCAAATGACACTTTTTATTTGTTATTCCATTTAAATTGACATTTTTATTAAATTCAAGATGTTATTTTGATTGAAATACTGCATTGGTTGATCGCCTTGTTCATTGTTCTTATGAGCCCATGTTTGCATAATTTATGTTGCATTAAAGTTACATTGCAACTAACAATTGTATTGCAGATTTTGTTAAGTTCAAGATTGGGTCGTCCACCTTTAAAGAGACACATTGGTTTGTCACCTCCCTCTAAATGACATGTTAAGTTCAAGATTCGGTCGTCTGCCTTTAAGGAGACATGTTGGGTTGTCACCTCACTCTAGTGGTATGTTATGTTCAAGTTGGGTCATCCGCCTTTAAGGAGATACGTTAAGCTGTAACCTCCCTCTAAGTGAAATATTAAGTTAAGGATTGGGTCGTCCGCCTTTAAAGAGACACGTTGGGTTGTAACCTCCCTCTAATTAGCATGTTATGTTCAAGTTGGGTCGTCCACCTTTAAAGAGACACGTTGGGTTGTCACCTCCTACTAAGTGGCATGTTAATTTCAAGTTCGGTCGTTCGCCTTTAAAGAGACATGTTGGGCTATCACATACCTTCAAGTGACATATTATGTTCAAGATTGGGTTGTCATCTACCTTCAAATGACATGTTATATTCAAATTGGATTGTCCGCCATACAAAGAGAAACGTTGGGTTATCACATCCCTTCAAGTGACATATTAAGTTCAAGATTGGGTCTTCATATCCCTTCAAATGACATGTTAAGTTCAAATGGGTTGTCTGCCTTTCAATAGACACACTGGGTTGTTGCATCCCTTCAAGTGACATATTAAGTTCAAGATTGGGTTGTCATCTACCTTCAAATGACATGTAATATTCAAATTGGGCCATCTCCCTTTCGAGAGACACGTTGGGTTGTCACCTCGTTCAAATTGACAAGTTATATTCAAATTGGCTCATCTGCCTTTCAAGAGACTTGTTAGGTTGTCACCTCCCTTCAAGTGACATTGTATATTCGAATTGGGTCATCTACCTTTCAAAGAAACGCATTGGGTTGTCACCTCGGTCAAAGTGACAAGTTATATTCAAATTGGGTCGTCTGTCTTTCAAGAGACGCGTTGGGTTGTCACTTCATTCAAAGTGATAGGTTATATTCAAATTCGATCATCTGCCTTTTAATAGACACGTTGGGTTGTAACCTACTTTCAAGTGGCATATTACATTCAAATTGGTTCGTCTACCTTTCAAAGAAACGCATTGGGTTGTCATCTCATTCTAAGGTACATGTTATATTCAATTTGGGTTGTCACCACCCTTCAAGTGACATGTTAAGTTCCAATCAGGTCGTCTGCCTTTCAATAGACACGTTGGGTTGTCACCTCATTCTAAGTGTCATATTATATTCAAGTTAGGCCGTCTTCCTTCAAAAGACACATTGGGTTGTCACCTCCTTCAAAAAGACACATAATATTCATGTTGGATCGTCCACCTTTCAAAGAGACGCGTTGGGTTATCACCTCGTTTAAAGTGACATGCTATATTCATGTTGGGTTGTCACCTCCCTTCCAGGTACATGTTGAGTTCAATTTGAGTTGTCCGCCTTTAAAGAGACACGTTGGATTGTCACCTCCCTCTAACTTGCGTGTCATGTTCAACTTGGGCCATCCGCCTTTCTAAGACACACGTTGGATTCTCACATCTCTTCAAGTGACATATTAAGTTCATGATTGGGTTGTCTTTTCCCTTCAAATGACATGTTAAGTTCAAATTGGGTCATTGCCTTTCAAAGAGATACGTTAGGTTGTCACTTTGTTCAAAGTGACATATTATATTCAAGTTAGGCCGTCTGCCTTCAAGAGACAAGTTTGATTGTTACCTCCCTCTAAGTGACACATTCAGTTCAAGTTGGGTCGTCCGTCTTCAAGAGACAAGTTAAGCCATCAACTCGTTCAATGTGACTTGTCATTCATAGAGTCCTTCTTTCAAAGAGGTACACTACCTTCATTGTGCAATTTTGAAGATAACATCAACGGTATGTGAATGTTTTCAGTTTATGATCAATCCTTTGCCTTTTGTTTATTATTTTCAACCCCATTGGCAGATGTAGAGTATTGTTCAAAATCTCTACTTATGTCTCATATGGTTTTATTCAAAGTTTATTAAACCAAGTATGGGTTCGTCAACTTTGTTTGACAAGGATCTCTCTCATTGATCCTAATCAAACAAAGGGGCAAGTTGTTGACACCAAATTTCCGTGTCACCTCCCTCTAACTTGCGTGTCATGTTCAAATTGGGCCATCCGCCTTTCTAAGACACACGTTGGATTCTCACATCTCTTCAAGTGACATATTAAGTTCATGATTGGGTTGTCCTCTCCCTTCAAATGACATGTTAAGTTCAAATTGGGTCATTGCCTTTCAAAGAGATACGTTAGGTTGTCACTTTGTTCAAAGTGACATATTATCTTCAAGTTAGGCCGTCTGCCTTCAAGAGACAAGTTTGATTGTTACCTCCCTCTAAGTGACACATTCAGTTCAAGTTGGGTCGTCCATCTTCAAGAGACAAGTTAAGCCATCAACTCGTTCAATGTGACTTGTCATTCATAGAGTCCTTCTTTTAAAGAGGTACACTACCTTCATTGTGCAATTTTGAAGATAACATCAACGGTATGTGAATGCTTTCAGTTTATGACCAATCCTTTGCCTTTTGTTTATTATTTTCAACCCCATTGGCAGATGTAGAGTATTGTTCAAAATCTCTACTTATGTCTCATATGGTTTTGTTCAAAGTTTATTAAACCAAGTATGGGTTCGTCAACTTTGTTTGACAAGGATCTCTCTCATTGATCCTAATCAAACAAAGGGGCAAGTTGTTGACACCAAATTTTGGTATAATATTTTTAAATATTTTATTAATTAAATAGTTCAAAATTCATGTTTTGAAATTTTAATGTAATTTATTGATAATTATCCTTATTTCTTAAAATATTAGATTTTTTATCGGTTAATTTTGATTACATTATTGTTTATCACAGCCGGTTGAATATGTTAAAATATTATTTATTTTGATTAAATCAAGGTTTTTGTTAAATAGCATTTTTTATATGCCATTGGTTACATTTTTTTAATATTCATTTTATTCGTTACATTTATTAATATTCATTTTGATATTTTTGAGTAGTCTAGAAATTCATTCAATTATGGTAAGACTGCATACACAGATATTTTATTAACCGGTGATATTGGTCCACGGTTTTAAGATAATAGTATTGTACTATTGGTGGTTTTGAATCTTCAATTTAAAAAATAGCTAGGTCATTAAGTTAGAGATTGGTGGATAAGATTTTAGGAGTAATTTCAGATTTTTTAGTCTTCAAAAAGTTCTCTTTTACTATTTCTCATTTTTTCCACCAAGTCACCGGAGCTCGACTGGAATCCGGCGATTCCACCACCCGAAGACCCTAAACAAGCTATCTCCCTTCCCCATTTTCCGGCAACAAAAAACACCAAAAACCTCAAGAACTCCACCCCAAATTACAAAAACTTCAAACAACCACCAGTGACCACTGAAACGCCTACTAAACAACCACTAGAACACCACCAAATCAGACACCAAACTCACTAGTGAACCAAGCCTCTTATTTCCGATGGAAAGACCCCGCACCATGGCGAGCTCTGAGCTCTGGTGCACTTGAGACCACCAGCTACAAATGCCATCTCCGGTGAAAAGCAAGCTCCAGGCTCCAACTACAGTGTCCAACAACCAGCAATCACGAAGATAAATTCGACTAGACTCCATTAATGGAGAACCAGATCTCGAACCAGCTAGCCATTTAGCTGAAGAACCAGTGAGTTCCAAGCTTGCACAATGAAGGACAACAGCTCCAAACTCCTACATCGACGCACACAAGCCATGGCAGCTCAACCCACGAGCTTTCTCTCCATCAAAACGCTGACCGTAAGCTAAAATTTCTTCCCTTTATGTTTTCTTTAAAAATAAGTTACTTCATGAATATGTTTTGTATTTTGAATTGTTGCTTTTTATTGTGATTTGTGGGTACGTTTGTTGTCATTTATCTCTATTACCTTTTTCTTTATTTTATGGTGTTATGCAATTTCTGTTGAGTTAATTATCTTAATTTTGAATTGATTCGGTTTGCTCTAGTTGTTTAATTGTTCTTTGTTTAAAGATTTGAGAAATTCTAATATTATTTCCATTTTTGGTTTGTAATTTTCAATGAGAGTGTGATTTTACTAGGGCTTTTTGTAGTATTTTTTTATTTGATTTTTTTAATCATCGTTGCCCATTTACTTGTTAGTATTTGTTTGATTGGAGTTTCTTATTATTCTTATTTTTTGAGCGGTTTGTTTGATTAGATGATTCTTCTTTGTTAGTAGTATTTTTAGATTATCTTGAATATTTTGTTCTTTTATCATATAGACGATGAATATAATTAATATGATCGATGAAGAAATTACCATCGATTTTCAAGACCTTCCATGTTCATAAGACATATTTTATATTTTTAACTTATTATTTGATTTATTCATATTTATTTATTACTATCACTTTTACTAAGTGTCTTTACATGTACCTCGAGTTGCTTTTCAAGGATGCTATTCGAATAAAGTACGAACGATATTTTTTTATTCATTATTGTATATAGATATTATTGATATTAGGCAATCCTTAGACCGTTTCTTAAATTATTGTTTTGTTTTATTCATTTTGTATATCGTATATTTATTATACTTATATATTGTTTTTATATCCTCCTGAAATTGTAAAAATGAATTGAGTCGGGGCCACAATTGTAGATTTTGAAGGATGCTTAATACCTTTCCTTCGGAATCACTTGAACCCCTTACCTAGAATCTACGTAATGACCCTCCTTTTCATTTTCTAGTTAATGCCTTCTTTCCATCGTTTAGAGCAGTACTGTAGCGACCCCAAGTCATTTATGACTTATTGGCACTGACTGTTCGGTCGCCTGATCATTCGTTTGGGTTTTTTTGCTTGTTTTCCTATTTTGGAGCTTTTGAAACTTGAAAAGTTGATTTCATTCATAACCTTAGGTAAAAAACCTCAGAAGGTTATTTTGATTGTTCCATCAGCTCCGACATAGCAAAATTAGGCTAGTAGCATGGTTGGCATGAGTTCCGAGGCTTTGGTGTAACTTTGGGGCCATTTGACACTTTAGCCTTTGAAATTTCCCATAAGTTTTACTTTGGTCAACATTCTTGGTAAATGCACTCGGATGAAGATTTCGTCAACGCGCGCAGTTAGCTCCAGAATATCGAGTTTGGTCTTGAATGACCTTTCGTGCACTTCCTGGGGCTTCCGGTCTAAGTTCGAGGCCCTTTGTGGAAATTGGCAAAAATGTCTTTTGGGGTGTGGGACCCACTCTTTTTCAAAATTACCCTGTATGGAAATTTTCACAGCTCCATTGAGTCCGGAATGTCAAATTTGACGGGGTAGCATATCTCTTTTGCATGCACAGGGTTCCAAACGAATCTCGAGCACCCTATCGGAGTTTTGGCAAAGGCCAAAACTCAGCTGGTGCAGCAGGTAATGTTGCAAACCTTTCTCTTCTCCGTGTTCGCGGGCCAGGGAGGCGCGATAGTGGATCTCAGCTTTTTTCCTCTCTGCGTTCGTGGGCCAGGGGCACTTGGAGGTCCAAGAAATTTCTCTCCACATTCGCAGGAAGGTCGCTGCATTCCCGGAGGTATGATGCATCTGGTCTTTTATATAAAAACCAGACGCGAGCTACATTTCTTGCAAAGTTAAAAAATTGTTCTCCCTCGATATATGTCAGAATTTAGAGATTCAAAGTCCCAGGTGTCCGGAATTGTTGTGGCTGCGAGGGTGGTTGATCAGAAAGTGTCAGGGGGTCCTCGTTTGAGGTAAAATTGCATTGTTTTTGGATATTTTAAGTTGGTTTTGCGATTTTAGTTGTAACGTTTTGCAGGTTGTGGTTTTTGGCTGTTGGATCGTCCACCTTTCAAAGGGGGCTGCTTGCGTGTTGTTGCATGCCTTGTGTTTTATCCTAGTGATTGTTGATTTTTTGAGCATGTTGTGGCCTTAGTCTAGGATAGACTAGTATTGTCTTAGACCCATGCACCTTGTTACTGTGGTATGTTTCCGACGTCATTTTGGATGGACTAGATCCT
This sequence comes from Solanum appendiculatum, assembly GCA_018342035.1. Lineage (NCBI taxonomy): Eukaryota > Viridiplantae > Streptophyta > Magnoliopsida > Solanales > Solanaceae > Solanum > Solanum appendiculatum. The sequence goes on along the minus strand of JAGDQO010000635.1, from coordinate 583,439 downwards.
TTTAGACCGGATTAACAAACTTAGGTCTGATAATGTGAGCCTTAGCTTATGTTGTTGTGCTGCTTGATAGCCTTTCTATTTATACTCCCCATTTTTGTGGCTCCGATGCGTTACCGAGGGTGGGTGTCTCGTGGGGTCTGGAGTGTTTCTGGCTTGTTGTTGGTGGTCGTATTAATTGGTAGTGGACATCGCACCACGATGACTTGTAATTTGAGATCCTCTTCGAAGGTGATAAGCCCCCAAGATACTTGATATATATGCCCCCGTGCCCTCTACTGGCTGGACAGGTGCCCCAGGAGTGGCTTGCTGGCTAGGCGGATTTGTATTTGAATTGTTATGCACCCCCCCGCACACTCTACTGGCTGGGCTGGTGCCCCCGGGAGTGGCTAGCTGGCTGGACGGTTTTGATATCTGGGCCTTTGGTGGAGTTGTTATGCCCCAGGCACTCCTGTTAGCTTGGCTGCTGATGCCCCTGGGAGTTGCTTACTGGCTGGGCGGCCCAATTTGGAAGTCAGACTTGTTGACTGGGTTGCAATCTTCTTTTTTTGAGTTGTTCTGGGTTACCCTTTGTTCATGTAGTTTTAGCTATTCTGTGTACCTGTCAGGCTTATGGGGGTCCGTTCGAGTTTTACTTTATTTAAGCATGAGCGTACCTTCTGGGCTTATAGGGGTCCAGTTAGGTTTAGCATAGTGGTTCTTTATTTCTTTTGGTGCGCTTGTGTGTTTCTTTTATACCCGCTTGGGCTTCTTTTGTAGTCTAGATTCTATCCTTTCTGATTGCTTTTACCTTTCCTACTCAGTCGGTCTATGATGCCCTATAGGTACCTATTGTTTATGTACTCATGCTACACTTTGCATCTGTTTTCATGATGCGAGTCCAAGCACTAGCTATAGGCATTGAGATCGAGCCTGGTGTAGTCGTATTCAGAGGCTAGGGTGACCACACAACGTCTTGGGGTTACCCATCTTCTTCTGTATATATTGACTTGCCTTTTTGCTTTTTGAGGCAGTCTTGTTTCTGTGGTAAACTTTTTGGACTTCTACTCGTTTCGTAGCAGCTCTATACTTGTGACTTCCAGGTTTTGGGAGGGATATTTTACTGTATATAATGTTTTTCTTGCTTCCTCTTTCCCTTATGTTTATTCTGTTATTTATGCTTTAGCTCGGTTAGGGTTGGTTTCCTGCCCTCAAGCCCATTACCAGTTGGTTTCGGGATTTGGGTTGGTTTGCGTTCTATCGGGTTGTGGTAGGCGCCATCAGGACTCAAGAAATCAGGTCGTGAATTTTTTTTATGAGAGCCCAGGTTCGTCGGTCTCAATTATATAGAGATAACATCTAGTAGGGTCCTGTGGATTGGTGCGAAGACGTTCGTGACTTATCTTCAAGAGGCTACAAGATGTTGTTCAGAGGTTTTTCTATTTTGTATCGCTTTCGTACGTTATTTGTCTAGTTGGTTTCATGGAATCTTACTTGTTTCACTCTATTACAGGATGGCTCGCACGCACAGTAGATTGGTCGGGTGTAATGCACCATGGCCTGCTGATAGAAACCTAGCTAGGGGCAGAGGTTGACCCCAAGATCGAGGCTGGGCTATAGCACCAGCCCGAGATAGAGGGAGGATTCCAGAGCCGGAGGCGGAGCGTCAGTTTGATCAGATTCCTCCTCAGTCGGCGGGGCTAGGACCAGCCCAGCCATAACCTGCACCAGTTGCCACTTCAAACCTTCAGGCGATGCTCCGCCAGATATTAGCGGCTATAGGGGGTATGCAGCAGTAGTAGCCCCCAGTACAAGCTCCAGTTCCAGCACCACATGGTTAGCCGGCTCAAGCGGCTCCAGAGGTTCAGCAGCTACCAGTACTGATCGCCGCTTAGCCGGGTGATCTAGATGGAGTCATGCCTTCTCAGGAGCAGAAGATGCTCGAGGTGTTTCTGAGATTGTCACCGCCTAGATTTTCTGGGGTAGTTGGGGAGGATTCCCAGGAGTTTCTTACTACTTCCCGGGAGTTACTGCATGCTTTGGGGTTAGTGGAGTCGAGGGGAGCCGACTTCACTGCCTATCCATTAAATGGACCTGCAAGATCATGGTGGTGATCCTATATGAAGACCAGGCCATCTGTGTCCCTGCCAGTTTCGTGGATAGAGTTTTCAGAGGCCTTTCTAGCTAGGTTTATTCCATAGAGCGTCACAGATCGGCTTCGCAATAAGCTCTCAAAGTTGGAGCAGGGCTCCATGATGGTGTCTAAGTATGAGGCTCGATTCCATGAGCTATACTATCATGATACAAAGATGTTACCCACGGAGGAGGAGAGAGTTCGTTGCTTTGTTAGAGGATTAAGGATGCAGCTGCTCATTAAGACTCAGTCCACGCTTTCAGAAGGTCGATCTTTTATTGATGTGTGGATCATGCCTGAACACTTGAGCAGCTCCGTCACGAGGCCCAAGGGGGCAGCGGCAAGAGGGTCAGGCAGGACGATAGGTACAGTAGGTACCGTTCTAGGCCTAGGGATCCTCAGGACCAGGTCCATCAGAGATTCTAGCCGGGTCAGTTCAGTCACCCATTCCAAGCATCACTACATGCTACAGAGGGTGACTAGTATCGTCAGGAGGGCAATAATGCCGATTTGAGTCAAGGCCGAGGTAGTGCTCAATTGGGTTCTTCGGGTCGGGGTGGCCAGCCTCCAGTTGCGAGCAGACCATCTCAAGGTTGCTTTACATGTGGGGGGCTCGATTATTAGTCTAGGGAGTTCCCTCTTGGTAGATCAGCCATACCAGCTCCACAAGCAGCTAGACCCGCACCAACAGCAACAGCTCCAGCTAGAGGAGGAGGTCAGCATCAGGGTGTTCGGAGAGGTCCCCAAGGAGGCAAGATAGGTGGTAGAGTGAATGCGTGAGGTAGAGGCACCCAGGGCCATTTCTATGCAGCTCCAGCTAGAGTAGTGGCCAAGGCGTCAGATAATATGTCTCAAAGTATGATTATTTTATGCCATCAGCCCGCTTCAGCTTTATTTATTTGTGGTTCCACTTATTCGTATGTGTGTGCGTATTGTGCTCCTCGGTTGGGTATGAGTCCATAGTCCTTAGCAGTTTCGTTGCGTGTTTCGACACCGATAGGTGATTCTTTAGTAGTGGATAAAATCTTTAGATCTTGTATGGTGACTATTCAGGGGCTGGACACTCGGGCAGACTTATTATTCTTAGTATGTTGGATTTTGACTTTCTGGGCATGGACTAGTTATCGCCTCATTGAGTGGTTTTGGATTGCTATGCCAAGACCGTTACCTTTGCGTTGCCTGGTATTCCGCCGCTGGTTTGGCAGGTTTCTTGTAGTCACACACTGGTTGGGATGATTTCCTTTATTCAGGCTAGGAAGCTAGTGGCTAGCGGGTGTTTTGTTTACTTGGCTCATGTTAGGGATGTCAGTAGGGAGGGCCCTAGAGTTGATTCAGTGTTTCTAAATCGCGAGTATGCGGATGTGTTTCCTGCCGACCTTCCTGGCCTATCCCAGATCTTGATATTGATTTCGCCATTGACTTAGAGTCAGGTACTTATCGTATTTCTATCCCACCATACCGTATGGCCTCCACAGAGCTCAAGCTCAGTGTTCAGCTTTAGGATCTCTTGGATAAGGGATTCATTCGGCCTACTGTATCACTTTGGGGTGCCCTAGTCCTGTTTATGAAGAAGAAGAATGATATACTATGCGGACGTGTATTTATAAAAGTCAGTTGAATAAGGTGATGGTGAAGAACCATTACCCCATTCCACGTATTGATGATCTATTTGACCAGCTTCAGGGTATCGTGGTGTTCTCTAAGGTTAATTTGAGATCCAGCTACCACCAGTTGAGTATTAGGGCATCGGAGATCCCTAAGACCACATTTAGGACTCATTACAGCCATTATGAGTTCCTAGTGATGTCTTTTGGGTTGACTAATGCCTCTGCCGCCCTCATGGACTTGATGACCCATGTGTTCAGGCCATATCTTGATTCCTTTGTCATACTTTTTATTGATGATATTTTGATATACTCGCGGAGCTGGAGGGAGCATGAGAACCATTTGAGGGTAACGCTCTAGACATTGAGAGAGTATCAACTTTGTGCCAAGTTCTCAAAATGCAAGTTTTGGCTTGAGTCTGTAGCATTCTTACGGCACGTGGTGTCAAAGGATGGCATTATGGTGATCCAGTGAAGATTTAGGTGATTCGTGATTGGGCTAGGCCCACAACTGTGACCTCTGTGACTGAGATTCGTAGCTTCGTCGGATTGGCAGGGTACTACATGCATTTTGTCAAGGGTTTTTCTTCTATAGCGATGCCTTTGACTTGGTTTACTCTCCAGGATGTTCCATTTGAGTGGTTGGAGGAGTGTGAGAAGAGCTTTCTGAGGCACAAGGAGTTGTCTTACTACCGCTCCTATATTGACTCTTCCAGTGGAGGACTAGGGCTTCACATTTTACTGTAACGCATCCAGCATTTTTTTGGGTTTTGTTTTGATGCAGCAGAGTTGGGCTATTGCTTATGCGTCGAGGCAGCTTAAGCTGCATGAGGGAAACTACCCCACTCATGACTTTGAGTTTACGGCGGTAGTCTTCGCGCTTAAGATCGGGAGGCATTACTTGTATGGAGTTCATTGTGAGATTTACATTGATCACAAGAGCCTTCAGTACATTATGAGCCAAAGGGACCTTAATTTGAGGCAGCGCCATTGGATTGATCTCCAGAAGGACTATGACCTCTCTATTATTTACCATCCGGGCAAGGCGAACGTTGTAGCGGATGCCTTGAGCCAGAAGGCGGGGAGTATGGGTAGTCTAGCCTTCTTTTCTATTTCAGAGTGACCTTTGGCTTTGGACCTCCAGGCTTTAGCCAAACAGATGATCCGGCTTGATATTTCAGAATCCAGGCGGGTGTTAGCTTATGTGGGAGTCCAGTCATCTCTGCTAGATTGGATTCGTGGTCGACAGTTTTAGGATGAGTCTCTGGTGGCACTCAGAGATAGGGTATTAGCATGTGATGCCAGGCAGGCTACTTTAGATTCAGATGGGGTTTTAAGGTTTGCCGATAGGTTATGTGTTTCGAGAGTTGGGGGTTTTATTTAGTTGATCATTAGTGAGGCCCATGACTCAAGATATTCTATCCATCCGGGACCACTAAGATGTATTGTGATTTGAGGCAGCATTACTGGTGGAGTAGTATGAGTAAGGACATCCCAGACTATGTGTCCCATTGCCTATGTTGCCAGCAGGTGAAGGCCGAGCATTTGACGCGTGGTGGTGAGTTGCAGAGGTTACCTATTCCGGAGTGGAAGTGGGAGCGTATCACCATGAACTTCATTGTGGGCTTGCCTCGGAGTACTAGGAGTGTTGACAGTATTTGGGTCATGGTTGATCGATTGACCAAGTCAGCACACTTCCTTCCTGTTCATACTTCCTACAGTGCTGAGAGGTTGGTTCGTATCTACATCTGGGAGGTGGTTCTTCTTCATGGTGGGCCTGCTTCTATCATTTCAGACAGAGGTTCACAATTCACTTCCAGGTTTTGGAGGGTATTTCAAGAGGATTTGGGCACCTATGGCCACCTTAGCACAACATTTCACCTGCAGACTGATGGCAAGTCGGAGCATACCATTCAGGTCCTTGAGGATATGTTGCTGGCCTTTGTTATAGATTTTTGAAGTCAGTGGGACCAGTTCTTGCCCTTGGTGGAGTTTGCATACAACAACAACTACCATTCTAGCATTTAGATGGCCCCGTTTGAGGCCTTATATTGTAGGTGTTGTCACTCTTCGGTTGGTTGGTTTGAGTCTTCGGAGCCAAGGCCGCGTGGTACTGAATTGATCCAGGAGACTTTAGAGCATGTCAGGGTGATTCAGGATAGGTTTTGGACGGCTTAGAGTAGACACCAAAGTTATATGGATCGTAGGCGTCGACCATTGAGATTTGCCGTTAGTGACAGTTGGTGATGTTGCCTATGAGTTAGCCTTGCTTTCGGCATTTTCAGCTATTCATCTAGTTTTCCATGTTTCGATGCTTTGCCGGTATGTTCCAGATGAGTCTCATGTGCTCCAGTATGATGCAGTTGAGTTGGATGATCATCTGACCTATATTGAGGAGCCAGTCGCCATCTTGGCCAGAGATGTGAGACAGTTACGATCCAGAGCCATTCTTGCGGTTAAGGTCAGTCGGAGGCATCTTCCAGTTGAGGATGGTACATGGGAGACAAAGCAAGAGATGCGGGAGCAGTTTCCCCGCTTATTTGAGCCATCAAGAACTTCTTAGTTCTTACCTTCGCGAACAAAAGTTCTTTTAGTAGTGGATGTTGTAATGACCCTCCTGGTCATTTTTGAGTTAATGCCTTCTTTCTATCACTTAGAGCATTCCTGTAGCAACCCCAAGTCATTTATTACTTACTAGCACTGACTGTTCGATCGCCTGGTCGTTCCTTTGGGTTTTATGCTCATTTTTCTGTTTTGGAGGTTTTCAAACTTGAAAAGTTAATTTCGGTCATAACCTCAGGTAAATGACCTTAGAAGGTAATTTTGATGGTTCCATGAGCTTCGGAATGGCCAAATTAGGCTAGTATCATGGTTGGCACAAGTTTTTAGGCTTTCGGTGTAATTTATGGCCTTGTGGCGCTTTAGCATTTGAAATTTGGCATAAGTTTGCCTTTGATCGACTGCGCCATTGACTCTGGAATGTAAAATTTTATGGGGTAGCATATCTCGTTTGCCTGCGCGGGGTTCCGAATAAATCTCAGCACCTCATTGAAGTTTTTGCGAAGGCCAAAACTCAGCTGGTGCAGCAGATAACGTTGTAGACTTGTCTCTTCTCTTCATTCGCGGTCCAGAAAGGCACGATCGCGGAGCTCAGCTTCTTTCCTCTCTACGTTCGTGGGCCATGGAGCGTGTTCGTGGAGTTCTAGAAAGTTTCTCTCCGCATTCGCGCGAAGGTCGCCACGTTCGCGAAGGTCTAGGGCTTTCATCTCCGCGTTTGCAGGCTCTCAGCCGCGTTCGCGGAGGTGTGATCCGTTTGGTCTTTTATTTAAAAACCAGATGCGAGCTGCATTTGTTGCAAAGTTAAAAAATTGGTTTCTCTCTCGATATAAGTCAGAATTTTGTGATTCAAAGTCCGAGGTGTCCAAAATTGTTATGGCTACGAGGGTGTTTGATCGGAGAGTGTCAGAGAGTCCTCGTTTGAGGTAAAATTTCATTGTTTTTGGCTGTTTTAAGTTGGTTTTGTGATTTTAGTTGTAAAGTTTTACATGTTGTGGTTGTTGGTTGTTTCGAGCCCCGAATTGTGTTTCAGTTTGAAACATAAGTTCGAGGGAGTGTTTTGGACCTCTTCTGAAGTCAATTCAAAAAATTCCGAAGCTGGTCCCACATTTCTCGATTTTGAATTTTATTTTGGTCTGTGTCTGATTTTGATGATTTTTGTGTCTAAACGATCGTGTTGATGCTGTGATTCTATTTTTTATAGCGTGCCAACATTCTGAGGTCGTTCGGAAAGGAAAAGCTCTGGAAGAGTTATTTGGAGAGCGCGTGGTAGGCCTTCTGGTAGGTTACGAATTCATTTCATTTAAGATTGAGCTTGAATGTGTGAATTCATGATGATTGGTGTAAATTGGGGGTGCGTACCTTGTATTTCTTCATTTCTTCTCATGAACCATGATTTTAGGTGAGTTTCCGTTGTTTCCAGGGTAGTATCATGCTGATAGGGAGTTGTTTGTGTGTTGTTGCATGCGTTGTGTTTTATCTGGTTGATTGTTGATTTTTGGAGCATGTTGTGGCCTTAGTCTAGGATAGACTAGTGTTGCCTTAGACTCATGCACCTTATGATTGTGGTATGTTTCCAACATCATTTCGGATGGACTAGATCCTTGAAGACCGGCTTAGTAGACTTTGGTTTGATAGTGTGAGCCTTAGCTTAGGCTGTTGTGCTGCTTTATAGCCTTTCTATTTCTTCTCCCCATCTCTGTGGCTCTGAGGCATTACCGGTGGGGGGGGTATGTCTCTTGGGGTCTGGAGTGTTTCTGGCTTGGTGTTAGTGGTGGTATTGATTGGTAGTGGACGTCGATCCACGATGACTAGGAATTTAAGATCCTCTTCAGAGTTGATAAGCCCCCGCGCACTCTACTTGCTGGGCAGGGTCCCCTGGGAGTGGCTAACTGGCTGGGTGATTGGATATGAAATACTTGAGATATATGTCCCTGTGCACTCTACGGGCTGGACAGGTTCCCCGGGGAGTGGCTAGCTGGTTGGGCAGATTGGTATTTGAGATGTTATGCCCTCGTTCACTCCACTAGCTAGGCAAGTGCCCCCGGAGTGGCTAGCTGGCTGGGTGGAAGTGATATCTTGACCTTTGGTGGAGTTGTTATGCCACCGAGCTCTCCTATTAGCTAGGCTGCTGATGCCCCTGGGAGTTACTTACTAGCTGGGCGGCCTGGTTTGGAAGTCGGACTTGTTGACTGGGTTGGAGTTGTCTGTTTCGGAGTTATTCTAGGTATCCCATCGTTCTTGCAGTTTTAGCTATTCCTTGTACCTGTTGGGCTTATGGGGGTCCGTTCAGGTTTTACTTTACTTGAGCACGATTGTACCTTTTGGGCTTATGGGGATCCAATTAGGTTTAGCTTAGCAGTTCTTTATTTCTTTCAGTGCACTCGTGTGTTTCTTTTATACTCGCTTGGGTTTCTTCTCTAGTCTAGATTCTATCATTTCTGATTGCTTTTACCTTTCATTCTCAGTCGGCCTATGATGCCTTCTGGGTACTTGTTATTTTGGTACTCATGCTACACTCTGTATCTATTTTTGTGATGTAGGTTCGAGCATCAGCTATCAGCGTTGAGATTGAGCCTGCTGCAGTTGTATTCAGAGGCCAGAGTGAGCGCACAGCGTCTTGTATTCTTCAAAATATAATTTTTTTAAAACCAGACCTCTAGAGGTCAGATTGTGAAAAACTAATTGTAAGAAATAAGAAAAACTAGACCACCGGAGGTCTTTTCATAAAAACAATATCTCAAAGAAATCAATCTCGAGAGGTCAGTTTGCATTTAGGCCGAATGAATCCCATATCCAAGATATCCTGAAGCTAAACACTAAGCTCCTTGAGCTCAGCGGGGGAAATACAGTAAAGCGGAGTAGATATAGGATGAATACCCCCTTCAAGGTCAATAGATAAGCCAATATCACACTCCGAGGGAAGGCTCAGTAAGTCAGTAGGTAACACATCCACAACTCACAACAATAGGGACTAAATCAATAGAAGGAACCTCCCTACTCACATCCTATACATAATCCAAAAAAGATAGACACACACTAGCCATTAATCTAAGAAGCCAGAATAAAAGAGATAACCCGAACTACCGTCTGAATACAATACCTCTGCCACACCATCAAAGGAATATAGGGCATGTCTAGGGTAAAAGTCATAGTAAACAATCCAAGACCGCACTATAAGAGGACAAATAGTCCATTCCTAGAGGCATATCAAAATCCAATAAATCAAAAAATATAAGGTATGCCTGGGTGTCACTCTCCTGGATAATCACCAAAAAAATTGAAGTACCTGATCAACTACTAAAGAAACATGCACCGGGGTCGAAACATACAATGGTGCTGCCAAGGGCTCCAAACTCATACATAAACTGGAGGCATAATACACAGATACATATGAAAGAGTAGAGCCTAAATCAGTCTAAGCTGAGATGGCTGATAACATAAAAGAATCGTACGTGTGATAAATCATCCAATGCCTTAGCCTCCACCCTCGCTAGAGCGGCATATAGATGGGCATTTTTGCCTCAACACTAAGCATCATCCCTACCACCAGACATTTCTCCATGGGGTTCACCCTATTCTACTTAATTATTGCCACGCCAGTCCTGAACTTACGCACCGCCTCTAGCGGAGGTGCTACCGCTACAACTGGTCTAGCTGGATGTGGGATAGGTGTAATCATCCCTCGCTAGGGACAATACCTAGATAACTAATCAAGCTCCCCACATTCATAGCAACCATGTGAAGATTGGCTCGCAAAGTAAAGGCTACCACGGCCTAAAGCACTCGACACAGAACCCAATATACTTTGACCATACCATCATCACCCAAGCTGTACCAATCACCCTCTAAGGCATTGAAGTGAGGCCTAAACAAGCTAGCTAGAGTAACCTTGTTGAAACCACTATCGAGGTCTATCATATGAGTACCTTCCTCTTGAATGGAACCTATTGTAGCTACCCTGATGTCGATCCCTCTTGTTGCTGCCCCATGAAACTCGTGATGGAGCTCCTTCATATTGTGGGTATGGTCACCTACACCCCAGAAGAAGCGGCCCATTAAATCCAAAGACTAAGTCTCAATCTGTAGCTAAAATCTCAACCCACGAACAAAACAACTGTCATGCCTCGAGCCTACACCTTAGATGTGGTCGGCACTCGGAAACCATTTAATAGTCCCCAAGAGACCCCTTGTCCTAGGTGAGTACTTAGCAGAAGACTAACTCTAACATACACAAGCATCAAAGACTGAAGAAAATACTTTGAACATATATTGAATCTAAAAATATTGAAATTAGCGAATATAATATTAAAGTTTAGCAAAACATCTACAGACGAATAGTGAAAGGCTCTCTAACTCTGCCGATCTATGAAGCCTCTAATGTTTTAAGAAATGTGTCAGGAAAAAGACCCACAACATCTAAAAACACTACTACTAGGAAATAAACTGGAGCCTTCTGAAGGCAAGGAAGTCTCATAAAAACACTATGGATGGATGATGTGATCTCAATGAAGCATCTGTTGATGATCCTAAAAATCTGTATTTGCATCATAAAATGATACAAGTAGAATGATATCAGTACATGCAATGTACAATATATAATACGGATGAATGAAACAAATACTTAACTGAAGGATTAAAAGTAAGTCAACCGAAGTACAACATGGATCATGATGAAATCCATTAAACTCTTGTTATAAGGGTACAATAATAGTAAATACTGAAATATATGAATATAGAAATACTTTACTTTTCTTTACTAGAGAGTTTCTCTAATCAACAACCATCACTATGAGCCTTGTGATGATACAACGTCTTAGTCACATTTCCTGAGCCACCATAATCATTGTCGGGCTATAACACACAACTTTAACTTATGGATCCATCTAATAGGCCTTCTTAGAAGTAGTGAGGAGTCATCTGAATGTCGGTATGATTCTATCCTACACTTGCAATGTTGTTTATGGGGTTTGAGTCATATGAATGCTTACCCAAATTGATGCTCAATATCCCACCTACAATATTATTGTATATGCTCATATAAAAGTACTCTCTCGGTTGAGTTAATAATCACAAGTCCCTCTTTGAGGGGTAACTAAACTTCACTTTATCTGTCTGAAATGCTTATGAAATTTGTATATGCTTTTCTTGAAATAGAACTTTCTTTCTAAGTATAAAATAATAAATTTGGAACCACTAGTTTTTCCTTAAATGCTTCTCAAAGTATACTTTAAAGCTTCTACTTGGACTCACTTTAAATTAAGAAAGTCAATGCATAGGAATACTTATACAAAAGATTACAACAAAATTCAATAACTACAATTCACATGATCATATGAACCATCAAAAAGAACTCAAAATATCAAATGTATAAAGTAGCATAATCACAATATTCAAGAATCGGAACTCAAAATAAGAACACAACCCAACGTGGAAACTCATGGAACTTTTAGAAAAACCCTAGATTTATCTCTTTACTAACTGAATTTAGATGTAGGGTGTGAGGATGAACTTAATCCAATACTATGAATAGCCTTACATACCTAAAATAATCAACTTCTTGGAGAAACTTAAAGAACGCTTGAAAACCCTAGTTTTCTCCTTTTTGATCCTTGCTCTAAGTATTGGAAATGATTATGGGGGTGTTAAGGCCGAATGGTATAGTTTAGAGCCTTAATTAGATGTGAAAAAGTTAGGGTTAGGCTTTGAAAGGGTGGGAAAATACAAAACTAACCCTACTTAAAACTATCGAACCACTTCTACGGACACTATGTCTGGTACGAATAAACTTCTACAGACTGTACTGGTCAACCGTAGAAGGACTACAGGACTTCAACTTTTTGATAAATTCCACGGCCAATGTCTATGTTTTGTAGACCTTTCTACGATTCATAGGCCCCTTACGTGGAACCCACGGTGAAAATTCCTCTAAGTACCACCTCTTTCCTAGGAGCCCCGGGCTACGTACATTAAGACTTTGTATGGTCCATTGATCCATATATAGACCATGTATCTATCCAAATTTCACAAAGTCAGGAACCTTCCTACGAACACTTCATATGGGCCATAAAACTTTCTACGGACAATCCTATTGGTCCATAGGAACTCTTTTCGAACTTGACATTTTAAACTTTATCAACTCAACTCCTACGACCAACTTCTACGGACCATAGGTCTTTTTATGGATTGTAGAGTGTCTCGTCAAAACGTAATGACCCTCCAGGTCATTCCTATATGGATGCCTTCTTTCTGTCATTTAGAACATTCCTGTAGCGACCCCAAGTCATTTATGACTTGATGGCACTGACTGTTCTGTCGCCTAGTCGTTCGTTTGGTTTTTATGCCTGTTTTTCTGTTTTGGACCTTTTGAACCTTGAAAAGTTGATTTTGGTCATAACTTATGGTAAACGACCTCAGATGGGAATTCTGACGGTTTCATCAACTCCGCAGCGGCCAAATAAGGCTAGGAGCATGGTTTTCCCGAGTCTCGGGTTTTTCGGTGTGATTTTGGGGCCAATTAGCTCTTTTGCCTTCGATATTTGGCTTAAGGTTGACTTCAGTCAACATTCCTAGTAAACGCGCTTTGATGGAAATTCTATCAGTGCGATTAGTTCCGGAATGTCGAGTTTTGTCTAGAATGACCCTTTGAGAACATTCGGGAGCTTCCGATCAAAATCTGAGTCCTCTGGTAGAAATTGGCTAAAATGGATTAATTGGTGTGGGACCCACTCTTTGTCAAAACGACCTCATATGAAAATTTTGATTGTGCCATTGAGTCTGGAACGTCAAATTTTAAGGGGTAGCTTATTTTGTTTGCATGCACGGGGTTCCGAAAGAATTTCGGGCACCCAATCAGAGTTTTTGAGTTGCCAAAACATAGTTGTTGCAGCTGTTTTCAGTGCAGAAATCCTATCTCTCCCCGTTCGTGGGATAGGCTCTGCATTTGCGGAGGAGAGAGGGAGTCTACTCCACGTTCACGGGCCAATGGCCACGTTCACGGAAGTTTAGAGTCTTGTGCACTGCGTTCGTGGAAAGCTCTCCACGTTCGCTGAGGCCTGTGTGATCGGGGGGTGCTTGTTCTCTACGTTGACGGGCCTAGGACCGCGATCGCGGAGGTTTATGTGTTGATAGCTATCTTGCACTTCTCATTCGTGTGCCTGGGGCCGCGTTCGCGGAGCTTTGGAGGGTTACTCTCCGCTTTCGCGGAGCCTTTGCCGCGTTCGTGGAGAGGAGCATGGATGAGTGGTTATAAATAGGAGGTCGAGGTTCATTTGGTTATAACCTTTGAAAAATCATATCTCCCTCTTCGGTTGTCGTTTTCCGGTGATTCGAAGTCCTAGACATTGAGAATCCCGTTGGGCTCATGGGTGTTTTGTTGGTTATTATTGGGTGCTCCTCGATTGTAGTGAATTCGAGGCGTAAGTTTCTTCTTGGCCTTGTTTTGATGAAAAGTTTTTTAATTCTTGTTGTTGGTTGATGGAGCTGATCCAAACCTCTATTAGCGTCCCATTTTGGACTGTAGGTTTGGGGAAGAATTTAGGACCTTTTCACATAGTCAATTCTAGAAAATCTAGAGCGAGTCCCACATTCCTGATTTTGACTCCAAAATTGGTCTTTCTCCAATTTTGTTTATTTTAGTGTCTAAACGACCGTATTGACGCTGTGAGTCTATTTTTGACAGCATGGTAGCAGTCTCAGGCCGTTCGGAAGGGGAAATCTTTAGTTGAGTTATTTGGAGCGCGTGTGATCAGCTCTTTTGGTAGGTTACGACTTCCCTTTCTTTGTAGATTGAGCATGATTGTGTAGATGCTTGTAGACTTATGTGAATTTGGGGTTGGGTAGCTAGTATTGTTCTTCCTCTTGTTCTATTTCTTAGTTTTGATCTGATCGTTTGGCTACTTGGGCTAGTATCATGCTGTAGGTTGGATCGTTGGGATTTTTGTTGGGAATTACCTGCTGGGGTTGTTAGCTTTTGTTGCATGCGTAGGTTCGGGATATTTGTTGTTGTTGTGTTGATTGCTTATGTTTTCAGCATTAGATTAAGGCAGGGTAGTATTGCCTTAGTCCCATGTACCTGATTGACCTGAGTATGTATTCGATGTCGATTCGGATGGACTAGATCCTTGTAGAATGGCATAGCAGACTTGGGTCTGATAGATGAGCCTCAGTTTAGGAGTTTTCACGGTTTGAAATGCGTTGTTTCTCCTTTCCCTCTATTTTTGCATAATCAGATTAATTGCTTGGAGATCTTGATGTTGCGCCGATTGCCGGTTGGAGTATACTAGGCTGAAAGCCTAGGTTAGTATTCTTCTGAGGGAGGTGGCCCGTGGAGTTAGCTGGTGTGTAGTGGCTCGTGATGATGGCTATTCAATTTGTATTCGTTTGTTTCTTATCTAGATTTAGGATTAGAGGCTCAAGTATGCAGCTGATGTCTTTCGATTAGCCTCCAGTATTTCGAGCGCTAGGCTGACTGGGGTAGTCTGTTAATTTTGGGCCCACAGTTTACGTTACACGATTGCAGCTAGTTATTTCTAGCATGAGGCTGTGCTCGTAGGCTACAAGTCCCAGCTATGCAACTAACGTTTCCTGGTTGGAGCCGTTATTTGCAGTGCTAGGCTGACAGGGGTAGTTTGTTAGTTTTAGGCCCGTAGCTGATGTTACCCAATTGCATCTAGTTATTTCTAGCATGAGGCTATGCTCGTAGGCTACTAGTCCCAGCTATGCAACTGATGTTTCCTGGATGGAGTCGGTATTTCCAGCGCTGACCTGTCGAACCTAGGTTGTTACCTCACGATGGTTTGGATGCTCGATTGGTTAATGTCTACTTATTCTTATCGTTTCTTAAGATTCCGTGACTTTGATGCACATGGTTAATGACTGAGCTGGGCTCTGATATTGTTCTAGTATGAGGTTGAGGTTACACAAGCGGGACCCGATATTCTCAACTCGTGATTGGCAATTTGGGCTGGGCCCATGTGTTGATGACTGAGCTGGATTATGATATTTTTCCAGTACTAGGCTAAGGTTACGCGAGTGGGACCCGATATTGCTGGCTCGTGACTGATGATTTGGGCTGGGCCCATGTGTTATTGACTGAGCTGGGCTCTGATATCGTTCCAGTACGAGGCTAAGTTACGCGGGTGGGACTCGGTATTGCCAGCTCATGACTGATGATTGGGCTGGGCCAAGGTTATGGCTTCACCATCTGAGACCCTTGGTTTGAGACTTCTGGAGTTTGTGCTCTTTCATTTCTGTGGATTAGCTCTTCTATGTACCTATCATAATTATGGCGACCCGTTCGTGTTTTATTTTAACTTGGCAAGAGTGTACCTAGCGGGTCTTATGAGGGGCTCAGGTGGGTTTAGTTTAGAATTGTTTATTCTTAGCTTTGTTTTCCATTCTCCGCTTCCGTTTTCCATAGACCTTTGTTGTAGTTGATTCTATCCTGTCTGCTTGCTTTTACCCTTCTTGCTCAGTCGTCCTTTGATGCCTACTGGGTACCTGTTGTTTTTGAGCTCATGGTACACTCTGCATCTATTTTTTGTGGTGCAGGTCCGAGTACCAGTCCTCAGCATTGAGATCGAGCCAGCAGCTATCTGTCTAGGAGACGAGGGTGAGCATATGGCGTTCTAGGATTACCGTTCTCCTTCAGTATTTATATTCTGGCTTGTCTTTTTTCTGAGACGGTTGTTTCTGTGGTCAACTTTTTGGACTTGTACTCTTGTTAGTGGTTCTGTACATGTGACTTCCAGTTCTTGGGAGGTGTTCTGTATATATTTAGTTGGTTCGCTTCAGCTATCTTGAATTTGAGTTCTTGTGTTGCATCCACTTAGTTAGGTGTAGTTTTCACCCTTAGTCCCATTGCTGTCTAAATTCGAGAGAGGGTCTTGGGTGGCCTACTAATTGGTTGGTAGGCGCCATCATGACTCGAGAGATTAGGTCGTGACACAAACTAACACCAACAACTTTTCAACAACTTTTCAACAACCTTTTAGCTTCCAACTACGTCTATGGATATGAGATGTTACAGCAACTAACCCTCTCCTGCTCAGTA
This sequence comes from Solanum appendiculatum, assembly GCA_018342035.1. Classification (NCBI taxonomy): domain Eukaryota; kingdom Viridiplantae; phylum Streptophyta; class Magnoliopsida; order Solanales; family Solanaceae; genus Solanum; species Solanum appendiculatum. The sequence continues at coordinate 567,115 of JAGDQO010000635.1, read as the reverse complement.
AGCAATAGCATCATAGAGTGATGGCAGAGCTCATGAAACCTCATCTCATACTCTTACACAATCATAAAACCTTGCTCCAACCTCAAGAATGGATCATGGAGTCTATCTCTGATGATCCATGAGATACACCTTGTGAAGAAAGACTTTGAAAAGTCAGTCCTTTTATTCGGAAGGAGACCTAACTGGTTTAGTTTCTAAGTAGGAATGCCACCACTGTCTGGTTGGCCCATCAAGCTGATAAGCGGTGATTGTTGACATCCCCTAAAGGTGCAATATCATGGTGACTCATTAAAAAAAACTAAATTTAAAAGAATAATAGAATTTTAAAGGGAGTTTAAAGGTAGTCGCCAATTAATTCTAGGATAAACTAGGAAACCAATTAATTAATGAATTAAAAAATATCTACGAAACTAATAGATTTTCACGACTCGATTTCTCGAATGCTGATGGCGCCTGCCACAACCCGCCAGTAAGAAAGAAAAACCAAATGTCGAAAACAACTGGTAATGGGATTGAGGGCAGAAAACCAACCCTAACCAACCTAAAGCATAAATAATAGAATAAACAGAAGGGAAAGCGCAAGCAAGCCAAACACTATATACAGTAAAAGATCCCTCCCAAAACCTGGAAGTCACAAGTACACAGCGACTACAAAATGAGTACAAGTTCCAAAAGTGGACCACAGAAACAAGACTACCTCAAAAAGCAAAAAGGCAAGTCAATATATATAGAAGGAGAGTGAATTTATTTAATTTGAGTTTGAGTAAGAAAAATAGGACCAGTAATAAAATTGCACATAGAATTTATATAATTATAATGCAGTGTTGACAATTAGACTAGTGATATGCCTGAGCCAAAAATGTAAGCAGAGGGGTATTTCTAACAAAATAAAAGGATGCAAAATATATTTAGACCTTTTGTGATAATGTAAGGCCATTTTTGACCCTTTTATGGAGAAACTAACATTTCTATGAAGTCTATCATTAAAACAATTTTCACCGAAGTCAAAAATTGATGTATTAATTATGAATATTTTTTAAAAAAGTTTTACTTGGCTTAAATTAGGAAGGAGAATTGGGTGTTTCTAATAAAAACACTTATGAAATCTTTCTACAAATAGAAAGATATGAGTTCTAAGTGACATAGACATAAATAGAAAAGCATACATTAAACTATTTTTTATATCAATATAAAACTAAATTGGAAATGTACATTAAACTGATTTTCTATATCAAGATGAAACTAATGAATTGTTCAATACATAGGATCTAAATTGGACTTATAAAATAAAGTAAAATATTCATGTTCTAACGGTTACAAACAAAAAGGAAACAACAATAAATGTGCAATTAAAGGAACTCTTGTGAACTTGTCGAATGTATTAGTTAAGGGTTTTCCTAGAAATCTTCTTAATGTGAAAATGATATATCCAACTCTTCCTTTTTTATGCAGGCTTACAAGTATTTTTTCTTTGTCTTCGTCTTGTTCACCATTTCCTTCATCAATGAGAACATTTATGTGTGCATGAAATAATCTCTTTTTCATTGATATTTCCATGCACTATTTGATCTACTTCATTTTGTTGATGGAATCTTAATCTGTAAAAGGAAGTCGTATTGTCAAGTTTATCAAAGTTTCAACAAACTTATATACTTACATTTGTAAATGCAACGACCAAATGATAGAAAAATAAGGTTCATGAATATAAACAAATGTCATTTGTTAAATAGAATGAGTTGCGGCATTTTTATTTAGCGACAAATATTGTGTGTCGCGAATATCTTTTTTTTTTCATTTGTATAAATTTTCTATAACTGCTATTATCTAATAGTTGTCTTAACATGAGTTACCTTATTGTTATGCATGTCATCCCTGTTCATAATGTTCTTCCATGCATCATCGAGAAATTTTTAAGTCTCACTCTTGTCATGATTGTCGTGTCCATTTCGTTTGTGTTTCATTGCTACAAATTCCCTCTCTGGGATTGAAGATTCTCCTTTTCTTTTGTTAGATTTCTTTTCTAGAACACCAACCTTAAAATTTAATAAGAATTTTTTGTAAAAATTATATAATTATCATGGTGCCTTAACATGAGGGTTAAAGTTACCGTTATGTAACTAGGGGTTATAGTGAAGTTCAAGCAATGAAAAAAATCCTTGCAGAAATAATTCAAGGCAAGAGTACACAAATAAGATTCAATGTTGTTTAACCCTTTCCTCTACCCCTAATATTTTGAAAACATTTCTTTTTGTAAGAAGTGATTTTTAAAAAGGTAATTATGAAATATAGTAAATTAATTTTTTCTTTTCCTAATCAATTTGAGAAAAATACTTTTATCAATAATAGAGCAAAATTTGGTATTCGGCTAAACTTTCAAAAAGTAAGAAGCTACTTATTTAGCCTAATTCTGAAAAACCATAACTACTATACTACACAAAAGTCCTATTTTTTTCTTAATAGCTTCACCAAACACTTTAAATCTCTAAATAAGTAAATTTGGTTTTCTAGAGAGATGACCAAACTGGCTATCATTATCAAACAAAATCCATGTAATGTAACAAATTACCAATTACTCGATTACTACATTATTTTCTTGCTGAACATCTACCTTCAAGTTTTCAAAACCTTGGAAGATATATCTTCGTACATCCCAGTATATCGAAACAGAATATGTTTTCTCTAATGGAAGTAAAACTGCAATTCAAGAAGCATTTCCATAATTTACATATAGAAATTACAATATAAAATAATTAAAATCACAATAATACCAAAATAATTATTTAAAAAAACACAAGAAACATGTTTGTTAATTTTTGATAAATACAAAACAAATGATACCTTACTTATTATTGTTTAAAGGCAGAGGAAAAGGGAAATTAAGTGAAACTAAATTAGAATTTGCTTGCAAATGACTATCACTAAATAGGAATTATCAAGTATGACATTAAAATACATGTGGAAGATACATCTAAAAAAATACATGTCGAAGATAAATCCAAATCATTTTGTAACACCTCGCACCTCTACTCTTAAAATCTGAACCTTTCGTCGCAAGTATATGAGCTTGAACCGGGTGATGTCCTACTTGCTCATGTATTTTAAGGTCCTTTACCAAGAGTATCAAGAGTATCTAAAGTGATCTAGGGTCATAAGAGACCTAAAATACCAAGCCAAGTTCAAAGCATTCCTATTAACTAAGTTTTCACATGAGTTCATATAAAGGTCAAGTTCAAAGCATTCCTATCAGGTAAGTTTTCGCATGAGTTCATATAAAGGTCAAGTTCAAACAATCATAACTCTCTAGATATAACAAATTGGGTGGCCTATGAGCTATCAAATTAAAGTTCTATGGGTCTTCTTTCTAACGCCACAAAGTTTGCCTTATTTCGAGTTCGGAGTAAAACGTTATTGTCATTTTAGTAGAACATACCTCAGTTGGAATATTTGGTGAGGTCACCTGCTGAATCGGTGATTCGCCGAATGGGTTGGCGAATCACCAAATTAGCTCACCGAAATATCCTAAAAACCTTAAGTCTCTTTCTCTTTGAGTGATCTAAACTCCCATTGGACGACTCACCGACTATTTCGGTGAGGAGACCTCAAGATCACCTATTTGGACGACGAAATTTATTAAAAGGTTGTTTTCATTGATTTTTATGGTCTTCTTACGTTCCTAGAAGGGTATTCTTTACCTTTTATCCTCAATCAACTTCCCTAATTCCATCTTACAACCTCATAATATCATTACACGTATAGAAACTCTAAGAATCCCCAATTCTCATTATTCAAAAGATCAAGAACTCCAAGAAAGGATTTCTTCAATTTCTCAAGATCTAAAGGCTCCAAGTTCAAGATTTTCTTCAAGAATCCTAAGATTTTCAATCCAAGATCCCTCTCCACTCTTCATCTCCAAGAAAACAACAAGGAAGACAAAAGCTATAGTTTCAAGTCTTCCAATCACATTCTTCTAGAAGTGGTTCTTCATTAAACTTCTTGAAGAACTTTGCTCTTCCTGGCATGTAAGGCTCTTCATAGTGTTGGACTACTTCGTCCTCACACCCTACATCTCAATTTAGTCAGTAGAAAGTTGAATCTAGGTTTCTACCCTCAGTTTTATGAAATTCCATATTATGAGATTGCGATACTTTATGTATTAAAAATTTTGAAGTTATTGTTCATGCCTATAGCTCCACATCCATTCTATATATTGAGTTTTACTAAAAGTATTTCGAGCCAGTAATTTTCCTTACATTGATTTTTTAAACTCAAGTGAATTTATGATAAAAGTTTAAAGAATTATTTTCAACAAAAAAAGAGTTTAAGGGAACTTAAATGGTTTCAAATGTATCACTTTTACATTGAATAAAAGAGCACTATTTTAAAAAAAGTATAAAGAGTTTTCAGAGTATTTCAGAAGGATTAAGTACAACTTCAATTATCTCTTAGAGAGGCCTTTTAAGAAATTATCTCAACCAAGAAAGTACTTTTACATGAGCATACAATTATAGTTTTCGAGTAGTATTGAGCACCAATTTGGGGTAAGAGCTAAGATAACTCAAACTCCATAACCTACTCTACCAACGTAGATAGGATCATACCGCAAGACAGGTGACTCTTCACCTACCTCATAAAAGCTTTTTACTGAATCTAGCAATTCAGTTGTATCCTACACTTTGGCAAGGTATATGGCTGCTCTGGCAATGTAGGTAAGATATTGTATCATAAGGAGGCTCATAGTAATGATTGTCGGTTAGATAAATTTCAAAGTAATGTAAAGTAAAGTATATTTTTATATAAATATTTCAGTTTAGTATTTGCTATTATTGCATCCTTACAATAATAGCTTAAATGATTTTTTCATCACGATTTACACTATATTTCAGCTGAGTTATGTGCAGAATTTCAATTCAGCTATTTGTTATTCAGCTTTATTACAAACTTGTACATTCAATGTACTAATGTCATACTACCTGCATCCTTGTGTGATGTAAATTTAGGTACTTAAGATCCTCAACATGAGTTTCATTGAGATCACTTCATCCATTCATCAGCTTTTGAGTAAGGCCTTCTTGCTTCCGGAGGACTCCAGTTTTTATAAGTTGTTAGTAGTAGAATTTTGAGGTGTTGTGGGTCTTGTTCCGACACTCATCTTTATATAGAAGGGGCTTCATAGATAGACACTTTTGAAGAGTCTTTTAGTTTTAGATGTTTTATGTAAAACTTATGTTTTATACTTAGTATATTCAAAGATTTTTTAGATTAAGTAAAATGTTGTTAAACATTTCTTTCAGTTTGATGTGTGTGTATGCTTGAGGTAGTGTTCTACTTGTAATTAGCCTAGATGAGGGTTCACTTGGAGACCAGCAATGGTTCTCGAGTACCGGCAACGTCCAGGGTGTAGGCTCAGGTCATGAGAAACTTGATATTAGAGCAGAAAGTTCAAGTGTCCAAGGATGTCTATAAAGTTGTGTCAGTAGGATTTTCTTTATGGTTATGAGGGCCCCACTTCTATAAATGAGGGACTACGGACATTTAGGCAAAGTTTCATTTCTTTCATACTCTAAATCAATTAATAGAACTATGCCATAGTGAACTAATTCATACCCATGCGTTTCTCAAATCAAACATACTACCCCTCATACTCAAGGTGATTGAAATAGTAAAAAACATATTCTTATCAATGCGTTATGCTTAGATAAATATTCAGAAAAGTCAAGAGACTGTTGAAGGGCTTGAGAGAAGTCCATTAGTGTGCTTAAGTTTATTGATCCGAAAAAATGCACGCTTATTCATATGAATAATGTGTTTGAGCCAAAACAAGATATTCTCTCAAATTTTCTTCTCTTAAGCTTGTTTCCATTGATACCCTTTAACAGGTAAGTTTGTTTTAGAAAGCTTGGGGTGGTATTTTCATCCGAAAGTTAGTGCCATTTGTGACATTATGAGCCAGTTGTAGTAGAAGTACCCAGAGTTAGAAAAATGCATTTAAAAGTGTAGCAATCTAAAAAAGGGAGATAGTAATGAAGTAAACTATATTGTTGCAATCATGCACCCAGTAAGTTATTAATGAGGAGTTTTTCCCTTATATGTTGACTAAGGAATATTAATTTTTTGTTGCTTTCATAATAGAAGATAGAGTAATAGTTACTAGTCAGAATGAGTTAGAGTATACTTTAACCAGAACAGAGTTTATGTTGATGTACCATTGTGTTAGTGAAAACCACTTATAGGTGTTGAATAAAAGAGAAGAATATTTATGTTGTGATAGATCTAACCTAGGCTTATGATTTTTGAAGGGAGAACCCCATGGTATTTAGAGGGTTATAGAACTAATTAGGCAATGATTTATAGTGAAAGGGAAAATCATACTTTTGTTGTGAAATAGAATGTGTCAGTAATCTGTAAATAGGTAGACTAGAGATAAAGATTGATTACTTCTCATGAGGCCTTAGTGGGTTAGTGTTTCTTAATTTTATCTAGTAGTTGTAAGTTAGTAATGTATGCGAGCAATTACATTGGTATTTGTGTTTAGCACTAGACACTACGCTTGAATTTGAGATGAGTATCATGATCAAAAGAATGACAAAATAAGGTAATGATGATAGTTTTGGGATTTGACATAGAGTAGGTAAGGGATTAACATGTTAGTTTGCAATGAATGTGAGTGGTACAAGTGTGGTATTATGACTCTTAGATGAGAGCAATGAAGTGTAACTAAGTCATTATATTAACAAGAGCATTTAGAGGTGTACCCAAGATCGTCTGTACTCAGACAAGGTTCCAATTAAGTTTATGCTTTTCATGTGTGCCTAGATAATATATTTGAATTGTCAATGTGGAATAGGCCGATGTAAGCATTATTTTCCCCCTTAAGAGTTACATGAAGTGGTTTTATAAGCCAATGTGTGTAATGATTATAGAAATACTTTTATAGAAGTTGGAAGAAGTTAAGAGAAACATCTCAGAAAGAAGCCTGAGAAGGAATCTTAGTACCTACACGTGGAAAGTCTAGTAGCTATGAGATTAGCATTTCCCGATTATTAGAGTAAAGTGAATGTAGACCAGTTTAGAGATGATAAAATAGATCCACAACTTTAAAGTGTCGACTTCAGACCGAAGGGTAGTTGATAAGATGAGAAATCAGGTCATGTGTGGAGAATCAGATAGTGATGTGTTTAGAAAGAGTTTTAGTGATATATCAGTCCATTCATAATCTAGTGTATTCCTCAATATTTAGTCATTACAACATCCGGTTTATGCCTCAAATATCAGAGTTGTGTTCATGACCTATGCTAATAGACTTTAGACAGATTCACATCTATGCAGAGTTCCCAGAATGAGGGTAAAGCCTTTAGCCCATTGATCTCAATCTTACTCCATAAAGTTATAGATATTCACCTCATGATATGAGCCTATTCATATAAGCACTCATTTCTCATAGTATGCTCAGTCTCACAAATTCATAATTTACTTTTAATATCTAGAAACATAATGTTATGTCATGCATACTCTTATATTAGAATTCTCAAATGAATCGTGCTTATGATCTTTCACCCTATATATCTTTTAGTGATCTTTTTTAGGATTGAGAATGATGTTGTTAATAGTAGTTGTGTGATGATATAGGAGAGGGTTGTTTTTTCATCTTACGATAGTGACGGTGTGATTATTCAATCAAAGTTTATAAATGTGGATCAAGAAGGAAATGAAGTTTTATGATGAGTAATAGTTAGATGAGATTTATTATTTTATTTTACTGGTAGTAATGTGTGAAATTTAAGTTGTTAGAGGTGATGATAGGATGAGGAATTCTTATAAGGATCGGTTAGTAGGAGTTCATGGAGTGGTTATAGTACTTTTATTGAATGTGGTGTTGATGACATGTGGATGAATACATGATGCATTAGGTGGTTCTTGATTAAGACTTGAGGTTGGTTGAATGCGGTGGTTAGGAGTAGCATTCTTGGGATAACGTTTCCTATAGACGTATAGAACCTGAATCTTGTGATTTAGATAAGTATAATCCCCTTATGTTTAGCACCTTGTGATTTAGAGATTAGGCTTGAACACAGTAAGAAAAGACAGCTCGACTTAGACCTTTGTAAGAGTAGCCATATACCCTTAAAGGACCTAGAATTATAGCTAAAGAGGTGTGGTATTCAGAAAGGAGGGCATGGTATAAAGGTGTTGCTAGGCTTGAAATCTAGAATTCGTATAGCCTAAGGCCTAATAGTCTTATTCTTACTTTGTGCCCAGATACCAATATTTCATATCAAATAGTCAAAGAGAGCGTGACTTATGTTCATACCGATATCATTCATGCTTTATGAACCCATGTCAACTGACGAAGATACTCAGGTCCTCGTAGTGCTTCATACTCATATGTCTCGCACAAATTGTGCCCTTGGTTCTAGAATGGTTGGCGAATTTTTGATTAGAATGTTTTGGTTAATAGCCTCCTTCATATGGTGATTCTTTGAAATTTCATGCTTTGATTCATAATCTTGTGATCCTTTATGAATGTGCGTGCCTTTGTGACATAGTGAGTTCCACACTCCTACTATTAATCAGTTCCATCTATGTTAGTATGCAAGTTCAAAAGTCAGATATATAGTACGAGTAGGTCCTTTCTATTTAAGAAAAATTTACCATCATTGGAGGACAAATGATCCCAAGGGAGAGATATTGTAACACCCCAAAAATTCTAAGCTAAGACTCAAATCATTTTGTAACACCTCACAACTCTACTCTTAAAATCTGAATCATTTTTTGTAAGTATATGAGCTTTAATCGGGTGATGTCCTACTTGCTCATGTATTTTAAGGTCCTTTACCAAGAGTGTCTAAAGTGATCTAGGGTCATATCATATATCTCAGCATATAATGTATTGGGTCGACTATGACCTATCAACTTAAAGGTCTATTAATCATTTTTCCAGCTCCACCAAGTTTGCCTTTTTCGAGTTTGGAGTAAAAAGTTATGGTCGTTTTATAGGAACATACTCGGGCAAAGAAATTTAGCGAGGTCACCTATTCAATCGACAATTTGCCGGATGGATTGGTGAATCGCCAAATAAGTTCACTGAAATGTCATGAAAGTCTCTGTAACACCCCAAGATTCCAAGGGATTTTAAAATGCAGAACTTACCTGGAGACAGTAACCTATGGGGGCCACCTACGGGTCGTATATGGATTGATGGGCCGTAGGTGGGAACCATCAATGGCACTATGAAATATCAGGATTTCCATGTTTCTGAACCTTGACCTATGGAACAGCAGGACGGTTCGTAGTCCAGTTGACGGGCCATAGATGGGTTCCGTAGATGCCTTCCAGACTTAGCCAAATTTTCAGCCCAAAATGAACTTTCTGAATCAATTGATGGAAGAGCAGGACGGTCCGTCAATGTATGTACGGACCGTAGATCATGTCTGTCGATTGGCCCTGACAGTTTTTAATTAAGGGCTTTTTGGTCTTTTTCCTAATTGATTACCTACTAAGCTAAGTCGGTTATACCATTAATATTAGACCTATAAATACTTTCTAAGCTTAATTCCTTTCATTCTAATTCATTCCAAAACTCTTATCTCTCAAATATATATCTCTCTACAAAGAAACTCTCTCAAGTCTCAAGGAAGAAGAAGGAGCTTGAATCCTCCATTGAAGACCATCAATCTTCTCCAATTTCTTGTGGATTGCTTTGAGGTATGATAGTGTTCACCATTAGGAGTCTTTTCCTCCAATGGACCCTTCCTCTTCTTCATGATTTTCAAAGGTTTACTCTAACCCAATTGAATAAGTGTTTGTGATCAATCATTGTGGGTTCTTCAATTATGATTCCAATTATTGATTTTATGATTCCTAGTGCACGATTTAGCGCGATAAAGTAATTTAGTGCACGAATTAGCGTGAATTACATGATTTGATGAAAAGATTGCATGTAGCCCCATGATTCCAAGCTAATTCTCCCCAATTTGATAATCTATGCTTCGATTGTTAGGTTGAGTTATGATTTGATGAAGTTTATGAATTCTCTACGAAATCAAGCATGAATTATGAATGAATTAAGGATAATCTTATGTATTTAGCATGATCAAGTCAAAAGCATGATTTTTCCTCTATTATATGAGTTCTTTCAAGTATGGGTAAATTGTCTTAATTATGGCTTTCTAAGCATGAGTTTGCATTGAATTGCATGTTATGAGTTGACCTTGCATGAACCCATAAGAACTTTATGAACTATGAAATGTGAGCTTGATGAATTAAGGGTGCTTTGAGAGTAAAGTGCCAAAGTTATGATATGAAGATGTTATTGTCGAGTAGTGAAAGATTTTCTCACGTAATTCTCCCACTATGATAAAAGAAGAACAAAGAGGCGATTACCCATGTTCTTAAGGAGCTCTTCTAATGATGTAAGCTTGCACAAGGTCCATGAAAGATGAATATCTATAAGCATGATTTTAGCTCTAATTGGTAACCCTAGTTTTACCTTTTCATGTTTGATGATATAAATATGTTAATGACTAATCCGTGGGAATTATTCTTTCCACCGAGTGGATATTGAGATGGAAGCCGTACCGTTAGTTGACGCTGGGTCTTCTAGTGAAAGCTTTCTCATTAGTAGAGGCCGGGTTTTCTAGATGGAAATCTCCCGTTAGTTGAGGCCGAGTCTCCTAAAGCAATCTCTATCCCATAAACTATGTTGCCAGCATAGGATGTTGTCTTTAAGTAGACATTAGCTAGTGGATCCACATAAGCTAAGAAGTTCATGATCTTACCTTGGCAAGTAGGACACCCGTTTACGGTGTGGTGTAGACACCGGATTCCATGTTTATAGCTCACATGGTCTTACATGTCGGTTAAGGCTTTTCCCCACAAGTTAATGAATAAATGTTCTCGTGATGAAGTAAAGAAAAGAAGGAAAGATGATTTAGCTTGCTTTGGCCTTGATATATGCTCTATGTTTCATGTTTCTCATGTTTATCATGTTTTTAGCTTTGCCATTGCATGGCATGAATATGTCTCTATCTCTAGCATGATTTATGTGTTTATATGCATTTCTATCATACTTAGTTCTTAATTGTGCTAACGCATACTTTTGCCTGCATCAACTTTGTTGGTGTAGGACGTGGTAGTTTTCCTACTCGTGGCTAGAGCATTGACGTAGAGTTGGGAAGAAGACTTGGTGAGTTCTCATCCATCCGAGGACATGGCCTAGTTGTTCTTATTTTTCATGTCGTTTCTTTTCAGTGTTGGATATTGTATTGGGCTGTGTCACTATCACTTTTATTCGTATTCTATGATGTTAAAAGGCTTTGAGACATGAGTTGTAGACTTTCGTTATTTTTGAGTAAAGCTTTGATATAATATGTTGTTTTGAACTCTTATTTCTCTATTATCTTGTATGTTATGTATGCTAAGGGCTTGTATGAGGCCTCTCGGGGTCTTGTACGTTGTGTTACATCTAAGGGCTACCCTGGGTCGTGACAAACAGTGTATTCAGAGCACAAGGTTTTAAAAAGATCCTAGGATGTCTTATAAGCCGCGTCAAGTAGAGTCTTATTCATGAGTGTGAAGCGCGCCACATTTATGAATGAGAGGCTATAAGACGTTTAAGAAATTCACTTCTTTCATTACTCTTAAGTCGTGCCATAGAGTTTAACTCTATATATCTCTCTCTTGATCCCTATCCTACGCGTTTCAGTATATGGCAACCCGAAGAGCTTAAGCTAGAAGAAACATGGGAGAGAATGTGGAACAAGAAGCTCCTCCTGAAACTCCTTACGTTCCGGCCGACCCTTTGGCGGAACAAGTTACTAATGCGGAGTTTAGGACGGCTTTCCAAGTGTTGGCTCAAGCCGTGACGGCTCAGGCCAATAGAGAGGTAGTGGCTCTCGTGAACCCAGATGTGGGTACAGCGGCATCAAGAGTGAGGGACTTTACAAGGATGAATCCTCTGGAATTCCATGGCTCTAAGGTTGAGGAAGATCCTCAAGAGTTCATCGATGAAGTGTACAAGGTGTTGATGATCATGGGTGTGACGTCGGAAGAAAAGGCGGAGTTGGCCGCTTATCAACTCAAGGGTGTTGCCCAAACTTGGTTCAATCAATGGAAGAGTGAGAGGGCGGTTAATGAGGGTCCTCTTGATTCGGAGAAATTCAAGGTTGCTTTCCTTGATAGGTTCTTCCCTCTTGAGAAGAGAGAGGCTAAGGTGCTTGAGTTTATCAACCTTAGAAAAGGAAATATGAGTGTGAAAGAGTGTGCATTGAAGTTCACACAATTGGCTAGATATGCTCCGTCCATAGTTGCCGACCCAAGGGCAAGAATGAGTAAATTTGTGTCGGGAGTGTCCGATATGTTGGTTAAAGAGTGCCGCACCACCATGCTTGTGCATGGCATGGATATTTCTCACCTCATGGGTTATGCCGAACAAATTGAAGAAGAAAAGCTTAAGGAAAGGTCTAGGGAGACCAAGAGGGCTAGGACAAGAGATGGTAACTTTTCCCATGCAAGGTCCGATGGACATGGTTGTCCTAGATTTCGACCAAGGTTCTCTAACCAAGGCTCATCCAATGCTCCTCCGAAGTCCAACAATGATAGGGTGTCTAACCCCAAGTCTCAAGGAGGGAATAATGGTGGTTCTTTATTTGCTCCTTATGCCAAGTGTGGGAAAAAACATGAAGGTAGATGTCTAGCCGGTACGGATGGTTGTTATAATTATTGAAAGAGTGGTCGCAGGATGAGGGATTTTCCATCTCTCATGGCCAAGGGAAGAGAGAATAAGAAAGCTCCACCTAGAGGATCGGGTTCGAATTCTCAGAAGCAAAACCGATTTTATGCACTTCAGGCTCGTCATGAGCAAGAGAGCTCTCCCGATGTGGTTACTGGTATGCTAAGAGTTTTCCATTTTGATATTTATGCTTTGCTTGATCCCGGTGCTACCTTGTCTTTTGTGATGCCATATGTGGCTATGAGATTTGATGTTGTTCCAGATGTGTTGCTAGATCCTTTTCGTGTCGCTACTCCGATTGGAGAATCTATCATGGCTAAGAGAGTTTATCGAGATTGTCCCGTCTCCTTATCCCATAGAGTCACTCATGTTGATCTTGTAGAGCTTAATATGCTAGATTTTGATGTGATTCTTGGGATGGATTGGTTGCATGCTTGTTATGCCTCTATTGATTGTAGGACCCGAATGGTCGAGTTTCAGTTTCCAAATGAGCCTATCCTAGAGTGGAAGGGAGGAAATTCTATGTTTAGAGGTCAATTTGTTTCTTATCTAAAAGCTAGAAAGATGATCTCAAAGGGTTGCATTTACTATCTTGTTAAGGTGACGGATATAGATTCCGAGGCCCCTACTCTTGAGTCGGTCCCCATTGTTAATGAGTTTCCAGAAATGTTTCCCGATGACTTGCCTGGTATTCCTCCTGAAAGGGAAATAGACTTCGGTATTGACCTTCTCCCAGATACACAACCTATTTATATTTCTCCTTATAGAATGGCTCTGGAGGAACTTAAGGAACTAAAAGAGCAGTTGAAAGACTTGTTGGATAAGGGTTTCATCCGGCCAAGTATTTCTCCATGGGGTGCTCCAGTCTTGTTTGTAAGGAAGAAGGATGGTTCACTCCGTATGTGTATCGACTATCGCCAATTGAACAAGGTTACCATTAAGAATAAGTATCATTTACCAAGGATAGATGACTTGTTTGATCCACTTCAAGGGGCTAGTTATTTCTCTAAGATCGACCTTCGCTTGGGCTATCACCAATTAAGGGTGAAGGAATATGATATTCCGAAGACAACTTTCCGGACTAGGTATGGTCACTATGAGTTCTTAGTAATGTCGTGTGGGTTGACAAATGCTCCGGCCGCATTTATGGACTTGATGAATAGAGTGTTTAAGCAATACCTTGAAATGTTTATGATTGTGTTTATTGACGACATTTTAATCTACTCAAAGGATGAGGGTGAACATGTTAATCATTTGGGGATTGTGTTGCAAGTCCTCAGAGACAAAAAACTCTTTGCAAAGTTTAGTAAATGTGAGTTTTGATTAAGGTCTGTGGCTTTTCTTTGTCACATTGTTTCCGGTAAAGGCATTGAGGTAGATCTTAAGAAATCGGAAGCGGTTAAGAATTGGCCTAGACCTTTATCATCTTCGAATATCCGTAGTTTCTTGGGCTTAGCCGGTTATTATAGGAGGTTTGTTGAAGAGTTTTCATCCATTGCTTCCCCATTGACGGCTTTGACTCAAAAGAAGGTTAAATTCGCATGGTCCGAAGCATGTGAGAAGAGTTTTCAAGAGTTGAAGGATCGACTTACTTCGGTTCTGATATTGACACTATCGGAAGGATCCGATGGTTTTGTGGTTTATTGTGATGTCTCAGGAATTGGGCTAGGATGTGTTCTTATGCAAAACGGAAAGGTCATTGCTTATGCTTAAGACAAATTAAGGTACATGAAAAGAACTATCCTACTCATGACTTGGAATTAGCGGCAGTTGTGTTTGCTTTGAAAATATGATGACTTTATTTGTATGGAGTACATGTAGATGTCTTCACCGACCATAAGAGTTTGGAATATGTGTTTAAACTGAAAGATTTGAATCTCCACCAAAGAAGGTGGCTTGAGTTGTTAAAAGACTATGATATGAGTGTTCTCTATCACCCCGGTAAGGCTAACGTGGTGGCGGATGCTCTTAGTCGATTATCTATGGGTAGTGTTGCTCATGTTGAGGATGGTAAAAAAGAGTTAGTTCACGATATCCATAGATTGGCTCGATTGGGTGTTAGATTGGTTGATTCTACTAAAGGTAGTGTTACGGTTCACAAGGGTTCCGAATCCTCTTTTGTGCATGATGTGAAAGCTAAGCAAGGTCTTGATCCTAACTTTGTTGAACTAAAGGAAGTGGTACTCAAGAAGTCCATAGAGGTTTTCTCCCAAGGGGGAGATGGTGTGCTTCGATATCAAGGTCGTTTGTGTTTTCCCAATGTAGAAGGCTTAAGAGAGCAAGTTCTCGATATTCCATCCACCCAGGAGCTAACAAAATGTACCGTGATTTGCGGGAAGTTTATTGGTGGAATGGAATGAAGAAGGATATTGTGGAATTTGTGGCTAGGTGTCCTAATTGCCCACAAGTGAATGTTGAGCATCAAAGGCCGGGAGGTTTGACCCAAGATATTAGTGTTCCTACATGGAAGTGGGAAGATGTGAATATGTATTTTATTGTGGGTTTGCCTCGCACGAGGCTACAATTTGATTCAATTTGGGTTGTTGTTGATAGAATGACAAAGTCAGCCCATTTCATTCCCGTCAAGACATCTTATTCGGTGGAGGATTATGCTAAGTTGTATTTGAGGGAGATGGTTAGGCTGCATGGAGTGTCGTTATCCATTATCTCCGATCGTGGTGCACAATTTACTTCTCAATTTTTGAAGTCGTTCCAAAAAGGCCTTGGTACTTGTCTTAAGCTTAGTACGGCCTTTCATCCCCAAACTGATGGGCAATCGGAGCGTACTATTCAGACCTTGGAAGATATGTTAAGAGCTTGTCCAATCGATTTCAAGGGTATTTGGGATGATCATTTGCCTTTGATTGAGTTTTCTTATAACAATAGCTACCATTCTAGTAGTGGTATGGCTCCATTTGAGGCTCTCTATGGTAGGAGGTGTAGATCTCCTATAGGTTGGTTTGAAGTTGGTGAAGTTGCTTTGATAGGCCTAGAATTGGTGCATGAGGCTATGGAGAAAGTTCAACTTATTAGGTAGAGGTTGAAAATGGTTCAAAGTCGACAAAAGTCCTATGCCGATGTTAGGAGAAGAGAGTTAGAATTCGATGTGGATGATTCGGTTTACTTGAAAATCTCACCCATGAAGGGTGTAATGAGATTTGGGAAGAAAGGAAAGCTTAGTCCCCGTTATGTAAGCCCATATCAGATCTTGAGACGTGTTGGTAAGGTTGCTTATGAGCTTGACTTGCCTAATGATTTGGCATCTATGCATCCGGTTTTCCATGTCTCATTGTTGAAGAAGTGTGTTGGTGATCCGACCACTATAGTGCCATTAGAGAATCTTGGCATAAAGGATAGTATTTCTTATGAAGAGGTTCCAGTTGAGATTTTAGACCGGCAAGTCCGGAAGTTAAGAAATAAGGAAGTTGCTTCCGTGAAAAATCTATGGAGGAATCAATTGGTTGAGGGTGCTACTTGGGAGGCCGAGGCCGATATGAAGTCCCGATATCCTCATCTTTTTCCTTCCGATCCGACACTAGCTTGAGGTATCTTGATCCTCATGGTTCATTCTTTTGATCTCATGTGTCATAATTGATTTCCATGATTCCTTGATTATGTATGTTCATGAAGAGTCTTATATGATTATGTGCATTTGAGTATGAGTTGCATAAATTCTTCATGATATGATGTGTTGATCATGCTTTAGCTTGGAGTTGATGATTCCTCCTCGGATATGTGCATTTATGTGATTGCATGCTAGGTTGGGTTGTTACTCCGTGTCTATTACCCTTCTCAAGATGTCTTGATTCTCATTCGAGGACGAATGTTCCCTAGGGGGAGATATTGTATCACCCCAAGCTTCCAAGGGATTTTAAAATGCAGAACTCACCTGGAGAAAGTGACCTACGGAGGCCACCTACGGGCCGTAGATGGATTGACGGGCCATAGGTGGGAACCGTCAATGGCACTGTGAAATTCCATGATTTCCAAGTTTCTGAACCTTGACCTATGGAACAGTAGGAAGGTTCGTAGTCCAGTAGACGGGCCATAGATGGGTTCCGTAGATGCCTTCCAGACTTAGCCAAATTTTCAGCCCAAAATGAACTTTCTGAATTAATTGACGGAAGAGTAGGACGGTCCGTCAATGGATGTACGGACCGTAGATCCTGTCCGTCGATTGGCCCCGACAGTTTTTAATTAAGGTCTTTTTGGTCTTTTTCCTAATTGATTACCTATTAAGCTAAGTCGGTTATACCATTAATCTTAGACCTATAAATAATTTCTAAGCCTAATTCCTTTCATTCTAATTCATTCCAAAACTCTCCTCTCTCAAATATTTCTCTCTCTACAAAGAAACTCTCTCAAGTCTCAAGGAAGAAGAAGGATCTTGAATCCTCCATTGAAGACCTTCAATCTTCTCTAATTTCTTGTGGATTGCTTTGGGGTATGATAGTGTTCACCATTCGGAGTCTTTTCCTCCAATGGGCCCTTCCTCTTCTTCATGATTTTCAAAGGTTTACTCTTACCCAATTGAATTAGGGTATGTGATCAATCATTGTGGGTTCTTCAATTATGATTCCAATTATTGATTTAATGATTCCTAGTGCACGATTTAGCGTGATAAAGTAACTTAGTGCACGAATTAGCGTGAATTACATGATTTGATGTGAAGATTGCATGAACCCCCATGAGCCCAAGCTAATTCTCCCCAATTGATAATCTATGCTTTGATTTTTGGGTTGAGTTATGATTTGATGAAGTTTATGAATTCTCTATGAAATCAAGCATGAATTAAGAATGAATTAAGGATAATCTTATGTATTTAGCATGATCAAGTCAGAAGCATGATTTTTCCTCTATTATATGAGTTCTTTCAAGTATGGGTAAATTGTCTTAATTATGGCTTTCTAAGCATGAGTTTTCATTGAATTGCATGTTATGAGTTGACCTTGCATGAACCCATAAGAACTCTATGAACTATGAAATGTGAGCATGATGAATAAAGGGTACTTCGAGAGTAAAGTCCCAAAGTTATGATATGATGATGCTATGGTCGAGTAGTGAAAGGTTTTCTCACGTAATTCTCCCACTATGATAAAAGAAGAACAAAGAGGCGATTACCCATGTTCTTAAGGAGCTATTCTAATGATGTAAGCTTGGACAAGGTCCATGAAAAATGAATATCTATAAGCATGATTTTAGCTTGAATTGGTAGCCCTAGCTGTACCTTTTCATGTTTGATGATATAAACATGTTAATGACTAATCCGTGGTAATTATGCTTAGCACCGAGTGGATATTGAGATGGAAGCCCTCCCATTAGTAGAGGCCAGGTCTTCTAGTGAAATCTCTCTCATTAGTAGAGGTCGGGTTTTCTAGATGGAAATCTCCCATTAGTTGAGGCCGAGTCTCCTAAAGCAATCTCTATCCCATAAACTATGTTGCCACCATAGGATGTTGTCTTTAAGTAGACATTAGCTAGTGGATCCACATAAGCTAAGAAGTTCATGGTCTTACCTTGGTAAGTAGGACACCCCTTTACGGTGTGGTGTAGACACCGGATTCCATGTTGATAGCTCACATGGTCTTACTTGTCAGTTAAGGCTTTTCCCCACAAGTTAATGAATAAGTGTTCTCATTATGAAGTAAAGAAAAGAAGAAAAGATGATTTAGCTTGCTTTGGCCATGATATATTCTCTATGTTTCATGTTTCTCATGTTCATCATTTTTTGCTTGGCCATTGCATGTCATGATTATGTCTCTATCTCTAGCATGATTTATGTGTTTATATGCATTGCTATTATACTTAGTACTTAATTGTGTTAACGCATACTTTTGCTTGCATCAACTTCCTTGGTTTAGGACGTGGCAGTTCTCCTACTCGTGGCTAGAGCATTGACGTAGAGTTACGAAGAAGACTTGGTGAGTCCTCATCCATCCGAGGACATGGCCTAGTTGTTCTTATTTTTCATGCCATTTATTTTCAGTGTTGGATATTGTATTGGGCTGCGTCCCTATCACTTTTATTCGTATTCTATGATGTTAGAAGGCTTTGAGACATGAGTTGTAGACTTCCGCTGTTTTTGAGTAAAGCTTTGATATAATATGCTCTTTTGAACTCTTATTTCTCTATTATCTTGTATGTTATCTATGCTAAGGGCTTGTATGAGACCTCTCGAGGTCTTGTATGCCGTGTTACATCCAGGGGCTACCCTGGGTCGTGACAGTCTCTTTCTATTTGTGTTATCTAAAGTCTTATTGGTTGACTCACTGAATATATAAGCGAGAGGACCTCCAAATTGATGATTTTCCAATGGGATTCAATAAAAGATCATTTTCTTTGATTTTTATGGTCTTCTTACAATTCTAGAAGGGTTGAACTTTTACCCTTAATAACCTTCCCTAAGTCCATCTTACAATCTAATAACATCATTATACGTATATCAACTCTCAAAATCCCCAATTCTCATTCTTCCAAAGATCAAGAACACCAAGAAACAATTTCTTCAATTTCTCAAAATCTAAAGACTCCAAGCTTAAGATTCTTTTCAAGAATCCTAAGATTTTCAAACAATGATTCTTCTCCATTCTTCATCTCCAAGAAAACTGCAAGGAAGACAAAAGCTACGGTTTCAAGTCTTCCAATCAAGTTCTTCTTCAAACTTCTTTTAGAACTTTGCTCTTCAAGGTATGTAAGGCTATTCATTGTGGTGGACTACTTCGTCCTCACGTGTCTCGACCCAAAGTACTCCCTAGATGTAACATTGTGTATAAGACCTCGAGAGGCCCTACATAAGCCGCTTAGCATACATTATACAAGATAATAGAAATAGAAGAGTTTAAAAGTAGCATTTCATAAAAAGAGTTTGATAAAGGCGGAAGTCTAAACATAAGTCTCAAAAAGCCATCTACTACATCAATAGAAAGAATCTGAGACGTAACCCATACAACGTCTGAAAATTGTAATGACATAAAGCTATAAAAGTTGCATCATTGTCGAAGTATGAGGACTCACTGAGTCATCAAATCTCTAATGCAATCAGTTAGCCATGACCGGAGGGAGAAGAGTCATCAAGACGTTCATTAGAGAGTCAATTTAGGCACAAGTATGCATTAGTACATGAGATGTACAAAGTATGATAGTGATGCATAATAGTTATGAAATCATGAAAATGGGGACTTACATGACATGCAATGACCAAGCTAAATAATAAGATAACATGCTAGAAAACATACGTAACCGTAGTCAATACAGGCAAATCATCTTGAAACAAAATACATTTGAAATACCTTTAAAAAGTAATTTTAGTTCATTATTGTGTGAAATTTAGCCTTTACTAACATACACCATGTGAGCTATAACATGGAATTCGGTGTCTATCCCATACCGGAAAGAGATTGTCCTACTTGCCAAGGAAAGGGCCATGAACTTGAGCTAAAGTGGATCCACTAGCTAATGTCTATCTAAGACAAACCTATGGTGGCACATAGTTATGGGACATGGGTAATCACCGGTTGTCTACTCGGTGCTAAGAATAAATCCCACGAAATAGTCATTAATCGTATTCATTGTATTTTCCGTGGAAAGACATAATTTGGTCGCCAATCAAAGATAGAGTTCATTAGTATAGCTCCTTAGTATTGATTCAACTTAGGTGAGAAAACCTTTCAACCATATGAATCTTTTATGTGAGAAATACCTTTCACATCAACAACAACATCGATGCTTCACTCTCAAAGAAACCTTAAATCATTTATATCAATTTCATGAGGAAGCATGCATAGCTTCATAAATTCATCTTTCATAGTTCAAAAGTATCATCATATGATCATAGTCTAGAAATCATGGATCATGAATGGGTTCATATGAATTCAACTTAAAACATGTAATTTCTCCAATTCATGCATTAAAATACATAAAATAATCAATTGGATCATATTTGATAAGAACACATTAGACTGAATAAGACCCTAATTTCAATTGGAGATACTAACGTGTAAAATTAGAGAATTAAGAAACCCTATGGAGGATAGGACTCCATAGGTGAATACTATCGTACCTTGATTTCAGAAGCCCATAATCAATGGTGCATTTGGAGACTTGATCTTGAAACCCTAGTCTTCTTCTTCAAGCCCTAGAGAGAGAAATTTGGGTATGAACTTAGAGGTATTTGGGGAAGTTTGAAGGATGATTTAGAATAGTTAAATTTTTTGCTTAAAAGACTTATATAGGGTCTAGGATTAGGATCAAAATTACCTGGTTTAGTCATTAATCAATTAAGAAAAAGAACAGAAAGTCCTTTAAAAATAACTGTCGAGCCTAACCCATGGTTAAGACCTACGGTCTATAGTTCCTACTACGGACCATCCTAGTCAACCATAGGTAAGATTCAGAACATGATTTTTGACTTTCAATCGACGGGACCCATGTACGGTTGGTAGGTCTACTACGGATCATACATGGCCACCATAGGTCACAACTTCTTCCTTAAAATTTTACTATGTCAGTGAGTGACCTATGAGACCTACCTACGACTCGTACAATGGTTGACGGATCATCCTGGTGAACCATAAAAAGGGTCATGAGACTTCATTTTGGAAAATTAATTCCCCACCACCTACAGATGCCACCTACGGTCTGTACATCCTACTGCCAACCATAGGTGGGAGCCGCAGGTCATGCCTATAACCCAAAATCTGCATTTCCCTTCTTTTCCAAGTTCGAAGTGTTACAATATCTCTCCCTTGGAAACATTCATCCTCGAATGAGACTCACGGCAGATAAAGAGGGTAGGAACAAGATCTAACAGCCCACCAAGAATACAACTTCATCAATAACACATAACCAAGGATAGACATCAACTCTTAGCTTAAACATATTCAACACATCATTTCATAAGATATCCATGCAAGTCATGCTCAAATGCACATAATCATGAAGAAACCAATCGTAGCTAAATGAAAATCTCAAAAGCAAGTTTTCATGAGCATGCATGCATAAGGAAACATGAAAATGGCTAAGACATGAGGATGAACTATGAGGAAATAAATACCTCTAGCAAGAGTAGGGACGGAGGGAAAGAGATGGGGGTAACAGGACATCATATTGGCCTCGGCCTCCCATGTAGCACCCTTTATTCTTTGATTCCTCCATAAGACCTTTACAGATGCAACTTCCTTATTTTTAAGAGTCTTAACTTGCCGGTCTAAAATCTCAACTGGAACTTCTTCATAAGAAGGATCCACTTTAACTCCCAAACCTTCCAAGGGAATAATAGATATCAAATCTCTGATGCATTTCTTCAACAAGGAGACATGGAAAATTGGATGAATCGAAGCCAAGTCATTTGGCAAATCAAGTTCATAGCAACTTTACCAATTCACCTCAAAATCTGATATGGGCCTGCGTAATAGGGACTAAGCTTCCCTTTATTTCCAAATCTCATTACACTCTTCGTGGGTGAGATTTTCAAGTAAACCCGGTCATTAACATCAAATTCTAGATTTTTCCTTCTAACATCAGCATAGGACTTTTTTCGACTTTGAGCCGTTTTCAACCTTTCTCTAATAAGTGAAATTTTCTCCATAGCCTCATGTACCAACTCAAGACCTATCAAAGCAACTTCACCAACTTTAAACCAACCTATAAGAGATCTACACCTCCTACCATTAAAAGCTTCAAATAGAGCCATACCAATACTTGAATGATAGCTATTATTTTAAGAAAACTCAATGAAAGGCAAATGATCATCCTAATAACCCTTGAAGTTGTAACACCTCGGATCTTAAAAGAAGGACATATGCAAGTTTTCAAGAAATGGTGTTAGTACTAAGGGAAGCTACCGACGGACCGTAGGTTGCCTTACAGCCCTTAGGTGGGGACCATAGATGACACGATAAATAATTTCAAAATATCAAGTTTTAGTACCCTTTTTACGGCTCACCAGGACTGTTCTTCATTCATTTTACGGGTGGTAGATAGGTCTCATAGGTGACTCCTAGCCTTAGTGAAATTTTAAGGCCTTAAGTGGGTTTCTATGATTGGTATGTACGATCCATAAGTGGACCAAGAAACCGTACATATGTACCGTCATTGAAAGCTAAAAGTTTATGGTCTGTGAATCTTGGTACGGTTGGCCAGGATGGTCTGTAGAAGGACCTACGAATCGTAGGTTGAGTTTGACAGTTAATTTTAAGGGCTTTTTGATGTTTTTCCTAATCATTTTAACCTTATACGACATATTTTTTCCTTCTACCCTAAGCCCTATATAATGATTTTCAAACAAAAAATTACCCAACTCAATATATTCTCCTAAATTCCTAAAAGTTGATCAACTTCATCCTCCCAAATATTTCGCTCTCTAAAGCTTGAAGAAGAAGGCTGGGGTTCCAAGTGAAGCCTCCAAATTCTCCATTGATTGAGGGCTTTGAACTCCAAATATGATATTATTCACCTATGGAGTCCTTTCCTCCATAGGGTTCCTAAATTCTCTACTTTTACAAGTTAGAATTCCCAATTGAAATTAGGGTTTTTGTTCAATCTCATGGGTTCCTTTCAATTATGATTCAATTGATTGTTTTATATGTTTTTATGCATGAATTGAAGTAATTACATGTTTCTAATTTTAATTCACATGAACCCATGCATGATTCATGATTTCTAGACTATGAACATATGATGAGACTTTTAAATTATGAAAGATGAATTTATGAAGATATGCATGTTTTATCATGAAGTTAATATAAGTGAATTGAGATTGCTTTGAGACTGAAGCATCGATGTTGTTGTTGTTTGTGAAAATATTTCTCACATACTACACAAAACATGATTGTGAAAGGGTTTCTCGCATAAAGGATTCATAAGGTTGAAAGATTTCTCGACTAAACTATCAATCAAGAACTAGGAGCTATTCTGTGAACTCTAACTTGGATTGGCTACTTGATGTGCCTTCCATGGATGATAAGAAAAGTGGCGATTACCCATGTACCCTAATAATAAGACAATCGGTGAGTACCTATGTCTCCTAAGACAAATTATTGTTAGTGATTAATCTATGAGAATTATTCTTAGCACCGAGTGGACAAGTGGCAATTATCCGTGTCGCATAAACTATGTGCCACAATAGGTTTGTCTTAGATAGACAATAGCTAATGGATCCATTAAAGCTAAAAGTTTATGGTTCTTACCTTGGCAAGTAAGGACATCCCTTTTTCGGTGTGGGATAGACACTAGATTCCATGTTATAGCTCATATGGTCTATATGTCTGTTAAGGCTCACTTCCCACAATAATGAACTAAGGTTACTTTTTAATGTATCTCAAATGTGTTTTAAAGAACTTTAGCTTGCATGGACCATGAAATTGACTTATGATTTCTAACAAGTTCTCTTATGAATTAGCTTGGTCATTTGCATGTCATATAAAGTGCCTTTTTGCATGATTTTATAACGCTTATGCATTGCTATCATACTTGGTACATTCTATGTACTAACACATACTTTTGCCTACATTGTTTCACTTATATAAGATCTGGCATTTCTCCCTCCATACATGGCTAGTTTTTGCATTAGAGACTTGTTGGAGATTGGTGAGTCCTCATGATCCGAGGATCGAGACTCGTTTTCAGTTTTATGTCATTTACTTTCATATTTTGCACGTGATGTGTGGTTACGTCCCAATCACTTTTCTTATCATGTATTAGATGTCTTTGAGACTATGTTAGACTTCCACTACGTTTTTGTCAACTCTTTTTGATATAAAAACTGTCTTCTGAACTCTTTATCTCTATTATCTTATATGATGTATGCTAAGTGGCTTGTATAGGGCCTCCCGGGGTGTTATACGTCATGTCATGTCTAGGGGATACTTTTGGTTGTGACGAACATTGTAATCAGAACACAAGGTTTTAAAAAGGTCCTAGGATGTCTCATACGCGATGTCAAGTAGAGTTTTGTTCATTAGTGTGGAGCGCGCCACATTTATGAATGAGTGCTATAAGGTGTCCAGGAAATTCCACTTTTTGCATTAATCTAAAGTCATGTGATAGAGTTTAACTCGATTCCACTTTTTTCATCACTCTAAAGTCGTGTGATAGGATTTAACTCTATATGTCTCTCTCCTAATCCTGATCTGATGCTTTTCAGTATATGGCCACTCGAAGGGCATATGCTAGAAGGAATGTGAGATAGAATGCGGAATGAGAAGCTCCTCAAGTTCTTATCGACCCTTTGGCCGATCAAGTGACTAATGCAGAGTTTCGGCTGCTTTTCAAGTGTTAGTCCAAGCCATGATGGCTCAAGACAATAGGGAGGTTGTGGTCCCCGTGAACCCAAATGTGAGTACAGTGGAAACTACAGTAAGAGATTTCACTAGGATGAATCCTCAGGAGTTTCATGGCTCCAAGGTTGAGGTAGATAAGAAGGAATTGGTTCGAGATGTTCATAGGTTGGCCCAATTGGGTGTTCGGTTGGTTGATTCTACTAAAGGTGGTGTTTTGTGTCAAATGTAAAGGAAAAGCAAGGTCTTGACTCAATCTTGATGGAATTGAAGGAAGCAGTGCTTAAAAATTCCGTTGAGGCTTTCTCCCAAGGGGGAGATGGTGTTGTTTAATTTCAGGGTCTTTTGTGTGTTCCCAACGTAGATGATTTAAGGAAGCACATTTTATCGAAAGCCCATAGGTCTCGATATTCCATTCACCCAGGAGCCACCAAGATGTATCTTGATTTGAGGGAGGTCTATTAGTGGAATGGGATGAAAAAGGAAATTGTGGCGAAATGTTCCAATTGTCAACAAGTAAATGTTGAGCATCAAAAGTCGGGAGGTTTATTCCAAGACATTTTGCATTCCTACTTGGATGTGGGAAGATTTGAATATGGACTTTATTGTTGGTTTACCCTGCACTGAGTGACATCATGACTCGATTTGGGTGATTGTGGATCGTATGATGGAATCGGTTCATTTCATTCTCATCAAGGTTTCTTATTCAGCGGAGGACTATGCTACGTTGTACCTAAGGGAGATGGTTAGGTTGCATGGAGTGCCCCTATCCATTATATCCGATTGTGGTATCCAATTCACTTCTCAGCTTTGGAAATCTTTCCAAAGGGACCTTGGTACTCGTGTTAAGCTTAGTACAACATTTCATCCCCAAACCGATGGGCAAGCGGAGCATACTATCCTAACATTAGAGGATATGTTGAGAGCTTGTGTAATTCACTTTAATGGTAATTAGGATAATCATTTGCCTTTGATTGAGTTTGCTTATGATAATAGCTACCATTCAAGTATTGGTATGGCTCCATTTAAGGCTCTTAATGGTAGGAGGTGTAGATCTCCTATAGGTTTATTTGAAGTTGGCGAAGTTGCTTTGATATTTCCTGAGTTAGTTCTCGTGGCTATGGAGAAAGTTTGGCTTATTAGAGAAAGGTTGAAAATGGCTCAAAGATTACAAAAGTCCTATGCCAATGTAAGAAAAAAAGATGTAGAATTTGATCTTAATGATTGAGTTTACTTGAAAATTTCAACTATGAAGGGTGTACTGAGGTTGGGAAAGAAAGGGAAGCTTAGTCCTCGTTATGTGGGCCCATATAAAATTTTGAGGCAAGTTGGTAAGGTTACTTCTGAATTTGATTTGCCTAATGACTTGGCTTCGATATATCAAGTTTTCCATGTCTCCTTGTTGAAGAAATGTGTTGGAGACCCGACAACTATTGTATCATTGTAGAGTCTTGGTGTAAAAGAGAGACTTTCTTATCAAGAAGTTCTGGTTGAGAATTTTGACCGGCAAGATCGGAATTTGAGAAATAAAAAGGTTGCTTCCATAAAGGTTCTTTGGAGGAATCAGTTAGTTGAGGGCACTACTGGGGAGGCCAAGGCCGATATGATGTCCCGTTATGCTCATCTCTTTCCCTCCATCCCTACTTTAGCTTGAGGTATTTAGTTTCCCATGGTTCACTCTTTTGGTTTCATGCGTCTTAGATATTCCCATGATTCCTCATTGTGCATATTTATTAAAAGCTTAATTTTTGAGAAAATGAGTTAACTTGATTGATTTCTTCATGTTATGTACATTTGACTATGAGTTGCATATAGGCCTTATGAAATGATTCTTTGAACAAGCTTTAGCTTGGAGTTGATGTTTCCTCCGTGTATATGTGCATTTATGTGATTGCATTCATGTTTGGCTAGTAAATCTTGTTCATATCCTCTTAATGATGTCTTGAGTTCCATTCGAGGACGAATGTCCCCAAGGGGGAGATAATGTAACACCTCGGATCTGAAAAGAAGGAAAAATGCAGGTTTTCTAGAACTGGTGTTAGTACTGATGGAAACCACCGATGGACTATAGGTTGACTTAAGGGCCGTAAGTGGGGAGCGTAGATGGTAAGTTAAATAATTTCAAAATATCAAGGTTCAGTACCCTTTTTACGATTTTCCAGGATGGTCCGTCATTCCTTTTACAGGTCGTAGATAGGTCTCGTAGGTGACTCACAGACTTAGTGAAATTTAAGGCCTTAAGTGGGTTTCTACAGTTGGTATGTACGGTCCATAAGTGGACAAACGAACCATACATATGTCCCGTCATTGGAATCTCAAAGTTTGTCGTCTCTAAATCTTTCTACGATTTGCCAGGACGGTCCTTAGAAGTGGTAGGTTGAGTTCAATATTTATTTTAAAGGCTTTTTGGTCTTTTTCCTAATATTTTTAACCCTATACTACTTCATTTTGCGTTTTATCCTAAGCCCTATATAATTATTTTCAACCCCAAAATTACCCAACTCAATTCATTCTCCTAAATTCCTAAAAGTTGATAAAGTTCATCCTCTCAAATATTTCTCTCTCAAAAGCTTGAAGAAAAAGGCTAGGGTTCCAAGTCAAGCCTCAAAATTCTCCATTGATTGAGGGCTTTGAACTCAAAGGTATGATAGTATTCACCTATGGAGTCCTTTCCTCTATAGGGTTCCTAAATTCTCTAATTTTACAAGTTAGAATTCCCAATTTAAATTAGGGTAATTCTTCAATCTCATGGGTTCCTCTCAATTATGATTCAATTGATTGTTTTATATCTTTTATGCATGAATTGAAATAATTTGATGTGTCTAAGTTGAATTCACATGAATCCATGCATGATTCATGATTTCTAGACTATGAACATTTGATGAGGCTTTTGAATTATGAAAGATGAATTTATGAAGATATGCATGTTTTATCATTGAGTCGATATAAGTTAATTGAGATTGCTTTGAGAGTGGAGTATCTATGTTTTTGTTGTTTGTGAAAAGATTTCTCACATACTTCTCAAAACATGATTATGAAAGGGTTTCTCACATAAAGGAATCATTAGGTTGAAAGGCTTTCTCAACTAAACTTTGAATCAAAGAACTAGGAGCTATTCTATAAACTCTAGCTAGGATTGGCTACTTGATGTGCCTTCCATGGATGATAAGGCAAGCGGGAATTACCCATTTCCTTAATAATAAGACAAGCGGCGAGTACCCATGTCTCCTAATGATAAGAAAAATTAAGGTTAATGAATAATCCGTGCGAATTATGCTTAGCATCGAGTGGACAAGTGGCGATAACCCGTTACCCATAAATAATGTGCCACCATATGTTTGTCTTAGATAGACAATAGCTAGTTGATCCACTTAAGATAGAAGTTTATGGTTCTTACCTTGGCAAGTAAGGACATCTCTTTTTTGTAAGGGGTAGACACCGGATTCCATGTTATAGCTCACATGGTCTATATATCGGTTAAGGCTCACGTCCAATGATAATGAACTAAGGTTACTTTTTAAAGTATGTCAAATGTGTTTTAAAGAACTTTAGCTTGCATGGACCATGATTTTTACTTGTGATTTCTAACAAGTTATCTTATGAATTAGCTTGGTCATTCGCATGTCATATAAAGTTCTTTTTTGAATGCTTTTATAACTCTTATGCATTGCTATCATACTTCGTACATTCTATGTACTAACGTATACTTTTGCCTACACTATTTTACTAATGTAGGATTCGATGTTTCTCCCTCCATTAGTGGCTAGTGTTTTGCATTAGAAACTTGTTGGACATTTGTGAGTCCTCATGACCCGAGGACTGAGACGTCTTTACAGCTTTATGTCATTTACTTTTGCATTTTATACATGATGTATGGGTTATGTCCCAATCACTTTTCTTATCATGTATTAGATATCTTTGAGACGATAATAGACTTTCGCTACGTTTTTGTCAACTCTTTTTGATATTAAAAAACTATCTTTTGAACTCTTTAACTCTATTACCTTGTATGATGTATGATAAGTGGCTTGTATAAGGCCCCCGGAGTTTTATATCCCATGTCACGTCTAGGGGTAATTTAGGTCGTGAAAGAAGTCAATCACACAAGCTCTCAACATATCTTCCAAAGTCTGGATAATATGCTCCACTTGCCCATTAGTTTGAGGATGAAAGGAATTTCTAAGCTTAACACAAGTACCAAGGCCTTTTGGAAAGTTTCCAAAACTGAGAAGTGAATTAGGTATCACGATCGGAGATAATAGATAAGGGTACTCCATGCAACCTCACCATTTCCCTCAAGTACAACTTAGCATAGTCCTCCGTCAAATAAGAAATCTTGATAGCAACAAAATGAGTTGATTTCTTCATATGATCCACAATAATCCAAATCAAGTCCTGTTGCCGCAGGGTGATGGGTAAGCAAACAATAAAGTCCATATTCAGATCTTTCGATTTCCAAGTAGAAATACTATTGTCTTGGGACTAACCTCCCGGCTTTTGATGCTCAATTTTCACTTGTTGGCAATAAAGACACTTAGCCACAAATTTTGCAATGTCCTTCTTCATCCTATCCCACTAATAGACCTCTCGCAAGTCACAGTACCTCTTGGTGGCTCCTGGGTGAATGGAATATTGAGAACTATGGGCTTCTGATAAAATATGCTTCCTTAAATCATCAACATTGGGAACACACAAGCGACCTTGATATCGAAGTACCCCATCTTTCCTTGGGAGAAAGCTTCAACAGACATTTTAAGCACTGCTTCCATTAATTCAACCAAATTGGGATCAAAACCTTGCTTGACTTTCATATTCGATACAAAGGACAATTCTGAACCATTAAGAACCATAGTAGCACCCTCATTATAATCAAGTAACCGAACACCCAATCGAGCCAATCTATGAACATCTGAAACCAACTCCTTCTTATCACCTTAAATATGAGCAACGCTACCCATTGATAGCCAACTAAGAGCATCCGCCACCACATTCGCCTTACCGGGGTGATAAGGGACACTCATGTCATAATCCTTTAGCAACTCAAGCCAGCTCCTTTTGGCGAAGATTTAGATCATTTTGCTAGAGAGTGGAGAATTCTGAATATTTTAGAGTGAGAAACACTTAATTTTGTGAAGAACACTTTTTAATTTTTGGGGTCTTTCAACTTTATGCTTAAAATTGACAAATTGAAGTTGAGATTAAAAGTGGGAATTGCTTGTAATTGCTTAATTTCATGTTACCCATGGCTGCTTTTATGAAAGGTAAATTTCTTTACTCTTTGTGATGGATGGCTAAAACCCTAAGAACTAGGGGTGCAGTTATGGGGTTGGGTGTTGATTTAATATAGTGGGTATTGTGCTATACTTTATTTTGATGTTGTTCTTGCACATATTTGGGCTAATGAGCATGGGGCTAACTTATGTGTTAAGGTTGCAAACTTAATCCATACTTCTAATCTCCAATTGATGCTCGAAAGAGATTGATTAGCGTGGATATTTAGTCCAATACTAGAACTTTAGGATTGATATCTCTAACTTCCTTTGAAATAAAGGTTATAGGTTAGATCTATTGCCGTATTTCTGCACCAAAAAGGGAGAATAGAGTAAGGTAATGTGTTGTTTGTTAATATACATAGATGAGACCGAAAGGTAATTCTATGAATTATTGTTGTGAGATAGAAAGAAGATTAGCATTATCTAAGATGACCCAGCCTATTCATGAATGTTCATCACAATAGAGCAGCACAATTACTCCTATGTGACATCGATTTCCAATCCCTGCACCCCTAGATTATTTGTCAATTGATTGAATTCGTAAACTCTTAGTTTAATCTTTCCTTTTGAAACAAAAATCTTTTTTATTAAATTGGTGGAATCATCCACCCATTATTCTCATTGCTACAAATGAATTAATTTACACTCTTTATTTATTATTAGACTTTATTTCCTTGTACCATTCCCTGTGGGATTTGACCTTGATTCTATTATGGGTATTTTTATTAATAATGTTAGCTTACTTTTTTGATTGATTTTGAAGAGTAGTTTGAGCGTTATCAAAAATTACACCGTTTCTGGGGAATGGTCGCTAGAAGTTCTATTTGAGAAATTAGTTTGTAGATATCATTCATTGTAGCAGATTGTTGCTTGGTGTTGTGGTTTGCTAATTTGCAGGTTTAGATCATGTGTGACCACGATAGTGATAGTGATAGTCACTACAGGCAAAATGACAATATGAGTGAGTTGAATGATATGCATGTGATTTCATTCAAACCATAGGAGCCATCCGAATACCGAATACAATAGGGAGGGCAGTTTTTCATGTTATCGGAACAATTCTATAGTTGCTAAAATTGAGAGGTTTATTTGGGGGATTAGCTCATGAAGATTCCCATGAACGCCTATAGAATTTATTGGAAGTATGTGGGCAATACGTATTCAAGAACATCTCACAAGAATTCATAAGGTTGAGGTTGTTCCTGTTCTCTCTGACGGGTGAGGCTACACGATTGTTGGCGAAATTGCCAATTGATTCAATCACTTCATGGGAAGAGTTGACTGAAGCTTTTTTGGAATGATTCTTCCCTCCATCGAAGATGATTAAACTTCGGATCCAAATCAAAAATTTCAAAAGAATTAGTTGTGAACCTATTAACGAAACAAGACTGAGGTTTAAAAAATTACTCTTGCAATGTGCAACACATGGTGTTCTGGATAATTTGTTGCTGTAATACTTCCATTGCAGCCTTGATTTTGTAAATAACGCTGAAGCTAATTGATTAGTCCACGGTGGATTGATGATACAACCATACAAATAGTGGTGTTGTTACTTGATGATATAACCAAGTTCAACCGAGCATGTCATACTAGAGAAGACCAAGTCTCTACTCAACATTTGGTTATGAGCGAAGAGAAAATTCAAAAGGATCATACGCGAGATGAGAACATGGCTAAAATGATCACCCAACTCAATTTATTGGCTTAGCATGTATAGGCAGCAATTGAACCTAGTGAAGGCAGTTGGAACATGTATTGATCAATTCTTGTAAGATGCCAAGCTTGAGGCATTAAATCAAGAGGAAGTTCAATATTTGAGAAATCAAGTGCGGAGTTCTAACCTAAGCTATCAATGAAAAGGAGGGAACCAAGGTTGGACTAAGGAGCGAGATAGTGCTTGGAAAGATAGGAGAGGTGGAAATTGAAGAGATAGGCAGATCGAAAAAGATAGATATATTCCTCCCCATGAATGTTCACTTCCAAAAGAAACAGTTGGTCCAGAAGGAAACTGAACTGAGGACATGCTCACACGGATCTTCAATAAGGTTTAGGGATCCGACAAGGTGTTGAAAGAATTGAAAAATGATTTCTCCACCTTATCTCAGATAGTGACCTCTCCTTCGGTGTCTATTAAACATCTTGAGACTCATATGTTTCAGATCTCCGCCCATCTCAACCCGAGGGAAAAGGGAACATTTCTTAGTGACACTGTCCCAAACCCCGAAAATAAATATTGAAGAGTTGAGAACTATGTCATGCCACGATGTTAAATAAGGCACTTCTTGGGAGGTAACCCAAGTTTTACTTTTTGTTTTGATGTTTTCATTAATGTGTATTGTGAGTGCAAGTTGAAAATAGGTTCAAGTGTTACGAAGGACATATTAGGTGATGCCAAAACCATAGCGGTGATCAACTAAAGGTGTTGCGTGGACTCGTTCGTGTCAGCCTTGTGAGTGGAAAAATTTGGCAAAGTGTACTGTTTATTCGGTGATCTGAATTCCAAAGGGCGATTCGTCGAAGTACACTATGCACACTCCATTGGGTTCACTGAATCAGCCTTTAGGCTTTGTTTTCATTCAGACATTTTCGGTGAGCTTCAACACCAGTTTGTGATCCGGAATGCCCTTGGTGACGTTAGTAGAGTCCACTGACGGTGCTTGTTACTTAAAAGCCAAGGGTCTTTTCATTTTTAAAAAGAACACCCCTTTGCTATCTTTGTGATCTCTTTCTCTTTTTCACTCCCACTAGCATATTTTTGTGTTTGAAATGTCCTTGAGTGTGATTCTTGAGTGTGTGGAGTGCATTTTCTTGCTTTGTCAGTAGACCCAAACCCTCGTCTCCCTCATTCGCACTTTGTTGCTCATTTTTTAGGTTGGTGTTAAAAAAAATTCATGTAATTTGAGCTTAAACTTGCATTTTGTGGCCGGGCTTATGATTACCTAATGTTTGATGCTACTTTATTTCATTGGGTAATGCTCTATTGTTGTTATTGAATGGTAGCCACGAGTTCGGTAGTTAAAATGATGCTTTAACAACTAAATCGATGGTGATGGTTACTTGTTGAAATTGATCACTTGTTTTTGATGGGTCTTCATTGTATTGAATGTGGGTGAAGTCTGATTAGCCCAGTGTTCACCCGATTGCATGAATTTTCCCAATGATAGATAGAGTGATGACTTTCTTAAGGGCAAATTGTCGATTCAAACAATACTTTGTAATATCTTGGAATGTCTGAGTACCCGTGATTAGAAAAGCATGTGGGTAGATCGTAAAGTTGTTTGGGAATTGGGTATTGTTGAGTATTGCAGTTAAATTAAAAAATTTGGCACTGGGCTGAACACTACTTTTTCGGCATGCTTGTCTTAGCTCACCAAGAAAGTTAGGTGAATCATGGAGTAAGATCTAGTCCGCCTTGCATTGTTGAATATGTGATTTGTGTACTATCCCATTTGGCGGACTTTTCTTACTCCGCTAAAACCCACTCGACGTATTGCCAAGTAGGAGTGGATCGCCCTTTATGCCTTTTATAAAATTTTGCACTGTCATCTCCGGCAAACTTGTCTTAGACCACCGAAACCAGCTCAGCGAATCGCCAAGTTGGAGTTGACTCTACCCTTCATGCCTATTGTTTTGGAAATATTGCTCAGTCTCATTCACTGAGCTCCTTTGACTCTGCCCAACCTTTTAGGCGATCCACCTTCTTACTAGGCGAGCCTTAGAATAAGCTTTCGATTGTGTTTTCTTTTGAGTTTTGATTTCAACTAACCTTCACTCGATCTTTGTCCGTAATAATTGTGTTTGTTAGGTAATGGGTAGAGAACTTGGAAAGAGAGTGGTACTCTTTGACTCTTAACATGATAACTCTCCTCCTCCTCTAAAGAAATATCAAGGGATCATTCTCAAGGATCCATATAAGATTCTTACACAATAGACAACTCCACATTCTCCCACGCAAGTGAGTAAGAGACCAAGGAAGCATATAGCCACAAAAGTAATGAATATCTGATCCAAGTTGGTATGAATCCCTCAGGATCCGAACCCTGCTTCTCATGTTCTCCCAATCATAGCTCCAAGAGCCCTTAATAGGCTCAATGCTGATAGAGAACGAACAATTCTAGAGGAGAGAAGACTCTCCACTAATGGAGTCATAAGTGATTACCCGGCCATCTGGGAAACTATCAAAGTCCACTGGTTTGAGCAATTTACGAAACGCATACCCCCCATATGTGCCAAAATGGGTCAGGGAATTCTTTCAGGCCTATGCAAAGGCATTGCCTAAGAAGAGGAAGGGCACAATCCGGAAGCCCTAGGAAAAAGTTAAAGTTCACGGGAAGAAAGTGCTTTGTAATTCCAGTGCAATAACTTACATTTTGGGGACCAAAAGTAATAACATGGACAGATACTAGCTCCGGTTAAAGTTTGAGTTGGATGCACACAAAGAGTGGTTGACACCTCTTATTTTAGATGCATCTCTTCCATGGATGGCTAAAGGGGTTAAAATTGAGAAGAAGGACATGAATGTTGCAAGTTGTTATTGGTTTGGATTAATTAATAGCAACTTAATGTTGTCCCAGAATGAGTCAATCCTCTAGCATCCAAAAGTTGTGCTTGTGGGGTGCATTATTGATCGGATAGAAATTAATGTCGGTGCAATCATCGAAGAGGAGGTGTTATTGAGAGCTACACAGGAGAGAAAATCACTCTCATTCCAAGTTCTAATCACACAACTATGTGAAAAAGTAGGAGTTCCCTTTTGGTGAAGACATATGTGAGGATCACCCTAGCCTCCTCCGATGATATTCGGAGGATTGAGACAGAATACTTAAGGGATGATGTGGCTCGGAGGAAGCCGCCACCACCAGACACTATGCCCTTTTGTTGATCCTACCACTCTCACTCGTGAGGCAACTATATGTGCTCCTTCAGTATAGCGGTAAGGTATACCTCAGCCCTTTCCTGTATCTTCTGCTTTTATGCCTTCTGCTACTTTTGTGCCTACCCATGCTCCCATTTCTCGCCCTCCCTTAACCCAGGCCCCAATTTATCAAATGGAAAACCTTGCCCGGTCTGCGGATGTGAGGGCGGCAATGATTGAGACTGAGAGGCCTAGTAGGATTGATAGAGCCATTGAGGCTGCTTTAGCTTCACTAAGGGTCAGGTTGAATCAGTGTGAGGCATCGATTGAGGATCATAGAGTGCGGTTGGATGATCTCACCGCTAGGATTGAGGCCCAGAAAAAGGTTGAGGGTAGTTTTGACACCTTAGCGTCGATGAGGTATGATTTGAGTAGGCTAGGGTTGATGTAGACTTTCTGAGGTCTACCAATATTTTATAGTTATTGGGTGACATCCCTCTACCTACTGAGCTTGAGTTTGGGCCGACTTCCATAACTAGTACTGAGGTCCCTTTCAAGGCCACTGAGCAGCCACGAGTGACAGACACTATAATGGAGGGTGCTAATTTAGTTGATAATGTTGCTGATGTTGATGAGGAGGATGAGAGAGCCGCTGGCAATTTTGCTGAAGTGACCGATGAGGATGAGCTCCAAAGAGAGAATGATGAGTATAGTATAGTTGTGACATTGACTAAGCTGTGTGAGACAAAAGAGGCAATTTTGCAGGCTACATTGGAGAGGTCCCTTAGAGAGACTTCCACAGTTGGCACCATAAGGGTCTCTTCAGACTCCACTATTCCTCCTACCACTATGCCAGGGACTGATGCCCCGGATGATGCTACACTGCTGCCTCGTGTGATTTTATCATCGGGCACTGATGCCTTGTATGAGGCCACACCTCTAGAGACTCCCGATGAGAGCACTCCATAGGATTATCTTGTCAGGGGGATCTTTGACTTCTCTTCCCGTACTCTATTATTTTATATTCGCATTGAGGACAATGCTATTTTCTTTTTGGTGGGGTGAGGGGCACTTGTGCCAGTATTCCTCTTTTATTGTATTTTGGTATTTTGTTATTTTCAGTTTTGGATTATTGTAGTAGTTTGCTTTTATTTATATGATTGTGTTTCGTATTTCATTTGATTTAGTTTATCTCTTTTTACCTCTCTTTCGCTAAAAAAAATAACTCTTGCCCCATGAGTATTGAAAGCTCATGAAATGCTTGGGTTTTCATTGATATAAATTTGAGGATCGATTGTGTTCAATATCGATTTCTTGAATAGTACTCATGATGTGAAATGTGTCTAGTGTGTGTTGCAAGAAAGAAATCGATATGGTGTCACTTTTGAGCAATCCTTTTGAATCTTGTTAGACTAGATGTGTTTTGATGTGAGCCTTGCAATGAACATCGCACGTAAGCTTTTGATTTTGTTAGGCTGTGTTAAATCAATGTGTTTGGAGTGCCAAGTGTGGTGAGATTTTACTTTGAAATATGTTTGCTAAATCCTAGAATTTGCTTTGTTAGTTCAATTGACTAACCTTGGTAAGTGTAAGGAATGATCTTGGGCAAAATTTCTTAGAGAGAACCCAAAAATGCCATATCCTTTCGTAACTACCTTGTGGGGTGTGCACCCATTTTTCCATCAATTGAGCCCAACCATTTGTTGACGACCACATCGAAACCTCAAGAGCCAAATTGCCCTTTACTTCCTACCCAAAAATCCTTTTTGAAGCATTGATTTGTTTGAAAAGACAACTTTTGCAAGAAGCTAAGTTTTAGGTGTAGAAGAAAAAGAAGAAGGTCAGCCAAGTAAAGGACAAAGTAAAATGAGAAGAGACTCAACCTTGAGAATGTTTACCAAAAGAAAAAAGGAACCCCTCATTATAAAAACATACAATGAAAAAAAAAAGAAAGGTTGAACAAATAAAGATAAATTCCCAATAAATTGATGTGCAAGTGGAAGGTTGAGTCTTCAAATGAAATGATTGAAAAGAACTTGAGAAGAGGTGAAGAGAAGTGGATCAATGCTTTGAAAAGGTGAAGTTGTTGAGCTAAATTGAGCATACCTTAACCCTTAGCCGCATTACAAGCCTAAAAGACACTTGAGATATTGCATAAACAAGGTTGTTTGATGATTAGAAAATATGGGCAAA
Source organism: Solanum appendiculatum (assembly GCA_018342035.1). NCBI lineage: Eukaryota > Viridiplantae > Streptophyta > Magnoliopsida > Solanales > Solanaceae > Solanum > Solanum appendiculatum. The sequence goes on along the minus strand of JAGDQO010000635.1, from coordinate 529,792 downwards.
CCTATGGGATGAAGCTTGCATTAATTTATCTTTCGGGAGAGTGAGAGTTGTGTTGATTGCTTTATTCCTTATTAATATGCATTATGAGAGCATGGAATAATTCTTTGTTTGACGGCACTTGAATGCATTTGTGAAGCATAGTCTTGCTTAAGAAGAGAAGCTATTAGTGAGCTTGAGCTTGGTTTAAGATTGGCTAGCCATCATTTGAAGCTTTCTGGTCATGATTGAGTGCTACATAGGGGTAGGTATGGTACGGTACGGTATGGTATTTGAAAATTTTGATATCGTAATTTCTGTATTCGATTTTTAAAACATTATACCATTATCATACCAATTTAGTTCGGTATGGTTCGGTATTCTGCGGTATGGTAAATCGGTAACCATAGTTTGTTGAACTTCGACTAATTTATACTCGTATAATAGAGTATTATGACTTCGACAATTAAAAAAAGGTCTCAAATGTATCATACGAACACATTATATATGTAGAAATATATATTCATAATAAAGTATAAACACCTCATTTTTTTAATCAATTACATTTCATTCAAAATAGAGTAGTCAAAGTTTCAACCTGTACACATTTAGTTTTTATTAATACTAGGTTTCATATTTGGTAGTATTTTAATAATATATATATATATGTTATTTATGTAATTATATACTTCGGTATGGTATTCGGTATTTCGGTATCTTATTTCTAAATACCAAATACCGTACCGAATACCAAAAAAAATTAAAATGTATACCATATACCATACCAAATACCATAATATCAAAATAACGGTATTGAAAATTTCGGTATGGTATGGTAATTCGGTATATACCATACCATGCCCACCCCTAGTGCTACATATTGTTGAGAGTAATCTTTTGACATCACTTGCATGTTAGCTCTCATTGAGAACTGTTGTAGACACCTTGTTGAACTAATCGCGTTCTTAATTTACTTGAGGACAAGCAAAATTTTAAGTTGGGGGTGTTGATATGATAGATTGACACTCATTTGAGGCTAATTTAGTTCAACATTTAGTGTCCTCAATGCCTAATTATTTCCTATTGTAATTTTAATTTGGTTATTTTCATCTAGGAAGGCTTAAGAACAAGGTAAGGATGAATGTATGGAAGAAGGGCTAAAATTATGAAAAGAAGTGTGAACTCCACATTGTTGATCGCCTAACGAGAGAGGCGGATCTCCCAATAAGCATGACCTCACCTAAAGTGACAGAACTCGGCACTTGACTTAATTGAGGCAAGTCGGCGAACTGAGAGAGAAACGGCGACACGCGGAATTCAAAGGGCGAACAAGCTGACCATCGCCGAAGGTGATAGAACATTGAGAAAAATTAGAAGCTTGAAAAGGTGAACAAGGGTGGTATTTGGTGATTCACCGAATGTGTAAGGTAGACTGAGATAAGCTCGCCGACTGAGTTTCAAACAGCTGAAGCCCAAGGCAAGAGAAAGGCGAGCTGAAGAGTAGTAGGCAATCCGCTGAATGCGATAAGCGAGCCCGACTAACGTCACCTAATGGTAAAACATTAAGTTTTTGGGCCAAATTTTGGGGAAGCTATAAATAGCTCAATTAAGAGAGAAATACGGAGTTTCGAAAAAGTAGTAAAGAGAGTGAAGAATTCTGAATATTTTAGAGAGAAAAACACTTTATTTTGTGAAGAACACTTTATAGCTTATGGGGTCTCTCAACTTTGTGCTTAAAATTGACAAATTGAAGTTGAGATTCAAAGTGGGTATTGCTTGTAATTGCTTAATTTCATATTACCCATGCTTGCTTTCATTAAAGGTATAATTTCTTTACTCTTTATGATGGGTGGCTAAAACCCAAAGATTCTGGTGCAATTATCGTGTTGAGTGTTGATTTAATGTAGTGGGTATTGTGCTATGCTCTATTTTTGTTGTTGTTCATGCATGGATTTGGGCTAATTAGCATGGGGTTAATTTATGGGTTAAGGTTACAAGCGTAATCCCTACTTTCGACCTCTGATTGATGCTTAGAAAAGGTTGATTGACGTGGGTAGTTAGTCCAACACTAGTAATTTAGGTTTGATATCTATAACTTGCTTGGAAATAGAGGTTATAGGTTGGATCTATTTGCTCTATTTGGGCACCAAAAAGTGTGAATAGAGTAAGGTAATGGGTTGTTCATTTATGTACATAGTTGAGACCAAAAAGAGATTTTATGAATTGATGCTTTGAGACCGAAAGGAGATTAACATTGTCTAAGATGACCCACCCTATTCATGAATGTTCATCACTATAGAGCAGCACAATTACTCCTAGGTGACATTGATTTCCAATCCCCGTTCCCCTAGATTACTTGTCAATTGATTGAAGTCATAAAATCTTAGTTTAATCTTTACTTTGGAAACTAAAATCCTTTTTATTAAATTGGTGGAATCAACCACCCATTATTCTCATTGCTACAAATGAATTAATTTACAATCTCAATTTCTTAATAGACTTTCTTTCCTTGTACCATTCCCTATGAGATTCGACTTCGACTCTTAGGTTGGTATTTTTATTGACAACGATCACTTTCTCTATTGATTGATTTGAAGAGTAGTTTGAGCTTATCACTACATCGCCAGTGTAGATAGGATCGTACTACAAGATGGGCGACCCCTCACCTGCCTCAAGAAGGCTTTTTATTGGATCCAATAGTTTTATTGCGTCCTATACTCCTAAAAGGTATAGGCCGACTCTGGAATCGTGGATAAGACATTGTATCATCACAAGGCTCATAGTGATGGTTGGAGATTAGAGAAACTCCCTTGTAAGGTAAAGTAAAGTAAAGTGTATTTTTATATACATATTTCAGTTTAGTATTTGCTATTATTTGCATCGTTACAGTAAGAGCTTAAATTATTTTTATTATGATTTATACTATATTTCGCTGAGTTACCTATTGAATTTTAGTTCAATTATTTTTTATTCAGCTATATTACATACTCGTACATTCAATGTACTAATGAAATTCGACCTGCATCTTTTTATGATGCAGATTCAAGTAGATAGGATCCTCAACAGGAGTTCCATTGAGTTCACTTCATCTGCTCGTTAGATTTTAAGTGAGGCCTCCTTGAATCTAAACGACTCCAGTTTTTATGTGTTGTTAGTAGTAGAATTTAGAAGTGTCGTGAGTCTTGTCCCGATACTCATATTTATGTAGTGGGGGCTTCAAAGATTGACAATTTTGATGAGTCTTTCAACTTCAAATGTTTTATTTCAAACTTATGTTTTATACTCAGTATGTTCAAAGAGTTTTGAGATTCATTAATCAATTTTTAAACATTTATTTCAGTTTGATGTGTGTGCATGCTTGAGTTAGTCTTTTGCTTGTAGTCAGCCTATATGAGGGTTTTCTTGGGGACCAACAATGGTTCTTGAGTGTCAGCCATGTGTAGGGTGTAGGCTCGGGTTGTGACTAATAATTCTCAAGTTACCCTCAAAATAAGTAAGAAAATAATTGATCGTTAGCAATAAAAATCCAACATGAGTCGGGGTCGAATCCCACATGGAGTGATCTAGTGCAAGAGTTCAATTAGGAAATTAGAGAGGTAACCTATTCCTTGTAGAAATTTAGAGATAGGGGGTTGATAATTCCACCAAATTTAATGAATAGATTTATCAAACATTTATCATGGCTAAAACAACAAAAACAGGGGTATGCAATTAAGAAACAATCTAGGGGTGTGGGGGTTAGAATTGATGTTATAAAAGGGGTTAAGGTGCTTCCTCAAAAGTTACTAGACAATCACAGATAAGTTGGGTCATCTTTAATGATACCAATCTTGTTTCGATCTCAAAGAACCATAGCACAAAATTTCCTTTCGGTCTCATATATGCAAATTTCCAATCAACCCAATACTTTATGAATATCCCTCTTTCGAGATGATTTTAGCAATAAGGATCGGTTTACAATTCCTTTTTCAAGCAAAATTATAGAAATCAAATCCACATTACAAGTATCAAGCTATCTAACCACTTCTATTAATACCTTTCGTGCATCAATTGAAGATCTAACGTAGGGTTAAGTTGGCCACCTTAACCCGTTAATTAAACTCATGTTAAACAACTTGAATCCATGATTAACTAGTAATAAAATAGAGGAAAACACCTAACCCACTAGCACTTATCAACACCCAACCCCATAATTAAATCCCTAGACTTTGGAGTTTTAGCCACACATAATAAAAAGTGAAGAGAGTATACCCAAAGTGAAAGCAACCATTAATTTATAGTAATAAGCAAGAATATTCAAGACCCACTTCGAATTTAACTCTCCAAATATCGATTACAAAGAAATCCAAAACCCCAAAACATAGGAGAATGAAGAAAAATCACAAACTTAGTATTCTAAAGTTCGAATAGTGAAAAGTTACATTTTCTCCCTTTAATTATCTATTTATAGTTACCCAAAAATAAATTCAGAATTTTTTCGTGACTTTCTCGGTGACATTAGTCAACCTCTCATAACCCATTCGATGGATTGCCGTCTGGTCCTTCATCTCACCATTTCTTGGTCTCAAACTTCAGGATTCAACTAGGTCCGCCTCTTCCCATTCGACGTGTCACCAATTACCACCTTGATCCCCTTCTCAACCTTTACTTTAGCTCCAAAGTTTGTCACATTAGGCGGTGAAACTTAGCTCAGCTTTTCTCATTTGGTGGATTGCCAAATTCTTCTCTTTTCAATGACTTGGCTTGATCCGTATTTATTGAACACTGTAAACTTCGATGGAGTCAACCATTTTTGCGATTTAACCTTCTCTTTTTGCTAGCTTCAGCTTTTGGAGTTTTTATTCAAATTCAACATCCTTGACCTATCTTTGTATGGGTTAGTCCTTGCCTTGTCCATTGGCTTCCATCACTGCGTATTATTAAAATATCATCAGAATAGGATATAATTAGGCATTAAAGATACTAATTGTTGACCTAAAAAGGCCTCAAATGAATGTTAATATAACCGTCATCAATGCCCCCACCTTAAACTTTTGCTTTTTCTCAAGTAAATAAAGAACACAATTAGTTCAACAAGGGTGTATACAACAGTTCTCAACGAGAGTTAGTATGCAAGTGCCACTACAAGACCACTCTCAAGCAAATTAAATACTAAATCATGATCAAAAAGCTTTAAATGATGACTAGCCGGTATCAATCGAAGTCCAAGCTCACTGTAGCTTCTTCTCTATCGCGAAACTATGTTTTCCCAAATGCATTCAAGTGCCCTCACATCAAGAACGATTCCACGCTCTCACAAAGAAAATAAATAATGAAGTTAGGAATCAATACAACTCTCACTCTCCGAAAGAGAAATACATGCAAACTTCATTCCATAGGTTTGCCCATATTTTCCAATCATCACACATCCTAGTTCATGCAAGATCTCAAGGGTCTTTTAGGCTTGTAATGGGGCTTAGAGTAAAGGTATGGTCAATTTGACTTAGGGACTTCACCTTTTAAAAAATGTTTTTTGCAATCATCTTTCCTTCTTCTTAAGTTCTTTTCATTCTTTTCACTTGGAAACTCAAACTTCAACTTGTCAATCATTTTATTAGACAACCCTTTTATTTCATCACACTTTTTTTTTTATATATATAAGGAAGAGTTCTTTCTTTTTTATGACACACTTCAAAGTTGAGTCTCCCTCTTTCTTTCTTTTCCTTCCACTTAGCTTTCCATCCTCCTTCCTTTCCACACCCCAGCTTAGGTTTTTAGCCTAAGTTGGCTATTCAAATAAATCAATGCATAGAAAAGAATTTTTGGGTTACAAGTTAGGGACAATTTATCTCAAGAGGTTTCAACAAGGTTGCCAACAAACGATTTAGGCTCAAATTGTACCAAGATGGTTGCACACCCTCACAAGGTAGTGACAAAAGGTATGAACATTTAGGTTTTCTCACCAAATTTGTGCCCAAGATCATTTCTTGCATTCACCAAAGCTAGACAATCGGATTAACAAGGCAAAATCTAGGATTTAACAAGCATGATTTCAAGTAAAACCTCATCCTACAAGGCACTTCAAACACAATCATTTAGCACAGTCCTACAAGATCAAAAGCTTATGTGTGATGTTTATTGAAAGGCTCACATCTAAATACAGCTAGTCAACACAAGAATCAAAAAGATCATTCAAAAGTGGGACGGACCTGATTTCTTCTTGAAATCATTAGCACAAAGTACTTTTCTCATATTAAGCACTATCTAAGAGATCTATATTGAACACAATCGATCCTCACAATGAAAATTTCAAGCATTTAAAAAACATCCAAACTTATGGGGCAATGGATAGAGAGACAAAATGAGTCAAAACCTATCTACCATAGGGTAGGCATCACATGTGGTGTCTCTCAGCCTACAAACAAGAAAAATGCAGTGTCCTCAATGAAAAACAATGGAAAGAAATGAGACTAGAATGAGTGACTCCCTGTCGTATGAAGAAAGAGCAATTTGGCATATAGGGCAACAAATTGTGAATATTATCGATAGGATCGGCGGATCGCCAAACCTAGTGAGATCGCCGACCTTGCCTGTAGCTCTTAAGAAATGATCAATCAAGTCGGCAAGGTAGAGGTTGATCACCAAATGGACTAAGTGACTTGCTAAATTTTGGTGCCCATCGCCAAAATTGACAATACACACCCTAAATTATTCAACCATGATGGGAGAACTTAGGAAGGTTCGTCCAACAAAATCGGTGGGTCACCGAATCAGGGGGTTCATCACCGAAGTTGTCATGACTTTGATAAATTTGAGTGGCCCAAAGGGCGAACACATTGGAGCTTTGCTTAGTAGACTCGGCAAATTACCGACATGGACTTCAAATCACCTATTTTCTCGCTTCCATCCTGCAAAAGTGACACACATTATTGAAAATTACTAAAACTTGGGTTTCCATCCAATAAGCACTTGATTTAAAATCACACCATGACGTGGACATGCTTCTCTTGCATCGTCCAAGTGCATCACTTCAACAACTCTCACATCACAACCTTTCCCAAAATAGACCTTCAACCATTGGCCGTTGACTTTGAATTTTATACCCTTGATATCTTCAATTTCAATTGCTCTATTTTCATACACCCTAGTCACCTTATATAGACCAACCCACTTTTTTTTTAGGTTACCCAAGAAAACTTTCAACCATGAATTGAAGAGGAGAACTAGCTCAACTACCAAAATCTCCAGTTGTAGGATCTTGGTGTCATGACATCGTTTAACTTTCTCCTTGTAAAGTGCGGAGCTCTCATAAGCTTTCAACACAAATTCATCTAATTCAACTAGTTGATCAACACGGTTCTTTTGAAGCAATCTCCCAATTTAAGTTCACCTTCTACAACACCCATAAGGCTTTGTGCTCTAATTCAATAGGCAAGTGACAGGCTTTCCCAAACAGTAATTGGTAAGGGGACATTCCAATGGGGTCTTAAAGGTAGTTTGATAGACGCAAAGTGCATCGTCAAGCTTGCTAGACCAATTGGTTCGGTTGACATTTAATGTTTTGGCAAAAATGTTCTTTATTTCTTGGTTAGACACTTTTACTTGCCCACTTCATTAAGGATTGTACGGTGTGGAGACCTTGTGCCTTACCCCATACTTAGACACAAGTGCTTCAAATTGGCGATTACAGAAATTTGAACCACCATCACTTATAATAGATCATGGGGTACCAAACCTTGTGAAAATTTACTTCTTGAGGAACTTTGTGACACTCCACCCTTCATTGTTATGCAAGGCCACGTCCTCTACCCATTTTTACGCATATTCCACTGCCACTAGGATATACTTGTTCGCAATTGAACTAGGAAAGGGTCCCATAAAATTAACTCCCTATACTCAAACAACTCAACTTCAAGAATTTCTGAAAGTGACAATTCATGTCTCTATGAAATACTCCCTTGCATGTGAAATTTCACACAAACTTTTCAAAAGCCATGAGCATCCTAATAAATCATAGGCCAATAATAACCACATTGCAAAACCTTGGAGGCTGTATGAATACCACCATGATGCCCATCGATGGGTGAAGTATGGCAAGCCTCAAGGATGGCTCTTGCCTCTATTACAGGTACACAACGCCAGATAACATGATTGGCACAGTCCTTAGAAAAGTAAGGTTCATCCCAAATATACTTTTTAACATCAAATAATAATTTTTTTTCTTTTGATAGTTGTTCAGTCCCCCAGGCAACAATCCACACACTATAAAGTTGGCATAATCAGCATACCATGGTGTAGATGTATGGGACATCATAATCATAGACTCATCATGGAATGCATCATCAATGTCTTTACCCTCAAGCAACACAACACTTGATTCTAGCCTGGATAAGTGGTCAGCAACTTGATTTTCACAACCCTTCCTATCATGCATTTCGAAATTAAACTCTTGAAGAAGTAGCACCCAACGAAACAACCTAGGCTTGGCCTCCTTCTTTGCCATCAAGTACCGGAGTACTGCATGATCAGTGTGCACTACAACCTTGGTGCTTAATAAGTATGCTCTAAATTTCTCAAAACCATACACGACGGCTAGCAACTCTTTCTATGTCATGGTGTATTTCTTTTGGACACAATTTAAAGTCTTCCTTGCATAATACATGTGATGAAATAATTTTTTTATGCTGCCCAAGCACAATGCCAAGCGCCAGCCCACTTGTATCACACATCGTTTCAAATGGAAGACTCCAATCGGGAGCAATTATTATCGGGGATGAAATAAGTTTTTCTTTGAGGTTTACAAAAGCTTCAAAACAAGCAACATCAAACTCAAAAGCACACTCTTTTTCAAGTAGCCAACATAATGGGATGGCCACTTTTGAGAAGTCTTTTATAAATCTCCAGTAGAAATAACCATGGCCTAGAAAATTTCGCACCCCCTTTACAAAAATTGGAGGAGGTGATTTTGCAGTGACATCAACTTTGGCTTGATCTACCTCAATTCCCTTTTCGGAAATTTTATGCCCAAGGACGATGCCTTCCTTTACCATAAAATGGCATTTTTCCAAATCTAGAACCAAGTTTTATTCTATACACTGCTGCAACACCATCTCCAAATGATGTATACATTCTTCAAATGAATCACCAACAACTGAAAAGTAATCCATGAAAACTCCATAGATTCCTCCACCATGTCTACAAAAATTGAAAGCATACACCTTCGGAATGTAGCGGGGGCGTTGCACAATCCAAAGGGCATTCGCTTGAAAGTAAACATCCCATAAGGACAAGGGAAGGTGGTTTTCTCCTAATCTTCTGGCGGTATGGATATTTTATTGTAACCAGAATACCTATATAAGAAACAATACCACCCTTTTTCCACTACTCGATCAAGCATTTGACCAATGAAGGGCATAGGGAAGTGTCCTTCTTGGTCCAAGAGTTTCGCTTCCAGTAATCCATACACACTCGCCACCCGGTCATGGGATGACTAGCCACAAGCTCAGCCTTGTCTTTTGGAACCACCGTCATGCACCCCTTTTTAGGAACACATTGAACCGGACTCACCCATCAGCTATCCGCTATAGGAAAAATTACCCCCGCTTCCAACTATTTTATTATTTGTTTTCTCACGACTTCTTGTATTGGAGGGTTTAACCTCCTTTGATGCTCAATGCTTGTCTTACATCTTTCTATGAGTGGTATTTTATGAGTACACACTCCCAGAGAAATTCCTCCAATGTTCGCAATGGACAAACCTAAAGCTCTAATATGCTTTTTCAACACTTTCATCAACAACTCTACCTGCCATATTTCGTGATCATTGGTAATAATAATCGACAATGTATTGTTGGCCCCCAAGAAGATATATCTAAGAAGAGGGAGAGTACTTTCAACTCAAATTATGGAGGCTCTAATATAGATGGCTTGGACAGTGGTGCCTCTCGACTAGACAAGTCAATGTCTTATTGTTTTTTATTGGAAGTGTATGATTCCACACCAACAAGAGCAGCGACCACCTCATCATTATCACTTATTTCTTCTTCATCCTAATTGAGTAACACGGCTATCAAAGATTATCCACTATATGCCGCCTCGCGAATACTAGCCACTGCCTCATCAATTTGATCCAAGTGTTACACCACATGCATTTCACATGGATATTTCATAGAGTTCCAAATATTAAAACTAACCTCCTCATCATTAACCCGAAACTTCAACTCACCCCACTCAACATCAACCCAAGCTTTGTCGGTGGCCAAGAATGGCCAACCAAGGATAACGGGCATCTCAACATCAATCTCATAATCTAAAATCACGAAGTCGGCTGGGAACATGAACTTGTCCACCTTTACTAGAACATCATACACTACTCCAACCGATCTTTTAATTGAACGATCAGCAATCAACAATCTCATATTTGTTGGTTTTGGCTCTTCAAGCCCAAGTTCATTCATTATAGACCTTCAATGGAATCAAGTTTATACTCTCCTCGAGATCGCATATATAACGCCTTAGCAAATGTGCACACCAAAATGGTACATGTGATAATGAAGGCTCCCAGACCCCTTTCTTCACAATGGCATTCTTTGTCATAATGACACTACAAGTTTGAGAAAGCTCAATCATTTAACAATTAACCAATCTCTTCTTCGTGACCAACTCCTTTATAAATTTGGCATACCCAGGCATTTCTACCAACGCATCCGCCAATGGAATATTGATTGAAAAATCTTTGACTACCCCCAAGAATTTATGAAATTTTGCCTTATCATCTTTCTTCGTAAACCGTTGAGAAAAAAGAGGGGTGATTTTGATTGAAACTTTAACACTTGGGGCCATAACATTTTCAACATTCTTACTTGCTTGTGGATCAATTTCATCATGTTTGGCTAATGCTGCTTCAACTTGTTGGTGGTTCATCATCAACAACCACACTATTTTTACCGCAATCATCAATAATTGGTGCATTGTGTAATACTTTGCAACTTCTAGTTACTACAGCTGACACATGGGTATAACTCATTGAGTCAAAATTCATGTTGCGTATAAATTCTTCCTTTGGATTTGAATATACAAGAGTGGCAAGCTGACCCATTTTCTCTTGAAGTAGCTTGATTGAAAATGAATGCAAAGTGACCGCATTTGACAACATTAAGAAATCACTTCTCATCTCTTGCAATATCATATTGGACCCTTCCACCATATCAAGAATCTTGGTTAGCAATTCCTCTATTCGAACACTTTTTGGGTTGGTAAGGCCATGAAGTGACACACATTTTTCTCTCTCAAACTCACTTCCATCCAAACTTTCCCTTCTATCACCCCAATTAACATCTTTCCAACTACCATCACTACTTCCGGACCAACCTTAATTTATGGTAAGCTTTGGATAACTTAATCACGAACCCCCCATTTGGTTGCCTCTCAATTTCATGTTTTCATTGCATGCATCCCCATGTGTAGAAATTCCATGACTCGTGTCAATAGCATTCACTTATCTAGTACCACTTCACATGAAATATTTTGACAAACTCTCAAATTGAAAAATCAATTTAACTATGTTTTCATCACGCTTTCAATTATTCTCTTCTTGTTCCTTGAGCATTTACAACTGTGGGAGAGATACATGAACTTCACATGTATGCAAAACTTGATTAATCTTCCTCATATCATCAAGTATCCTTGAGGCCAATAAAAATGGCTGCCTCACTATTCTCCCTTGAATCAGATGATCAGCCAACCCTTTGTTCAGCGTATCAAGGGCTATATTCATGTATTGCAACAATAACTTGTCCGGAATGCCATGATTTGGACATTGCAAAAGTACCTTTTTGAAACATAGCCATGTTTTGTGAACAGGTTCTCCATTCACTCTTTTGAAATTTTGAATATCATCCCTTAGTTTCACCACTTTTGATGGTGGGAAAAACCTTTCAAGAAATGCCTCAGTCGATTCCTCCCATGAAGTGATAAAATTTGGCGGGGCTCAATCAACCACTTAATAGAATCTTTCATCAAGGAAAAAAGGAACAACCTCAACCGTATTGATTCTTGAGAAATGCCCTCAACTGTAAAAGGCCCACACACATTCACAAACTTCAGAAGGTGGTCATGGGAATCTTCTTGCTCAAGACATCCAAAAAGCCCCCTCATTTTGATCAGCTGCAACATAGGTTCGATTACACTAAATGTGTCATTCTTTGGAGTAGGATGTAATCGAATTGCTCCAACTTTTCCCGTGATCTTGTGATTCATATCACCTATATTTTGGACATCATCATTTCGCCCAAAATGAGTAGCATCGTCCCTTCCATCTACACTCATGATTTCACCTTTAGCTAAACACAACAAAAATACCAAACTACTAAGCTACTACAAATACACAAGTTTACAATTTGAATTTTTAGTCATCACTCCCCGACAATGAAGCCATTTTTGATAACGCTTAAGTTATCCTCAAAATAAGTAAGAGAATAAGAAAGTGGTTAGCAATAAAAACCCAACCAGAGTCGAGGTCGAATCCCATAAGAAGTGATCTAGTGTAAGAGTTCAATTAGGAAATCAGAGAAGTAACCTAAACCTTATAGCAATTTAGAGAAAGGGGGTGGATAATTCCACCAAATTTAATGAAGAGATTTATGGAACAATTATCATTGATAAACCAGAAAAAACGGGGGTTCTAGGGGGTGGGGGTTAGCATTGATGTCATAAAAAGGGGGTTAAGGTGCTTGCTCAAAAGTTACTAGGCAATCATGGATAAGCTAGGTCATCATTAATGATACCGATCTTCTTTCGATCTCAAAGTACCATAGCACAAAATGTCCTTTCTGTCTTATTTATGCATATTGCCAATCAACCCAATACTTTACGAAAATTTATCTTTGAAGTAGATTTTAGCAATAAGGATAGGTCTACAATTACTTTTTCAAGCAAAAATATTGATATCAAATCCACATTACAAGTATCAAGCTATCTAACAACTTCTATTAATCTCTTTCGGGCATTAATTGAAGATCTGACCTGGGGATAAGTTGGCCACCATAACCCGTCAATTAAACTCATGTTAAACAACTTGAATCCATGATTAACTAGTAATAAAACATAGAAAAACACCTAATCCACTAACATTCATCAACACCCAACCTCATAATCACACCCCTAGACTTTGGTATTTTAGCCACACATAATAAAAAGGGAAGAGAGTATACCCAAAGTGAAATCAGCAATTAATTTGCAGATAATAAGCAAGAATCTTCAAGACCCACTTCAAATTTAACTCTTCAAATATCAATTACAAAACTATCCAAAACCCCAAAACTTAAAAAAATGAAGAAAAGGCTCAAACATAGTATTCTAAAGTTGATGTCAGTGAAAAGTTATGTTTTCTCTCTCTAATTGACTATTTATAGTTAGCCAAAAATAAATTTGAAATTCTTCCGCGATTTGCTCAGTGACAATAGTCTGGCTCGCCTAACGCATTCTGTCGATCAACGTCTGGTCCTTCTGCTCACCCCTTCTTTGTCTCAAGCTTCGGGTGTTTGAACCTCAGTCAGCGGATTCAACTAGGTCAGCCTCTTCCCATTCAATGTGTCGCCGATTACCACCTTGATCGCCTTCTCAACCTTTATTTTAGCTTCGAGATCTACCACATTATTTGGTAAAAGTCAGCTCACCTTTTCTCATTTGACAAATCGCCAAATTTTTCTCTTCTCACCGACTTGACTTGACTCATTTTACTGAACACTACCAACTTCGATGGAGTCAACCATTTTGGTGATTCGCCCTTCTCTTTTGGCGAGCTTCAGCTTTTGGGGTTTTCATTAAAATTCAATATTCTTAGCCTCGATTTGTATGGGTTAGTCCTTGCCTTGTCCATTGGATCTCATCCATCCATATCATCAAAATATCATCAGAATAAGAAGTAATTAGACATTGAGGAAACAAATTATTGAACTAAAAAGGCCTCAAATGAGTGTAAATCTACAACTCATCAGTGACAAAAACCTTCCTTCTAAACAATAAATATTTATAGAAAAATAGATAAATATGAGTGTACTTTAGGAAAGTAATAAGGCTCGATATTTAGATAAAAGGAAAAGATTATAAAAGAACATATATTACCGTTTCACATTTTCCATTTTTGATGTTGTCTCCTTTCAGCTTTTCATCCATGTAGCATGTCATAATATTTGCAATTAAGTTTGTAGGGATCATTTGCCTTGACTTCATCTATTATTTGAGTCCATTACAAAATATTAAAATAGTCAGGCCTCTCCATATACTAAAAATCTGATTTACAACCTTTTACAATAATAACCATGTTTTTAGAACTGATTTTTCATGTTATATTATATTATACATCTTTTATTACAATATTTCACTATAATAATAATAATAAAAAGCAGACAAACGAAGCTACTATAGAAATATTTAACAATATTAGTGTCTTTTACATAGAAATCATCTTAGTAATCAAATGTACTAACCTTTTAAAATTTAATGGTGTAAAGGTTTGATGCACCTTTAGACTAAACAATTACAAAATCAACCAAAGTATTGTTAAATGACTTTGGTAGTAACTACACTTCTCTTCCTCCCCGCCAGTTTTTGGGTACTATCATTGTTCCAACATCATTTTGCAAATAAGAAAAAATATTAAAGTTTTGTTACTATAAATGAAAAAAATGAGAATCTATAGTTAAATTTATTTTAAAATATATAAATGTATCGTTTTTTAGAAGTAGAAGTAAAAAATCAAGGTTACATCAATCGAAGTATGGGAGAAAAAACTTTACTTAACAACAAATTAAGATAATTGAATGACATGGTAGAATTGCTATAAAGTTCAAGTGTGTCAATATTCAATTCTTTTTACATCTATATTTTTTTATTTTTCATGTCTAATAAAAGACACTAAACATCTCCACCTCACTTTGACAATCATGTTTTAGAAAACTAAAGAACTTTTAAACACAAATTATTCTCCATAATCAATAAAAAGAAACCATATTTATAAGAAAACTATTCTATATGCTTGAAGAATTTTTTCTTCTTAACAAATAAATATGAGAAAACATTAATCTCCCTCAATTGATTTAACTAATTAGTATTTGATAAGATTCTGCCAAATGATCTATCGTATTAAATAATTGACTCACTAGAAAAAAACATATCCAATATTTTTTTATAAATAATTAAAGGAAAAATAAACAGTTACACGTAACGAATAATTAAATTTTTATTCAAATAATTTATGACAAGCCGTTTCAAGAAATCTTTACAAATATTAAATTAGTAGTTTATTAGATTATTTATTAATTTGAGTCTTTTAATTTTGCATTAGTATTAAAATTGATTCCATGATATACATTTAGATGGGAATGTACATTTTAAATATGATAACAAATAAATATTTCCAACTTCTCACTAATATCAAATTTAGGTTAAAAGTGTAATGACCCGGTTGGTCATTTTTGGAAATTTTTGTAAAATTACTATTTTACACCACATGGTATTAATCCCGAGTTATTTCAAATTGAGTTTTGAAAGTTAGTTTCAAGCTTTGAGTAAAAAGTTTTAAATTATGTAAGTTTGTAATTTCAAAGGCTAAAGTTGCTAAAAAGTAGTTTTTGGTGTATTTCGGAGTTTCGAGTGTAGGAATTGAATTCTGTCGATTGGATTAGTCCCGAAATGTGAAAATTTGGTTTAAGAGAGTTGTTGGTTTTAATTCGGAGTCTTTTTGAGGATTTGAGGCCCTACGTTAAAAATTGTGAGATTTTAGCCTTAGAATTGCTTTGGTCAATATTTGGGGTTTGGATGCTCGGATTAGAATTTTTAAAGTTCAATTGGATTCGGGATTTAATTCTAGGCCTAGGTGAGGTTTGGTTGAATTTTCACAGGTCCTGAGCTTGAGTTAGCCATTTTAGGTGTTATCATTAGTTTTTTGTGACTTACACAGGCTTGGGTCAAGGAGAACTCGAATTCATGTTTTGATGGTTCCATTGTGACAAGAACGTTGCGTATAGTCAATTTTCATATATGGTGCGTCTGTACGGTGTTCTGAATAAATCTCGAGGGTCCCTTCAATGGTTTGTTTTTACTGTGTTTGGCTGGTGTCTACAGACCAGTCGCTTAAGTGATCTTCGCTAAAGCGAAAGAGGCTTCACTTTAGCGAGAGGCCTCACTTAGGCAGGGTTCACTTAAGAGAACCTATGGCCGCTTTAGCGATGTTCTATTAAACGAGCGTGTGTTTTCTTAAGCAACATATGAGAGGATTTTTGGTATGAAATTTTGGGGTTTAACCCCTATTTTCCATTTTTGAGCTTTGTAAAACTCTTAGAGGTGCTTTTGAAGATATATCTTGTGCCAAATCATTTGGGTAAGCCTTTGTGACCCTAAAATTTCAATTCCTTTTTAACATTTATGAATTTTAACATCAAAACTTGGGATTTTGATAGGGAAATGGCCATGTTTACAAGAACTTGAGTTCTAAAGTAAAATGGTGATTGTTAACTGATTTTATTTCCTTTTTCGAAATGGTTTTCACCAATGAGTTCCAAAGGTCTTGGGTAATATTTTCAACTAAAGATTTTCAAATTCAAACCTCATTTTAAGAATTGGGTTTTTGAGTTGATTTAACCTGTTTTTCAAAATATATGATTTGGGTGTAGTTATTTCCAAAATCTTATTGATATTACTTGATTGAATTAGATTGTGTGTCTTTGGACATTATTTAGAAAGGGAAGGCTCAAGTTGTAGATTGACTTTTGATTGAACTTGAGGCAAGTTATTTTCAAAACAATGTAAAACTAGTAGAAATGTGTATTTCCCTTCATTGTGGTGTTTGGGAGTAATGGGAATGAGGTGATGGTTTCAATTATTCCACTTGATTGATATTAATGAATAAAAAAAGGATTAATGAAAAGGCAACATATTGATTATAATTCTTGTTAATTGCCTTTTTGTGGATCCTAATTTGTTGATTGAGGAAATGTTATGGCATTATTTTGGACTTAAACTGCTTTATTTATTGTCTCTTCCTTGTAGTGTAAAATTACTTATATGCATTGATTTGTGTGCACCGTGATAAGACATATGATGATTATTGATGTCGAGGTCATTTCTAGTAAGTGTTATTGATGCTGAGGTCATTTTTGGCAAGTGCAATTGATGCCAAGGTCATTTCTTACAAGTGTTATTGATGCCGAGGTCATTTATGGTGAGTTTTATTGATTTTGAGGTTATTACTAATGGATGTTATTGATGCAGATGTAATTACTGGTGATTTCAAGAACAATGGGTGGTTCCCATGAGTTTCGATTGATAATGTGCATGATAAATTTTTGGAATTGGTATTCGGTGTACTTGATTATTGTCCCTTGATGAACTTGATACTTGTGATTGATCTACTTGTCAGTTGTTATTGATCTACTTGGCACTTGTGATTGTCATACTTGATACTTAATGGTTGTTGAATTGTGACTATTGTAATATAATTATCAGAACTTGTGAACTGCTAGGTTGGGCTGATTTCTATGTAGGTTGCAGTTTGAGGAGGTTTTGTTAGGATGAAAGGAGTACTCACTTTCTAGCATTGTTTTGTCTAGTTTAGTAGGTTGCTTGTTGAGTACCATTTTGTTTGGTATTCATTCATTACTTCTACACTTGTGCAGGTTCCGAGCCTGGATCTGGGTTATTGGTCTTCTTCAAGTTACATCTGAGGCTTTTCTTAGGATACGTTGAGAGGTTGCTACTTCGCATTTCGGCGGACCCTCTCATTCCTTACTTTATGTTTAATTCTATTCGAGAAACAAAGACATTGAGAGTTATACTTATCCTTCAATTCCATATTAATACATTAGTGGCTTGTACACGTGACAACCAGGTTTTAGGGTTATATTAGAATGACTAAGTTTTCTGCTATTATGATTAATCTTGTTTTACTTTTTGCATTTCTTTTGTATTGTTGTCTTTGAGATGACTTGTCTTGGTGGGAATAGACAAGTGTTATCACATCCTTTTTTGGATCATGAAAAATGGTATCAGAGCCCTAGGTTAATAGGTCTCACGTTTGTACAAGCCAAGTCTAAGTATAGTCTCGAGGATCAATATGGAGACGTTTGTACTTATCATTGAGAGGCTGTGAAGATTGTTAGGAAACTTCCTTTTCTTATGTCTTTCTCATCGTACATGGTTACCTTCACTAGTGATGAGTTGCCTTGGGTTGATTTGGTAGATGCCAAGGACCAGAGCTTCTATTTCTGGTGATAGAGGGGAGACAATCCCCAATAAAGTTGTTGAAAACCCAGCTAGGGGTAGAGATAGGGCTCGAGCTATAGGATGTGCTCATGGAGTAGCACCAACTAGAGGTTGTTCTTGTGGAGTGGGACCAGCTAGAGTGCAAGCTAGAAAGGTCTCCCTTGAGCCACATGTTGAGGTTGCTGAGGACTACGCTCCTTCTAATTATGCAGCTCCATTGTTTTAGGATACTTTGTTGAGGATGTTGGGTGTGTTGGAGAACTTCTCTTAGGGTGTTGCGATAGGCATACAACAAGGTTCTTAGACAAGGGTGGGGGAATATACCCTAGGTTCAATGGCGGAGCCAGGATTTTCAATTTGGGGGTTCTAAATCTGAAGAAATAGACCCACGAAGTAGCTGAAGAGGGTTTGACATCTATTATATATACCTAAAATATTATTTTAACCACGTATAAATAGTATAATTTTTCACCGAAGC
The DNA here is from genome assembly GCA_018342035.1 of Solanum appendiculatum. Taxonomy (NCBI): domain Eukaryota; kingdom Viridiplantae; phylum Streptophyta; class Magnoliopsida; order Solanales; family Solanaceae; genus Solanum; species Solanum appendiculatum. Next base: position 511,098 of record JAGDQO010000635.1, on the reverse strand, counting down.
GGTTTCGGATAAACCCCCTAACTACAAGGTGGCTCCGCCACTGCCTAGGTTAGTAACATGCTCCGGTTTTCCATGATCAGGTGGGCCTGCCACCAGTGGTTCCTACATCGCCTATTGGTGCATAGATTGCTCCTAAGGTTATTCTGACAGTTGCTGATCAACAGTGTTATGAAAGGTTAATGAAGATGAAACGACCCTTGTTTCAAGGCGGTAAGGGCAAGGACGCTCATGAGTTCTAGACCGTGTTCCATGAGATTCTTGAGGAAGTGGGTATGGTGGATTCTTGTGGTGTTTGTTTTGTTGTACTTCAGCTTTATGGACCCGCTAGAGAGTGGTGGAGGACTTAAGTGAGGTCTAGACTACTTGGATCTCCTCCAACAGAGTAGGATACAATGTCCAGTGCTTTCCAAGACCGCTTTATACCTTGAAGCGTAAGGGGAGAGAGTTGTTTGAGGTTTGAGGACTGGAGAGATGGTAGCTTGTCTATTATAGGGTATGAGGCACATTTCTAAAAGCTATCCAAGCATTCTACAACTATTGTTCCAGGTGAGGTAGAGAGAGTCTATAGGTTTTTGAGAGGGTTGACTTTCAGAACCGGATATTATGTGTTTAGAGAAGCCAAAGAAGGGGCTTCCTTCTAGTCCATCATGAGTGCCGCCAAGGAGGCAGAGTTCATAGTTAGAGAGGAGTTTAGGGATCCCAAGAAGGCCTATTGTTCTGGTCAGTTTTTTTGTGCCTCATTAAGTAGAGGTTCACACAGAGCTGTTAGCTCGTTCTAGCATTGTGGTAATGCTCATGCATCCATGCTAGCACTCAAGAGTAGATAGACAACCTGAGGATTCTCAAGTTATGGCCAAGGTAGCGATGATAGCTCATCTAGTTCATAGAAATAGTCATCCACACTGAGTTCTTGCTTTGAGTGTGGAGATCCAGGCCATATGATTTGTTAGTGTCCCTTATATACTCAATCAGGACGCCATCATACTTATTCAACTACTTTAGTGCGAGATTCAATGCCTCTGGCAAGAAGGTCAAGGTAGAAGTTAGTAAAGCAGAGGCAGTAAGACTTCTTGTTATGGTGCTACAACACAGTAGGGCAGAGGTCGGGGTACTACTCAAACTAGTGCTGGTTGATAGGGACAATGTTATGCTTCTCACAATAGGCTAGAGGCTGAGACTTCTAATGCTGTGATTATAGGTGTCGTCCCAGTTTGCCATTGACTTGCGTTTGTATTCTTTGATCTGGTGTTTACTTGCTCATATGCGTCAACCTATTTTGTAGCTGGATTTGATATAATGTCTTATAGCATACTTGTGCCTACTAATGTTCATATACTAGTGGGTGAGTCCTTAGTGTTAAATCGAGTGTATCGATCCTGTCTTGTTTCTCTGGCTGGGTTGATACTTGGGTATACTTGATCATTTTGGGGATGGTAGACTTCAATATTATTTTGGGTGTGGATTGGCTCTCCTTGCATCATACTATTCTTGATTGTTATGTTAAGATTTTGACCTTATGATGCCAGGTGTTTCTAGAGTTGAGTGGACGGGTGCTTGAGGTTCTTACCCTAGAAAAGTTATCTCCTTCATTCGAGCTTAGAAGTTGGTAGATAGAGGGTGAGTTTCCTATTTGGCCTTTATTTTGGATACTAATGTTGGGCCACATCTCCATGGATTCGGCCCCCATGGTATGAGAGTTTTCAAATGTTTTTCCTATTTATCATTTAGGGGTTGCTCAAGATAGAGTCTTTGATTTTGCTATTGAATTGGATCTTGGCACCAAGCCCATCTGTATTTCTCCTTATCACATGGCTCTGATAGATTTGAAGGAATTGAATGATCAGTTACATGAATTGTTGAGCAAGGGGTCCGTTTTCTCCTATGTTTCTACATGGGTTGTTTTTTTGTTTGTGAGAAAGAAGGACAGAACCATGAGAAGATGTATTGACTACAAGCAGGTGAAAAATGTGAAAGTGAAGAACAAGTATCCTCTTCCTACTTATTTGATAAGCTCCATGGTGCATTTTTATTTTCTAAAATTAATTTGATGTCTGGCTATTATCAGCTAAAAATTAAGGCATTAGATGTCCCTAAGAAAGTTTTCGGGACTCAATATGGACACAATGATTTTTTTGTGATGTCTTTCGATTTGACTAATGCCCCTAGCACCGGTCATGGATTTGATGAATGGGGTGTTCTGACCTTATTTTGATTCTTTTGTGATAGTCTTCATTGATGACATCATGGTACACTCCAGGGCTGAGGAAGACCATGATCGACACTGGAGGATTATGCTCTAGAGGTTGAGGGAAGAGAATTTGTACTCTAAGTACTCAAAGAATAAGTTTTGTCTGTATTATGTTGAATTCCTAGGACATGTGATGTTTAAGGCGGGTATTCGGGCGAATCCAGCCAAGATTGAGGCAGTTATAGGTTTTACCAGTCCTACTTAAGCTATAGAGATTTGGAGTTTCGCAGGCCTTCTAGGTTATTACAGACGGTTTGTTCAAAGCTTTTTCATGATTGCAACTCCTTTGCCCGGACTGAATCAATAGAGTGTGAGCTTCTAGTGCTCTTGCAAGGGTGAGGAGAGCTTCCAAAAGCTTAAAACCTTGTTGACTTCGACTCGTATTTTTACTTTATCCTAGGAGGGTATGAACTTTACCATTTATTCTGATGCTTCAGGAGTCGGGTTAGGTGGTGTTCTTATGTAGAAGGGTAAAGTTATCCCCTATGCTTCTAGAAACTAGAAAACTCATTAGAAGAACTACCCTACTCATAACTTGGAGTTGGTGGCCGTAGTCTTTGCGCTTAAGCTATGGTGGCATTATCTATATGGGGTTCATTGTGAGGTCTTCATGGATAATCGAACTCTTGAGGCAGCGCAGATGGCTTGAGTTACTAAAGGACTATGACATCACCATCTTGTATAATCTGGGGAAGGCCAATGTGGTGGCCGATGCTTTGAGTAGTAAGTTCTAGTATAGGAAATCTTGTCACTATTAGTGTTAAGGAGAGATTCTTGGGTAGAGATGTTCAGGGGTTAGAAAATAGTCTAATTCACTTACAGATTTCTTAGGAGAGTGGTGGTTTAATTACTTTCATAGAGACCCATTCTTCCTTAGTTGAGCAGATCCATGAGAACCAGTTTGATCATGAAGAGTTGTGTCCCATTTGAGACAAAGTGAAGAGAGCGGAAGCCAAGGAGGTTGTCCTTGATTCTGATGGTGTCTTGAGGATCAGAGGCAAGATTTGTGTGCCCAAGGTGGGCGAGATGATTAGATTGATTCTTGAAGAGGACCATTGTTTGCAATATTCCAGTCTTCTGAGAGTAGTGAAGATGTATCATGATCTAAGTCAACATTATTGGTGGTGTGGCATGAAGAGGGATATTGCAAATTTTTTGTCTAGATGCTTGACTTGCCAATAGGTCAAGTGTGAGCAACAGCGGCCCGGAGGTGTATCACAGAGGATGCCTATTCAAACTTAGAACATGGAGCGGATCGCTTTGGACTTTTTTGTGGGTCTACCTACCACTATGGATGGTTATGACTCCATTTAGATGGTTTTAATAGAAACCAAGTTCAACTATCTCATCCCAGTTCAGGTGAAGCATACGACAGTGAAATTCGTCCAACTTTATATCAATCAGATTGTGCGACTACATGGTGTCCCTGTTTCTGTTGCCTCTGACTGAGGGGCATTGTTCCCTTCTCACTTTTGGAAGGCTCTCTAGCATGGTTTTGGTACTCGATTGGATATGAGTAAAACCTTCCACCCTTAGACAGATGGTCAGTCCGAGCTAATGATTCAGGTGTTAGAGGATATGCTCCGAAATTGTGTGATTTGTTTTGGTGATTGATGAAATCAACCTTTGCCCTTAGCAGAGGTTTTCTACAACAACAGTTGTCGCTCTAGTATTTAGATGGCCCTATTTGAGGTGATTTTAAGCGGATGGTGTAGATCTCTAATCGATTGGTTCGATTCGGCTGAAATGGACTCTTAGATACAAACTTACTTAGAAATGCTATGGAGCAAATCTGTATGATTCAGGGTAGTTTGTTGGTAGCCGAGAGTTGATAGAAGAGTTATGCAGACCATAGATTTCGAGCCCTAATTTTTATGGGGGTGACCATGCTTGGCTCTGAGTGTCACCCATGAAAGTTGTGATGAGGTTCCGAAAAAAGGGAAAGCTTAGCCCGAGTTTCATTGGACCTTTTGAGATTTTGAGCCAAGTGGGAGAGATAGTCTATAAGTTGGCCTTGCCACCTAGCTTGTCAGCTGTACATCTCGTGTTTCATGTCTCTATGCTTCGGAAGTACGTGCCGAGTGAGTCCCTTATGCTTTCTCTTAATTCGATAGTGTTGGGTCCAGACTTTTCCTATGAGTAGAAGAAAATAGCCATTTTTGATAGGTAGGTTTGAAAGCATAGGACCAAGGAGATTACTTCGGTGAAGGTGCATTAGAAGCATTGTTTAGTTGTTGAGGTGATTTAGGAGATGGAGTATGATATGTGTGTCAGATATCCTCTGCTTTTCGAGATTTCTAGTACTTTCTTTGACCTTAAGTTTGAGGATGAACATGGTTTTTAGTGGTGATAATTTAATGAATTGGTTGGTCATTTTTGGAAATTTTCATAAAAATACCATTTTACCCCTCTTGATATTGATCCCGATTCATTTCTTATTGAGTTTTAAAGTTGGTTTCAAGCTTTGAGTAAAACGTTGTGAAATATGTAAATTTTGAATTTTAAAGGCTAAATTTGTTAAAAAGTGATTTTTGGTGTCTTTTGGAGTTTTGAGTGTGGAAATGGAATTTCGTTGATTCCATTAGTCCTAGAATGTAAAAATTTGGTCTAAGAGAGTTTTCAGTTTCACATTTAGAGTATTTTTGAGGATTTGAGGCCCTAAAATTGGAAATTTTGAGATTTTAGCCTTTTTGTTGACTTTGGTCAACATTCAGGGTTCAAATAATCGGATTGGAATTTTGAGTGTTCTTTTGGATTCGGAGGATGATTTTAGTCCTAGCGTCTTGGTTGAATTTTCAGAGGTCCCGAGCGTGACTTAGCCTTTTTAGGTGTTATGATTAGTTTCTTGTGACTTACATGGGACTTGAATCAAGGAGACCTCAGATTCATGTTTCAATGGTTCCAATGTGTCCGAAACTTCAAGTATAGTCGATTTTCATAAATGTTTTGTGTGTACGTGGTTCCGAACGAATCTCAAGGGTCCTTTTGATGGTTTGTTTTGGTTGTGCTTTGCTGGTGTCTATAGGCCTTGCTTTTGCAAAGAGCTATCGCTTAAGCGACCTTCACAAAAGCGAAGGAGGCTTCACTTTAGCGAGAGGCCTCACTTCCATATGGAATCTTTAGTGATATTGGCTTAAGCGAACCTTTGTTTGCTTAAGCGTCATCTGAGAGGGGTTTTGGTGTGAATATCTGGGGTCTAACCCCCATTTTGTATTTTTGAGCTTTGTAAAACCCTTGGAGGTAATTTTGAAGAGATTTCTTGTGGTAAATAATTTGGAAGAGCCTTTGTGACCCTAAAACATCAATTCCCTTATATCATTTATGGATTTTAACAAAAAACTTTGGATTTTGATTGGCAAATGGCAAGGTTTTCCAAAAACTTGAGTTCTAAAGTAAAATGGTGATTGTGAACTGATTTTAATTCCTTTTTTGAAATGGTTTTCACCAATGAGTTCTAAATGCCTTGGTTAACATTTTCAAGTAAAGAATTTTGGATTCAAACCTCATTTTTTGAATTGGGTTTTTGAGTTGATTTGATTAATTTTTTTAAAATGTATGATTTGGGTGTTCTTATTTTTGCATTCTTATTGTAATTAATTGATTGAATTCAATTTTGTTGATTTAGACATTGTTGGAAAGAGAGGCTCAAGTCTTGATTTGACTTTTGACTTAACCTGAGGCAAGTCATCTTCTAAACTTTGAAAACTAGTAGAGTCGTCTATTTCCCTTCATTGTGAGTGCTTGGGAGTAATAGGAATGAGGTGATGGGTTCATTTATTCCACTTGATTGTCACTGATAAATAAAAAGGAGATTAATGAAAAGGCAGTGTGTCGATCATAATACTTGTGAATTGCCTTGTTGTGGACACTAATGTGTTGTTGATTGAGGAATTGTTCTGATAGCATTATTGTGGACTTGAATTACTTGAGTTATTGTCCCTTCCTTGTGGTGTGGAATTTCTTATTTGCATTGATTTATGTGCACTATGATGATACATGTGATAGTTATTAATGCCGAGGTCATTTCCGGCAAGTGTTATTGATGCCGAGGACATTTCGACAAAGCTATTGATGCTGAGGTCATTTTCGGTGAGCATTATTGATGTCGGGTCCATTTCAGAGAGTGTTATTGATTCCAAGGACATTATCGGTGGATGTTATTGATGTTGAGGTCATTACCGGTGAGTTCATGAACTATGGGCAGTTTCCATGAGTTCTGATTCATATTGTGCATGATAGATCTTTGGAATTTGTGTTTGGTGTAATTGATTATTGTGCCTTGACGAACTTGATACTTGTTATTGATCAACTTGACACTTGTGATTGTCATACTTGATACTTGATGGTTGTTGAACTGTGACTATTGGTCTATGATTATGAGAACTTGTGAATCGTGTATTGTGAATTGCTAGGTTGGGTTGATTTCAATGCAGGTTGTAGTTTGAAGATGTTTGGTTGGGATGAAAGGAACACTCATTTACTAGCTTAGTTTTTCCTTGTTTAGTAGATTGCTTGCTGAGTACCATGTTGTTTGGTACTCACTCTTTGCTTCTACACTTGCGTAGGTTTCGACACCAGATCCATGTGATTGCTTTTCTTCTAGTTACATTGAGGTTTTCTGAGGATACATTGAGGGATAGTTGCTTGTCATCCTGGCAGACCCTTTTGTTCCTTACTTTATGTTTTGTTCTATTCGAGAAACAAAGACATTGAGACTTGTACTTATCTTTCAATTATGTATTAATATATTAGTGGCTTGTACACATAACAACCAGGTTTTTGGGTAATATTAGAATGACTAATTTTGCCGCTAGTATGATTATTCTTGTTTTACTTTCTGCATTTCATTTGTATTATTGGATTTGAGTACGTTTTTTTTGGGCCGTGACAAAAAGGCTTGATATACCCCTTAACAATGCGAATTAAAGTTGATATACCAACTCATTAAAAAAGCTAGCACACATATACTCCTACATTTAAAATGAGCAGATATACCCTTTTCGACCAAAGTAACTAAACAATTAAGTAATTTCTTGCATTTCTAGTAAAATAAAATCTATTGAGTGGTGTATTTGACCCATTCTCAAAAAGCTCAAGGGTATATCTGATCTAGTATACAATGCAATTTTTTCCTATATATTTTTTAAAAAAAACAGGCTATATGAGGACAAATTCCAAATACCACAAACATCAAATGCTATAAATGCCCCCAAATTCTCTAATGAAGGAGGAAAAATAACTAAAAATTAAAGATAACATAGGAAAATTAAAGCATCTTACATGAGAATTAATAAGGAATAAAGTTGTAGAAATCTTACTTGTATAGGCTGACTTGATATAGGAGTGGGTGCTAGTATGATCTTTGTGTTATCGAGTTGGTTTTGTAGAACCTGTCAACAATACATATATTTTTAAATCATTTAAAAAGAAAAATGTAAAAAAATGATTCTATATTGTACCAATTCTCATCTTTTGACTCATTAAATAAATGAACGAAATAAAGAGTGGTTTTATCAAATTTCTTAAACTCTTTTGCTTTCTCAAATTGTGAATACTAAAAATTTTTAGCAGTTAGCAATGATTAAGAAACAATCAGGTAAATTTTTTTAAGGAAAACATAATAATGAATGAAATAGTTTTTTAAAAACTTATAATAAGAACTTCTCTATCTTCGAAAAAAATATCAAAAACCTAACCCAAAAATTGCTCAAATGATTCATGCATCTCAAATAACAAATAAAAAAATATTGAGCGAGGATCTTAATTAGACAATAACGTACCACAACTTGAGCACTACTAATTACTAAAACATACGAAACAATTTTGCGACAAGTGTTCAGTTTAAGATTTGAGGAAGCCATGTATATATGAAGATGTAAAGAAATAAAATTTATTCGACAAAAATCTCAAGAATGAGAAGTGAGAAGAATATGGCTTGAGGGATGAAATATCGAAGTGTATATAAAGATAAAAAATATTTTTTAATACAAATACGGTTACAATTAATATGATCATTTCTGTTGAATATGCTCTTTTGAAAATATGATATTTGTATTCTCCATATTTGGACTTATTTTATGTAGCACCCCAAAAAATTCTATGTTAAGACACGAACCATTCTTCATTTGTGTATAAGGTTTTATTGGGTGATTATTAAATTGTTCTTAGATGTTAAGGTCAATTCTTTAGTGTGGAAATGATTTTGGATATGAATAAAGGTCACAAGAGTTCCCTAACACAAAGTTGAGTTGAAAGTTTCCTTACCGATTAAGTTTTGATATAAGATTCTACTTAGGTCAACTTCAAACGATTATATCTTTCTGCACATAATGAAATATGTGGCCCATAAACTGTCAAATTAAAGGTCTATGAGTCCTCTTTCCTACGCCACCAAGTTTTCCTAATTTTGAGTTTGGATTAAGAGGTTATAAGCATTTTACCAAAACACTCCACAACAGAGTTAGGAACTATATAACCTCTTAATCCAACAGAGTTGGGGTCCAATTCAATATGAATTCTATAGATTGGATATATGACACATAGAAACTTCTACGGGGCATTGTTTTTACCCGTAGAATTAAATTTTGAGCTTTAAAATTCAATATTAATTCCATGGATGGGATCTACTGTCCATTGAAAAAACAACAAACTATAGATGCCCTCGTGAAAGGTTTTCACAAGCTTTTTAAGTAGGGTTTCTTTTGTCTTTTTCAACTTTTCCTAAGCCCAAGCCATGACATTTTAACATCAATTAGGAGAATATATTCCATCAAGTACTCAATTTTCTTTTTATTTTATGCTCTCATCTCCCAAACTCAAAAACAAAACCGCATGGAAGACAAAAGTTAGGGTTTCAAGGCTTCCAATCAAGTTCTTCAAGAACTTTACTTTTCCAAGTATGTAAGGCTATTCATAGTGTTGGACAAAGTTCTTTCTCACACCCTACATCTAAATTCAATTAGTATGAGTTAAATCTAGTTTCTACACAAAGTTCTTTGATTTTTCCAGAATTTGAATTGTGATCTTATTCTGATCTTTGATTTCTTAATTATGAGATTATGGTATTCTATTCATTGAGATCCTTAAATTGTTGTTCATGCTTATATTTTCACATGAACCCTAATAAATGAGATTTTGTTGAAAGCTTTTGTTTGATTATTTCCATGCATTGATTTGGGAATTTAAAGTGAGTCAAATTATATTTTTAAAATATTATTTTGAGAAGACTTTTAAGGGGAATGTTATGGCCCCAAATGTATTATTTTTACATTGAGAAAGAAAGTATTGTTCAAAGTAAAATATAAAGAGTTTTATAGAAGCATTTCAGTCAGATAAAGAGAAGTTTTATCACCCTTAAAGAGGGTATTATTTTCACATTGAAAAGACAGCACTATTTACAAAAAGATATAAAGAGTTTTTTAGAGTTTTCATAAATATTGAGTACAGAGTAGTAACCTCTTAAAGAGGCCCGTTTGAGAACTTATCTCAGACCAGAGAGTATTTTTACTTTATATATATATATATATATATAAATTAGGAGTAGTATTGAATGCCGATATAAAGAAGAATTTAGACAACTAAAATTCTCCATAAATGTAACACCCCAAGCTTCCAAAGGATTTTAAAATGCAGAACTCACCTGAAGATAGTGACCTACGGAGGCCACCTAAGGGCCGTAGATGGATTGACGGGCTGTGGGAGGGAACCGTCAATGGAGCTGTGAAATTTCAGGTTTTCCAAGATTCTAAACTTTGATTGACGGAATAGTAGGACGGCTCGTAGTCCAGTTGACGGGCCGCAGATGGGTTCCGTAGATGCCTTCAAGACTTAGCCAAATTTTCAGCCTAAAATGAACTTTCTGAATCAATTGACGGAAGAACAGGACGGTCCGTCAATTGATGTACGGACCGTAGATCCTGTCCGTTGATTGGCCCCGATAGTTTTAAATTAAGGGCTTTTTGGTCTTTTCCCTAATTGTTTACCTATTAAGCTAAGTCGGTTATACCCTTAATCTAAGACCTATAAAAAATTTCTAAGCCTAATTCCTTTCATTCTAATTCATTCCAAAACTCTCCTCTCTCAACTCTCAAAGAATAAGAAGAAGCTTGAATCCTCCATTGAAGACCTTCAATCTTCTCCAATTTCTTGTGGATTGCTTTGAGGTATGATAGTGTTCACCATTAGAAGTCTTTTCCTCCAATGGGCCCTTCCTTTTCTTCATGTTTTTCAATGGTTTACTCTAACCCAATTGAATTAGGGTTTGTGATCAATCACTGTGCGTTCTTCAATTATGATTCCAATTATTGATTTTATGATTCCTAGTGCACAATTTAGCGTGATAAAGTAATTTAGTGCACGAATTAGCATGAATTACATGATTTGATGTAAATATTGCATGAACCACCATGATCCCAAGCTAATTATCCCCAATTTGATAATCTATGCTTTGATTGTTGGGTTGAGTTATGATTTGATGAAGTTTATGAATTCTCTATGAAATCAAGCATGAATTATGAATGAATTGAGGATAATCTTATTAATTTAGCATGATCAAGTCAAAAGCATGATTTTCCTCTAGTTTTTGAGTTCCTTCAAGTATGGATAAATTGCCTTAATTATGGCTTTCTAAGAATGAGCTTGCATTGAGTTGCATGATATGAGTTGAACTTGCATGAACCCATATGAACTCTATGAACTATGAAATATGAGCATGATGAATTAAGGGTGCTTGAGAGTAATGTACTAAAGTTATGATACGATAACGCTATGGTTGAGTTGTGAAAGGTTTTCTCACGTAATTCTCCCATTATGATAAAAGAAGAACAAAGAGGCGATTACCCATGTTCTTAAGGAGCTATTCTAATGACGTAAGGTTGGACAAGGTCAATGGAAGATGAACGTCTATAAGCATGATTTTAGATTGAATTGGTAACCCTAGTTGTACCTTTTCATGTTTAATGATATAAATATGTTAATGACTAATCCGTGGGAATTATGCTTAGCACCGAGTGGATATTGAGATTGAAGCCCTCTCGTTAGTAGAGGCCGGGTCTTCTAGTGAAAGCTCTCCCGTTAGTAGAGGCCAGGTTTTCTAGATGGAGCTCTCGCATTAGTTGAGGCCGAGTCTCCTAAAGCAATCTCTATCCCATAAACTATGTTGCCACCATAGGATGTTGTCTTTAAGTAGACATTAACTAGTAGATCCACCTAAGCTAAGAAGTTCATAGTATTACCTTTTCAAGTAGGACACCCCTTTTCGGCGTGGAGTAGACACCGGATTCCGTGTTGATAGCTCACATGGTCTTACATGTCGGTTAAGGCTTTTCCCCTCTAGTTAATGAATAAGTGTTCTCATAATGAAGTAAAGAAAAGAAGAAAGATGATTTATCTTGCTTTGGCCTTGATATATGCTTTATGTTTCATGTTTCTCATGTTCATCATGTTTTTAGCTTGGCCATTGCATGTCAGGAATATGTCTCTCTCACTACCATGACTTATGTGTTTATGTGCATTGTTATCATACTTAGTACTTAATTGTGCTAATGCATACTCTTGCCTACATTAACTTCTTTGGTGTAGGACGTGGCGATTCACCTTCCACTCGTGGCTAGAGCATTGACTTAGAGTTGAGAAGAAGACTTGGTTAGTCCTCATCTATCCAAGGACATAGCCTTGTTGGATTTTACGTTTTATGTCTTTCCTTATGTTGGATATTGTATTGGGCTGCGTCCCTATCACTTTTATCCGTAATCTATTATATTAGAAGGCTTTGAGACATGAGTTGTAGACTTCCGCTTTTTGGGTAAAGCTTTGATATAAAATGCTCTTCTGAACTCTTATTTCTCTATTATCTTATATGTTATGTTTTCTAAGGGCTTCTATGAGGCCTCTAGGGTCTTGTACGCCGTGTTACATCTAGGGGCTACCTTGGGTCGTGAAAAACTTTGTATTCAGAGCGCAAGGTTTTAGAAAGATCCTAGGATGTCTCATAAACCGCGTCAAGTAGAGTCTTGTTCATGAGTTTGAAGCGCGCCACATTTATGAATGAGAGGCTATAAGACGTTTAAGAAATTCCACTTTCTTCATTACTCTTAAGTCGTGCCATAGAGTTTAACTCTACATATGTCTCTCCTAATCCCTATCCTACGCATTTCAGGATATGGCGATCCGAAGAGCTTACGCTAGAAGAAACATGGGAGAGAATGTGGAACAAGAAGCTCCTCCTCAAGCTCCTGAAGTTCCGGCCGACCCTTTGGTGGAACAAGTGACTAATGCGGAGTTTAGGGCTGCTTTTCAAGTGTTGGCTCAAGCCGTGATGACTCAAGCCAATAGAGAGGTTGTGGCTCCCGTGAACCCAAATGTGGGTTCGACGGCATCTAGAGTGAGGGGCTTTACGAAGATGAATCCTCCGAAATTCCATTTCTCTAAGGTTGAGGAAGATACTCAAGAATTCATTGATGAAGTGTACAAGGTATTGACAATCATGGGTGTGATGCCGGAAGAAAAGGCGGAGTTGGCCGCTTATCAAATCAAGGGTGTTGCCCAAATTTGGTTCAATCAATGGAAGAGTGAGAGGGCAGTTAATGAGGGTCCTCTTGATTGGGAGAGATTCAACGTTGCTTTCCTTGATAGGTTCTTCCCTCTTGAAAAGAGAGAGGCTAAGGTGCTTGAGTTTATCAACCTTCGACAAGGAAATATGAGTGTGAAAGAATATGCATTGAAGTTCACACAATTGGCTAGATATGCTCCGTTCATAGTTGCCGACCCTAGCGCAAGAATGAGCAAATTTGTGTTGTGAGTGTCCGATATGTTGGTGAAAGAGTGTTGCACCGCCATGCTTGTGCATGACATGGATATTTCTCGCCTCATGGTTTATGCCGAACAAATTGAAGAAGAAAAGCTTAAGGAAAGGTCTAGGGAGACCAAGAGGGCTAGGACCGGTGATGGTAACTATTCGCATATAAGGTCCGATGAACATGGTCGTCCTAGATTTCAACCAAGGTTCTCTAACCAAGGCTCATCCAATGCTCTTCCGAAGTCCAATAATGATAGGGTGTCTAACCCCAAGTCTCAAGGAGGGTATAATGGTGATTCTTTATTGGCTTCTTGTGCCAAGAGTGGGAAAAAACATGAAGGTAGATGTCTAGACGGTACAGATGGTTGTTATAATTGTGGCAAGAGTGGTCACAAGATGAGGGATTGTCTATCTCTCACGGCCAAGGGAAGAGAGAATAAGCAAGCTCCACCTAGAGGATTAGGTTCAAATGCTCAGAAGTAAAACCAATTTTATTCACTTCAGGCTCGTCATGAGCAAGAGAGCTCTCCCGATGTGGTTACCAGTATGTTAAGAGTTTTCCATTATTATGTTTATGCTTTGCTTGATCCCGGTGCTACCTTGTATTTTGTGACGCCATGTGTGGATACGAGGTTTGATGTTGTTTCGGATGGGTCACTAGACCCTTTTCGTGTTTCTACTCCGATTGGAGAATCTATCTTGGCTAAGAGAGTTTATAGTTGTACCTTTTCATGTTTAATGATATAAATATGTTAATGACTAATCCGTGGGAATTATGCTTAGCACCGAGTGGATATTGAGATTGAAGCCCTCTCGTTAGTAGAGGCCGGGTCTTCTAGTGAAAGCTGTCCCGTTAGTAGAGGCCGAGTTTTCTAGATAGAGCTCTCCCGTTAGTGGTGGCCGAGTCTCCTAAAGCAATCTCTATCCCATAAACTATGTTGCCACCATAGGATGTTGTTTTTAAGTAGAGATTAGCTAGTGGTTCCACCTAAGCTAAGAAGTTCATGGTCTTACCTTGGCAAGTAGGACACCCATATTCGGTGTGGGGTAGACACCAGATTCCGTGTTGATAGCTCACATGGTCTTACATGTCGGTTAAGGCTTCTCCCCACAAGTTAATGAATAAGTGTTCTCATAATGAAGTAAAGAAAAGAAGAAAGATGATTTAGCTTGCTTTGGCCTTGATATATGCTTTATGTTTCATGTTTCTCATGTTTATCCTGTTTTTAGCTTGGTCGTTGGATGTCATTATTATGTCTCTCTCTCTAGCATGACTTATGTGTTTATGTGCATTGCTATCATACATAGTACTTAATTGTGTTAATGCATAATCTTGCCTACATTAACTTCTTTGGTGTAGGACGTGGAGATTCACCTTCCACTCGTGGCTAGAGCATTGCCTTAGAGTTGAGAAGAAGACTTGGTGAGTCCTCATCCATCCGAGGATATAGCCTTGTTGGATTTTACATTTTATGTCTTTCCTTATGTTGGATATTGTATTGGGCTGCATCCCTATCATTTTTATCAGTATTCTATGATATTAGAAGGCTTTGAGACATGAGTTGTAGACTTCCGCTGTTTGGGGTAAAGCTTTGATAAAAAATGCTCTTTTGAACTTTTATTTCTCTATTATCTTGTATTATATGTATGTTAAGGGCTTGTATGAGGTCTCTCGGGGTCTTGTATGCCGTGTTACATCTAGGGGCTACCCTGGGTCGTTATAATAAATCACGTAGCTAGCATGAATTAGGATCATACCGACTTTCGGGCGACTCATCACTACCTTTGAGCAGACCATTTAGTGGATCCATAAGTTAAAGTTGTTCTAAACTCCGGCAAGTACATGACAGTTCTTGCAGGGTGGGTGGGACATTGTATCCTCACGAGGCTCATAGTGATGGTTGTATGTTTGAGAAACTCCTTAGTAAAGTAAAGTAAGTATATTTCTATACTTACATATATATATATAATGAGTTTTATCCTGATTTATACTATATTTCAGTTGATTTATGTAACACCTCGGATTTTAGAAAAGGAAAAGAAACATTTTTTGGATACTGTTTGGATTTTACGGTTCCAGTCTATGGGCCGTAGAAGATTCTAAGGACCGTAGAGGGATCCGTAGAAAGTGGGTAGAGTTTTTGGAATAATCAAGTTTCAAAAGTTAAGTCTATGATTGACCAAGACGGTCTATCAAATTTTCTACGGGCCGTAGGAATGTGTCGTAGAAAGATCCAGACTTAGTGAAATTTTAAGGCCAAAGTTGAGTTTTATGGTTGGGGTCTACGGACTGTAAGAAGTTCTACGGGCCGTAGACAGGTCTCATCAAAGTTGGTCAAAATTTGGGGCTTATGAACTTCTCTACAATTGACTAGTACAGTCCGTAGGAAACCCTACGAACCATAGGTCCAAACCGTAGAAGAGTCCGGCTGTTATTTTTAAGGGGTTTTGGGTCTTTTCCCTATGTGCTTAATACTAAAGCTATGTCATTTTTACCCCTATTCTAATCCCCATATAAGTATTTTAAGTTCTGAAACTACCCATTATAAAATCATTCTCCTAATTCCAAAATCCCAACTATATTAATCCTCTCCAATTCACTCTCAATCTATGGAAGAAGAAGCTAGGGTTTCAAGGTCAAGTCTCAATTTCACCATATCATTTGGGCTTTGATCATCAAGGTATGTTAGTATTCACTAATGGAGTCCTTTCCTCCATTAGATCCCCAAAGATCTCAATTTTCCAAGTTAAACTCCATTGATCAAAGTTAGGATTTTCTCCAATCTTCATTTATTCTTTTCAATTATGATTCAATTGCCTATTTTCTATCTTCTAATGCATGAATTGAAGTATTTACATGATTTTGAGTTGAATTCATATGAAACCATGCATGATCCATGATTTTTACTATGAACACGTGATAAAGCCTATGAACTATGAACTATGATTTTATGAGGATATGTATGCTTTTATGAGATTGATGTTTATGACTTTAGGACGCTTTTAGATGAAAGTAACAATGAAATTGTGAAAGGTTTTTCACATATTAATATGATTGTGAAAGGATTTCTCACCTAAGGATTCATATGGTTCAAAGGTTTTCTAACCTAATTTGAATAAAGATTTAAGGAGCTTCCTAAATAACTTTCAATTGGATTGGTAACTTAATTGTGTCTTTTCATGGATGATAAAATGAATGTGATTAATGACTTTTCTGTGGGATTTTTCTTGGTATCGAGAGGATATTGAGATGGAGGCTCTCTCGTTAGTAGAGGTCGGGTCTCTAGTAGCAATCTCATTGTCCCTAACTAAGTGCCCCCATAGGATGTCTTAGCTACTCGATCTAGGTAAGCTAGAAGATTAAGGTTGTTGCCTTGGCAAGTAATGACATCTCTTTTCGATGTGGGATAGACACTGGATTCCATATTTTAGCTCACATAGTCTATGTCGGTTAAGGGTAAACATCTCACTATAATGAACTAGGTTACTTCCGAATATCTCACAAATTGTTTATTATATGTTAAGCTTGAATTGACAATGATTATGACTTGTGTTTCTTAACCCTTTTTATCTTATGATTTAGCTTGGTCATTGCATAATATGTAATCTCCTTTTAACATGATTTCATACCTTTTATATATTGCTATCATACTTAGAACATTCCATGTACTAATGCATACTTTTGCCTACATTGTTTAACTAATGCAGGTTTGACACTCCTACCTCGCATACTTGTGGCTTGTTCATCTCATCGACAATTTGAAGATCAAGGATTGGTGATTCCTCATTCTCCGAGATCTAAGACACTTTTATAGCTTCTCATACTCTCAGTTTCACAAATTTTTACGTGGTGTATGGATTATGTCTCAACCACTTCTATTGATACATTAGATGGCTGGTTGAGACTATGTTAGATTTTCACTTTGTCAAACTCTTTTGATATGAAAATGCTACTTTTGAAATCTTTATTTCTATTATATTGTATGATGTATACTAAGTGGTTTTTGTAGAGACTTTCAAGGTTCAATATGCCATGCTACAACTAGGGTATACTTTAGGTCGTGATAAACTTGGTATTCAGAGCACAAGTTTTAGAAAGGTCCTAGGATATCTCAAAAGCCACGTCTAGTAGAGTCTTGTTCATGAGTGTGAAGGGTGACACATTTATGAGTATGAGGCTATAAGATGTTTAAGAAATTTCACTTCTTTCATTACTCTAAAGTTGTGCCACATACTCTATCTTTATAAAGATCCTTGTCTTAAATCATGTTTGATCTTTTTTAGGATATGGCCCCTAGAAGAGCTTACGTGAGAAGGAATGTGAATGAGAATATGGAACAATATGCTCCACAAGTTTCGGACGACCCTTTGGTTGAGACAGTGAGTGTACATAGAAGTGGACTATACATAGTATCCATAAAAGTGGTTCAACAGTTTTTAAGCAGGGTAAGTTTAATCTTTTCCCACCCTTTCAAAGCCTAACCCAGACTTTTTCAAACTTAATTAAGGCTGTAAACAGTACTATTCGACCCTAACACCCGGAAAATCATTCCCAAGACTTTGAGCAAGGATCCAAGAGGAGTAAGCTAGGGTTTTCTAGCGTTCTTCAAGTTTCTCTAAGAACTTTGTTTTTTTCCAAGTATGTAAGGTTATTCATAGTGTTGGAATAAGTTCTTCCTAATGCCCTACATCTAATTCAATCAGTAAAGAGATAAATCTAGTGTTCTACCAAAAGTTCCATGAGTTTCCACATTGTGTTGTGTTTCATTTTTTTGAGTTCAGATTCTTGAGTATTGTGATCAAGCTACTTTATACATTTTATATTTTAAGTTCTGGTTCATGGTTTATATTATTATGTGAACCCTAGTTGGTGAGTTTTGTTGAAAGTTTTTGCATAAGTATTCCTATGCATTGACTTTTAGAATTAAAAGTGGGTCCAAGTAGAAGTTTTAAAATATCTTTTGAGAAGCATTTAAGGGAAAACTAATGTTCCAAAATGTATTATTTTATACTTAGAAAGAAATTATTATTTCTAGAAAAGCATAAACAGGTTTCAGAAGCATTTCAGATAGATAAATAAAAGTTCAGTTGCACCTCAAAGAGGGTCTTCTGAGTATTAACTCAACCTAGAGAGTACTTTTATTTGAGCACCTACAGTTATATTTTGGGAGTTGTATTGAACACCGATTTTGCTAAGAGCTCATATGACTCAAACCTCATAAACTACGTGGCCAGCGTAGGATAGGACAATACCAAAATTTGGGCAACTTCAAACTGCCTCTGAGAAGGCCTATTAGATGGATCCATAAGTTAATGTTGCGTCCTATACTCTGGCAAGTTATACAGTTGCGCTGGCAACGTGGGTAAGATATTCTATCATCACAAGGCTCATAGTGATTGTTGTTGGTTAGAGAAACTCCCCAGTAAAGTAAAGTAAATTATTTATATATTTATACATTTTAGTATTTACTATTATTGTAGCAAGAGTTTAAATGGTTTTCATCAAGATCCCTATTGTACTTCAGTGGAGTTACTTCCAGTCCTTCAGTTTAGTATTTGTTTCATTCATCCTTATTACATACCGTATATTCCATGTACTGATGCCATTCAACTTGCATTTTTTTATGATGTAGATACATGTATTCAGGATCATCAATAGGTGCTTCGTTGACATCACATCTTCCACCCGTCAGCTTTTGATAAGGTTTCCTTGCTTTCAGAGGGCTCCAATTTATTTCTTAGTAGTAGTAGTGTTTTGAAGTGTCGTGGGTATTGTGTCAACACATATCTTCTGACATTAGAGGTTTCATAGATAGGAAGAGTTAGAGAGTCTTTCAGTATTTTTTGCATATGTGTTGCTAAAATTTAGTATTATATTCAATACTTCAACACTATTAGATTCAAGATCTGTTTAAAGTATTTTTTTCAGACTTTGATGCAAGTGTATACTTGAGTTAGCCTTTCACTAAGTAGTCAGCTAGGCCAAGGGGTCGCTTGGGGACCAACAATCATTTCCAAGTGATGGCTACATCTAGGGTGTAGGCTCGGGGCATGACAATTGTTTTGTTCATGGATGGAGATTTTAGCTACAGATTTAGACCGAGTCTTTGGTTTCAATGGGCCGCTCCTTCTTGAGTATAGCTGACCATTATCAAACTATGGAAGACCTCCATCGTGAGGCCCATGGGCAGCAACAAGAGGGATCGACATCAGGGTAGCCACAGTGGATCTCATTGAAGAGGAAGGTACTCTATGATAGGTCTAAACGACAGTTTCAGCAAGGTCAGTCTAGCTGGCTTGTTCAGGCCTCACTTAAATCTTCGAAGGGTGATTCCTACAGCTTGGGTGATTATTTTATGGGTCAGTGTCAGTGGGGTTCACAATTGGTTGCTTCAGCCCTTGGTAGTCGTTACTTTGTAGGCCAATCATCACATGGTTTCTATGAATGTGGGGAGCATGATCATTAGTCTAGGGAATTTCCTTAACGAGGGATGATTGCACCTGCCTGACATCCAACTAGACCAGTTGTAGTGGTAGAACCTTCAACTGGAGGCAGTGCCCAAGGTCAAGACCGGCGTGGCATTCATCAGGGATCATGGGGTGGACCCCGGGGAGAAAGGTCTGGTGGTAGGACTTATGCTCAGTTTAGAGGCGAAAATGCCCATCCATATGCCACTTTAAAGAGGGTTGAGGCTATGGCATCACACGTTATTATCACACGTGCAACTCTTTTATGTCATCATCCCACCTCAGCATTATTTGATTTGGACTCTACTCTTTCATATATATATCTGTGTGTGTGTGTGTGTGAATTATGCTTTGCATTTGAGTTTGAGTTTGAAGCCCTTTTGTGCGTCGTTGTGTGTTTCAGCCCTGGTGCATGAGTCTTTAGTAGTTG
This sequence comes from Solanum appendiculatum, assembly GCA_018342035.1. Classification (NCBI taxonomy): domain Eukaryota; kingdom Viridiplantae; phylum Streptophyta; class Magnoliopsida; order Solanales; family Solanaceae; genus Solanum; species Solanum appendiculatum. Next base: position 491,157 of record JAGDQO010000635.1, on the reverse strand, counting down.
ATTAGGTTTTCCGATCTTATTTAGTGACTATCCAGGGGCGTGACACCCAGGTGGAACATATATTGTTTGAACTATTGGATTTTGATGTGATTTTTGGCATGGACAGGAAATCCACTTACCGTGTGGTGTTGGATTATTTTTCCAAGACTTTTACCTTAGCCATGCCTAGTATTTATTCGGTGGTGTATTCGGATGGTGGTTGGGGTTATGTCTTTTATTCTAGCTCTGAGATTAATGGCTAGAAGGTGTCGAGCTTATTTGTTTTATGTGTTCGTTCTGAGTACGGAGGTTTCTTCTATTGATTTAGTTCCTGTTTTTCATGAGTTGTGGATGTTTTACCTACTAACTTACCGAGCCTTCCCCCGGAGCATGATATTGACTTTCTATTGACTTTGAGGCGGGCACTCATCCTATATCTATTCCGCCTTACGGTATGGGCCCCGCAAAGCTCAAGGAGCTTAGTGTTCAACTTCAGGATCTCTTGGGTAAGGAAATCATTCATCCTAAATGCAAGCTGACCTCTAGAGATTGATTTCTTTAAGATATTATTTTTATGAAAAGACCTCGGGAATTCTAGTTTTTCTTATTTCTTACAATTTATTTTTTCGCAATCTGACCTATGGTGGCCGGGTTTTAAAACGAAAAATAAATTTGAGTAATATGATTTTTTCAAAAAAATTCAATGAAAACATGGCTTGGGTAAGTTAGAGATTAGGTGATTGAATTTATTTCATTTGGGTTGGAGTAAAACATAGGACCTGTAATAAAATAGCACATAGAATTTATATAATTTTAATGCAGTGTTGACAATTAGTCAAATGATATGCCTGAGCCTAAAATATAAGCAGAGGGGTATTTCTAAAAAAAATTATAAGGATCAAAAGTATATTTAGACCTTTTGTGATAATCTAGGTCCAATTTCGACCCTTTTCTTGATAAACTAACATCTCTATGAAGTCAATGATTAAAGGAATTTTTGTCAAAAGTGAAAATTTATGTCCTTATTACGAATATTTTTAAAAAATAAGTTTTTCTTGTCTTAAAGTTTTCCGCCAATAGAAAGATACGAGTTCTAAGGTACATAGACATAAATAGAAAAGCATATGTTAATTGATTTTTTTATATCAATATAAAACTAAATCGGAAACAAACATTAAACTGATTTTTTATATCAAGATGAAACTAATCAATTGTTCAATATATAGGATCTAAATTGGACTTAGTAAACAAAGAAAAATATTCATGTTTTATCGGTTACAAACAAAAGTAAATAACAATAAATGTGTAAGTACTAATTAAAGAACTCTTGAGAGCTTGTCAAATGTATTTGCTAAGGGTTTATCTAGAGATCTTTATAATGTGAATAACATATAGCCTACTCTTTGTTTTTTGTAAGCTTAAAATCAATTTTTCTTTGTCGTCGTCTTGTTCACCATTTTCTTCATCAATGAGAATATTATGTGTCATCAAACAATTTCGTTTTCATTGATATTTCCATGCACTATTTTGTCTTCTTCATTTTGTGAATGGAACCCATAATCTGTAAAAGAAAATTGTTTGTCAAATTCATCAAAGTTTCAACAAACTTAGATGCTTACATTTGTAAATGCAATGACCAAGTGATAGAAAATTAAGGCTCATGAATATAAACAAATGTACCTCATTAAATATTATGAGCTGCGACTTTTATGTTTAGCAACAAAAGTTGTGTGTCGCGAATATGTATTTTATTCATTTGTCTAATTTTTATAATTACTATTATTAATAGTTGTCTTAACATGAGTTACTTTGTTGTTGTGTATGTCATTCATGTTCATAAGTTTGTTCCATGCATCATCGAGAAATTTATGAGTATCACTCTTGTCTTGATTCTCGTGTCCATTTCTTTTGTGTTTCTTTGCTGCAGCTTCTCTGTCCGGGATTGAAGATTCTTATTTTCTATTCTTTGATTTCATTTCTATAACTCCAACCTTAAAATTTAACAAGAATTTTTTGTAAAAATAATAAAATTTTCATGGTGCCTGAACATGAGGGTTAAAGTTACCATTGTGTAACTAGGGGTAATAGTGAAGTTCAAGCTATGAAAACAATTTCTTGTACAAATAATTAAAGGCAAGAGTACATACATAAGATCCAATGTGGTTAACCCTTTCCCCTACCCCTAATATTTATAAAATATTTCTTTTTGTTAGTAGTGATTTTTAAAAGGTAATTCTGGAATGTAGTAAATTAATTTGTGTTTGTCTAATCAATTTGAAAAAAATACTTTTATCAATATTAGAGAAAAATTTGGTGCTCGGCTAAACTTTCAAAAGGTATGAAGCTACTTATTTAGCTTAATTTTGAAAAATCATAACTACTATACTCTATAAAAAAAACCTTGTTTTTTCTTCATAGTTTGACCACACTTCAACTCTCTAAATATATAAACTTTGTTGTTTAGTAAGATGACTAAAATGACTATCATTATCAAAGAAAAGCCATATAATGTAACAACTTACCATTGACTCGATTACTGCATTGGTGTCTTTCTGAACATCTACTTTCATGTTTTCAAAACCTTGGAAGATATAACTTCTTACATCCCCAGTAGATCGACACATACTACGTTTGCTCTCATGTAAGTAAAATTGCAATCCAAGAAATTTTTTCTTAATTTCAATATACAAATTACGTTACAAAGAAATTAAAATCACATTATCACAAAATATATAATAATAAAAATCACAAGAAACACGTTTGATAATTTTGGATACATACAAAACAAACGATACCTTAATTATTATTGTTTTAAAGGCAGAAGAAAAGGGAAATTGAGTGAAACTAAATCATAATTTGCTTGCAAATGACTATCACTAAATCCCAATTGTCAACTATGACATAAAAAAATACATGTCGATGGTTCATCTAAAACCTACCTTCTAAAAAATAAATATTGATAGATAATTATTAGTGTACTATAGTAAAGTAGTAAGGATCGATATTCCGATAAAAGGAAAAAAATATAAAAGAACTTATATTACTGTTTCACATTTTCCATTTTGACATTGTATCCTTTCAGCTTTCCATCCATGTAGCATATCATTATATTTGTGATTAAGTCCGTAGGGATCACTTGCCTCGTCTTCATTCTATTATTTGAGTCCATAAGGAATATTAAAATAGTTAGGCCTCTCCATATACTAAACATCTGATTTACAACCTGTTACTATAATGACAATTTTTTGAACTGATTTTTCATGTTATGCTATATTATACGTCTTTTTTTACAATATTTTACTATAGTAGTAATAAAATAGTCAGATCAATGAAGCTACTATAGAAATGTTTAACAATATTAATGTCTTTTACATAGAAATAATCTTAGTAATCCAATGTACTAACCATTTTAAGTTTAATGGTGTAAAGGTTTGTTGCACCTTTAGAAGGTGCAATTACAAAGTCAACAAAAGTATTTGCTTTGACTTTGGTAGTAACTAGACTTCTCTTCTTCCTAACCAATTTTTGGGGTGCTATCTTGTTGCAACATCATTCTGTAAATAAGAAAATATGTTAAAGTTTTATTACTATAAATGAAAAAAATGAGAATCTATAGTTAAATTATTTTAAAATATATAAATATATCATTTTTTAAAAGTAGAAGTAACAATCATGGTTATATCAATCGAAGTAAGGGAGAAAGATTCTTTCTTAACAAAAAACTAAGAGAATTGAATGGCATGGTAGAATTGTTATAAAGTTCAAGTGTGTCAATATTCAGTTCTTTTTACACCTATAAATTTTCTTTTTCATTTCTAATAAAAGACACTGCAAATCTCCACCTGACTTTGACAATCAAGTTTATGAAAACTAAAGAACTTTTAAACACAATTTATTCTCAATAATCAATAAAAAAAAGACCATATTTATAAGAAAACTATTCTATATGCTTGAAGAATTTCTTCTTTTGAAAAAATAAATATGAGAAAACATTAATCTCCCTCCATTGATTTAATATTTAATGTAAGAAAATTAAAACCAATTAGTATTTGATAAGATTCCGCCAAATGTTCTATCATACTCAATAGTTGGCTCACTAGGTGAAAATATATACAATATTTTTTTATAAATATTTAAAGAGAAAATCAACTGTTAGAAGTATCGAATATTTAATTTTTTTATTTTGAAATAATTTATAAATAAACCATTTTGAGAAAACTTTACATATATTAAAATAGTAGTTTATTAGATTATCTATTAATTTGATTCTTTTAATTTTGCATTTGTATTAAAATTGATTCCATGATATACATTTAGATGAGAATGAACATTTTTTAAAATGATTACAAAATAGTATTTCCAACATCAAATAAATATAAAATTTAGGTTAAAAGACTTGATATGCCCCTCAACTTTGCGAATTAATATTGATATATCCCCTCTTTGAAAAACAAGCACACATATACTCCTACCTTTACACAAATGAGTAGATATAGCATTTTTGACTGAAGTAACTAAAAGAATAAAAAAATCTAGCATTTCTAGTAAAATAAAATCTATAGAGGGGTGTATTTGACCCATTCTCATAGAGCTCAAGGGTATGTCTGATCTAGTATACACCGTAATTTTTTCCTATATAATGTTTTTGTTAAAAGGACTATATGAGGACAAAGTCCAAATGCCTCAATCATCAAATGTTATTAAATGCCCCCAAATTTTCTATCGGAGAAGGAAAATAACTAGAAATTAAAGATAACATAAGAAAATTAAAGCATCTATCATGAGAAAAAAATAAGGAATAAAATTGTAGAAATCTTACTTGTATTGACTGTCTTGATATAGGAGTGGGTGCTTGTATGAATTTTTTTGTATCGATTTGGTCTTGTAGAAAATATAAATAATACATATAATTTTTAATCATTTTAAAAGGAAAAGGAAAAAAATGATTTTTTTTGTATCAATTCCCTATTTTTGACTCATTTAAATAAATTAATGAAATAAATAGCGTTTTATCAAATTTCATAAACTCTATTCTTTTCTCGAATTGTAAATACTAAAATGTTTTTGTAATTAGCAGTAATAAAGAAACAATCAAGTAAAGAAATATCAAGGAAAACATAATAATTAATGAATAGTTTTTAAAAAAAACTATAATAAGAACTTCTGTATCTTCGAAAATCAAATATCAAAAACCTAACCCAAGAATTGCTCAAATGATTCATGCATCTCAAAAAACAAAGAAAAAAATATTGAGCGAGTATCTTAGTTAGACGGCAACGTACCACAACTTGAGCACTACTAATTATTGGCACATACGGAACTATTTCGCGACAAGTATTCATTTCAAGGTTTGAAGAAGCCATGTGTATATGAAGATGTAAAGAAATAAAATTTATTCAATTAAAATATCAAGAATGAGAGGTGAGAAGAATATGGCTTGAGGGATGAAATATCTATGCGTATATATAGATGACCAAAATAGGAAGAAAGAAAATATTATTAAATACAGATGAGGTTACAATTAATATAATCATTTATGTTGAATATGCTCTTTTGAAAATGTGATGATTGTATTCCCCATATTTGAACTTTTTAAAAAAATTGACATCTGGTCAATTTTTTATTTATTGTTTTAGCATGTAGATAATATGACAATTTAATATAATTAATGTTTTTATGTGAACTTAACTAATACGTTAAGCTACAATTTACTAGTTGTCCATTATTGAGATTATTAATAATCAAATTTTTAAAGTTGAACTTTAAGTATCTCATATGTGCTTACTTCAAAAATTCACTTTAGAGACACTATACCTTTTAGACACTTAAGCTCTAATAATTTATAGGTTAATACACACTATTTGAGTTTAATTTCACTTAAAGGCAAGTTATGAATTTGTGACATATATTTATGAAATTCATATTGGCATAGAACATATAATTTCCAATAAAATGTTTTAATACATGATTAACGCAAAACACTTTATAAAATAAGCTCGTGTTACGTCAAAGATAATATAGAAAGATATCTTCTCCTAAGTGATTTGTACAAACAATGTTCAAGTAATTCTTGGCTTAACACTATTGAGGAGAATTAATTCATTAGATTGAGATGGTTATAAACCATAAATAATTTACTCAAAATGTGAACAACTAGAATTAATTATGAAAAAATTTCAAGCCGAGCAACAACAACTTATTATCAATAGGAGGAGCTAGTCAATATTACAATTAGTACCCTAATCGAGCTTATGAACTTGAAGGGTCTATTCAGAGGTGTAGCGGGAGATGATCTAAATCAACACTTAATGAACTTATGGGAACTTGCAAGTCTTTTGAGATACCTGGAGTTAGTCAAACTATCACTCGAGGTAGGTCAGCTAGGTCAAAAGTGCTGCAATAGTGGAGAAGCCCTTCACAAACCGTCTGTAGTATCTTGCTAAACCGACGAAGCTCTGAACCTCAGTAACTGAAGTAGGCCTAGCCCGACCACGAATAGCCTCAATCTTTGCTGGATCTACCATGATGACATCTTTGAAACCCATGTGCCCCAAGAATGCTACAAACTCAAGCAAAAACTCACACTTCCAGAACTTGGTATAAAGTCGCTGATCTCTCTAAGTCTGGAGCACAATCCTTAGATGCTGCTCATGATCACTCCTGCTCCATGAGTGTACCAGAATCTCATCTATGAACACAACTATGAACAAATCAAGATACGACCTGAACACCTGCGTCATCAGGTCCATGAAGGCGGCAGGGGCATTAGTCAACCCAAAAGACATCACTAGGAACTCATAGTAGACATATCGAGTCCTAAATGCGGTCTTAGGGATCTCCGCTGCCCTAATCCTCACCTGATGGTAACTAGACCTCAAATCAATCTTTGAAAACACTGCGGTTCCCTGAAGCTGGTCGAATAGATCATCAATCCTAGGCACGGGGTAATTGTTTTTCACAGTCACCTTATTCAACTGCCTATAATCAATACACATGTGCATCGTATCATCCTTTTTCATCATAAACAGAACAGGAGCGCCCCAAGGCCTGATGAACCCCTTACCCAAGAGGTTCTGAAACTAAACATTGATCTCCCTGAGCTCTACAGGAGCCATACAATATGGTTGAATATAAATAGGCTGAGTACCCGGCTCAACCTCAATAGGAAAGTCAATATCTTGCTCTGCGTAGGTAAGTAGGTCAGAAGGAAACACATCTATAAAATCACGGATGACTAGAATGCGTTTAACTGGAGAAACCTCCCTACTCACATCACGCACATAGGCCAAATAAGACAAACACCAACGAACCACTAGCCTCCAAGCTTGAATAAAAAAGATAACACCAACCAGTATGCTTCTAATGAAGCCCTGCCACACCACTGGGGGAACACCATACATGGCTAAGGTAACGATCTTAAAGAAACTAACGATCTTAAAGAAACAATCTAAAACCACACGATAGAGAGATAACAAATCCATGCCTAGAAACACATCAAAATCAAGCATATCTAACAATATAAGGTTAGCCCGGGTGTCACGCCTTTGAATAATAACTAAGCATGATCAAAACAACTGATCCACTACTAAAGGCTCACCCAAAGGGGTCAACACACGCAACAGTGATGCCATAGGCTAAGAAGCCATACCCATACAAGAAGCATAATACACAAAGACATAAGAATAGGTAGAGCCCTGGTCAAATAAAACTGAGGTGGGCTGATGGCATAAAAGAATCGTGCCTGTGATCACATCATCGGATGCCTCAGCATCCACCCTCACTTGAGCTACATAGAAATTACCATGTCCACTTCTACGATAGCCATCATCCTACCACCTTACCTTTCTACCCAGGGATCACCCCGAATACCCTGTTGTCCACCATGATGGTCATGACCCTGAACTCAACCTCTAGCTAGAGGTGCTACTGGTGGAGCTAGAAGAGCTTGTTGTGGAGATGGAACAGTCCGTCTATGCAATGGGCAATCTCTGGCCTAGTGACCTAACTCACCACAATCAAAACAACCCGAAGATGATCTGCAAAGGGCAATCTTGTAGTTGTAGTTTCTTTGTTTTTGTTTTAAATAATTTAGATGTGGATTGACGATGCCCGATGATGGATAGAGTGATGACTTTCTTAAGGGTAAATTGTCAATTGCTTGTGAGTGTTTGATTAGTGTTGGTTGTGATGAAGTTTTAGTAGCAAACCCCGAATAGATTCATGAGGTTGCCCAATGATAGATTGGTTGATGGCTTTCTTATGGGCAAAATTGTCATCTTTTTTGGAGGTTGTGGTTTGGATGGTATTGAGAATATAGTTTTGCATGTGAATGATGTTAAGCATACCCCTCCATTTTTGAAAGTTGAACATGAATGAATGATTTTGTGACAACTCTTACAACTCTTTTGTGACTTTTTACTCGTTAGCGGTTTAAATATTTGATTTTTTTTGCACTTCAAAAGGGGAGTTAGATTTTTAACCATCTTAATTGATTTGAATTCCATGTGTGGTGACTTGTTGAATAACTCTTTGTGTTCACGTTTTTCACTTAGAACTTTCCCGGTTGTTCTTGAAATGTTGAATTTAATTGAATTTGGTTGAAAAACATTATCTTAGGTTTTCTTTGATGTTCTTAAAGTCCACTTGGCCTAAAAATCCCACATTTGACCTAAATATATCCTTAGTTATCCCCTTTGAGCCTTATCCTTTTTATTGGCAACCACATTATAAGCCTTGCCCTTTGTAGAGAAGTAACCCTCTATTGAATCCTTCCCTCTTTGCACTTGAAAATTGTGACAGTTGAGGCTAAAATCCTAAGTTGGGGGTGTTATGGAAATTTCATAGAGTGGATTCTTACCACATGAGGGCTTGATAAAAAAAGAGTTTTAGGACGGAGGAAAAAGTTTTGAAAAAAAAAAAAAGGAAGTGAATAAGGAGACTTGAATCCTCTAAAAGTTGAAAGTAGTAGCGTATGGGGCATCTAGAATGGGAATAAGAAAGGAAAAGTAAGAAAATATTGTGAAATGTGCATTAAGTTGAAAAATGAAGAGAAGTAGAAAAGTTGGTTAATGATAAGTTGTTGTGTAGTGCTTAAGGAGGGTGTAGTAACTAATACCCAAATCATATCCTAACCTTGCCCAAGCCTACAGTACAAGCTTATCAAAGTCCTTGAAGATTTCCAAACAAATGAGGTTGAGTCAATATTGATTTAAAATATGGACAAGCCTATGGTGTGACATTTGTGTTCATGAAATGTTTTGTTGTGAGTGTGAGTGTTTGCATCTTTGTCCCTTGTCTTATAAATACTTTGTGAGTATGTTGGGACATATATTTCTTTGTGAGGGCATGCAAATTGATGAGGTGGTGATACTGATGGCACCAAATTGAGTCAAGTGAGCATAGAAAGAAACTAATGAGTTGAGTCACTTCTTGAGTTTGAGTTGTTGTCACTCAATGATTCTTGTTTCTTAAAAATGTTCCATGAAAATGAGGGGATTTAGTTTGTGAAAATTTTGCATGTGGACTATTTGTTAGTACCAACCGAAGCCATTACCTTTGTGCTTAAATCAATATGGTGAAATTGATGCCTGTTGTGTGCTAGAATAAGAGCCTCTTGAGTTTTAAATTTGCTTTACATGAGGACAAGCAAAGTTTATATGTTGGGAGTGTTGATGAGTGGTGAATTTCCACTCATTTGAGGCTGTTTTCTTAGTTATTTTGGCTTTATTTAGTTTAGAGTTAGTGCTTTTAATGTGGTTTTCTTCATATTTGCAGGAAAATTAAATGGAGAGTGGATTTAGAATATATTTGAAGAACCAAGTGGAATTGGAGCAAGAAGATGTCGAATTGGAAGAAAGTAAAAAGGGCAAAAATTTACCCATCACGACCGCATGATACAGGGGTCGCGAACGTGCTGCACAAGATATTCAGATCTCGCAATCGCATGATCAGAGGTCATAATCATGTGACCCAGCGACACCTGCTCATCGTGATCGCATGAGCTAGCTGTCGTGACCGTGAAGGGTAAAGTGGTTGGCACCTGGACAGATTTTGAATTACACAAAATTGATTCCCAAAATCCTTTTTACACTCATCAGCAGTCATTGTTCATCAATGCAACATTCCATATCAGATTTTTAGGATAGTTCTTCTCTTATCTTAGCTTGAAAACTATTTTGTAGATCTTAATTTTTGGTTGAGACATTGAAGGCAAGTTGCCTCACATTTCAGTTATGGATTTGGAAATTGTGTTCTATCTTAGTATATATATTTTACCCTTCTTCATTTCCTTGTTCTTAATTGCTAGAAATGTGGGTGTAATTGTGTGTATAAAATTGGGGCTGTTGTTCTAGAAATAAACAAAGCTATTTGCATATTTGATTTTTTTCTCTATTGCTTTTATAATTCCTTGTTTAGTTGCTTGAATTCTTGAATAGGTTTAATCTAATTCTCATGTTTGAATTTATAATTTGAGAGTGCAGCTTGAATCTAGCTTTGTATCTTCACGAGTTGGTTGCAAATAGAATATGTAAAGTGGAGAATTAGGTTGATGATCATATTTAACTTTGATTCCTCAATTTGAGACCAAAAGAAGATAATTTAGGTTTATTTGGTTGAATGATAAAATTGCTATAAATATATGTTTAGATTAAGGTCTTAGATTATTTTGTGTTGATGCGATTGAGACCGAAAGGAGATATGGTAATATAACCCTTTGAGACCAAAAGGAGATTAGGGCTGACTTATGATGATCTAGCCTATCTATGATTTAATGAGAATGGATTGAATTGCAATGGATCATTGAGTGTTGATTAAATCCTGAATTTTGCAATTCCCAGACATCCCTTGCTTGATATTGTCTTGACCCCATTCTTGGTGTAGTTACAAAAATTGCATTTTATTTGATAGTTTTGTATATTGCATTTTTAGATTCATACAAGTATCCAGATAGGCTTTATAGTTTTTATTTCCGGCATATAATTCCCTGTGGGATTCGTCCCCAACTCTTAGTTGGTTATTTTTATTGACAACGATCACTTACTCTTCGAACTTGTTTTGATGGTAGTTTGAGCGTTATCAAGTCTTCATGATTTAATTGGCGGTATTATTAGATTCTTACCATTTCAAAGACTAAGGATTATGAATATAATTTACATATTTCTATTGGGAGTTTACTTAGCATCGAGTCAGACTAGTCGTGACAAATTTAGTATCTAGAGCCCAGGTTTCTAAAGAGTCCTAAGTGCCAGACAATCCGTGTTTAGTAGAGTCTTATTCTTGAGTGTGGAGCACACCATATTTATAAATAATAAGCTACGAGACATTTATGAAACTTCCTTCTAACTCTTGTTCTATGCATTTCAGAACATGCCTTAAAGAAGAGCTCCCTTGAGAAATAACTTGAATGTGGAACTCAAAGTTCCTCAAGCTCCGATCAACCCTTTGGTGGAGCAAGTGTCTCATGTGGGATTTAGGGCTAATTTTCAAGTAGCGGCCCAAGCCATGACCGCACAAGCTAATAGACAAGTCCTAGCACACGTAAACCCAAAATGGGTATGGGGGTAGAAGAGTTCGAGATGTCACGAGGATGAATCCTTTGGAGTTCCACAGTTTGAAAGTGGATGAACATCCATAAGAGTATGTTGAGGGAATTCAAAAGATTGTGAAAATTATTGGACTGACTCCGGTGGAGAAGGCGGACTTGACCGTGTAATAATTGAAAGGGGTTGCTCAAGTATGGTTTGCTCAATGGAAGGAAGAGAGGAAAATTGATGCGGGTCCCATGAATAGGGACATGTTCAAAGGACCATTTCTTGATTGGTTCTTTTCCCTTGAGATGTGAGAGGCCAAAGAGAAAAAATTTATAAACCTAAGGCAACGGAGTAAGAGTCTGAAGGAATACTATTTGAAGTTCACTCAATTGTCTATGTATGTTATGAAAATGGTTGCCCACTCTAGGGAATGAATAAGTAAGTTAGTTTCAGTCGTTTCTGAGATGGTAGTCAAGGAGTTTAGAACTGCCATGTTGATCAAGGAGATGGATATCTCAAGGTTTATGACTCATGCATAAGAAATTGAGGACGAAAAGCTTAAAGAGAACGCTAGAGAGTCAATGAAGGCAAGAGCAGATAGTGGTGATTTTTCTCACTCGACGTCCGGTGGAAGTGGTCGTTCTCAATTAAAATAGAAATTCTCTATCCCGATTTCATCTAGTGCTTCAGTTATGAGGTCCAACAAGAATAGGGTATCTATCCCTAAACCTCAGGGGAGTGCTTCTAGTGGATATAATTTTTCCACATGTCAAAGGTGTGGGAAGAACCATCTGGGAGATTGCTTAGCCTATTCTGGTGCATGTTTTAGTTGTGGTAAGACTAGACATAGATTGAGGGATTGTCCTTCCTAGTTTATAAAAGATGGAGATACTCGTCGTCAGACTTAGCCTAGTGCTTCTTCAATTCACTCGAATCAGTAGGGTGCTTCATTTTTTTCTGGTAGTCACCTTTAGAACATGTTTTATGCCCTTCAGACTCGTCGTGATTAGGAGTGTTCTCTAGATATGGTCACTAGCATGTTACAAGTCAGTCAGTTTGATATTTATGCATTGGTTGATCGAGGTGCTATATTAAATTTTGTGACTCCTTTTGTCGCTATGAAGTTTGAAGTCAATCCTAAAATTCTTCTAGATCCTTTGTCACTCTCTACTCATGTCAGTGATTCTATTGTTTTCAATGGGTCTATAGGAAGTGCACATTATCTGTTTCCCAAAAAATCACACTAGTTGATCTTGTAGGGTTAAGCATGATGGATTTTGGTGTCACTCTTTGTATGGATTTTCTTCATGATTTTTATGCTTTGATTGATTATAGAACCCTAGTCATAATATTCTAATTTCCAAATGAACCTATCCTAGAATGGAAGGGTGGAAATTCAGCACCTATAGGTCAGTTTATCTCATTCCTTAAGGCTAGAAATATGATTTCTAAGGGTTGCAATTATCATCTCGTTTGAATTAGTGATACAGATTTTGAAACATTTACTCTTCAGTCAGCTCTAGTTGTTGATGACTTTACGGAAGTGTTTTCTGATGATCTTCCTGGTGTTCCTCCTGAAAGTTAAATATACTTTTGAATTGACCTTTATCCCGATATGCAGTCTTTCTCTATTCTTCCTTACAGAATGGCTCTAGTTGAACTTAAGGAGTTAAAGGATCAATTGAAATATTTGTTTTTGATAAGGGCTTCATTAGGTCGAGTATTTCACCATGTAGTGCTCCAATTTTTTTTAATTTAAAAAAAAGATGGTTCTCTCCATATGTGTATTGGTTATCGCTAATTGAACAATGTCACGATAAAAAATAAGTATCATATCCTGAGAATTGATTACTTGTTCGATCAACTTCAAGGTGCTAGCTTCTTCTCAGAGATAGATCTTTGTTCGGATTATTATTAGTTGAGGGTGTGAGAGTGTGACATTCTGAAAGTAGCTTTCCAAACTCAAAATGGTCACTATGACTTCTTAGTCATGTCCTTTGGACTGACATATTCCCCCGCAACTTTCATGGGCCAAAGGAATAGAGTGATCAAGTAATACCTTAATATGTTTTTAAGCGTGTAGATTGATAATATATTGATATACTCACAAAGTGAGGATGAGCATGCCGATCATCTAAGGATCATCTTTCAAATTCAAAAGGATCGCCAGTTGTTTGCCAAGTTCAATAAATGTGAGTTTTTATTGAAGTCCATTGCATTTCTTGGCCATATTATTTCTGGTGAATTTATTCAAGTTGATCCTAAAAAGACTGAGGTAGTTTACAACTTGCCTAGACCTCTTTTCCCTTTAGATATTTAAAGTTTCTTGGGTTTGGTTAGTTATTATAGAATGTTCGTGGAGGGATTTCCGCTATTGCTTTGCCTTTGACTTCTTTGACTTTGAAAAAGGTGGAATTTCAATTGTTTGAGGCTTGTGAAATGAGTTTTCAAGAATTGAAGAACAAACTCACTTCAGCCCTAATTTTGACTTTACTAGAAGGTTCCAATGGATTTGTAGTATATTGTGATGCTTCCAGAATCGGGCTTTGTTGTGTTTTGATGCAACACGGTAAGGTAATTGCTTATGCATTAAGGGAACTTAAAGTTCATGAATAAAACTACTGGACTAATGACTTGGAGTTAGCGGTGGTTGTGTTTGCTTTAAAGATTTAAAGACATTATCTATTTGGTGTCCATGTGGATGTGTTCACCGATCATTAGAATTCTGCAATATGTGTTTAAGCAAAAGAATTTTAATCTTCGCCAAAGGAGGCGTCTTAAGTTGTTAAAAGATTACAATATGAGTGTTCTTTAGCATCCCTGTAAGGCAAATGTGGTTGCCGATGCTCTTAGACGATTGTCCATGAGTAGTGTTGCCTACATTGAAGATGGTAAAAGGGAGTTTGTTCGTGATGTTCAAAGACTATATCATTTGGGTGTTCAATTGGTTGACACAAAAGACGGTGGTGTAATTGTCCAGAATAATTTAGAATCCTCTTTTGTGTCAAAAGTTAAGGCAAAGCAAGTTAATGATCAGACTTTAGTTTGGTTGAAGAAAGCAGAGCCGAAAAAGATATTGAAGCTTTCCCCGAAGGAGGATATGGTGTGCTTTGTTACCAAGATCGTTTGTGTGTTCTGAATGTTGATGAGTTAAGGAAACATATTTTATCAGAAGCTATCAATTCTTTGTATTCTATTTACTTGGGAGCCACCAAGATGTACTGTGATTTGCGGGAGGTCTATTGATGCAATGGGAAGAAGAAGGATATTGTGAAGTTGGTGGTTAAGTGTCCAAATTGTAGAAAAGTGAAGGTTGAGCATCACAAACCAGGAGGTTTGGCTCAAGATATTAGCATCCCTACTTGGAAGTGGGCAGATTTCAATATAGATTTTATTACGGGCTTACCCCACACTCGGTCGTTCCATGATTTTGTGTGGTTCATCCTTGATTGAATGATGAAGTCGGCTCATTTTATTCTTGTAAAGACTTTGTATTTTACCAAGGACTATTCTAAGTTGTATATCCGAGAGATGGTTAGGTTGTACGGTGCACTAGTATCCATTATATCAGATAAAGGTACCTGGTTTACTTCTTAGCTTTGGAGGGCTTTTCAAAAAATGCCTTAGTACAAAATTTAAATTTAGTACAACCTGTCATCCTCAGACTGATGGTCAAGCCAAGCGTACTATTCAGACTTTTGAAGATATGCTGAGAGCTTATGTGATTGACTTTTAAGTTAATTCGGATGATCATTTACCTTTTAATGAGTTTGCTTATAATAGCAGTTATCACTCAAGTATCCATAGCTCAGTTTGAAGCTCTCTATGATAGGAGGTGTCGGTCTTCTATTGGTTGGTTTGAAGTTGGTGAGATTGTTTTGACAGGTGCCTGAGTTAGTTGGTAAAGTATTGGAAAATGTTTGACTTATCCAGGATCATTTGGGAACGGCTAAAAGTAGACATAAATCCTATGCAGATGTGAGAAGAATAGAGCTTGAATTTGGCGTTAACGATTGGGTATACTTGAAAATCTCACCTATATGAAGAGTGTGATGAGATTTTTGAAGTTGAGAAATAAAGAAGACCCTTTTGTGAGAGTCCTTTAGTGGAATCAGTTGGTTGAGTGTGCTACTTGGGAAGCCAAAGGCGATATGATTTTCAAGTACCTACCCCCATCTCTTTCCATCCTCTTCAGTTTCAACTTGAGGTATTGGTTCCTCATATTTACTCTTTCACATTCATGTGTCTTAATAATTCTCATGTGTTCATATGCATGCATGTTCATGAATTTTTTAAAAAAATTAATGTTTTTTCTTGGGGTTAAATACTCCTTGGTTTTATGCACTTTGACGTGTTTTGCATTCATGTTGGTTTGTTAGATATATTTCCCCACTCAATTTATGCTTAGTTGGATCTCATTCGATGATGAGTTCTCTCAAATGGGAGGTATTATAACACCTTAGAAGTGGGAAAGTTGAGTTGGAAAGAAAATTTCAGAAAGGTTGCTAGTATAACTAGTTTATGAACTTTAGTATGATCCATACAATGGTATACGGACCATCGATCCCAATCGTGGATGAGGTCCAAAAAATTATGAAAATATTAAATATCAAATGACTTTTTACGAACCAACAGGGCGGTCCATATAGTGGACTACAAACCATAGTTAGCTATCGTAAAAGTGTGTTCTAGACATGTTGATTTGTGAAAACTCGAGTCTACTAGTGATTGGACGTACCGTACAAGTTTATACGACCCATAGACCATGGTTCATGTCTGGGACGTTGGGAAATTTCTAGATATGAGATATACGAGAGGATTTACAGTCTGTTGAAAGGATGAGGGTTCATGGATAGGTGTTTGTGGTATGGGGTTTAGAATATTTGTTTACAGTACTTGGTCTACAAATGACCAGTACGGTCTGTAGAAGCATGTACAGAGTGTACATGGTGTCGTATAGTAACTTTGAGAGTTTTAATTCAGGGTTATTTGGATCCTTTCATACCTTTTTTAATTCCTAAACTATGTTATTTCTAGATTATTCCTAAGCCCTATAACTGATTTTATACTCAAATTTCCCCCATTCCCTCAAAACCCCACAAAACTCTCAAGTCTTTTTCTGCAAGGATTTCTTCTAAAGGTGATTTAGAGTTTCTTCAAGCTCCAAGTCTCCTCTTCAAATTACAAAGCAAGGGTTCATCAAGGTATGTGGAAAATTCAACAATGGATCCCTTTTCATCCATTGAGTCCCAAATTCTACGGTTTCATGTATATGTTGTAGGTTCTATTGAGTTAAGTATTTTTTTTAATCATAATTGATCTGCTTGTGCTTGATTTGATCATAATTACATGTTTTCAAGGCTTTTCACTTGAACCCATTCTATATGAATATATTGACTATGAGCTAACCTTTAAGATTATGCATGTGTTATGAATTTGAATAGATTATGATTAAAGCATACTTTCAAATAAAGTGTCAACATGATTTTATGAAATCAGGTTGCTTCCAATTGAAGTATTCTCATTATGAAAAGATTACAATAATTAAGTTGTTTTCGATTAAGTGTGTCTTATGAATTGATTACATTATGAAATCATGGTGTTTTAAAGGAGCTATTCTTATGATTATGAGTTTTTATGATTGAATTGGTATTACTTGATTCTTACCATTTAAAAAAAACTAAAGATTATAAGTGTGATTTGATTATACATGTTTCCATTGGAAGTGTACTTAGCATCGAGCCAGACTAGTTGTGATTACCCAGGTCCCTAAACAACGTGCCCTTATAGGATTGTCCCAATTGGAAATTAGCTAGTGGATCTATATAAGCTTAGGAAAATGGTCCTTACCTTGGCAAGTAGGACACTATCGTTTTAGTGTGGGAGCAGTACACTAAACTCTGTGTTATTACTCACATGAATAATGTCGGTTAACGGTATCTCCCACAATAGAATAAGGTTTCCAAATTGCTAATGTTTTAATTATATGTCATGACTTTTACTTATGATTTGATTGTAGAATATTGCATTGACCTTGTTTATGACTTATGAACTCCGCTTATCAAATTTTGATATATTTTACTTGGTCATGCAATGTCATGTTCTCAACCTTATCATACTAATGTTATACTCATGCATCAATCCTCATACTCAGTACATTCCGAGTACTGACTACATATATCTTTTGTGCCTATATTGTCTTATAATATAGATTCTGATGAATATCCTTTAAGTCGTGGTTAGCATAGATTCCTGTCAGCCTTTGTGGCTTTTGTGAGTCCTCATGGTTCGAGGAAATGGCCATTTTATTGCTTTAATGTCATTATAGACTATTTTTGTTTTTGGATTATTTCATAAGCTAGGGCTTGTCCTAGCAAGATCTATTGATGAATGGGTGATTTTCACTCATTTCAAGTCCTTTTCTTGTGCATTTGTGGTACGTAAGTAGAGTAAGAGGCTAATTTTCCTTTGAATATGGTTGTTTCAGGAACATGATGGTTAAAAAGGAGTTTTTATGGAAAAGAATGGAAATTGGGCCAAAATTGAGCTGAAAACAGAGAAATTGGAGCTGGCAGTGAAGTGTTCTCTGCGAACGCGGGAAATCCTCAGCGAACACGTAGTGTAAGTCTACTGTGAAGCGCAAACATGGGAAGCCTCCACGAACGCGGAGTGTAAAGTCACTGGCTATCACGAATGTATACAAGCCTCCACGAATGTGGAGTACAAGGTTACTGACCTCCGCGAATACGCCTATCCCTCCGCGAACGCGGAGAAGAAAATATGCCAGGCGTTTGTGCAGTCCTGGAAATTCACATTTTTACCCTAATTCACCATATATACTAAAAGAAAGCCAATTTGGAGAACAGGGAATTACATCGAACATATACTGAAATTATCCAAGAGAGAAGTACTTGGGGATTGAGTCTTGGGCATAGCTTTGAGAGCAAGATTACTCAAAGCACACAATTAGAGTGAAGATTGTGAGCTTGGGTTGTAATTATTTTTCATCCTTTCTTCAACTCCTTGCTTTGTATTGTTGAATTTTAGGAGTAATTGTTGATTGGTGATTTTGATATTGTGTTAGTGATAAACAATATTTGGATTTTTGATTTCTATCTTGTGCTTTTGTAATTAGTTGAATGCTTTATCATTTATGAAATGGGTTTTTGATTATCCAGTTGATTTCATCCTTTAATTGCTTTCCAATGAAATTGATCACTCCTAGGACTTGCCCATTTACTTTGATTGAGTTTGTAAGAGTCAAGTGATGTTGGGAAAGATTATTTGAGGTTTAACAACTTATTTGTTGGATTGTTGCTAGAAATAGTGAATCCTTGCATTGTCTTTAATCAGATTGCTTGTGTTGCCACTTGATTGAGTTCGTGAGAACTAGTTGAGAAATATTTTCCTATGTTCGATAGAATTAGGTGGATAATTTAGTGTCCGAGGCATATATGATTTTAACCATGATTATTTGAGATTGTATGAAGCTAGTTTGCAATGGATCGTATGGGTTTTAATTTATTTCACATTCCTAAATCACTTTGATAATCTTGTTCGATATGGCTTTGTTCCTTGATATCCTCTATCCCCTATCCTAAATTTGTTACTTGAAATCTTCTCTTTTTATAATTGTATCTTTCATGGTGGATTCAAACTAGTAGCTTGTAATTCTTTATTTCTTCAATCGCCTTGCATATTCTTCCTTGTGGGATCCACCCAAACTCTTCGTTGGGTTTATACTTGCTAGAAACCGTCCACACTTCAAATCGTAAGAGGTGTGGTTGAGCATTATCAAAAATGGCGCCAATGCCGGGGAGCAATTTGGCATATTGAATTGACTTAGAATTTATAGTTTACTAGCTTCTATCCAAATTGTGAATATTTATTTTTGCTTTATTTTTGTTTGCTTTTATGGCTTCTTGTGAAGGAACAATGGTTGGTGACTGCAAGCCCTACATTGATGACCCATGGCCTTGCGGTAGAAGACCTCATGTTGAGAATAGTTGTGTGGATGCATTTTTAGGTGAAGAGAAGGGTGTTGTGAGTCAAACTTTGCTCTTGCATATGTCCCAACGACAAGAAAAGGGTGTGAGGCTTAGAGATTTAATGTTCCAAAGTAGAGATGAATTCTGAAACCTGCACTTAACTTGGTGCCATGAGATGATCCAACTTGAGTTTGAAATTGCTACTTTGAAGGAAAATGTGAGATCAACGTTAGGAGTACGTAAGGCTCCTTGTCTAGTGGTGAAAAGTAAAGCATTGGAGTTGGCATCTCATGAAAAGGGGGTTGTGTTAGATATTGATGAAATCTTGGGTATTTGCAACCAAGCCAACCCAATAAAATTCAAAGATGCCAATATCAAGGCGATGATATTAGAGTTGCAAGAAAAAGCCAAAAAGATCATATATGGCAACTCTAATTCATTGGAAAGTGATGGTGTGATGCACTTGAGGGCCAAGAGTTTTGAAGTTCGATATTCAAATGGCCTAGTGACCTTATCACTATTGCTCAATGTCCCTCCACGAAAAAATGATGTGAAGTTGGGCAAGAAATTCAAATTTTCAAAGTGGAGAGATTGAGTGAAACGCTCCCCATGCCCTTCGAAGTGAAAATGATACAAAGTTGGGGAGAAGGTACATTGCCTCGATGTGGAAACATAAAGGGTGATGCAACCGTGACGCGCCATGACATTAAATTGTGCGCTTGATGGGAGGCAACCCATCGCTATCCAAAATTTTTATTTTTAGTAAATTCTTATTTCTAGGATAGATTAGAATTTTATTTTTGACTAATCTTCATGATTTCAAAGTGCTTGGAACTGTTTTGAAAAGGTTTGGAATCAAAAATGCACTTGGGATTGAAGTTTGGGGTTTAACTACCTTCAAAATGGGGGTTGGAACATTTTTTGGCAGTTGAAGGTCGCCAACGTGAATTTGGTGAGTAGCCAATTGGATTCACCCATCGCCAAAAATTCAAGAATGCTTCCAGGGGTTCAGGCCCAAATTGCTCTCCGCGAACGTGGAGAGGAGTCTGCGAACGTGGAATTCTATCTGCCAGACACTTTGCGAACAAGCCCTGCTGACCGTGAACGTGGAGGTTACATGCTCACAGAGGCGCAAACGCGCCATGATGCCCACGAACGCAAAGGTCAAGGATTCCCACACGGGCGTGAACGCACCAAGACTTCCACGAACGCGGAGGGTCGTGGTATGTTAAAAGGCAGAAATGCCAAAGGTTGAAATTAGTTTCAAATAAATCCCTCATTTCTCCTTTCAGTTTCTAAGACGCCAAATCTCCCTAAAATTTATCCCATCTCTAAATTGCTTCCTAATCTACTAACTTTGGACTAGAATCTAAAATCAGGGAATGATTTCTAGAATCTAAAATCAGGGAATGATTTCTAACCCTTGCTTTAGTTTAATTTTGGATCTTAATTGTGGATTGTGTTGGATTAATCATTTTTGTTTTATTAGTTTTTATTGGTTTTGTTAGCTTTTTTATTTTTTTATTTTGTTTTGTGATGGTGTTGTGATTTGAAATTTTGTTGATTGGCGATGCCCTATGATTGATAGAGTGATGACTTTCTTAGGGGTAAAGTGTCGGTTTGTTGTGTGGTGAAGTCTGGGTAGCCATTGTGGTTTTGTGGTGAAGTCTGAGTAGCCATTGTTGTTATGTGGTGAAGTCTGAGTAGCCGATAACAAATAGATATATGAGTCTGCCAAATGATGGATTGGTTGATGGTTTTCTTAAGGGAAAATTCATCGTTTTCTTTTTGGGAGGTTGTGGCTTGTTTGGTACTAAGAATATAGTCTTGCATGCGAAAAATATTTTGAACATACCCCTCCGTTTTAAAAATATGTTGAATGATTTTGTGACAATTCTTGTGACTCTTTTTGTTACTTTTGATTCATTGGCGGTTTAATTGTTCATTACCACTTGTTTGTTGAAAAGGAAATAAGATTTTGATCAATCTTGAGTGATATGCATGCAATGTATGGTGAGCTGTTGAATAATGCCTTGTGTTCGCTTATGCTACCTAGAACTTGCCCGGTTGGTCTTGAAACATTGGTCATAATTGAGTTGGGTTGGACAAAGGATCTTAGGGTTTCTTTGATTATTCTTGAAGTCCACTTCGCCTAATAATCCAACCCTTGCACTAAATGTATCCTTAGTTGTCCCCTTTGAGCCTAAACCCTTTTTATTGGCAACCTCATTACAAGCCTTATCTATTTTGAAAATTTACATCTCTCTTGAACACTTTCCCTCGTTGAACTTGAAGTGGTGAGAGTTGAGGCTAAAAGCCTAAGTTGGGGGTGTTTTGGGAAACACATAGAAGGGATGCCTATCACATAAGATCTTGATTTAAAAAAAAGATAAGGATGAATGGAGGAAAAACTCAAAAAGAAAGAAAAAGTTATGAAAAAGAAAGTGAATAAAAGAATCTTGAATCATACAAAATGTTGAAAATGGTTGCATGTGGGGCATCTATAGTGAAAATCAGAAGGGAAGATCTGATCATGGACTTTATTGTTGGTTTACCACATACCCGGTGACAACACGACTCGATTTGGGTTATTGTAGATCGAATGACGGTATTAGCCCATTTCCTTCCCGTCAAGGTTTTCTACTCGGCGGAGGACTATGCTAAGTTGTACTTGAGAGAAATGGTGAGGTTTCATGGAGTGCCTCTATCCATTATCTCTAATCGTGGTACTCAATTCACCTCTCAGTTTTGGAAATCTTTTCAAAAGGACCTTGGTATTCGTGTTAAGCTTTGTATGGCCTTCAATCCTCAAACCAATGGGCAAGCGGAACAAACTATTCAAACTTTGGAAAACATGTTGAGAGCTTGTGTGATTGATTTCAAGGGTAATTGGGATGATCATTTTCCTTTGATTGAGTTTGCGTATAATAATAGCTATCTTCGAGTATTGGTATGGCTCCATTTGAGGCTCTCTATAGTAGGAGATGTAGATCTCCTATAGGTTGTTTGAAGTTGGTGAAGTTGCTTTGATAGGTCCCGAATTGATACGTGAGGCTATGGAGATAGTTCGGCTTATTGGAAAAAGGTTGAAAATGGCTCAAAGTCGACAAAAGTCCTATGCCGATGTTAGAAGGATCGATATAGAATTTGATGTTGATGGTTGGGTCTACTTGAAAATTTCACCCATGAATGGTGTAATGAGGTTTGGGAAGAAAGGGAAGCTTAGTCCCTGTTATGTGGGCCCATATCAGATTTTGAGGCGTATTGGTAAGGTTGCTTATGAACTAGACTTACCTAATGACTTAGCATCGGTGCATCCAGTTTTCCATGTATCCTTGTTGAAGAAATACATTAAAGATCTGATATCCATAGTACCATTAGAGAATCTTGGTATAAAGGAAAACCTTTCGTATGAGGAAGTTCCGGTTAAAATTTTGGACCAGCAAGTTCGGAAGTTGAGGAATAAAGAAATTTCTTCCGTGAAGGTTCTTTGGAGGAATCAATTAGTTGAGGATGCTACTTGGGTGGCCAAGGCCGATATGAAGTCCCTAAATCCTCATCCCCTTTCCTCCGATTCTACTCTAGCTTGAGGTATTTAGTTCCTCGTGGTTTCCTCTTTAGGTCTCATGTGTCTTAGATATTCCCATGATTCCTCATTTATGCATGTTCATGAAAAGCTTAAATTTTGAGAAAATGAGTTAACTTGATTTATTTCTCCATGATTATGTGCATATGAGTATGAGCTGCATATAGACTTTATGAAATGATGCTTTGAACATGCTTCAGCTTGGAGTTGATGTTTCCTACTTGGATATGTGCATTTATGTGATTGCATTCTTGTTGGGCTGTTAGATCTTGATCTTACCCTCCTTATGATGTCTTGAATCTCATTCGAGGATGAATGTTCCTAAGGGGCCAATAATGTAACACCTCGAATTTCAAAAAGGGAAAGAAAATGCAGCATTTCAAGTTTTTGGGCAGTACCAACGACACCACCATGGTAGGTTGTCTAACCTACCAACCATAGGTGGCTGTCGTGGGTGACCTTGGCTTTGGGTGAATTTTAAGAAATTTTTTTTTGGTCCAAACCAGTGTGACCTACGGCCATGACCTACTGTCCGTTGGTGGACCTACAAACCGTAGGTCTTGTCGCTGGTGGAGGGTCGTCAGCTGTTTTAAAAAGTGTTTTTAGCTATTTTCCCTAATTGTTTAATTCCTAAGTAAAGTCGACTACCCTCTAATCCTAAGCACTATATAAGTCTTATAAGCCTAATTTCTAACCTTCCTAATCACTTTCAAACTATTCCCAAAACCTTTCAAAATACTTCTCTCTCTAGAAGCAAAGAAGAAGAAGGAGAAGGCTAGGGTTTAAAGGTAAAGTACCCTAATCCTCTATTGATTTCAAGCTTTTTGGCATTGAGGTATGATAACTTTCACCTATGGAGTCCTTTACTCCATAAGGTTCCCAAATTCCTCAATTTTCAAAGTAAGAATTCTCAATTTGATTTAGGGTTTTCTTCTATCATGTGGGTTCTTATCAATTATGATCAAATTGCTTTAATTATGACTCCTTATGCATGAAATTGAATCGAATTGCATGTTTTAAGTTGAATCCCCATGAACCCATATGAATTTCATGATTTCTAGACTATGATCATAATATGAGGTTTTGAACTATGAAAGATGAATTGGGGAAATTGAATGATTTTGAGATAAAGATACATGAGCCCATGCATAATTTATGTCTTCTAAGCTATGAATTTAATGATGAAGTTATGAATGATCAAAAGATGGGTTTTATGAATATATGCATGTTAAATTATGAAATTTATGATGATTTAAGACTTGTTTTGAGATTGAAGCATAATTGATGTTGTTGTTAAGTTTTGAAAGGGTTTCTCACATATTACTCAAACCATGAGTGTGAAAATATTTTTCACACATAAAGGATTCATAAAGGGTTGAAAAGTTTTCTCAACTAAAGTGAATCAAAGTTAAGGAGGTATTCTAATGAAAGGGGCAAGAGGCGATTACCCATGTTTCCTAATGATAGACAAGAGGCGATTACCCATGTCTACTAAGGATAAGATGAATTATGATTTATGATTATTATGTGGGAATTATGCTTAGCACCGAGTGGATAAATGGCGATTACCCATGTCCCATAAACTATGTTCCACCATAGGGTGATTGTCTAGATAGACATTAGCTAGTGGATCCACGTAAGCTAGAAGTTCATGGTCTTACCTTGGCAAGTAGGACACCTCTTTTCGGTGTGGAGTAGACACAGGATTCCATTTTAATACCTCACATGGTCATAAATGTCGGTTAAGGTTAATTTCCCACAATAATGAACTAAAGTGACTTTCAAAGTACCTCATAAGAGTTTTAAGCATGTTTAGCTTGCATTGACCATGATCTTATGACTTATATTTCTAACCTCTTTTATCTCATGTTTTAGTTTGGTCTTAGCATGTCATGTAAATGTTCCCTTTTATCATGATCTTATGGTTTTATGCATAGTTATCATACTTCGTACATGTTTGTACTAACACATACTCTTGCCTAAATTGATTTATTGATGTAGGACGTGGTGAATCCTCCCCATCCACTCGTGGCTAGAGTTTGTAGTAAAAGAGACTTGAAGACTTGGTGAGTCCTCATATGTTCGAGGACATTGCCTTGTTATTCTTTTATGTTTCTTTACCTTTGGACTTGTATTGGGTTACGTCCCAACGTTATTTCTATTCATTTGATAGATGGCTTTGAGACTATATGTAGACTTCCGCTATGCTTTGTAAACTCTTGTGACAATGAATTGTCTTTTGAACTCTTTAATTTCTATGATCTTGTATTATGCATGCTAAGTGGCTTGTATGAGGCCTTTCGGGGTCTTGTACGCCATGTCACGTCTAGGAGGTACTTTAGGTCGTGACAGAAATTGACCAAAGTAAAATCATATATGGAAACTCAACTGATAAGGAAACTTTCAATTCAATTTTGTGTTAGAGGATTCTAATGAGCTTAATTTATCTCCAAATCTCTTCCCACACTAAAGAATTGAACTTAACACCTATGAAAAAAATAAAAAAAATCACCTGGTACAACCCTATGCACTGATGAAGAATGGTTTGGATCTTAGCTTAGAGAATTTTGGGGTTTAACAATATCTCCCCCATGGAATCATTCATTCTCGAATGATGGTCTAGTTGGACTAAAAGAGAAAATAGGTAGTTCTTCTAAGGTTTTAGTCTAACCACATTCTCTTATGGCATTTAAGCCTAAATCAGAGTCACTAAGTGCTACACTTAAGATAATTATGCAAATCTAAACCCGTAGATTCATGTTCTATACCATTGTAGAGAATTTCATCTCAGCAATACTACTCCTTACCACAACATTAAACAAACCTCGAGTTGTAATAAAAAAGAACTTCATAAATACATCATGCATTCTGCCACGTGTTATCAAAATCACATTCAAGCCTAGTACTATAGCCACACCATTTTATCAACACCACAATCAAGCCTTGTACTATAACTACTTCATGTTATCAACACCATATTCAAGCCTAGTACTATAAGAACTCCAAGGACATCTAGGTAACCAATTTTCTAAGAATTCCCTACCTTCTTATTATCTCTTCCAACTAAAATTTCATGAATTACTACAAAGACACACCAAATATTCTCATCAAGTACTACATATAGCCAAGCCTTATTTTGGTCTTTCTTCACACTTACAACCTTACATATATGGAATAAGCATACTACAATATTCACAATTAGGGTCGTCTACCCACTCATATAAACTATTACTAAGGTATTATAAACATCACTATCAAAAATGAAAGAAGAATCAGTAGAAGGGCCTAGAGAGAAATGATAATTAGCACGAATAGTTCAAGAAATTTTATTTGAGAATATACATGACTTATCCAACACCCTTAGATCGTCTTTTACTTGTTTAAATCCCCTTTTCAGTCGAATTGTGATAATTGACTCAAAAACCCTTTTCTTAAATTTGGTGGAATCATCTACCCAATTGTCCTAATTGCAACAATAAATTGGTTTGCATCTATATAATTTCATGTGGGATTCGACCCTGAATCTTTTGTTGGTTATTTTTATTGCTAGCGGCCGCTTACTCATCTAATTATTTTTGTGAGTAATTTGAGCTTTATCACTTGATTTCGTGATTCCCTGATTCTCTTGCCTTCGTATTCCTGGGCTTCTCACTGTGTTCATGATGGGTATTTTCCATACCTCCACGATCGCAGGCCCTTCTGGCCATGATCACGATGAACAAGTTCATCTGGTCTTTTAAGTTAAGACCAGACATGATCAACAACATTTATCCAATGCATTTTTGTGATTTCTCCCTCGTTTGAACTCTGAATTTAGTGATTTAAAGTCGTGAACATTTGGAATCTTTGTGGCTACGTGGTTTGGAATTCGGGGAGTGTCCGGAAAGCTTTGTTGGAGGTAAATTCCACCCTAAAGCTTTGGAATACCTTACCCCTTTTCCTTGTTCTTTAATTGGTGAGTTTTTGCATGCTTTGTTTTTGGCTGTTCTTAGCCCCGAATGTTGTTCCAATTTGGGATACAAGTTTGGGGAGGTAATTAGGAGCTCTTGACAGAGTCAATTATAGAATTTCTAAAGTGGGTCCCACATTTCTCATTTTGCCTCCAATTTTTGTCCGTCTCTATTTTATGCGGTTTTAGTGTCTAAATAACCATATTAACATTGTGATTCTATTTTTGACAGTGAGGCAGCATTCAGAGGCTGTTTGAAAGGGAAAAGCTCAGGAATAGAGATAAGGAGTGCGAGCGTTCTACTTTAAGTAGGCTATGGCTTCCCGTTCCTTAGATTGACCTTGAATATGTAAAAGCATGTTGATTTGTATAAATTAGGGGTTGTTACCTACTTGAGCATGCTAAATTACTTAGAATCCATGTTTAGGCTATTTATCGGGCTTTTGGAGATTAAAAGCATGATCGGTTGTCTACCTATGATCACCCTTACCTTGTGGCGTGCCTTGGTTATTGTTTTTGATTTGTTTGGAGCATGCTTGGCCTTATTCAAGGCTTTTATACTAGTGATTGTCATAGACTTGCGTTATTTGGAGCCGATTTGCATTAGTTTTTCTCTGACGTTATTTCTGACGGCTTATCTCCCTATAGATTGATGTAGTAGACTTGAGTCTGATAGTCTAAGCCTTAGCTAGGTGGTAGCCCCGCGCTTGTGACCTATTATCCATAATTCCCTTTTTACTTTGGCTTTAACATTACTTTGTTATTTTTTCGAAGGCCGCTTATCGATTTCAAGTTGGATTTGGTTCGGGTATGGAGTGATTTATTAATGACACATGGTGTGGGGTTCTCCTCTTGATGCTCGTTTTGTTGCTGATCTAGAATCTAGATAACTCATCTCTTATTCTTTTTTATAGTCCCTGACTCACTCCTCTAGTTTACGGTTAAAGTACCTACCTCAGCTCGTGGCCTTGGTTAGAGTCCTTGGCATATTCTTCGCCTTGGTTAGAGTCCTTGGCATATCTTCAACCTTGGTTATAGTATTTTGCATATCTTTCACTTTGATTAGAGTCCTTCGCTTATACTTCACCTAGGTTAAAGTCATTGGCCTGCAACCACCTCGATTAAAGACAATGGCTCTCATTCGATTCATTTCAAGTCCGTGAAAGGTCTTAGAAGTTCAGAAAGTATCCTCAGATTCTCCTCGTGGTTCTTAACCTTTATGTATACCTATAGGACTTATGGGGTTCATTTAGGCTTTACTTAAACTTGTGCGTGAATGTACCTTCTAGGCACATGAGGGTCAAATTAGGTTTAGTTATCTTTTACTTAGCTCTTTCCTATTGGTTGTACAATCTTGTGCTCTCCTTTAGCTTTCCCCTCCTTGATCTGTGTTTGTGTTTAGATTCTATCATTTCATATTGCCTTTACTTTTCCGGCTCAGTCTCCCTATGATGCCTACATAGTACCTATTAGTTTGGTACTCATACAATACTCTACATCTATGTTTCATGATGCAGGTTCAAGAACCAGTTATCAGCTCTGAGATTCGAGCTTGTAGCAGCTCAACTTTGGAGGCGAGGGTGAGCACATGGCGTCCTGGACTTACCTGTCTCCATCTGTATTTTGATGGTTAGTCTTTTGCATTTTGAGATAAGCCTTGTATTTTAGTCCACATTTGGGACTTGTATTCTTTTATTTTAGAAGCTTTGTACTTGTGACTTCCAAGTTCTTAGATAGATCTTTTATTGTATGTGTAAATATATATATATTTTGGTTTGCTTCTGCTTGTTCTTCTATTTGGGTTATATAATTGTCACTTCCACTTTTTTTGAATCCTTACACCCACTACTTGCTGTTTAGGGTTACGGGTTGGCTTACCTACTTGAGGTTTATAGTAGGTTTCCTCATGACTCGAGGAATCAGGACATGACATGTTGTCACCTAGCTAAGACTTTCAGACCTAAGTCTGTTATATAAGTCTACAAGGAGTTGTGTCATCTAAAGCAACGTCAGAGTACTTCTAAGGCATGAAACTTCAAATTGCAAATTTAAGGCAATCACAAGCCTACACCTAAGCTAGGTCAAAGAACAAGCCACCAATATCAATACAGCCAAACATAAAGATACCACAAGGCATGATACAATAATGCAACAAGATAGACATGCTCAATTTTCTAAACTTTACCCAAAAAGAAGGCTAAGGCATGAGTTCTTCCCACTAAACATGGTACAAACTTCAAACCCCTCCCAAAACTTTCTAAACAACATGTAAATACAAATACAAGCTCAATCTAAGATCGGTATGTCATAGCCTATCTCAACGCCTTTTGCGTGTGCTCCAAATCCACTAAACCAAAGCTTTACCTTTCCAAACTAACTATCACTGCCAAGCCATCAAATAAATGATCACAACGTCAATAAAAACTTTTTGACACTAAAAACACAATAATTTGAGACGGGACTAAAAAAGAGTCAAAATATCATTTTTGGAGACGCACCGAGAATCTTAAAATTGGCTTTGTCAATTGGTCCTATTCAGCTCAAGGAACTTGTGACCCAAAAATGGGCATAATCCGAGCTTGGAATCGACACAAAATAGAACATGCAACATTAAGAACTAAAATTCACCATTGATGACCAAAACTAAGAAGAAGAAAGAAGACTTACATGTTCATACACATAATTAACGAGCCTAACTCCTAAAGCAATTCACCAACCAATTCCCACAAAAACCGTAAATTCCCATACAAAAATGACATCCCAACGAGAATTTCTTCAACAAACACTAATGAGAGATGAGGATAAAAACTGGTATAACAACTAGTTGATGCCGCAAAGGAAATAACTTACACCGCTTAAGCGGCGTACATACCGCTTAAGTGGTTAGGCCTAGATGGCTTCTCCACTAAAGCGATTCCCTAGCCGCTGAGGCCAAGGTCGTTAAAGCGGATAGCCCATATTTGGCCGGCCTCACTTAATTTACACCTTAGCCATTAAAGAGGCTAGCACTTAAAAGGTGCCAGGGTCGCTTGAACAGCTGCACCAGCATAGTGCACCATCCAAATAATCAAAGTCCCAATAGACTTTGCTCTATTGCTCGGGATTGGTTCAGAAACCTGTGCACGCAAATAAATATACTACCCCACCAGATTCAATATTTCAGACTCAATGAAGATGTCAAACTTTCACACAGGTCATCTGGATAAAAAATGGGTCCCACACCTAAGCTTCATTTTAAACCAAAATCCACAATGTAGCTCAAAATGAGTCCAGAATCCTCGGTCCATGCCAAAGGTCCTTCTAGACCAGACTCAATATTCTGGAGCTAACAAAAATGTCATAATTGCATTGTGAGACCATGTACCTATTGTTTTGACCAAAGTCAACCATTTAATTTTAAAAGCTCCAAAACGTGAAAACTCGTATAATAACCGAACAAAGGACTAGAGGACTAAACTTTGAGTTCCTCTATCGTTGTTTTATTTTTTGTTGTTTCCTTTTTTTAAAATTCCAAAATTTTGAAGTTGCATTCCGATTTGTAGAGACTCGTACTAGTGGCAGTAGATTTTGGGAATCTTTGTATTTATATCCGCAATTTCATGTGTTTTTTATGAAAATGATAGATTTATGAATTATTTTGGTTTGAACCATCATTTTTGTGTATTTATGTTTCGTCATGTTACTTATGATTTTGGATTGACTTACCTATTAGTGAGTTAGATAAGTGACACCACTTCTTCAATTTTTTTGGCGTGGCAAACAGGTTTGGGTTGAACCATTGTGGTGTTCATGGGAGATCATGACAGATCATACCAATGTCCCATATTTGAATTGTTCTTTAGTTAAATTCCTGGTTGAATTTAGTCATTTATTTTGTTTTTTTTATGCAATAAATATCTTTCAATTTTAGAGTTGTACATTCCATTCTTCATAGTTCATGACTTGTGACATTGGTTCTTGGAGTCTATAAACTACAATTCTGCGATATATTAATTTGGTAATTACCAAATTTATATTATTATGTTATCATTTGTTTCTCTATATTGAATTGATATGACCACTTTTAAATAAGTATCCTATTAGGTAGGGTTAGGTGTCATCACAAGTAAGTGAAATATTTTAATCGTGCCAATTTCTTACAGATCAGAAATAAGAAAAACCAACGAAACAAAAAATATTGTTACCAAAGATTTATCTATCAATTAAACTTCAAATTTAATTAGGATTCAACATTTGGAGTAAGTCATATGAATTCATACAATGCACTTAGAGAAGAATCAATCGTCTTAGTAAATTCTAGCTAGGGATGTACATAGGTCAGTTTGATTTGGTTTTTATTAAAAAATAACTAAACGAATTATGTCGGTTTAGAATATCCCGAATAAATTAGTGAAACTCATCGTAGGTTAATAATTAAATTGTGAAAGTTATTGACATTGTCTGATTGAAATTTTCATGATCATAATTGGACAATACCTAATTGACATCAAACTTATATGTAATATGCAAGAGGTCATAATTGATAATTTCTGATTAATTCACCATAGAAACCTTGCATCTTTTATTGTTTATATCGGTAGCAACCACCATAATATAATATGTAAAGCACATGCAATTAAGAGAAATTAAATTCTTATAAAGTCAAATTTCACAGCTATAGCCTTACATTCAAAGTTACAAAAACATTGACTTGCTAGTATACATGGATCAAAACTTTAGGTCCCGGAAAAATTAATACAACTAGTAAAGTTGAATGAGTAAACATAACTCTAATTACCCTCTTGGTCATTTCTGTGCTTATACCTTCTATCCATTGTTTAGAGTATTTTTTATAGGACCTCAAGACATTTATGACTTTCTGGAATGGACAATTTGGTCACCTGGTCGTTCGTTTGGTTTTTATGCAAATTTTTATGTTTTAGAGCTTCTAAATCTTGAACATGCATTTTTTATCAAAAGTTCAAGAAGATAAGCTCATAAACAAATTATGACGATTCCATATGCTCCGAAAGTATCATTTTAGGCTAGTAGCATGGTCGATACGGCTCCCGAGGCTTTTGGTGTGAGTTTGTGTAATTAGACATTTTAACTTTCAAGTTAAGGCCTACGGTTGACCTTGGTCAACATTCTTGAGAAACAATCATGGATGAGAATTCCGTCAGCGCGGTTAGCTCTTAAATGTCTAGTTTTGTCAAGAACGATCCTTTGTGTGGATCCGGAGGCTCTAGAGCTAATTTCGAGCCCCTTGTGGATTTTGGCTTAAAATGGAGTTAGGGTGTGGGACCCACTTTTTGTTGAACCTCGTATGAAAATTTTGACTACTCCATTGAGCTTGGAATATAGAATTTGGTAGAGTAGCATATCTTGTTTGTGTGCACGGGGTTCTGAACGAATTAAGAAGACCGCGTAAGAGATTTGGACTTGCCAAAACCCAGCTGGTGCAGGCCAAAATGCCCTTCATGTTTGTGGACCAAGGGCTGTGTTTATGGAGCCCAGGCACCCTAGTAGCCGCATACGCGAGGTCTAGCTACATTCATAGGGCTCACATTCACGGGTTTCCTTACCCCATTCATGGGGTCCGACTCCCTCTTTACCATGATCACGGGGCCTTCACCGCCTTCGTGGGGTGCCACCGCGTTCGTCAAAAGTGATCTGACTAGTCTTTATTTAAAGACAAGTCGCGATTCAGCCTTTGTATGAAATTTCCAAATGCAATTTTTCTCTCAATTAAACTCCATTTTTTGTAATTCAAAGTCCTATGCATCCGAAATTCTTAAAGCTACGTGTGTGGCTGATTGGAAACTTTTGAAGGCTCTCTTTTTGAGGTAAAATCATGACTGAGTGGGATGTTGTTGTTCTTTTTTTCCTCTTTAATAATGGAATTATTGCATGTGTTGATTGTTCACTATTCTGAACCCCAAATTGTATTCCATTTTGGCACACAAGTTTGGGGGTACTCTTTTAGACCTTCTGAAGGATTCTATTCTTGAAATTTTGGTGTGGATCTCATGATTCTCGTGCGACACTAAAATTAGTCCATTTCCATTTAATGTGTTCTTAGTGTTGAATCGATCGTATTGACATTGTGATCCTATTTTTTTTTATAGTGTGGCAGTGTTTTGAGGCTGTTCAGAAGGGAAAAGCTCTAGCATTGTGATTTGGAGCGTGTGTGCTCGACCTTAAGGTAGGCTACAACTTTCCTTATCCTAGATTGAGCTTAAATGTATAAATATATGTTGGTCAGAGTGAATTGGGAGTGGCTACCTAGTTGATCTTACTTCCTTTCCTAGATACCATGTTTTAGGTTTGATTGGCTCTATTTCGGAGGTAGCACCATGCTAGTCGGGGATTATGTGTTTAAATTCTTTCTTGTGAATTGACTTGTATATTGTTATTTGGTTATATTAGAGCATGTGTGGCTTTATTCTAGGATTAGGCTAGTGTTTCCTTAGACATGCAATTCTTGTGGCCTATAGGCCTACTTTCTTCTCTGACATTGTTTCGAGAATATTATCTCCTTATAGACTCAGGTAGTAAACTTGACTGTGATAAAATGATCCTTAATTTAGGCATTCATTCAGCTTTGACAAGCTTCTATTCACTCTTCCTAGTTTTATGTGCCCATTGCAATACGAGAGGTTTTCATGCTTCGTTGGGTGATTCAGGGTTGGAGTAGCACAAGCTAGAAGACTTGTTGTCAATTTCTTAAGTTTGGATATCGTTCCACAGTGGTATTGATGATGGGTGATATGTGGTAGTTTGAGGTTCCTATTATTGCCCCCGGGTTAGTCTTGCTAGCTAGGTTGGTGCCCCTGGAAGTTTACTAGTTGGTTGGGTGATGACCTTATTATTGCCCTGTGTACATTTGCTAGCTGGCCTGGTGCCCCTGGGTTAGTGTATGGTTGGGCAGACCCATGTTTACTCTTGCTAGTAGGGCAAGTGCCCTTGGGAGTCTATTGTCTTTCTGAGTGGGCCTATTATTGGGTGAATATGGTTCGATATTTTTACTTGGGGTTCGAGTCCCAGCTTACGCTTATTGGATGTAGATTCACTTTGATTAGCTCTTGTAGTTTAGCTATTCTGTGTACCGGTCAGGCTTACTAGTGTCCATTCGGGATTTACTTAAACTTACGCATGTGTAGCTTCTGGTCTTATGGGGTTAGTTAGGTTTAGCTTAGTTGTACTTAGTCTTTATTTCTGGTACGCTTGTGTGCTTTCCTTTAAATTCCGTTTTTACCTCTGTTAGTGTCTAGATTCTATCATTTCATATTGTATTTACCTTTCTTGCTTAGTCGGACTATGATGCATACTGAGTACCTTCATTTTAGTACTCATGCTACATTCTAAATCTTTTCGTGATGCAGGTCCCATTACCATCTACCAGCGGTGATCGTTTGTGCCAGCATATGCTTTTGGATCAGAGGTGAGGGTGAGCAATTGACACCCTAGACTTTCCTATCTCCTTCTTTATATTGTATAGCTTGTCTTTTACCATTACAGACAAGCTTTGCTTTGGTCCGCTTTTGTGACTTGTACTCTTTAGTTAGTACAACTCTGTACTCATGAATTCCAGGTTCTGGGAGGTATCTTTCTATATATAGTTTGTCTTGTTCCGATCTTGTTCTGTTGTTTAAACTCTTACTTCCACATATTTCTACCCTTGTGCTCATTGTTTGTCATTTTGGACTATGGGTTGGCTTACCTACTGGCGGGTTATAGTAGGTGTCATCATGACTCGAGGAATCGGATTGTGACAAGAGCTAACTCTCGTAGATATAAGTTAATGTAGAAGTGAAGTTCATTAACTCTTGGAATAGTGATAACTACTGAATCAACCCGACAAAATATAGCGTATATATTCACTTAATCTTACACTCATATATTTCAATGACCTATTTCGTTGTTGTTTGAAAGGTACCTTTGTGAGGAATCTAATTTTTTTTAAATATGCTACCAAATTAAATTTGGGGTGACTTAACGAAAGATTCAGAATTTGAATTTGATTCGAGCTGACATCAGTCCAGCATAGAGGAAATTTCCCTACTATGGCCCCGCCGCTATAGCGTCTACCTGGCCTCTATAGTGGGGGTGAATCCTTGCCCATTTTTTTTTCCTTCTTTCATGCTTGGGACATTTCAAATCGTTAATATAAGTGTAGACCAATGCTGAAATAGTATAAATGGAATAAAAACAACAATTAGCATTCATATTCTGTGATTAAAGTTAGAACCTACATCCATTTGCTATCAAAACAAGCAAAAATAAGAAAGGTAAAGATGTCTAGTACATGCCCCAAAACAAGTCTTAAAATATAACAAAGGTGGGGGTTTCCTAGATGGAAGTCCCAGCATCATCAGGGGTGGAGTCTTCTGCCTCTATGTTACTTAAGAATGTGAACTCTTAAGGGTCCTCTGGTGTCATCTGGGAAAGTTCTGGTTCTTGGGTAACACATTTGATAAGAGGTAGATTTACACTTATTTAAGGCCTTTTAGTTCAATAATTAATGTCCTCAATGCCTATTTATGTCCTATTCTGATGATATTTTGATGTTTTGCAGCTATGAAGGCTAAAGGACAAGGCAATGATGAATACATGAAAAAGAGGCCAAAAACATAGAAAGGAGTGAAAACTCCAAACTTTTAGTCACCTAACAATAAGGGCAAATCATCCAATTAGCTAGACCTCACCCAAGATGATACTGTTCATAATAAAAAATATCCAAGGTAGGTCGGTGGACTAAAAAATCAAACGGCGATTTGCTTAAACTGAATGGGTGCATTAGAAGTCCATAATAGTAGGTGATAGACTCTAGAGTAAAAATGAAAGCTAAAAGGATGAACAAAGTGGTAATCGGTGATCCGCCGAATGTGAAAGGTTGAATCGATCAAGTTTGCTAACTGAGGTTCAAAAACCTGAAGCCTGAAGCAATAGCAGGGCGAGCTAAAAGGCAATCAGCGATCCACCAAATTAGAAAAGTGAGCCCGACTAATGTTGGTGAACAAGTCGAAAATAGAATTTTGGGCTAATTTTGGGGAAACTATAAATAGTCCAAAGGAGAGATTTTTGCAGAGTTTTTGAGTTTTTAGAATCAAAATTTGTATCAGACTTTGTAGGATCTTTCATATTACTAGTTTTACCCTTTGAGAAATATTCTTAGTTTTGGAGTTTTGTGAATATCCTTGTAATTAATAATTGAAGGTTCAAATCAAAGTGGGTGTTGAATATTATTGCTTAATTTCAATTCCCAATGGCTGCAATCGTAATGGGTATACTCTCTTTTCCTTTTATAATGCTCGACTAAAATCCCAAATCTAGGAGTGTGATTATGGGGTTGGTTGTAGATTTATTGTAGTGAGTCTTGTGTCTTGCTCTGTTTTTATTGTTGTATATTCATGGATTTGAGCTAATTAGCATGAAATCAATTCATAGGTTAAGGTTACAAACTTAATCCTAGTATAGATCTTCGATTGATGTTTGAAAGAGATTAATTGAAGTGGGTAATTAGATTAATGCCTGCAATTTAGATTTGTTTGCTATAGTTTGCTTGAAAGAAAAATTATGGTTCAATTCTAGTTGCCAAATCTGCTCGAAAGAGATATTCTTGTAAGGTATTGGGTTGATTTGTTATTCACATAGATGAGACCGAAAGGAGATTCTATGATTTGATAATATTGGATCAAAATAAGATTAGTGACATTAAAGACTACCCATCCTATACATGATTCCTTAGAGATATTGAGCAAGCACAAACACCCCTACTTGACACCAATACCAATCCCCACACCCCTAAATCATCTTTTACTTGTTTGAATTCCTAATTTTAGTTTCATTGTGTTAATTGAGACCAAATATCTTTTAGTAAATTTTGTGGAATCATACACCCATCTCTCTGAATTACTACAATGAATATGTTTGCACTCTTAATTTCCTAATTGAATTCTTTGCATTATATCAGTCTCTATGAAATTTGACCTTGACTCTTGTTGGGTATTTTTAGTGCTAACGACCGCTTATTCTTTTAATTTTTTTAGGTTAAATTGAGCATTATCAAAAATGGTGCTTCTGTCAAGGAGTGATGGATAAGAATTTAGTTTGTGAAGTTTGATTGTGAACTTTTTTGGTTGTGGTAGATTGTTGTTTGGTGTTGTTGTTGTGTCTTATTCAGAGGTGGAACTATGAGCAAAGATGAAAGTTGCAATGCTAGTAACTATGGACAGAATGATAACATGGGAGATATGAACGACATGCTTGTGAATATCATTCAAAGCACGAGAGCAATCCGGTTGCCTCCTACCACTGAGAGAGTAATTTTCCATGTGACCGGAACCATTCTCCAGCTGCTTCAAATGAAAGGAATGTTTGGGGGCTTTACTCATGAAGACCTCCATGAACATATAAAAAAATTTGTAGATGTTTATAGGACGTTCACCTTTAAGAACATTTCACAAGAATCTATTTGGCTGAGGCTATTTTCAATCTCCTTAACAGGGGAAGCTACTAGATAGTTAGCCGAACTACCAAATAATTCTCTCACTTCATGGGATATACTAATCGAAGCGTTGCTTGAGAGATTTTTCCCTTCCTCAAACATGATAAAGCTTAGGGAAAACATCCAAAATTTCAAAAGAGTGGTAAGTGAACCTCTTCATGAAACTTGGCTGCAGTTTCAAAAGTTGTTACTACAATGTCCGACACATGGTGTCTCGGACAATTTACTACTGCAATACTTCTATTGTAGCCTTGATTTAGTCAGCAAAGGCCTAGCTGACACACTTGTTTAAGGTGAGCTGATGAGAAAATCGTATAAGGTAGCAATGATGTTTCTTGATGATATGACTAAAGAAAATCGAGTGTGGCATCCTAGAGACGATCAAGTATCTTCTCTACACTTGAGTATGAGCAAGGAACAAATGGAGAAGGATCATGAGCACAAATAAAATATGGCTAAGATGATGACCCAACTTGACTTTCTTTCTAAACTTTTCATGGGAAGTGTATTTAAATCGGTGAATGCAGTTGGTACAAGCAGTGGGCAATGCCCGAATAATGCCATGTTTGAGGCATTATATAATGAGGAAGTGCAATACCTGGGAAATCAAATGGGGGGTTCTCATCCGAACTATCCTAGACCGGTTGAGACCCAAGGTTGGAACAAGGAAAGAGATAATGGTCGGAGAGATTGGAGATCGAGGTGGCAATTAGAGAGATTGTAAAGTTGAAAAGATAGATAAATTCCATTTCATGATCATCCCAAAAAAAAAGAGCAAGCTTGACCGGAGGTAAACCGAATTGATGATATGTTAACAAGGGTCTTCAACAAGATTGAAGGGTCTGACAAAATGTTGAAGGATTTGAAAAATGACTTCTTCACTTTGGCTCAAACGGTGAGATCTACTCATTGATTCTATATTAGATGAGCGGTTGTACTCTGATCGTTCGAGAAATGGGCCCATACGTTACACACAAAAATGAATTATTATGCGGTCGATAAACTCTTTCCTTTCTACAGGCATCCTATCAAATTGGATCACATATTTTGGAATATGTCATTACATTATGTACATGTATTCAAATTTCCTTTATTTTTTATGTTCCTTCTCATGCCCCGATAGAGAATGGGCACAACTCCCCCTCTCCCTGTTCTATCATCCACACAGGCCGGCCGTTCTAAGTTCTGGGGTTGGGTCGGATAGGACCAGAGCCAATTGGATTTTATTGTAGCTTCGAGTTCAGGTGCCGTACTGCGGCAGAACTGGAAAGTAGGGGACAATGAACCTCCTACCAAGAGGCCAAGGTTTCTTGCTAACTCTTAGCCACTTTTAAAAAGGAAGTACAACTTGATTGTTAGGGGTAATCAACGCGAAGAAAAGAAAAGGTAGATTATTCTATTATATTTCCTCCTTTGGTAAGGATTGGCTTTTTGTTTAAGTGTATGTTACAAACCATCATCTTTTCTTTGTTTTTATCACCAAGACACCCGAAGGGCCGGCCATTTGTACCTCGTAGCCCTGGCCCATTCAAATCAAAATAGAACGAGCACCTACGACTAAGGGGAATGGAATGTCGACCACAAGGTGAGAGAATCTTATAGTACAAGGTTTAGTGACTGGTCAAGTCATTAAACTTAGTCATTTTGATCAACATTGTTGCACGTGGACTGGGTTTATGGGGTTAAATTTACTATGAAAAAAGTCATGGCTACTTCAACCATAAAAAGGGTGACCCCCTATTCAAGCCAAAAGAAGTGTCTCACCTCACTTACGAAGAAGTTTTTGGAGCTGGGCTCCGAACTATGAGAGTTTACTTTTTCTCTTTCTCAGAACGGACTGATCAAATAGGGGATCAGATCACTCCTGGTGTTTTAACTAGTCATTAATGGTCGTCATAATTAGTATCCTTTCGGTATGTGTTGCAACCACTTTTATTTTTAGCCTCTCATCTTTTCTAGAGAAGCAAAACTCGAACGGATAGAACCTAT
This sequence comes from Solanum appendiculatum, assembly GCA_018342035.1. Lineage (NCBI taxonomy): Eukaryota > Viridiplantae > Streptophyta > Magnoliopsida > Solanales > Solanaceae > Solanum > Solanum appendiculatum. The sequence goes on along the minus strand of JAGDQO010000635.1, from coordinate 451,646 downwards.
GGTCAAACTACATAACTTTTTCTTTTTCATTACTTCTGTGGTCGCGCCTCGTGGCACGGAAGCACCCATAATATTGAAATAGTTCATTAGTAGAGATGTTCCTACAGGTGCCCTTTTTTCCAATGGTACTATAATTTCGATTCATATCCCTTCGTTCTCTCTTTTGGTCTATCTACATTCCAGAAAATTCATATGCTCCACGGAGGGAGAAAAAAGTGGAGTCTTGGTTAGAGCAAGCCGCCCTATTCTTTACCAAACATAATTGGGATAAGCTCATCAAAAACTAGAGCTAGAAATGCTTTATTTCATTGCCTTCCCGTTCTTCATTTCCTTCTTCTCGAATCCAAGGGGGACTTCTCATATGTAGAATCCTTCTGCGGTGTGCTCCATTTACTATTCTTTCATACTTTATTCTTTTTACCAAGCGATAGGTTTGCAAAGCCTGATCGAGTGAGGAGATGGAAAAGCCAAACACTTCAACCTAACAGGAATGAGCAACGATGAAATAAGAAGAGAAGGTGCCTCGGGCACCCCTATTTAGAAAGAAGGGTCGAAGGTTTTGGGCCTGAAGGTTTCCCCACCCATTCATTGGACGGTGCTTGTGTGGAGGGTGCTCCACCTAAAATTGGGCTTGAAGCTATCACCTTACCAACAAGTCGAGAGCTGATGGCTGTTGATCATGACTACTATCAAAAAGCTCCTATGAAGATGAATTATTCACATGGAGGAGTGTGCATCTTTATGTTTAGTGTTCTTTTTTCGTGTGACCCGGCAGCTTTTGTGTGACCTGTGTCCAATGCCTCCTATTTGTTCTGGGCGGGCGACATGAACTCTGATTTGATCTGGGTATTCAATCCCACTGCTGAGAAGCTCAGTTGACTCCTTAACCTTGATAGAAAGATGAATTATTCAACAATTTGTGCATAAGGGTAAGGAACTTTGGATGAGCTAATGCTAATAGGTGTAAGCCTTGTTGCTATGAAACACCCACTACTGACCACACTGAGAGACATGAAAGCATAGATAACGCTAGTTGGCGAAGTGGCATTAAACATCTCTAGCGGTACAAAAAGAAGGGTCCTGATGATATCATCTACGTTCGTACCGCTCCTCGTGAAGTAGATCCCATATCCAACCATGTCTTTGACCAGAGAGTGAGAGAATACCCACTACTGCTGGAAGGCCAGCCGGGCTATGAGCGCGGTGGGAACAGTCTTCTCAAGAAGCCAGCCCGGACCAAGGTCAATATAGAATGAAGGGGACAGCCCTAATCTTGTGTTGACTTTGCCAACTTATTGGGTTGCAGGTGGAGAAAAGAGGATGTGGGGACACAAGTCGGGGTGCCACGTAACAAAGAGAGCCATTCTATTTAGGGAATGACAAAATGGGTAGGCACATGTGGTCTAGTGTCTGAGCCGATTGGTCAGATGACGACTACTTCACTGTTTATTTTAGTATTAGCCGCCTATCCCAGAATGGGAAGGAATAGAAAGAACGTGAAGTGCTAGAGCTATAGGGTAAAATTTTTTGAGGGGATAGTCTTGTGAAGAAGCAAGCTAATCCCCGCCCCGACCGGCAACTGCTAGGTTTCCTCATCTCTTCTAAACTTCCCTCCGTCTTCAACCCGAGCTATATGAGGAAAAAACTAATACCACGTACGGTTCGGAGGCCGAGCCCCAACCCTATAATAAGGGTGCGGGTTAGGTCAACTAACACAAAAAAGATACAATTCATTCAATGATTGCCTTTGGGTTCTGAACTCCATATGGGCAAGGAGCGTTGTTGTTTTCGAGGCCTTGGGCATTTACATGGACCCACTTTTCATTCCATTTGTGGGAATTTTATGATCTATAAATTCTCCCTAACGAGTGATCGGCTCATGTTTGAGCATGAGGAATCACTTCATGCCGACCAGTTTCCAATCCGCTTTCCAGCCTCATATGAGAATGGAAAACTAGAGCATTTATCCATCGGTTGATGAAGAATGTGAACATAATAATTTCTGGTTGACCATCTTCCCAGAAATTACGAGCACGAGTGAAGTGGCTGTACATACAAATCTATTTACAATTCTATACACTTCAATTGGAATTGGAAGTTTCGGAACAGGTGGCTGGTATACCACAATAATCAAACTTCCTTTTATTTTTTTATTCAGATTGGATTTATGTTGGCTTCATTGGGAGCCTCGCATAGTTTGGTACGTTAGCTCCAAAGCATAACTTGCGTTGGAATTGATAAAGTCTTGTGGAGTTCATAATTGCATAAAAGGAGCCAAAGCAGTGGGTTCGGCGTGTTGAGGCACATGTTTGACGGTCCCGGTAAGCCTGGCCTGCCAGCCCACTCTGAAGAATTCATGATTTATATATGTTTCAGGCCGGTGAGAGGGAGTGCAGAATAAGGATTGATTTCCCTGTATCCATCATAGCCCACAATATCAACCTATTGTCAGAGGTCACTTGTTGCTCCCTCTCTCGAGATTGCAATCCCTATTGAGTCGGGAAGAAATAAGTAATGGGTCGGGGAATCTTGCATCGGCCTACTTGGATCTGGTAGGAGCAGCAGTAGGTAAGTTAGTATCGATCCGGTGAAGAAAAGACAATTTTTTTGATAAAGATGTTAGATCTGGAGGAAGCATATGGTTACATATCCCAAAACCTTCATGGGAAAGGAACTGACTCACTTGCCCTACTTTTAAAGATAGATAGAAAAGGTTAGGGAGTCCCAGCTGCTGAGGTGGCATAGTGAGAGGTGAGAGCAATAACAACCAAAGTGACGGAAGATCCTATAGTAGTATATTCGGTTGTTTGTGGTGGAATAGATTCACGCATCCGGTTCAGTAGATCCACAGCTAATAGGCGTTGACTTAGTTGCTTTTGCAGTTTATTTTAATCCTAATGCTAATCCAATGCAACTTACCAGTGATGGTCGCAGCACTAGGAGCTTTCTAGGAAGGGGGCTAGGATCTCTAGTTCTGTTGTGGAATCAAAACAAAAAATATAACTAAATAGGGTGCGAGCCATTCAGATGAGACACGAAGACCAGGAAGAATAAATAAGCAAAGGGAGGGGCCTCTTCCTTCAATAGAGGTAATGTTTATTCTTCTCCTTCCTGGCACTCTTGAATAAGGGAGGGCTTTTACCTATTCCCTATCAAAAGAATTTTTAGTAGAAAAATGAATTTCTCTAGATAGTTTTCCTGTCGAGTGGAAAGAAAGGAGAATTTACTTCGGGGCTTAAGGTAGTTCAGTCACCCTCAGATCATAATAGAGTCTAGTATGACATCAGTAGGAAGATAATGCAGCTAAGCCGAGACTTGCTTCTGAGGCATTTCAGACTTTACTTGCTATTGCCGATATGATCTTTTCTCTTGTTTTAGAATTGAAGTTTACTGCTATCGTAGATAAGAGTGACATAACTGATAGAGCAAAATTTGATTCCCTCGCTAGGTTTGAAAGGAAAGAGGGACTATAGGTCGATGATGAAATCTGGCAATAGCTCTAGGGCATCGTACTCAGGGGATACGCACTCAACTCGCTTAGGATTATGTCTTTAGTCAGTTGATAACTTTTTGAGTGTTAGTTCGCATGGCCTTGCTTCCTTTGTGCTCACCAATGAGAAGTGAAAGCCCGAGAACTTGTTAATTGACTGGCTGGCTTCCGAAAGGAATCGAAGCTCTTCTAACCACTAACGACTCATAGGCCTCCTCATCCCGGAAGAGATAAGTAGCAAAGGGTAGGATATGATCACTTGAGGGACAAAAATGCATTAAGAAAGCAATCGCCCCCCTTTTGATACTTAGGTTTGGCTGGCCTTTCACTTGCCCAGACCAGTACATATCTCTTCTGGGTGCTATCCGGTTCACTTTTCATTTAGTAATTTAAGGCAGAACCGGGTGTATTCACTTAAATACTTCCTTTTCTTTCGAAGTAGGCTTTTTTGGGCCTTATTCCTTTCCAATCGCAGTCAAAGTTGTCACAGAATGGGATTAGGATTTGTATCAATCAGCTATAGTATAACCAATGGTGCTGATCACCCCTAAAATGGTTCGAAGTCCCTGACTGAGGTCGTTGCATTGCCTAAAGCCTCTAAGCGAGGAAAGCAAAATCTGTTCCAGAGATACCATGGTAGTATTGACATCCCTAAGAAGGAGAAACGTCGCGGTGACTCAAAAAATAATAACTTAGTTTTAAAAGAATTTAAAAGAATAAAAGAATTTAAGAGGATTAAAAGGGAAAGGGAGTCGCCACCTAATTTTAGGAAAAACTAGGAAACCAAGTAATTAATCAATGTCTACGAAACCAATAGATTCTAGGTAAGGGTTCAAGTTATTCTGAAGGGAAGATATTAGGCATCATTCGAAATCCACAATAGTGGATCCCGACTGAATTCATTTTATCAAATTGAGGAGGAGATAACAACAATGTACAAGTATAATAAACATTAAATATAAACAAATAATGAAGTGAAACAATAATATAAGAAACGGCCTAAGTTTGCCTAACGTCAATATATACAAAACAATGAAAAAAGAATATAATTCGAACTTCATTCGAATAGCTTCAATGGGAAGCAACTCTGGATACCTGTAAAGATACTTAGTAAAAGTGTTAGTAACAAATATGAATAAAAATAAATGAATCAAATAATAACTTAAAAATAAAAACCCGTCTAATTAACATGGGAGGCCTTGGAAATCGACGGTAATTTCTTCATCGGCCAATTTTAATAAATGATATTAAAAACAACGAAAAAGTAAAAATAACAAAAAAACACTCTATGAAGAAAGTGACGAAGTCAACACTAGGGAATGCAATGTATCATCGAAATGGAGCATATTCATCACAAAACTAAAGTAACTTACTGAAAAACTTTAACATTAGCAAAATAAGTGTACAAGTAGTAAAATTCAACATGAAAGATGAAATAACAACTTAAAACAATTTGTATCCAAAAATAATCTCTAATGTCAAATAATATGTAGTCAAACTAATAAAATATTAGTGAAACAAATTGAAAATATCCAATAATAAGCAAATCAACATGTAGATGGTAAAACAACACCAAAAATGAAAAACAGAAATAGAGCAGTCTAACCAAATCTTGTAAAAAATAATAATAATAATAAGAAACGAAATTGCCAAAATAGTCAAGCAATACTACCGAAAAACATTCATAAAAAATAACACAAACATCTAAAGATATACAAATATAAACAAAATATAAAATGGAGAAAGGTCACCAAAGGGGAGCATTTCTCGGTCGGATCTAGAGAAGCCAGTTACTGTTGATGGTTTATGCTCGGACATCGCCGAAAATAAAACTATTGTCGTGCCTGTTCGCCGGCAAAACTCGGCCGGATCTAGTGGTGGAAGGATGGGTCTGGATGGTGGGTTACAGCTGGCATCTGGAGGTCGTTGTGGGGTCTGGGTGGTTCTATTTGTAGGTAGGTGGTCGGAGGTTTCAGGCGGGTTTGGGGATTGTTGTTGTGTTGAGCGGTTTCAGGTGGTTTTGTTCGAGGTTTTGGTCGATTTTTGGGTGGGTTTTAGGTCTGGGTTTAGTTTGGGTTGCCGAATTCGGCGCATTTTGGGTTGGAGAAAGAAAGGTGAAGGCGGTTTGGTGGCTGTTTACTGGTGGGTTGGTGGCTTCAGGTGGCAGTCTAGTTATGCAAGCTTGGAGCTCGCTTACTTGTCGGAGATGGCGGAGAAAGGGGAGGATGGAGGCAGCTTTGGTGGTTGTTTACAGTGGTTATTGGGAAATGAAAGTGTGGGAGAAATCGAGGGGTTGTTGGTGATGGTGGACTGGTTGAGCTCCGGTGAGCTCACCGGAAAATTAATAACCAATGAAAAACCCCCTTTTGTGAATAAACAATCTGAAAATTCTTATCCCTAAAAAATCCACCACCTTCAACTTAATGACCAAGCTATTGCTTAAAAAGAAAATTGAAAACCATGAATAGAACAATACCATTATCTTAAAACCGTGGGCCAAAACCACTAACCAATAAAATATCTGCGTATGAAATTTTATCCATATTTTGATGAATTTTTAGATTGTGCAAAATATCAAAATGACTATTAACAAATGTAGCGAATAAAATGAATATTAAAAAAAATGTAACCAACGTAATCAATGGCATGTAAAAATACAATTTAACAAAAATAATAATTTAATTACACTGAACAAATATTTGAACATATTCAACCGGTTGTGACAAACATAAGGTAATCAAAATTAACCGATAAAAATTCTAATATTTTGAGAAATAAGGCTAATTATCAACAAATTGTATTAAAATTGCAAAACATGTATTTTGAACAATTAATGAATAAAATACTTAAAAGTATCAACTTAAAAAAATATTAGACCAAAATTTGGTGTCAACAACTTGCCCCTTTGTTTGATTAAGATCAATGAAAGAGATCCTAGTCAAACAAAGTTGACGAACCCAAATTTGGTTTGATAAACTTTGAACAAGACAATATGAGACGTTAGTAGATATTTTGAACAATAATCCACATCCGCCAACGGGGCTAAAAATAATAAAAAGGCAAAGATTGATCAAACATTCACATAACTTCGATGTTACTTTCAAAATTGCACAATGAAGGTAGTGAACCTCTTTGAAAGGAGAATAGTGCGAATAACATGCCACTTTGAACGTGGTAACAATTTACTTTGTCTCTTGAAAGGCAGATGACCAAACTTGAATTTAACATGTCATTTTAAACGAGGTGACAACCCAACGTGTCTCTTTAAAAGTGGACGACCCGACTGGAACTTGATATGTCACTTGAAGGGAGATGACAACCCAACATGTCTATTGAAAGGCAGACGACCCAATTTGAATATAATTTGTCACTTTGAACGAGGTGACAACCCAACGTGTCTCATTGAAAGGCGGACGACCCAATTTGAACTTAACATGTCACTTGAAGGGAGATGACTACTCAACGTGTCTATTGAAAGGCAGACGACCCAATTTGAATATAACATGTCATTTGGAGGGAGATGACAACCCAATCTTGAACATAATATGTCACTTGAAGGGATGTGACAACCCAACTTGAATATAACATGTCACTTGAAGGGATGTGACAACCCAATGTGATTCTTTGAAAGGAGGACGACCTAATTTTTTTATAACTTGTCATTTCAAGGGATATGACAACCCAATGTGAACATAAATGTCACTTTGGACGAGGTGACAACCCAACATGTCTCTTTGAACGGTGGACAACCCAATTTGAACTTAATATGTCACTTGAAGGGATGTGATCACCCAATGTGTCTATTGAAAGGCAAACGACCCAATTTGTACTTAACATGAATGGTGTATCACAAAATCTGTAATAACAATGTTAGTAACAAATGTAACATAAAAAAACATAAGCCATGCAAATATGGCCTCATAGGAACAGTGATCAAGGTGATGAACCAAAGCAACATTTTGAACATAATAATATCATGAGTATTAAGAAAAAAGTCAATTTGAATGATATAACAAACTAAAAAGGGTCATTTTGAATGGCATGACAAACCAATTTTAAAAAGCATCATTTTATTTGAAATAACAAATCAATTTTTAAAAGATGTCATTTTGAAAGGAAGGACGACCTAAATTTAAAAAGATGCCATTTTAAAGGGTATGACCACCCAAAAATATAATTTCAACAATGAAATGGTCGTTGGTCTAGACAATATTGAAAAGTGGGTGTCAACCCATATTTATTTTTTTGAACAATGAAATATATTTGAACTTGGTTAGCACCAACAACTAGTATTGTACAAAAATTTCTCACAATTCTTTCTCTTTTAAGATTGACTTCGAGGTAATTCCAATGGATTCAAGCAGTACCTCAAATGTACTTAAGTAACGACAAAATTTGTTCATCTTGCTACAAACAAAAGCTTTGAACTAGACTTAACATCATGTTTCAAGTGCCCTCACCACAAAGAAATCTCCAACTTGCACACATCGAAAGTGTTTTGATTGGAGGACATTTAGCAAAATTCACTCACACTCAAAAAAATATTCAACACATGCAATTGTGATACCATAGACTTGGCCTTCATGTAAATCTCCACTAATGTGAGAACATTTGAAATGAAATCATGCAGGACTTGTTATTGGCTTGTAATGTGGGCTTAGGGACAGGTAGGATAGTCATTTGGGATAAAAGTGACATAATCGTTTCTTGAGCATTGCACTGAATATGTGCTTTCAACATTTGTTACACTTTTAGCGTTTTATCCTCTTTGCTGTCCCTTTCTTTTGCATTTCTTGACTTCTTTTGAAGTTTTACTTGTCTGAGCTTTTCCCCTTCTCATCATCTTTTGAAGTTTCTCCTGAATGTTTGGAGTGTTCCTCTTCTTTTGTTGAAATTTTGCTTGCTTGAACTTGTGGAAAATTTTCAACTCTTTGTTCTTTCTTTTGAAGTCAATTTTTTCCTTGAATTTCAGGGACTTTAGTAACTTTTGTCTTTGACAAATTTGAACTTTGAATCTTCTTTTGTAACTTGTACGTCTTCAGTGCACTCAAGAAAGTCAGGTCAAGAGAGGGATAGTGCGTATAAGCACTAAGAAAGGGTATAGGCTAAAATGTGAATGTCTAAAGAAAAGGCTTGAAGCTCAAAGTGGGACATACTAAGGATTAATGTCATTTGGTAGGCTTTGAAAGGCTCAAATTGGTCAACGAAAGCCTACAATCATTTTTCAGATCAAACGTTACTCATAATTTCACCTCAACAAACATTTAGACCAAGTTCTAGATCAACAATGCAACATAATAGAATTTAATTCAAAACTCACCACACAATGCCCATGAAACAATGAATCTAGTTTTGTTCTATTCTTGAATGCATGCAAGAGAACGTTTTCAAATGTAACTAAAGTATGAAAGAGAGGTACCAAAAGAATCTATGATTTAACAAAAAGTCAATATTTCTCCATTACACTCTAACTGTGTTGGCGCCAACTAAGTCAAAAAAAAGATTTCAAAAATATAAACATTAAGAAGAATAAAGAATAATAAAAAAAAAACTTTTGAATAAAGAATATCGAACCCTAGAAAGGCTGCCTACGTATCTCATTGAGAGAATCAGGTTTACGTAGTTCATTAAGATATGGCATAAAACACATGTTTTGAACAACAAATGATTTTTTTAAAAAAAAATTAATAATAGAAATGAAAAACCAATGAGTCACATTGAAGGGCGGACAACCGAATTTACCAAAAAAAAATTTTGAAAGAAAAAAATAATTAAAATGAAAAATAAATGAGTCACATTGAAGGGCGGACAACCCAAACTTTAAAAATGTCAATGGAATGTAAAACAAATAAAATCAAGGATATACAATGAAAATATTATGTACAAAAATTAATACAACTGTATAAACCAACTCGGGGCGATGCCTTATAAATCTTGAGTCTGAGTACAACATTGGTGAAATATTTGAGGGCTTTACTTAAAAATTTTGCTCCTGTTTCAACTTTAGCAACCTCCGGTATTCAATCTTGTAGCAATTGTCTCCTTCGTAAAATTTTTGGAGACCTCCTTTAAAAATTTTCCCCTATTTCCATTTTGAAATATGAGAAAGCTTACGTGGAACATGACCGAGCCATTGTGGCGCCTAAGTGTCACGACCCAGGGTAGCCCCTAGATGTAACACGGCGTACAAGACCCCGAGAGGCCTCACACAAGCCCTTAGCATACATAACATACAAAATAATAGAGAAAAGAATTTAAAAGATCATCATATAACAAAACAGCGGAAGTCTACAACTTATGTCTCAAGCCATCTAACATAACATAATAGAAATGAAGGTTTGGGACGCAACCCAGTACAATATCCAAAAGCATAACGGAAAGCATGAAACAATAACAAGGTTAGGCCCTCGGACATAGGAGGCCTCACCAAGTCTTCACCATCACTGGAACTGACTAGCCACAAGTGGGATGAGAAGAACCGCCAAGTCCTACATTAATAGAATCAATGTAGGCAAAAGTATGCGTTAGTACAATCAAGTACCAAGTATGATAGCAATGCATAAAAGGGCATATAAACCATGCTAGAATGACATATAATCATGACATGTAATGACCAAGCTAAGACATGATAGAACATAAGAAACATGAAGCATAAAACATGGCCAAGACAAGCTCTTCATCTTTCCTTTACTTTACTTTAAACCATCATCATGAGAACACTTGTTCGTTAACTTGTGGGGAAATAGCCTTAACCAACATATAAGACCATGTGAGCTATCAACATGGAATCCGGTGTCAGCCCCACACCGAAAAGGGGTGTCCTACTTGCCAAGGTAAGACCATGAACTGCTTAGATTGTGTCTATCATAGACCATCACCCTATGGTGGCACATAGGTTATGGGACATGGGTAATCGCCACTTGTCCACTCGGTACTAAGCATATTTCCCACGGAATTATCATAGTTAATTTTATCTTAGGTAGACATGGGTAATCGCCTCTTGTCTACATTAGGGAACATGGGTAATCGCCTCTTGTCCCTTCATAGAATAGCTCCTTAAGAACATGGGTAATCGCCACTTGTTCTTCTATGAGTCATGAGTTCATTATTAGTAGACATGGGTAATCGCCTCTTGTCTACATTAGGGAACATGGGTAATCGCCACTTGTTCCTTCATAGAATAGTTCATTAATCATGGATTCAAGCTTAGTTGAGCAAACCATTCAACAAGTCATGAATCATTACGTGTGAGAAAACCTTTCACACTCATAGGTTGAGCATTACATGAGAAACCCTTTCACAACTCAACAAAATGCACTAACATATCATAAACTTTATAAAACATGAATGAGCTCACAAGCTTCATATTTACATAGCTCATCATGCTCTTAACTCATAAATCATGGGTTCATAAGCTTCTCCTCAAACATGCAATTCAATGCAAGCAATTACTTAGAACGCCATAAATCAAGGCAATTTTAGTCATAATTGAGGGAACCCACATAATAGAGGAAAATCATAGATTTTGATTCAACAAGCATCTTTACATAAAATATCCTCTTTTCATCATTCATAGTCTTACATGGAATTCATAGCTTGATAATCATAATCCTTACCTCACTTCACAAAGAGTTCATGAAATTCATCTTTTCTCAATCTACCCACAATCATAAGCATAATCATAAATTGGGGGATACTTAGCATAAGCTCATGGGATTCATCAAGTTGCATGTAAATCACGCTAAATCGTGCACTAGCTTACTTTACCACGCTAGATCGTGCACTATCAACCATAACATCAACAATGGAAAGCATAATGAAGAACCCATAGGAATTTGTCAAACCCTAACTCTCTTGGGCAAGACTATACCTTGAAAACCTTAAGGAAAAGAGGACCCATTGGAGGAAAGACTCCAAATGGTAAATACTATCATACCTCAATGCCAATGCCTTGAAATAAAAAGGGGATTGATGACCTTGATGAGAACCCTAGCTCTTTTCTTCTCCTTCTTGTTCTTCTAGAGAGAGAAATATTTAAACTCAAAATTTATAAAGCTGGTAGGGCCATCGACGGTTACCATCTATGGCCCGTCACTCCACCTATGGTCCATTGATCATCCAGTTGCCAACTATATTCACCAAGGTACCCCGATAAATAATTTGAATAACGAACGACTGTGGCCCGCATAATCATCCATTAATTAGGAAATAAAAAATGCCAAGAGTAGGAAAATATGTCATGATACAATGAGAGTATACATATAATTAAACAAATAATGAATGAATAATAAGTACAACATACAAATAATCCACAAAATGTACAAGATATAATGAATAACACAATAAAAGAATAGTCTCCTCAATTTGGAAAAATGAACTCATAATGGTTAAAACCTCTATATCCCCAGCGAGTGTCGCTATTCTATTGACATCCCTAAAAAGGAGCAACGTCGCGATGACTCAAAAAATAATAACTTCATTTTAAAAGAATTTAAGAGGTTTAAAAGGGGAAGGGAGTCGCCACCTAATTTTAGGAAAAACTAGGACATCAATTAATTAATCAATGTCTACGAAACCAATAGATTCCAGGTAAGGATTCAAGTTATTCCAAAGGGAAGGTATTAGGCATCCTTCGAAATTCACAATTGTAGGTTCCGACTGAATTCATTTTTTCAAATTGAGGAGGAGATAACAACAATGTACAAGTATAATAAACATGAAATATAAACAAATAATGAAGTAAAACAATAATATAAGAAACGGCCTAAGTTTGCCTAACGTCGATATATACAAAACAATGAATAAAGAATATAATTCGAACTTCATTCGAATGGCTTCAATGGGAAGCAACTCCGGTTACCTGTAAAGACACTTAGTAAAAGTGTTAGTAACAAATAAATATGAATAAAAATAATTGAATCAAATAATGACTTAAAAATAAAAACCCGTCTAATTAACATGGGAGGCCCTAGAAATCGACGATAATTTCTTCATCGGCCAATTTTAATAAATGATATTAAAAACAACAAAAATGTAAAAATAACAAAAAATCACTCTATGAAGAAAGTGACAAAGTCAACACTAAGGAATGCAATGTATCATCGAAATGGAGCATATTCATCACAAAATTAAAGTAACTTACTGAAAAACTTTTAACATTAGCAAAATAAGTGTACAAGTAATAAAATTCAACATGAAATATGAAATAACAACTTAAAACAATTTGTATCCAAAAATAATCTCTAATGTCAAATAATATGTAGCCAAAATAATCAAAAATTAGTGACACAAATTGAAAATATCCAATAATAAGCAAATCAACATGAAGATGGTAAAACAACACCAAAAATGAAAAACAATAATAGAGCAGTCCAACCAAATCTTGTCAAAAAAATAATAATAATAATAAGAAACGAAATTGTCAAAATAGTCAAGCAATACTAACGAAAAACATTCATCAAAAAATAACACAAACACCTAAAGATATACAAATATAAACAAAATAAAAAATGGCGAAGGGTCACCAAAGGGGAGCAGTTCTCGGCCGGATCTACAGATGCCAGTTACTGTTGATGGTTTCTGCTCGGACATCGCCGAAAACAGAACTGTTGTAGTGCCTGTTCGCCGGCGAAACTCGACCGGATCTAGTGGTGGAAGGATAGGTCTGGATGGTGGGTTGCAGCTGGCATCTAGAGGTCGTTGTTGGGTCTGGGTGGTTCGATTTGGAGACTGGTGGTCAGAGGTTTTAGGGGGGTTTGGGGTTTTTTGTTGTGTTGAGCGGTTTCTGGTGGTTTTTTTTGAGGTTTTGGTCGATTTTTCGGTTGGTTTTAGGTCTGGGTTGCCGAATTCTGGCGCATTTGGGTTGGAGAAGGAAAGGTGAAGGCGGTTTGGTGGCTGTTTACTAGTGGGTTGGTGGTTTCAGTTGGCAGTCTGGTTGTGCGAGTGGAGCTCGCTTGCTTGTCAGAGATGGCGGAGAAAGGGGAGGATGGAGGCAGCTTTTGTGGTTGTTTACGGTGGTTATGGGGAAATGAAAGTGAGGGAGAAATCGAGGAGTCGTTGGTGGTGGTGGACTGGTTGAGCTCACCGGAAAATTAATAACCAATGAAAAACCCCCTTTTTGTGAATAAACAATCTGAAAATTCTTATCCCTAAAAAATTCCTCCACCCTCAACTTAATGACCAAGCTATTACTTAAATAGAAAATTGAAAATCATCAATAGTACAATACCATTATCTTAAAACCGTGGGCCAAAACCACTAATCAATAAAATATCTGTGTATGAAATCTTATCCATATTTTGATGAAATTTTAGACTGTGCAAAATATCAAAATGAATATTAACAAATAAAATGAATATTAAAAATATGTAACGAACGTAACCAATGGCATGTAAAAAATGCAATTTAACAAAAATAAAGATTTAATTAAACTGAACAAATATTTAAACATATTCAAACGGTTGTGACAAAAATAATGTAATCAAAATTAACTGATAAAAATCCTAATATTTTAAGAAATAAGGATAATTATTAACAAATTGTATTAAAATTTCAAAACATGTATTTTGAACAGTTAATGAATAAAATACTTAAAAGTATCAACTTTTAAAAATATCAGACCAAATTTGGTGTCAACATGTAGTAAGGCCATGAAGGTCTTCATTTGGTCACCACCTTCTTTGCTGCAGGTGAGAAAGGGCCTTTTCAATTTATTCATCCTCGAGGACTCTTTCGTGAACTGTGGTGACAATACGTTCTTGTACCCGATTCTCAGAGGAATCTCATCGTCGTCTTACCTTTGGAATGCCATCGATCTCCGCCTCATTCGTGATCTCCTCGCTAAGCTTTTCCTCTCTCTCTAGTTTCCATTTCTTTGATCATCTCTGTTTTTTTTTAGTTTTCTTTACCTTGGACTAGCCATTTAGCAGATTAAAAGCACCGGAGTCGTTTAAACTTAAAGAAGTTCTGATCACAGCTTCTCAAACAAAATAAATTAGGGAAAAAAGAGCATTCCTATCATCTATTCCTTTTCCTTTCTTTCTTCCGTTGATTAGACCTCCTGATCCTAGTCCTACTCCTTTTCCTTCAGTCCTAGTGCTAAGAGGGCATATTCCTTATACTTAAGCATTCAGTTCCCTTTCAACCGGTAAAAGCTTTGTCCCAAAAAAGCATGAGAGAGTAAACTTAAGAAGAGTAGGGAGTATGGAAAACTAAGACTCATTCCATCTAGTTGCTAAAATTCCTTTCAACAAGAAGATTCAATAGCGTCCTTCTTTCCTATTCCAGAAAAACTAGTTGCTGACTCAACCTCTCCCCGGGTCTACGCACTCTTGTCTTTGTTTTTAGCATTGATGATTGAAAGAGAGTATGAGCCCATTCTATTCTATCTATCTCAAAAAGAAAGTCTCAACCCTTTGGTACGAAAGTAGGTCCTAGCTTCTCAATAAGTCATTCAATGAAATAACTATACTTAAGATGTGAGCTATACCTATTCCTTCTTTTCTTATCTCTTCCCATTCGGGCCGGATCGGATAAATAAAGGAGCTAAAGAATGAAATATTCATCAAATTAGTCCTTACAACCCTCTTCAAGCATAAGAAGAGTCCGATAATGGCTGGTCTTTAAAGGCCATTAAAAATTTACATAAGTTAAGTTCTTCTGCTATGTCAAAAGTGATGTTCTCCCCGACATGGAATCACTTCGCTCCCAACCAACAAGCTTCAAACTAGAGGTCGCCAAGCCTATCATCTTTCAATAGGAAGCTAGTAAGAGTAAGCCCATCATCTTTCAATAGTTCTAGACTTCTCACTATGAGTCTCTAAAGCTCTATCATCTTTCAATAGTTCTAGACTTGTCACTAGAAGTCAGTTTTCCCATGTCTGGCAGACTTTTTTTCAAAAACCTTGACAAATAGAATAGTGAAATTAGAATAGGCTAAGAAAAGAGATAAGAGAGAAGCTTAAGATATTTCTTAAGTAAAGGGGAGTAGAAGTTCTTCTTTCAAGCTCAAAATAGGTCATCTATTGTTATATCTCCTTCCTGATCCCCCCGGGAATCACGAAGGGAGTTAGAAGATATTCCAATGTAGAGAAAAAGGAAAGTCAACAGGAACCTTCTTAAAGTACCTGGATGACTTTCAGGTCACTTGCGAATGGAACAAAGCTTAGGGCTTAAAAAAGTCCTCTCACCATGTATGAAATCACTTACATTGACACTTAATATCTTCTCATTCGACTTTGACATATGAAATCACTTACATTGACTAAATAGATGGAATAAATGCAGATCGAATCATTCAAAGCAAACTAAAGGCTGAGTCATTGACTAAATAGATGGAAAAAATACAGAGGAAGGGTGACGAGATCCTAGGGCAGCGGGATCTTCCCATCATGATCGACTACATAAGTTTCATTCAATCAGTAAGAAAATAAATATGGAATAAAGAGTTTAATTCCATAAAACATGTTCCATAGGGCACCTCTTCAATAAATCAGGACAAAGCGATTGATCCATTTGAGAGCGTAGCGTAGGAGATGGGTAAGATGACAAAAGGCTCTCATTATTATTATTTCACTTTTATGCTTCAAACAGGCCTATATTCGCATTTGAATGATACGAATCGAGATGGCTTTTTTCAGGGACTAGCCCCTTCCTTGAGGCAATCCCTGGGATTCAAAAGAGTGAGAAGGAACTTTCTCTATCCTATGCCCTCATCACTAACCACTCCCCTTATCTTTGCATTTCTTGATCGGTCACTCAAGAGATTGATGTTCATTCTCTTCCTCTTTGCATCTTTGTGATAGGATCATCATAAGCTTTTTTTATCCTCCTCTTACCGGGATATCCATTATATAAGGATTTCTTTTTTGAGTCCACTAAAAGCCCATTTATGGCACGTTTAACCCGTTGAAGGTGTCGAATCTCGTGGGATGGGATGTGCTCTGCCACCTCCAACTCTTTCTGTGGGTCAGACAACTTTCTTTAGTCAGCAGAAATCATATTGATCTCTCTACTGCTCCCGCAAATGGTGATGTCTCGATTCCCATTGGTCAGTCAGCTACCTGAAACAAACCTTTGTCCGAGTAATCTTGAATCAGATTCCTGAAATTCACACAATTATTTGTTTAGTGAGTCCATTTCTTGTGCCACTTACAATAACATTTTCCTTTTCTTTCTTGTTTTTAGGTATCTTATCTCCAGCCAGACAGGTCAAAAGTTTTTGATAACCCGACACCTTCTTCAGAGCTTCAGATGCCAACCAGTCAGCCACGATCTTACCTTCTCTCTTCTTTATGAATATGCTTACCAAAGCACTGCCAATCCCACTTAACAAGATTTCTGCAAGCTTAGATCAGTTGTGCTTGGGGTGATTAGAGGAAATCAAATGAATCACAACATGCAAACAATATTCAAAATCTATTTCAAGAATGACCTGCTTGTAACTCAAATCCCATGCAAACATAAGGCTACGGTAGATCTTTTTCTTTTCCTTTCAAGATATTGCGTATAAAGAGAAAGATAACCAGTCCTCTTAGGTGGTCGAGAGTGTTATGTAAAAATGACCAAGAAGGATCCTATCCTAAAGGAGAAGGAGGATGAGTAGGAGATAGCTTTAAGGGAAAAATCAAAACAAATAAATTCGTTCATGCCACGACGATCTATATGTAAGGGCAATTTTGTTTATGCATTCCTCTTGAGAACGAAGAAGAAGAGAAATCTTCTTTTTAACAGGAAAATTTGGTCGCGTATGTCTTCTATTTCACCAGAATTCGTTGATTGCTTCGTATGAATTTACAATGGAAAAACTCCTGTTCATTGTAAGATTACTGAAGGAAAGATTGGTCATAAATTTGAAGAGTGTGCTTCTACATAGAAACGAAGACCTTCGAGAACAAATTTTTGACAGGGAAGGAAAAGAGGGAAAAAGTAAAGTCTAAGCGCATATGGCAGGAAAAGGAAATCCTATTTCGGTAAGACTTGATCTGAATCATTGTTCAGATTTAAGTTGGTTTAGTGAGGGCGATCGCAAAAGTCACTGAATGGGTCAGTCTTTTAATTCTCCCATATTAGAATATCAAAGGAGGACGTTGTAGATGCCGGGGGTGGACACGACTTCTTCTAAGGCTAGAAGACCACCGGAAGGCATCCAGGACTATAGCATGATGTGAAAGAAACACACTGGACGGGCGTGCTTCGACCATGTCTACGGGGCATAACTAAATTTAGATATCATGAATGTGACGTGTAGGAAACCAGGCCGAGAAACCTGGGCAACCATTCCCCTATCTGCCAATCCCTAGCACATCCAAGGCCCTGGCGCCTAGCAAATCTGGCGAGGCCTAGACTGATTTGACAAGTGCTAATTCGGTTCGGATAGACTTCATTTAAGAGTGCCACCGCCTCGGGAATTAATAAGAAAACAAGTGCTAAGTTTTAGATCACCGAATACACCGAAAGAAAAGAAGAGACCTTTCTCGCTCAGAACCTAAAGTGCACTGTGCTCCGCTTAAAAAAATGAGAGTTTTTTGTGGAATCGGTGAACTACGTGAGCTGGTTAGATATGTGGGACGGAGGGCTCGTAGTACCTTCTAGCGCATCTATGCAATGGAAGGGAAGAAGCCTAAATCGACCCCCTTCTTTTTTCTTTTAAAAAAGTAGTAAGGAGTAAGGAGATTAAATTCTCAGATGAGACTAAGCAGCAACCAACCGTTCCGACGTGCCCTTGACCTATTTTGATTTAGACCAAAAACCTATCTCTAAAGTGGAGCATAGTTTAAGCTGTCAAACAAGTGTTGATTGAATGAAAGAAAAACCACTAGTAGGGATATGGATGGAGTCTCACTCAGTAAAGAGAGTTGTAGGATTCGTAAAACAATAGAAGTGCATCTCAAAGTATGGGGCATAGGATGTTGCAATTTCACTTTGTCTCCCGAGATCCACCACAGGTTGGGTTTCATAGCCGTGTGATGGGTGACTATCCATCACGGTTAGGAGAGAACTTTTAGTCTGCGCTGGTGAATGGAAGCCCCCCTATAAAGTAAGAAGGAAGTGGCTCTTCCCACGATGGAGTCACCATTGACTCTATTTATTATTATGGTAAACCAGTGTATCAAGATGTCAATCTGAGATCTTATTTCGGTTCGATATATCCACCTACGAGACTCACCTTTGGCTCTCATCTCGGTAGGTATATTATTATACATTTCCCAAAAGAACCTTTATACATTTCCTTCTTCCCCATCGACCACGACGATTGAAACAATGTGAAAAATCCAGAACCGTAAAGGAGAAGGGCCGGTGGGGGGTGTTTGGGAATGTTAAGATGATCGGGTGTCTTCATTCAAGAGATGGTAAAAAGGAAGAATGAAATGAAGTGAGAGGCCGGCGGCAGGGAAAAGAGTCGAGTCGATCAAGCTCGATGATTGGGAGAAGCAAAATAAAATCAGGATTTGGCCGAAAAAGAAACAAGGCTATGGATACCATGACCGATCACCATCGATAAAGAAGAATATTTCTAAATCACTTTGTGTCAGTGGGGCCTTCAAGCATCCGAAATACGCCGAGATGTAAAATGGCATAGCGTTCCTGATAGAAAATAATGAATCCATCACAGAAACAAACTTATTCAAGCTCTTTTTCCCAAATAAGTCCCGCTTCGATCGCCCGACGAGTAATCTACTTAAAAGGACCCTCCCCGCAGTCCGCCTTTCCTTGAATTATTCAGTCATGCAATACTTATTGAATATAAAGAAGAAACTGAATGTTGATCCCGTCATAGTTCTCAATCATTTCGTGGCACCGGGCGTGGCTGAACCATCTACAATGGGGGAAGCTAATGCACAGGGAAGAATCTTAGATAAAAGAATAGGTTCTTGCATAGCCTTGTTTTGTAGAAAGCTCAACCAGCGAGAAAAAGTGTTTGGCCGAAGCCAAAAAGTGGGTGACCCACTGTATTCTCCAAGAGAATGATCTTTGCTTTGTGGGAAAAACAAAAACCACCATCTCGCTCTTTCATTTCTTTGGTGCTACCTTTTTTTTCAAGGGATGGGGTTGGGGTGTTTAATAACCTTTTTTAGGATGCCCGGGAACAACTCCTAGGTCAATTAAGGAGAAAATGTTGGAACCTCATGGGTATGGATAAGGCAATGGAATGGTAGAGATATTCATAGACCTAAATATGATAGGAGAATTGATAAGAGGAATAATGATGATAATAGAGATCATACTACGAAACAGAAGAATTTCATACGGGTACAAGTATTATTTGAACGAAGTGCAAAAAATGCGATCTTTGTTGTATAATAGAACAAACACTAATACCTTAATTGAATCGGTCAAGATCAAATCTATTTATCAAAGTGCTTCTCCTATTGCTCAAGACATCTATTTTCAACCGAGGAACAAAACAAGATCATTTAGTTACATTTTTAGTCAAATAGTAAAGGATATTCCATTAGTATTGAAAAAGGGGCTGGAGGGAATCCTTATATGTTGTTCGTGTCGATTAGAAGGTGTAGAAATAGCTAGAACTGAATGCGGAAAGAATGGAAAAACATCTCATAATGTATTTAACAAGAAAATATATTATGCTTATGTTGAAGTATCTACTCGTTACGAAATCTCAGGTGCCAAAGTATGGATTTCATACAGTAAAAAAGGGGGACGTGCTATGGCCAAAACGTACAAAATGTAGTAAATATCATAAAGGCAGATGAAATAGGGGTTGCAAATCGGACGGTACACAACTTGGTTTTGGAAGATATGGCACTCAAAGTTGTAGAGCTGGTCGTCTTTCATATCGAGCCATTGAAGCAGCGCATCGTGCTATAATCAGACATTTTCGTCGTGCTATGAGCGGAAAATTTCAAAGAAATGGTGAGATATGGGTAAAAGTTCTTGTAGATATCCCTATTATCGGGAAACCTACAGAAGTAAAAATGGGAAGAGGAAAAGAAAATCCTACGAGTTGGATTGCTCGTGTGTCCAGGGGACAAATCCTATTTGAAATGGATGGTGTGAGTTTGTCAAATGCTCGAAAAGCCGCTACATTAGTAGCGCATAAACTATGTTCGTCAACCAAGTTTGTTCAGTGTTCCTAAGCTTATTAATCTGACTGGTACAAGTCAATTCCATTTCACTGAATTTAAAGATCCATCAATCATTATGATTTCTTTATTAGAAATGAAATTGCATAAATTCTTCCTTTTTTGATCCCATGCTTTCTGTTGGTCAACACCCAAATAAATCTATAATTCTTCACTGCTCGTATAGCGAAGGTGGAAGAAATTCAGTCTCTCTTTTTTTGGGGAGGAGCAGAGCAGTCAAAGAATAAACCAAACCAAATGATTGTGCTAGAATGGCTATTCCTCACAATTGCTCCTTGTGATGCAGCGGAACCATGACAATAAAGATTTCATGACACAACAACACCTATAATGCAAGGAATAATAGACTTACATCACGATGTCTTTTTCTTCGTTATTCTGATTTTGGTCTTCTTATCATGGATCTTGGGTCGCGCTTTATGGCTTTTCCACTATAAAATATACAATCCCATAAAGGATTGTTCATGGAACTACTATCGAGATTCTTCAGACCATATTTCCTAGTATCATTCCGATGATCATTGCTATACCATCATTTGCTCTGTTACACTCAATGGAGGAGGTAGTAGTAGATCCAACCATTACTATAAAAGCTATTGGACATCAATGGTATCAGACTACGCCTCTTCACGAGGGTGATTCAAGTGCAATGAAATGCCTTAAAGTTGAATATGGTTCGTGAAGCATCTTGCTTACCGGTAATCTCCCATTCCCACCATCGAGAGACTTTAATAACTATAGCATGCCAGAAATGGGGAGTTGAGGTGGTTAGACCTATACCACGAAATCCTCCCAACATATGATCCTATGGTTCCATTCTTATTGTTGCTAGAGGTACACATCCCTCTTCTCGGTAAGGAACAATATACGAGAAATAGATGCTCAGCCTGCAATGTCTGATAACGCTTGTACTTGCAAAACTACTTGGCCGGGAGAGGAGCGGAAAGCCACTTGACTGTAAGGAGAGGAAAACATCTTGTTCCTGCTCCTCTTTCTTCACTTCGGGGATGGAGGTCCTACGGTAGGTAACAGCATGAACAAGCAAGCATCGAAGGGTACCAGCGCTTTTACTCCTCCAACGAGGAGCCATTCTTGCGAGAAGCAAGGGAAGTCGTAAACGCTGGGAGGTCACAGAGAATTGACCTATTCTTAGAGTGGTCCTATGATCGATACAGGAAAGAGACTATCTCATTCTTTATTCTATTCTATTTGAAGAAAAAAAAGGGCGACTAAACTTCTCAGCTAGAGTTAGTGGTGGGACCTGTTGGCATAATACACGCTGGAATGTCTGAATTTGAGGTTTCATGAACTACTACTAAAAACTAACCTTTTTTTGTTTTGTTTGTGGACAAATGATATTCGGTCAGGCCTATGGCTGGATCCTTTTAGATCTACAGCAGGATGGCCCCAGTCATTTACATGAGCATAGGAAATCTATAATCGATCGTTCCACTAGGCCCGTCATAGGATAGGTGAGGAATCACACTAGATCTTTTTTTTTTGCTACAATTTCACCGAGCCAACTATCATCCCTTTCTACTGTGCATATTTTTAGCAAGAAAGATGACTTTAGGATCGAATTCACTCTTTAAGAAACTGCTCATCCCATACCTTCTGCCTATCTCAAATTTGTTGATCTTGGTCTTTTTTGGTTCCAGCCTCTCCCTCGAATACATTGGGTAGGTAGGGCTGGGTGAGAAATGGTTCCCTCTTGATAATAAACTTTCCTTAGCCTTTGATTAACCTTACTTATAAAGGGTCTTACAGTCGGGAGAACTACCTAACTAAAGAAAAATAGTGGTCTTTCTAAGAGTAGGCATTGAGAGAATTTTGTGGGAAAACTTGCAAGTACAGTTTGGGGGGAGGCGGGCGTCAACCCTACCTTATGAGTATTCAGACTATAACAGTTTCGATGAACACTCACTAACTTTTGACAGTTATACGATTCCAGAAGATGATCTAGAATTGAGTCAATCATTTTTATTAGAAGTCGACAATAGAGTGGTTCTACCAGCAAAGAGGCATATACGTTTTATTGTATCATCTGCTGATGTACCTCATAGTTGGGCTGTACCTTCCTTAGGTGTCAAATGTGATGTTGTACCGGGTCATTTAAATGTTACTTCTCGCTCCATGTCAGTCAAGCAGCTTGAAACAAAAATGTGTTAAATCTCCACCTCTCTAAATTTGAGGCAAAAAGGGACGTTGCCTAGTGACACCATCCCCAACCCCAAGAATGATGCTTGATGAGTAAGAACTCTGTCGTGCCATGATGTTAAATAAGGAGCTTCTTGGGAGGCAACCTAAGTTTATTTTATTACTTTCAATAGAGTGTGTTGTGAGTGCAGTGTGAAATATAGTCAAAAACTTTAAAAGGATATATTCAGTGATGCAGGTACTTAGTCAGCGGTGCACCAAAATTGTTGGGCGGACATCTTCATGTTCTCCTTATGAGCCGAGAATTTTGAAAAAATGATACTATCAACTTCGGTGAACAGGGAGCTATTTGGCAATCCGTCGAATGACACTAGGCAAACTACATTAGGTCTGCCAAGTAGAACATCAGGTTTGGTATTCATTTAGGTCTCATCAGTGAGCTTAAGCTCCTTCAGCGATACACCAAACTCGTTCAGGACATTTTTCGTAGATCGCTGAGTGCGCCTGAAATAAAAAGGCTAAGAGTCTTTTCAAATTTTAAAATACAACCTTTGATCTTTTTGAACTCTTTCACTTCCTAAACTCCCAATACCTTTGTTTGCATACTATTGTGTCCTCATTATTAGTGATTTTATCATTTGGAGTGCGTATTTGCTCGAGAGTAGCGATCCTAAACCCTTCCTCCTTCGATATTTGCTATTGTACTTCTACGAGGTTTGTGTTTCGAAGCCTTCACTATTATTTTTGCCTAAACGCAATGCCTATGAAATGAGTTTTGTGATGTTGATATTGTTGTTATTAATTTTAATGGGTTGTGTTTTTTGTTGTTGATTGAATGATGTCCATAAACTTAGGATAGTTTTTATTGTACCTGAACTTTCTAAAGTTGATTGTGAAGGTTAATTTTTGAAATTGAGTTGATAAAATTGATGGGTCTTGCTTGAAATTGAATTGTGTGAAGTTTGATTAGTCTGTGTTATGTAGACGACTTGTATTTTCCCAATGATGGATAGAGTGACGTCTTTCTTAAGGGAAAATCAACCATCCCGGTAATACATTGTGATATTTAGGGGAAGTCTGAGTACCCACGGGTAGAATAGCATATGGGTTGCTGATAAAATTGATTGGGTAATGGGTATTGTTGCATATTAGTGCTAAATTTGTTAAAAATAGGCATTGGGCTGAAATTACCTCTTTTGTGGACTTTTCTTAGATCGCCAAGGTGATTAGGTGAATCGCCAAGTAAGCCCCAATCGCCTTCTAAGTTTGAATATGTGACATGGGTTTTGTCCCATTCAGTGAGTTTGTCTTAGCTAATTGAAACCAACTCGGTGAATCATCAAGTTGGAGTGAACATCACCCTTCTGCCTGTTCTTAAAATGTTTTGCACTGTAACTTTCGGTGGACTTTTCTTAGCCCACCAAAACTAGTTCAGTGAATTACCGAGTTGAAGTTGACTTCACCTTCCATGCCTGAGTGAAATTAATTATGTTATGACCACTTTGGCGAGCTCACCTGAGCTCGCCCAACCTGTTAGGTGAATCACCTTCCCTGTCGGTAGCCCTCAGAATATGATTTTAACCGTGTTTTTTTTAATTTTATTTTAACTAACCTTCACCCGATCTTTGTTTTGAAATGTTGTGCCTTACAAGAAATGGGAAAAGCAAGAGGCAAGAGAATAGTGATGTCTGACTCTGAACGAGAATCTACTCCACCTCACCTAAAAAGGAATACGGGGATCACAATCAATGAGCCCTCCAAGGCTCTGCAACAACAGTCCAATCCGCGCTCCTCTATGCGTTTGAGTATAGCTCCCAAGAATGCGGTAGCTAAAAAGAGGACGGACATCCTTTCCAAATTTCAAAAAACTACCCAATCACATGCCTTTCGAGTTCTCCCAATCATTGCTCCAAGAGCCCTCAATAGGCTCAAAGCGGCAGGAGAATGAACTAGTTTAGAGGAGAGGTGACTATCCATCAATTGGGTGATGAGCGACTACCCCGCTATCTAGGATACCATTAAATTTCATGAGTTTGAGTGATTTACAAAAGCTTGACCTTTCTATGTCCCAGTTTTGGTGAGGGAATTCTACGATGCCTATGCAAAGGCCTTTCCCAAGAAGAGAAAGGGCATTTTTTGGAAACCCTTGGATGAGGTTGATGTTCGATGAAAGAAGATTCGGCGCCCCCAAGTGTGCTAAATGATGTCTTGGGCACCAAAGGCAACAGGGCTGAGATGTTCATAATGCGCATGTAGCATAATTTTGATACTTTGAAGGGTTGGTTGGCACCTCTAATTGAGGATATTACTCCTCCGTGGATGGCTGATGGAGTGAAGATCAAAAAGAAACAAATATATATTGGAGCCGGGTATTGGTTTGGGTTCATTAGTGCAACAGCATGCCGTCCCAAAATGAGTGAATCCTCCGGCATCCACACGACATCTTGGTTGGTATCATTATTGATCGGGAGAAGATCAATGTGGGTGCCATTATTATTAAGGAGATTCTCATGAGAGCTCACCAGGACCAAGCCTTCCTTCTATTCCTAGTCTTGATCACACAATTGTGTCAGGCAGCCGGTGTGCCCATCAGAGAGAGGGCAGATATTCGTGTCACCCCGCCTCTTCTAACGACATTCAGATGATAAAAGACAATTATTTGAGAGATGATGTGGCTAGGAGAAAGCTTCCATCACCAGATACCACTCCAGTAGTGGATCCTACCACTTTGGAGACTGATACTGCTCATCCCGCTCCTTCTATGGAGCCAGCAGGTACCAATCCACCCTCTACCATGCCTTATACTTCAACTACTCCTTCCATCTTTTCCACACCTACACCTACATCCTAGCCTCCTTTGACCTAGGTCTTTATATATCAGATGTGTAACCTTGCCCATTCTGCAGATGCTAGGGCAGCTAGACTCGAGACAGTGTTACCTAAGATTATTACTAGGGAAATTCAGGTTGCGATGGGTCTAGTTGAAGTTGAGATTGTAAGCCACCGAGCCATATTGGCTTTGTATAGGGAGAGATTGAACAACCTCACAACTAGAGTTGAGGCTCGAGAATAGAGTGAGAGTACCCCTGCTGATTTGACTGCTTTGAGAGGTGATGTGGATGCTATTAGCATTGATGTGGACCAGCTAATGTCCATAGATATTTCCATGTTATGGGGTGAGGTTCCCTTGGCTGAGATGCCTGAGGTCATTCCCTCTCTTGATATGAGAGTTGAGGCACCTGGTGGGGTAGATGGGCAGCCAACTGATGATGAGGATGGAGTTGATGAGGATGCTGGTGAGGAGTCTGCTGAGGAGACGCATGAGGAGGAGTTCATGAGGGCTGATGAGCAGATTCTTGCTAAGACCCTAGCAGAGTTGTAGGGTATAGAGGATATGATGTTGAATAAAACTATGGAGGGATCTCTTCTGGAGACTTCAATGGTTGGTACTAGTGGGGTGTGTTTGTCAGACTCTACTATTCCTCCTCCCGATGTGCCAGGCAGTGATGCCCTAGTCTATGCTACTCTACTGCCTCCTGTGCTAGATGTGCTGGGTACTTCTGTTTATGATGATGCCGCCACCTCCGAGCCTTAGGACCAGAGCTCTTCAGTGGCATAGCCTATCAGGGAGATCTTTCACTCACTCTCCTCCCGTACTTACATTTTGATAGCATTGAGGACATTGCTACTTTATTTTTTGTGGGGTGAGGGCACTTGTGCCTGTATTTCCCTTTTTGTTTGTATTTGTTATTTCTAGTTTTATTTTGAGATATTTGTAGTATTTTGGTTTTCTTTATGATAGTTGTTGGTTTTGATTCATTTTGTCTCTCTACCCTTTACCCCATGATTTTGGAGTTTTGAATTGATTGAGAATGCTTATGTTTTCATTACTGATGTTTGAGGATCGATTATGTCCAATATCAATGTCTTGGATAGTACCCATGATGAGAAATGTGTTTTCTGTTGATGTTGCTAGAAGAAATTTGTGTGGCTTTGCTTTTGAATAATCTTTTTGATTCTTGTGTTGACTAGATGCATATTGATTTGAGCCATGCAATGAACATCACACGTAAGCTCCTTGATTTTGTAGAGTTGTGCTAAATTATTGTGTTTGAAGTGCCATGTGTTGTGAGATCCTACTTGAAAGCAGCTTGTTGATTCCTAGAATTGGCCTTGTTATTCTCATTGTCTAGCCTTGGTGAATGCAAAAAATGATCTTGGGCACAAATTTTGAGAGCGAACCCATATTCATACCTTTTGTGACTACCTTGTGAGGGTGTGCAACCATCTTTGCACCATTTCAGCCTAAACTGATTGTTTTCAACCTTGTTGAAACCTCTTGAGCCAAATATGTCCCTAACTTCTCACCCATAATTCCTTTTCTAAGAATTCGTTTGTTTGAATAGTCAACTTAGGCCAAAAGCCTAAGTTGGGGGTATTGAAAGGA
This sequence comes from Solanum appendiculatum, assembly GCA_018342035.1. NCBI lineage: Eukaryota > Viridiplantae > Streptophyta > Magnoliopsida > Solanales > Solanaceae > Solanum > Solanum appendiculatum. The sequence goes on along the minus strand of JAGDQO010000635.1, from coordinate 424,447 downwards.
AGAAGGAAAGAAAGCCAAGTAAGAAAGAAGAAAGAGGAGTGAGACTCAACCTTGAAGTTGTAGCAAAAAGAAGGAATCCCCTCTTTATAACAAATAAAAAAAGTGAGTAAAAGCTTGAAAATTGATATGAAAAAGAATGTGTGATGAAACTCATCACACTGCTATAAGTTTGAGTCTCCAAGTGAAAAGAATGAAAAGAACATTAGAAGAGGTGAAGATGAGTGCAACAATGCTTTAAAAAGGTGTAGTCACTGGGTCAAATTGACCATACCTTTTCCCTCAGCCCCATTACCAGCCTAAAAAGACACTTTAGATCTTCTATAAACTAGGTTGTGTGATGATTGAAAAATATGGGCAAACCTATGAGATGAAGCCTGCATGTATTTGTCTTTCGAAGAGTGAGAGTTGTATTGATTTCTAACTTCTTCATTAATGTGTTTTGTGAGAGAATAGAATCGTTTTTGTTTGAGGGCACTTGTACGCTTTTGTTGAAACGTGATTTTGCATAAGAAGGGAGCACTGGTAAGCTTGATCTTGAATTCATACAGGCAAGTCATCACATGAAGCTTTTTGAGCATGATTGAGTATGTCATATGCTTGTTAGTAGTCTTGTGATAGCACTTGCTTGTTTACTCCCATTTGAGAACTGTTGTAGACACCATTCTTGAACTAATTGTGTTCTTGATTTACTTGAGGACAAGTAAAATTTTAAGTTGGGGGTGTTGAGGAGTGGTAGATCTACACTTGTTTGAAGACTTTTAAGTTCAACAATAAGTGTCCTCAATACCTATTTATGTCCTATTCTTATGATACTTTGATGTTTTGCAGCTATGAAGGCTAAAGGACAAAGCAAGGATGAATACTTGATAAAGAAGCCAAAAACATTTAAGGAGTGCAAACTCCCAACTGGTAGTTGCCTAACCATAAGGGCGGATCGCCCAATTGGCCAGACCTCACCCAAGTTGATAGTGTCCACAATCAAATATATTCAAGGCAGGTCGATGGACCAAAAAATGAAACGGTGATTCTCTTAAACTGAATGGGTGAACTAGAAGTCCATTACCAAAGGTGACAGACTCCTGAGTAAAAATATAATGAAATCTAAAAGGGAGAACAAGGTGGTAATCAGCAATCCCGCCAAATGTGAAAGGCCGACTCGATTGAGCTCACCAACTGAGGTTCAAACACCTGAAGCTTGAAGCAATAGAAATTTAAGCTAAAAGGCAATCGGTAACCCACAGAATCAGAAAAGTGAGCCTCACTAATGTCGCCAAACAGGTCAAAAATTGAATTTTGGGCTAATTTTGGGGAAACTATAAATAGTTCAAAGGAGAGAGTTTTTCCAGAGTTTTTAGAATTAGAATTTATATCAGAATTTCTAGGAAATTTCATATTACTAGTTTTACCATTTAAGAAATATTCTTAGTTTTGGGGTTTTGTGAAAAACCTTGTAAATAACGATTAAAGGTTCAAATCAAAGTGGGTGTTGAAGATTATTGCTTAATTTTAATTCTTCAATGGCTGCAATGATAATGGATATACTATCTTTTCCTTTTATGATGCTTGGCTAAAACCCCAAATCTAGGCGTGTAATTATGGGGTTGGGTGTTAATTTATTGTAGTTGGTATGTGTCTTGCTCTGTTTTATTATTGTATATTCATGGATTTGAGATAATTAGCATGGGGTTGATTCATGGATTACGGTTGCAAACTTTATCCTAGTTTAGATCTTCGATTGATGCTTGGAAAGGATTAATTGAAGAGGGTTATTAGTTTAATATCTGCAATTTAGATTTGTTTGCTATGGGTTTTTTGAAAGAGAAAATGTGGTCGAATTCTAGTTGCTAAATCTGCTCGAAAGAGAGATTCTAGTAGGGTATTAGGTTGATTTGTGATTCACATAGATGAGACCGAAATGAAATTCTATGATTTGATAATATGAGATCGAAAGAAGATTAGTGTCATCAAAGATTATCCAGCCTATCCATGATTGTTTAACGATATTGAGCAAGCACAAACACCCCTACTTGACATCCATACCAATCCCCACACTAATAGATCATCTTATTACGTGTTTGAATTCCTAATTTTAGTTTAGTTGTATTAATTGATACCAAATTTCTTGTAGTAAATTTGAGGGAGTCATACACCCATCTCTGTTAATTACTACAATGAATAGGTTTACACTCTTAATTTCCTAATTGAATTACTTGCATTATATAACTCTCTGTGGGATTCGACCTCAACTCTTGTTGGGTATTTTTATTGCTAACGACCGCTTATTCTCTTACTTTTTAAAGGGTAACTTGAGCGTTATCAGCAGTTGAACATGACCTTAATGGTCTTCCACATCCTAGCAAGCAAGCGATCCCAAGAGCGGCCCTTCTTCGTCTCTGTATCCAACTCCTTGCAAAATGTTGTATAATCCTTGGAAGACTGAGGTGGAGATGTAGCTATTGCATTGGCAGCCTCCAGGAACTTCAAAATAGTGGCCAAATCCACCTCCACATAGTTTCTTGAGAACTGGTGTTGTGTCTGGGAAAAAGGGGCAACAACAGGAGCATTCTCATCATCATCGTCGTCCTCATTATCTCAACATGCTGTGACTTGGCTACTCTCTACCTTGACTACCCTTCTCCTCTTATTCCCCTTGGAAGTGGATGATCTTACTCAAAGAGGTTGAAAGGGCAGAGACCCATACACAACTCTACATCGAAATCTATCAAGGGTACCCCTACCCACTTACATAGTATTGTGACCATTCTGGGAAGAAAGGGGACCTTCTTGTTGCCTGGATTAAAGTCCTTTCACTCTAACACTATCTATTCTCCCACTTTCAATCTAATCCCTTGAATTGCAATGACCACTACTGGAGCTCAAGGATAGGTCACATCAGTAAGGTTGCCGTATGGAGAATCCTCTGGGCCACCGATGTAAGCCATCTCTTTGTGTTGATAGAGAAATAAAGGCTGGTAATGACTCAAGTGGTGGGAATGTAGACCGTACTCTTGAGCTCTTCCTCAACAATGTATCCTGCAACCACTTCATTTCCATCCTCCTCAGTGTAACGTCATATTCAACATTTTGAACCTTCGTCACACTTAGCACCTCATTCATAATTTGCACACCCACGAGGAAGTCCTTTCCATTAATGTAAAAGGTAGGGTTGTAATTTTCCCAATACACTATAGGTAGAAGGGCGTAGAACTCTATCACTCGACCCGAATGCCCGACAGGTGGATCCTCTACCAGCGGGATCCAACATAACTTCTCCAGCCGAACATGGAAGGCACTCACCTTCTCTGTCACACCCAACATAAAAAATGCATCTCTCAAAACAGAGTCTCTTCTCCCGTATTCATGGTATCGGTCCTCACAAGCCTCGTCAAGGAACCTCAAAAAGGTAATTCATGCTCAGGAGTGTCATACATTTAGTTTTAGGATCTGGAAAGACCATTAATAGATGTATTAGAACTCTTAAACTTGTGTTGAAAATGAACTTTGGAAAATAATCCCACCCTTCGAAAGATTGAGAGGCTACTGTCTCTAGCCTCCCGCTATAGCAGATAGTAACCTGCTATAACGAGGCCTTCATAGTGGGCCTATTCCAACTACAATGGCTCCCACTATAACGGAACAAGGCTGCTATCTTCATCAATTCAAAACTCCAAAGGGTACTTTTGTGTGGCCACTTGACCCATGATCTCAGTTTGAAACAAAATAACTTCATATTAGGGTTCCTAAAGTACCCAACTACTACTATCAATAAAAATTCAGGCGTTAAAACTCCTAAATGTTGTTTGAAACTACATTTTCAACTAAGAACAATCCTTGAATTTCCCCCCATCTTTTTAGACCCATTTTTAGTCCTATACCCCATAATCCTTATGCCCAGAACGTTGTAGGAGCGTTGTAAATGTAAGGGAAGCATCAATGCTTCAACAAATTTGCCAAATCAGAACCACATTTTGAAAATTAAAAAATCAACCCAAACTCTATTCTACTCATCCAAATTCTAGCTTCCGATAATCATTATGCATAAAGTGAAGAAGGGAAGTAAGGAAAGTGATTATTACCTTAGTATTGACGTTTGGAACAAAGTGATCAAGAGAGAAAAGTGAGTTTTGGATTAAAAAAGGAGATAATGGGTGAGAAACCCATTCCTCTCCCCGTTTTTCTTATTTCTGAGTCCTGTCACACCATTATAGCGATTGTGTAGCTGCTACAGCGGCACCGCTATAGCGAGGCCAAGTTTTGTGGGTGGGAAAAACATTGTTGCTTCAATTATTTATTTCCCCTAACTTGGTTATTAGCAAGGCCCTAGTGTAATTAGGTACTCAGAGGATGGTAATTTTCTATGGTTCATAATTCCCTCTTGACGTTGTCAAATTACCCACTGAGGATGAATAATTGGTAAATTGGTATCTATTGTAACGACATATTCCATTGTTATTCGAAAGGCACCTCATGTGGAATCTGATCAATTTTTGAAATATGCTGCCAAATTAAATTTGGATTGACACAACAAAATTTATGAATTTAATTTGATCCAGTTTGATGTCAGTCTGCCACAGCAGAAATTTTCCCGCTATGGCGCTACCACTATAGCAGTTGTTTGTCTGCTATAGCAAGGTTAATAGTATATGACCCTAGAAAACATAATTTCTTTTATTTTTCCTTCCACTCTTTATTGGAAAAACAGATGAGGCCTACTCCCAAAAAACCCTAGGCTATGCCAAGCTTGAGAACAATAGAAAGGAGAAATTTCAGTGGATGGAAGGCCAAGACCTATGGATTTCAGGCTTACATTCGTCAAGATTCGCCCACATAAAGAAAGAAGCTCTTGTCCATGGTTCTTCAACAATTGTTTAGTGTATAGGTAGGTTAGGCTTAACAGAGTGGTAACACCTGTCTTTAACTGCATAATACCTTATATGTTTTCAGGAGATTACATGTATAAGCCTTCGGGCATGGAGTCTGGGTTGATGAGCACGTGTTCACAGTTTTTTAGGATGGTAATGGACTTGATTAGCTAATGTGAACCTTAAAATGATTGTTGGATGTTACCCTAGGGGTTGAGATTTTTGGGTAAACAACTTAGATCCGAAAACAGTCTTGGAAGAATCTTTTTGAGTAGGTGATGATTTTTTGTTTCCCGTTTATGTTATATGTTCTTGCTAACTACTTCGTTAGTACCACCTGTATAATGTATGGTTAGGGGAATGGATGGAGTATAAACAGAAATGTTAGCTTGTTGTCAGTCTCATGCAATGAATATGTTACTTGGGAGTACAAGTGTGATTTTATGCATTGTTATTATGATTATGATGTGTAACTGTCAGTTTGATCGGGTAGCACGCATAGTACATGCCAACAGTTGGCTCGGGTACCATTGTGATGCCCCAGCTTAAGATTAGAAGTCTCACATCGATAAAATACAAGAGAGATATTGGGTATAGATTTAAGCAAGCTTTACCAATTAATGACACGTTCTGAAGCCATGCATGCCTAGGCCCAAATAATACAATATCATTAGAGGGCTGGGCCATTACAAATGATATTAGAGCCACTCTTGTGTCCTCGTTATTGATGTGGGCTAGAGTTCAGCTGAGCTTAGGCAAATCCCTATAAGGCAGGGCAAACCTCATTGCTGAGTGTAGGCAAATCCCATATGGTTGGGCAAATCCCATATGGTTGGGCAAACCTCAGCGAGGACACTGAGTCCACAGAGGGGGTGTATGTGACGTCCCAACTTAAGATTAGAAGTCCCACATCGGTAAAACATAGGAGATTGTTTGGTATATAAGTAAGCAGGCCTTACCAACTAGTGACGCATTTTAAAGCCATGCGGTCCTCGGCCCAAAGCGGACAATATCACTTGCGGACTTGGTCGTTACAACCATGCCTGCTATATGATATCTCTTGGTTGGCTCGGGTACCATATATGGTACATAACCGATTGGCTCAGGTACCATGCTTAGTACGAGATATCTATATGGTTGACTCACGTATCACATTGGTACAAGTTATTAACACTTGGCTCGGGTACCACTACTAGTACATGTTGTTGTTTGTGTGTGGTTTCCATCAGTAAACCATATTTACTTTTTCATAATGTCATTGTTACGTGTTGGCCCATGAGTGGCTGGGATTTATGTTTAAGTGATAGAGAGGTTCTTGTATAAACGGAGTGTGCAGCTTTAGGACCGTAGGTGATGACTTGGGAGATCCTTGGGTGCTCTCGGGTACTTGAACGGTGTGTCGAGACCATGTGTGGGTTGTTGTGGTGGTTGAGAATGTTCTATGTGGTTGTTGAGTTGGGATGTTCAGGTAAGAGATTGAGAGAGAGTAGTAGAACTTATAACAAAATTAGGGGTTGATTTTGATTCAAGAATGGAAACAATTGAGGAATTCCGGTGTTGGTAGAATGAGTGGTTTCAAAAAGACATTATGTGATTGAAGGGTTAGGCTATGGTCTTCTTTGAGGGTGGAATGACCTAGAAAGGTGGAGTTGGCAGTGGAAGAAGGTGGACTGACTTGAGATTGAGCGCAGGAGTTCGTTGGTAGTACTACTTGGTAAAATGGGTGGTGATTGAAGTACCGGGTCATAACTATATATTTAAGTTTCATGTTTCTTTATTTATTTGCATGATATTATTCAGTGGATTCGGGTCAACCAATGATGACTACCAGTACGTATCATTTGTGTTGATACTACTCTTGCTATGCCACTTGACATAGTCTTGTTGTAGGATCAGTGATGTTTCTTAGATTAAGACAATGATGACACTACATCAAAAATGATCTTTAGCGGTAATTAATTAACGGCAATAGCTCAATTGCCGCTAAAAATGTATTTAAGTGGCAATTAACACTCTTTGTATATGTCCCTAAAGCCTTTAGCGACATTGGATCTAATGTCACTTAACTAATGTCGGTAATGACTTTAGCACTCTTTATTAATGTATCTATTTATTGCCGCTAAAAGTTATTTTTGTTATAGTGTGATCTTCGGTAGCTTCTACCTCTCTTCCCTTATGTGGGAGTTGTGTCTTATTAATTTCAAATCTTGTATTCTCTTAGAAGCTTTTGTACCCTTTTAGACTAGTTCCTTTGGAGTGTTTCATGTATTTCTCTAAAGTACTTTATTTTTAATTAAGTTTGAGAGTATTTATCCATTTAAATAGAATGTTTAGTTTATAATTGTTCACTTTTGCTTTACATTTTTCAGATTGGGTGTAACGATTCTCCTATCTAGGTGTTAGAGTAGGTGCTCACACGACCTGGAGGTTTTGGTCGTGACATATATGATCTCTAATCAGGGATGGATCCTCATATAGTGTTTCATATGATTAGGAATCCATTAATCTAGAATAGTCTTTTAATTTTAGTATATAATTGTTTAACAAAAATAGGATATATTAGCAGAATAGTACATGTTGTTCAAAATTTGTGGTGGATGCTTTGGTTAAGTGCGTTGTCATGACCCAACCCACTAGGCCGTGCGGTCACCTATTTTATCACCATGATAGAAGAACCCTTACTACCTAATTTTTAAAATGGGCAATGCGGAAATTAACAAATACTTTAAAACTTCTTTAATACCTTAAGTATATATGAAAATATCAACTATAATAAAAACCTCTTTACAAATGACCAAAAATTCTCCCCAAGGAACTATTATAAGCAGGTAGAAGAACTACTAATAGAATACAAATTATACTTGAAAGTAAGACACAACTTCCACCATAAAGAAGGAAAAACAGATGTTGTCAGAGATAATCATCTTCTTCACCTATGAAACATCACTGACCTTGCAACCAGACTATGCCAAGTGGCATAACAAGAGTAGTATAAATACAAACACATGTACTAGTAGGCATCATCTATCAACCCGAACCTATCATATAATATAAAGTAGACATTTAGAAAGAAACATCCAATATGAAAGCTACACTACCCCAAGTCTATTATCCACATGCTTCTACCCTTCAAGGTTCAAAGCCCAGAAACCAATGCACCTTGATCCTATGCCTCCGTGATATAAAACTATAATATCAAATCATAGCATAAATCTTCTACCACATTGAAATTCACAAATACAAGACCACCACCAACCCTATCAACCAACCTACTACTCTCCCCCAAGTTCTCATGCCAATTCCCTGGCCCTTTCGGAATAGTACCTGAAATTGGTACCTTAGACCAACTCCTCCATCCTGATCACATCCCCATTAACATATAAGTTCTAAAAACACCGGAACACCATAACTCGTCCAGTATTCAAACCATGCACCAGACACTATTCATATGCCTAACTTAGTAACCACCATTCCAATGACCAAGAGAGAAACCATTAAAATTACAAGCATAACATAGCCCAGACTCCCAGTCCTTACCCTTAGTTAATCGTAACATGAAACATGTCCCACATGATCACATATAAGCCAAAATTGAGATCAACTCACCCTTCAAGTAACCTCGACCACTCAAGGATCCAACATATATACATTACATTATAAAAAGGTAAACCTAGTTCACTCATGGAACCATAAATGCACATACTTGATTTTCTCAAGGAACCCACACACAAACTGTTAGTATACCAACATGGTACTCGAGCCAAGCAGAGTTAGTAATTATACCAAGCATGGTATCTGAGCTAACCATTAGAAATCATACCAAGGGTGTTATCCAAGAAACCATTGTTAGTAATTATACCATGAGTGGTATCCAATCCAACCATTAGTATTCATGTCCTAGCATGGTACCTGAGCGAACCAACAATCACAGAAAATCATGCACAATCACAATGACAATAACACTTGAAACCACAAGTAAAGCAAACATGTTCATTGCATGAGATTTTAAATATGATGTCAGTACCTACCCCTCCTTATGGTTTCCCAACATGCATTACATGGGTGATGCTAATAAATAATGAACATGTATACATACATATATTTGACAACACCAACTATGTCAATAAAATAATGGCCCTACATTGAACCCTAAAATTAGTACACATTCATGCGCTAAGGATCAGCTCATGAACCTTTTCCATGAACTTCCTATTCCATGAGAGAAAACCGCATCGAATGAGCACCAGAATTAAGTAGGTTTCCCGCCCCCCTTTGAGCTGTAATCCTTCCCCCTCATTCTTCCTTTCCCCGAGAAGATTGATAAAAATAAGTCCTAGGATAGGTCTTTAGAAGCCAATATTTCTTTATTTTTGCTTTTATATCTATTTTTTGCTCCCACTTTATTTTATGTGCATACATATATATATCAAAAAATCCTTATTTAGAACAAGACAATTATAAATGCTAATGATCAGTGTCATCCAATGATCTGGGAGAGAAAAATAAATATAAATAAAACTTCCAGATCCAAGATCCACATAAAATAGGAAGTCAATTCTTCTCTTTTGATCTTAAATAGTTGAATATATTCTGGGATGGAAGAAGAAGGGTCCATTTGGATCTATTTAAAATTCTCATATTTCCTTCTCCCTTCCCTCATCCAAGCTCATTGATACCTTAAGATATTTTGTATAGAACTTGTAACACCATTTCTAATGAATTCAGAATAAGAATCAGAATCGTTACTAGTTATTGTCCTTCGTCGACGAACTCTTCTACGTTATCTTCTAGCTTGATTGTTTTTTCCACTCGCAATTGGAGTACTTTGAGTCATATCCCGTACAACCATTTGTAAAATGAGAACATAGAAACAATCAGAAATTTATTCATAACCATATGATAGATGTTAAAAACATAGTTTTTTCCAAATAACTTTTTTATCGGTAAAATTGGGAACATGGTTAAATATATAAAACTTTCTAAAATTTCTATTAAAGTCAAATCATTCAACATTTTATCTATTCCCACAATTCAACCTAGAAAATCCATCAAATCGAATAACTTCTTTTCATCTAAGTTATGAACATAGGGTCTTTGCTTCCCTTTCAAACTCTCTCTATATTAAACAGAAATGAAATATTTTGTCTTCTTATGTTTTGAATAAAATAAAATGATCTTCTCAGATATATTATATTTAAAGACGAAAATCTTTTATGTGTAAAAAAGTCATAAAAATTATAATGATAAAATTGAAAATAAATAAAAAATCTAGGCTTTGATACAAACAAAAAAATGAAATAGTTACACGACCATCAACTATACCTATTAATAATTATAGAACTTTTTCAAAACCAAATAAAAAATTCTTGGCACCTCTGTGATAAATAAAAGATCCTCTTCTATTGATGGATATAATATTGTGATGTTCACTTTTTTTTGGTCAAAAACCATGTATTTTCACCTATATTTACAGCCTATCCGGGCTTGGCCATATGTCAAGTACTTTTACCGATTTGATTACTTGTTTATGATATTAGATTTCTTATGTCTATTTTAGATAATTATTTATGATTTTACTTAATTGAGATGTTAAGAAATCTAATATACATCTCTATTAAGTAAAATCATTAATTATTATCTAAAGTAGGCATAAGAAATCCAATATCATAAACAAGTAAACAAATGGGTCAAACTACTTGACATATGGCCGTGCCCGGATAGGCTATAAATATAGGTGAAAATACATGGTTTTTGACAAAAGGAAATGAACATCACATTATTATATTCATCAATAGAAGAGGATCTCTTCTTTGTCAAAGAGGTGCCAAGAATATTTTTTTTTGGTTTTGAAAAAATTATGTTATTATTAATAGGTATAGTTGATGGTCGTGTTACTATTTCATTTTTGTTCGTATCAAAGCCTAGATTTTTCTATAAATTTTCTATTTTATCATTATAATTTTATTTATAGTTTTATAATTTTTTTTTACACATAAAAGATCTTCATCTTTAAATATAAGATATCTGAAAAGATCATTTTCTTTTATGTGAAAAGATCGTTTTTGTTTAATAAAGAGAGAGTTTGAAAGGGAAGCAAAGACCCTATGTTCATAACTTAGATGAAAAGAAGTAACTCGATTTGATGGATTTTCTAGGTTGAATTGTGGGAATAGATAAAATGCTAAATTCTTTGACTTTAATAGAAATTTTAAACAGTTTGATATATTTAATCATATTCCCAATTTTGCCAATTAAAAATATTATGTGGAAAAAACTATGTTTTTAACACTTATCATATGGTTATGAATAAATGCTCTGATTGTTTCTTCGTTCTCATTTTAGAAATGGTTGGACGGAAAGGGACTCGAAGTACTCCAAATATGAGTGGTACAAACAATCAAGCTAGAAGACAACGTAGAAGAGTTTGTCGAGAAGGACAATAAATAGTAACGATTTCGATTCTGATTCTGAATTCATTAGAAATGAAGTACCAAGTTCCATACAAAATCTCTTAAGGGATCAAAGAGCTTGAATGAGGGAAGGGAGAAGAAAATATGAGAAATTTAAACAAATCTAAATGGACCCTTCTTCTTCCATACCAGAATATATTCATTTATTTAAGATGAAAAGAGAAGAATTGACTTCCTATTTTATGTGGCTCTTAGGTGTGGAAGCTTTATTTTGTGAACACATAATTTTTTACTTTACACCATTTTTAGTACTTAAATATTATTATTTTAGTAGGTTTATATTTTTATATTTTTTATCTTTTTATTTTATTTTTAAAAAAGAGTACTAAAAATTTTCAAATTACCTTACCCTTTATCCTAATTACCCTCAAACTTCCTTAACTTATTTCTCCTAAATATCCTCCTCCCATTTATTTGTTTTTCTCTGCTTTCCTCATTGCACGATTTTTTTTCTTGTTTTTCCCGCATCCCACATGTTCTTTTTTCTTCTTTTTTATTTCGTTTCTTTTCTTCTTTTGTCTCACCCTAAAAATTCTCAACTAAATAAAAACCTTAAAAAATCTTAAATTAAATCTCATTCCTCACTCCCTCACGTTCCTTTTAATTCGCACCAGAGTCATACGCAAAAATATTATAAAAACACACTTACAATACAACAAAAAATATAGACGGCAAACTGAAAAAAACACACGACAGAGAGAAAATAGAGAGAGAAAGAGATAATAAGAGTGAATTTTATTTTTGAGAATTAAGTCAGCGTTCGAGGTTTCGTGGTTTCCGATTCATGGCTCTTTAAAGTTAATATATAATTAACTTTGAAAATCAGCAGATCGTAGCAGTTGCTTTTTTTGTGTTGAATTATTTTTCACGAAGAGGTAATTATAAATTCTTGTATGATTTAAATGAAAATATCGTACGTAACTTAATTCCAATAATATGAAAATTTTCGAATGGCATGTTATTATTATGTAATATCATTTTCTGATGTATGTTGTGAGTTTATTTTGAGAATTTACTATTGCTTAAGAAAACGTAGCCGGAGACACTTCTTGCTAAAAATTAAATAAATAAAAGATGTATTATACATTTATTATTATTATTATTATATTATTCTCTTTAGATGTAATTTATATTGAAACTGATTTCGTGATATTTAATTGTTAAATTTTAATAGTTAGTGTTTCCTTTTAGCATAGTTTTCATTTAAGAGAATCCTGTTGAATTTATTGTAGACTTATAAGATTATAATATAAATTAAAGCTTAATTAATTAGTGATTTAGAAAATCTATGTGGAATATGCTTTAGTCTTTTTAGTTTATTTATTTTGATAAAATAATTTGCCTTTAGAATAAGCGTAAGATGATTATCACTATAATACAGATTGTTAGGGTATATAATTAAGAGGAGCTATGGATTTTATTTGGGAATTCATTATCGAAAAAATGAATATATAAAAGATTGTATAGAAATAGAGAAAGAAAAGAGAGACAAAAGAAAACAAAAGAAACGTAAAAATAAAAATCAGTAATCGAAGAAGAAGAAGAAAAGGAGCTGAAAAAAAAATTAAAGAAAAGAAGAAAAAAAAATAGAAAAAAGAAGAAAAAGGAATAAAACTTTCAAACAAAAAATTTTAAAAAAAGAAGTAAAAAAGAGAGTAACAGAAAGAAAACAAAATTGAAGAAGGAAAGAAAGAAAACGGGAGGAGCAGAAGACGAAAAGAAAGAAAAATGAAAAAAAAAGGAGAAACATGAAAAAGAGAATGAAAGAAAAAACAATAATAATGAAGACATTTAAAAAGAAAAAAATATAAAAAAGGAAAACGTAACAAAAATAAATAAATAAATAAAAAGAGTAAGAAGGAAAGTAACAGAATGTTAAAAGCATATATAAAAAAATAATCAAAAATAAAACAAAATGTGCAGCTAAAAAAGAATATAAAGGAAGATTTTTCTTTAAATAAAATTTGTCCTAATTTCTTTGGAACACTCTTCTTAAAAATAATCCTAAATCTCATAAAATTTTATCTCTTACTTTTAAATCCAACTAAAAGACAATCTTTAAAGTACTCAAACTCTAAAAATCTCATTCCCACATAAATCCTAATTCCTAGCAATTAGATGCCTGTGTATACTCTACCCATAATAACAGAACAAATATAATAATGTAGTGTTAAATGCGTTTAATAAATTTAAAAAAATTAGGATAAATAGCATTTTTATTATTAAACTAATAAATATAATATATTTAAACTCATCTTAAGCCATATATAAATCAATAAAGCGACCATGCTAGAATCATGTTACTCGAGGGATGCCTCATACCTTCCCCTTGGTCAACAAAATTCCTTATCCGGATTTCTAATTTGCAGACCAAAATATTGAGTCATTTCCTTTTGATTATAAATTTAAATATGGTGACTTAGAATACCAAAACTTAATTCCAAGTAGTAACTCTGAAATAAAATAATCCCTTCTCAAAACGTTACTTTAAATGGAAAAACTCTTTTACTCAAAACATTCGTTTATTCGGAGAAAAATAGGGGTATGATATGTGGCGACTCTGCTGGAGATAACCATAATTCGAGCTTATAAATATTGACTTATATATGACTTTTTATTTCCTTGTTTATATTTTAAGATATTATAGTTGTTGGCTGAATGTGCTAATTGTCTACCTATTTACTGCTTTAATATTATTTGAGCTTCATATAAATTGTCTTATCTCGCGCACCCTCTCTGAGTCTTCAATAATATCATTATGGGAATTACGACTACGCACCCCACTTCTATCAACATAGCCAGTGGATCTTCGGTCCATAGTGAAGGATTTTAGTCACACATGTTTAGGATGGAGAGCACCCACGCACAAAGTCGGAAAGCGCTTCTACAGGTAGGTTGCTACTCCCCGGCTCGAGTTATCCACTCATTTTACAGCCAGTCTAGATACCTTTCTCCCTCAAGTTTAACCTTAGTAGAACTGAAATCAGACATGATATCTCTAGTAAGTTACGTTTTATCTGCATCATGTGCATTTGACTTAATGGGACTTGGCATAGGGGCCGGGTTCGTCTATGACATGTACATTTTCTTGAGACCATCATGTACATTTTTGTGCTACTTGTTGCATCATGGGAAACACTATAACAAATGTTGACCGACTTTAGGGTAATTAACAAATTAAAAACAGAATTTTTTTTATCCACTTTCAAGAAATGATTAAAAAAATAAATAAAAAATAATACCTTAAACTTTTGCTTTTATTACCAAAATATTGAGTCTTTTTTTTTTATAATAATAGTGCATAGTTGTATATACATAAAAATATTTTCATATGTACTTCCCTTTATAATAAATAATTATATATATATATTTATATATATGTTTTCAAAATTATTTCAAAGATAATCATTCAACGCCCACCTTGGTTTTTTCTTCTTCATGATTCACTTTTAAATTTGACATGAAAACAAGGTACTTTTTATAAAAGTCGCTTGTCAAGTTTGTCTCCGTATTTGGCCATTCTCGCCAAAACAACCTAATCTTCCCCTAAAAGAAGCCAACAAGGGTCGTTTTCGAAAGAGTGGCCACTTTAAACATCTAGAGTCATTTTTTCATGCTTTTTCTTTATATTCTACTGTGATTTAGGTGACATCGTTTTGAATCTTTTTAAAATGATCAAAATTTACGTTAAATAAATTAAATCTGGTCTTAAATCTCGAGTTCTTTTCCAATCAGGTAAATCATGAGACATATGAGATGTGATAAGAGGCTAAGAGATGAAGCAGTCGAAATGGTCAATGACCCTCCGAAATTCATGGTCACAGATAAAACCCCACCACTACTCATGGCTTGGTGGAACAACATGCATCAGTTTAGGCGAATTGAGATATTCAAACATCTTTATTTTCTCACAGATATCATAAGGTTTAGTCCTGACAGAGATTCGATCGAGGCCTTGATTCCATTTAGGGATTCTACAAGCAATGTCTTTCGCTTTAGCGATTTTGAGTTGACACCCACATTGGATGAATTGGGTTGTTTCATAGGGTTAGGCAGGAATCTCTGAAGTAAGACACCCATAGCCCCAAGGAGCGTTACTGGGAACAAAGTTTTAGAGCAAATGCACATCATCCATCCTCATATAGAGTGTTTCGATAATGGGTGGGTTTCTCTTGAATTCTTATGCTCAAAATATGGAAGGAAAGAAGAATTTTCAAAATACGGAAAGCAACTTAAAATTGAGCAACACTTCCCTACATGGGAAAAGCACATACAAGAAGCACTTATGGTTGCATTTTTAGGAACTATGGTTTTTCCGATGAGAGACAAAAAATCAGTATTCGTCTGTCAGGAATAGTCACTATTATGATGAAGAAAAAGGATTCTACTATCTTACCGATGATGTTGGCTGATATTTATCATGCTTTTACCAAATGTAGAGAAGGGAAAGAGTTTTTTGAAGGTTGTAGCATTCTATTGCAAATGTGGTTTCTTGAGCACTTGTACCGCCACCGTTTGGAAGCAGATTTCAAATCTGATTGGACGAATTATGTTTTAAGTCACCCAGACAGGATGAAGGAATTAATAGACAAATTACCAAAAGGTGTCAAAGCGTGAAGACATTATCTTCTTAATTTAACAACATCTGTTATTACATTGAACTATCATTGGTTCCCTTCGAGTGACGTAATGTTATGTCTTCCTATCGTCTATTCTTTGTTTGAACAGGCCATAGAGGATTCCAACCATACATACCCCTTTGAGTGCTACGCCAACTAGGCCAAATACAAATTTTACCTACGGCTGAGGACACAAAAAGTTTCATATGGGAGGTGGAGTCTGAAGATGGACGTCGAGAAGCAGAAGCTCAAAAAATTTGGGGTGGTAATCAAACTTTAAGCTCAAAAGCTATGGTAGATGATCATCTTCAAGGAGAAGTGTTCCCCACATATCTCCATTGGTTCTTTGATCAAATCCCCTTCAAAGTAATGCCTGAAGGATCAGTGCGATAGCTCATAGATCAAGAGGTGGAAGTCAAGGTTAGAATCAAACAAGCTCGACTCGAGGTCGAAGGAAATTACAGGGCTACTCTATATGTCATAACTAATGATCTTAAGAATGTTAGAGAAGATGTGGCCCAATATGAGGCAAGGTATGAAGCTAGAGTGAGGATGGTTCATTAGCGGGTTGAGAGAGAACATCGTTCCATCATTCAAACATTACATGAAGATTTGGGCATTGTCACAGGCGCCATGGAGCGACAAGAGGAGGAGCTTATAAAAGAAAAAACCCTATTAATATACACACAGTCTAGTTTGAAGAATCAATTTAAAGCTTCGATTGAACAAGAAAAGGATATAACAAAGCATTTCACATCATATCAAGCAGAAGTTGCGACTGAAAGAAACCAATGGATGGGAGTGTGAGACAAACTTCATGATCAAATCGAAGAGCTTCAGGCACAAGAAGAGAATTTGAGCCATGCGGTCAATACTACTCGACACTAGTTATGAAATTGTCACGAAAATATGAATGAGGCTAAAGATTAAGTACTTCAGCTCAGGAATCACTCAATAATGTCGTTTATGCTGTTTATCTACACCAGAATGATGAGAGGTTGGGCCGACAGACCCGTGCTCTTGCTCTGCATCTACCAAACCCCTTGTGTAGGATTTATTCAGGTCTTGGGGGTGATTGAGATCCGAAGCACGTTCATAAGATATCTTTGTTATGTTTTAGGTTTCATTCAGAGGCTGTCTCTTTTTCTTAGTCATTAGTTGTTGTTTTATTTGTCTTTAATCATTTAGAGTCTGGTTTAATCTTAAGTACTTCTGTTTTTTTAATATTCAAATCATTGTGTTGAGAATATTTGAAATATGAATGAAAAAGATTTTATTTTGGTCAATTTATCTATATATGCTAGAAAAACAGAAGCTATTACTTATCACTTTCATGAACTACGTAATGAGCTGATTCATGTTCAACATGATACGTAGGCAACCCTCAACGGTGTCACGACCCAGGGTAGCCCCTAGATGTAACACGGCATACAAGACCCCGAGAGGCCTCATACAAGCCCTTAACATACATAACATACAAGATAATAGAGAAGTAAGAGTTCAAAAGAGCATTTTTCATAACAAGGCTTTAATCAAAAACAGCGGAAGTCTACATCTCATGTCTCAAGCCATCTAACATAATATAATAGAAATGAAGGTTTGGGATGCAGCCCAATACAATATCCAAAATAGTGGAAAAACATGAAAAAGTAACAAGGTTAGGCCCTCGGACATAGGAGGCTTCACCAAGTCTTCACGATCACTAGAACTGACTAGCCACGAGTGGGATGAGAAGAACCGCCAAGTCCTACATCAATAGAATCAATGTAGACAAAAGTATGTGTTAGTACAATCAAGTACCAAGTATGATAGCAATGCACAAAGGGCATATAAACCATGCTAGAATGACATATAATCATGACATGCAATGGCCAAGCTAAAACATGATAGAACATAAGAAAACATGAAGCATAAACCATGGCCAAGACAAGCTATTCATCTTTCCTTTACTTTACCTTAGATCATCATCATAACACTTGTTCATTAGTTGTGGGAAAATATCCTTAACCGACATATGAGACCATGTGAGCTATTAACATGGAATCCGATGTCTACCCCACACATAAAAAAGGGTGTCCTACTTGCCAAGGTAAGACCATGAACTTCTTAGCTTATGTGGATCCACTAGCTAGTGTCTATCATAGACCATCACCCTATGGTGGCACATAGGTTATGGGACATGGGTAATCGCCACTTGTCCACTCTGTACTAAGCATACTTACCACAGATTTATCATAGTTCATTTTATCTTATGTAGACATGGGTAATCGCCTCTTGTCTACATTAGTCATAAACTAATTATTGGTAGACTTGGGTAATCGCCGCTTTGTCTACATTTGGGTACATATGTAATCGCCTCTTATCCCTTCATTCATTAGAATAGCTCCTTAAGAACATGGGTAATCGCCTCTTGTTCTTCTATTAGTCGTGATTTAATTATTAGTAGACATGGGTAATCGCCTCTTGTCTACATTAGGGAACATGGGTAATCGTCTCTTGTCGCTTCATAGAATAGTTCCTTAATCATGGATTCAAGCTTATTGGAGCAAGCCTTTCAACAAGTTATGAATCATTTCGTGTGAGAAAACCTTCCACATTCATAGGTTGAGTATTACATGAGAAACCCTTTCACAACTCAACAATTTCACTAGCATATCATAAACTTCATAAAACATGCATGAGTTCACAAGCTTCAAATTTACATAGCTCATCATGCTCTTAATTCATAAATCATGGGTTCATAAGCTTCACCTCAAAACATTCAATACAATGCAAGCTAATACTTAGAAAGCCATAAATCAAGGAACTTTAGTCATAATTGAGGGAAACCACATAATAGAGGAAAATCATAGATTTTGATTCAACATGCACCTTTCATAAAATATCCTCATTTCATCATTCATAGTCTTACATGAAATTCATAGCTTGATAATCATAATCCTTAACTCAACTCACAAAGAGTTCATGGAATTCATCTTTTCTCAATCAACCCACAATCATAAACATAATCATAAATTTGGGGAAACTTAGCATAAGCTCATGGGATTCATCAAGTTGAATGTAAACCACGCTAAATTGTGCACTAGCTTACTTTACCACTCTAGATCGTGCACTATCAACCATAACATCAACAATGGAAGGCATAATGAAGAACCCATAAGAATTTGTCAAAACCCTAGCTCTCTTGGGCAAGACTAAACCTTGAAAACATTAAGGAAAAGAGGGCCCATTGGAGGAAAGACTCCAAATGGTAAATACTATCATACCTCAATGCCAATGCCTTGAAATAAAAGGGGGAATGATGACCTTGATGAGAACTCTAGCTCTCTTCTTCTCCTTCTTGTTCTTCTAGAGAGGGAATATTTTGGGAGATGAGAGTTGGACTGAAGGGATTAGGGCTTAGAAAATATAAATAGGGCCAAGGTTAAGGGGCAAAATCATCTAGTATAAGGAATAAACATTTAGGGAAAAAGTCCAAAAAGCCCTTAAATAAAACTGTCGGGGCCAATCGACGGACAGGACCTACGGCCCGTACATCCACTGATGGACCATCTTGCTCTTTCGTCAATCGATTCAGAAAGTTCATTTTGGACTGAAAATTTGGCTAACTCTAGAAGGCATCTACGGAACCCATCTACGGCCTGTCAACCGAACTACGAACCGTCCTGCTATTCCATAGGTCAAGGTTCAGAAACTCAAAATCCATAAAGTTTGCAGGGCCATCGACGGTTCCCATCTACGGTCTGTAGATGGCCTCCGTCGTCACTGGCACCAGAAAAAATTTTAAAATGTATTTTTCCTTCTTTTCAAAAATTGGGGTGTTACAAACGGGTTCGATTGAAATGCTTTCAAGAGTAAAAATATACGACCAAATGAGTTAAAGCGGATCGTCAAAATAAATTCATCTAAAGCTGGGATGAAACACAAAATCTTTCTCAAACTCATTATAGAAATGGAAATAATTTAAGTGCATGACATACAACATGTGATTAATATTTGCAAAACACTAAACTCTAACACGTTTGTTTTTGTTCATAAAGAAATTTTAAAGGTGGTTGGTTTGTGTTTAAGCTGGCATCTCATCCATACTACACAAGGTCAAAAGAAAAGTGAAACCGCAAAGACGGAAGAGAGTCAGGTAATGAGGAATTTCAAAATTAGATGGTTTCAAAAGAATCGGTATTTGTAGAAGAAGTAAAGATGTTGAGACAACAGATGGATAAAATGTACGAAGCTTGGATGAATGGACAATCTCCACCATCCTCAATTCGTGAATATCTGAATACGAATATGTCATTCCCTATCCAAGTCTCAGTGAGTGACCCAGTTTATCCCCGGGATTTTGCCCATACGTGAACACGTCTAATATTGCTGGAACTTCCGCGGCACACCCGTTGATTCCACCCATGATGAATAATCCACTTTTCATGCCAACTATACAAACTAATACAATCCCTCAGCCGGCAGTGGTACCAAAATCCAACGATGATCCTCCACCAAAAAATCAATATGACCAAAGTTATGCCTCTAAAGTGAATCTTAAAATTCAACTCTTACCACCATACTCATCAGTACAGTTCCCTTGTCGAAGTTTAGAAAACTACTAAGAATTAGGAACATGAATAAATTACTAAAAAGATGAGAAGTTTGAAACAAAACATAAGGAATATTCAAGGATTGGGAGGACCCAAGAGTGTCTCATTTAAGGACTTATGCATGTTCCCTGATGTTCACCTGCCTATTGGGTTCAAAACACCAAAGTTCGACAAGTATAGCAGTCATGGTGACCCAGTAACTCATCTGAGGAGATTTTGTAATCAACTAAGGGGAGCAGGAGGGAAAGAAGAACTCATTATGGATTATTTTTGAGAAAGTCTAACGGATGTGGCCTCTGAATGGTTAATCGATCAATATATTTTTTGTTGGCATGTGTGGGATGACATGGCTCAAGATAATTTTCAGCAATTTCAATACAATATCAATATCGTTTCCGATCGCAATTCACTTGCTAATATGAAGAAAAAATCAACTGAAAGTTTTAGGAATATGCCATAAAATGGAGAGAGCATCGTGAAGTTTTGACCAGAATCTTGAATGAGGCGCATATCTCAAAAAATATCAAAGTGAGTCACTTGGAAAAGATGGCCAATCGAATATTTGAGGTAAACATGATCACTTTCACTGATGATGAGTTGCCTTTGGAAGGATCTGGGCATAACAAGGCTCTACATTTAACTGTAAAATGTGAAGAACACTATGTGAAGAGGGTCATGGTCGACGAAGGATCGGGTGTAGACATATGCCCCATTTCCACTCTACAGAGTTTGAAAATTAACACTGATAGGATATGTACTAACAACGTGTGCATACGAGAATTTGATGGTGCAAAATGAGACACACTTGGTGAAATTTACTTAATTGGTACGATTGGACCAGTGTAGTTTGGGATCACTTTTCATTTAATAGACATGGACACTTCCTACAACCTACTTTTAGGGAGTCCATGGATCCATCTAGCTAGAGGTGTGCCATCTATTCCGCACCAAGTGGTCATATTTGAACATGACAAATAAGAAATCATTGTCCATGGTGAGGATGATCACCCAATCAATCAAGATCCTTCCATACCATGCATCGAGGCTAAGACAGGCTGAGAATCCCTCAATTATCAAGCTTTTGCGATAATAACAGTCAATCAATTTATGGAAGGAAAGCCTATCCCACAACCTCATCTCTCCTCTGCTTCAGTTATAGTAGTGGCCCAAATAATGCAGAACGGTTATGAACCTAGAAAGGGACTAGAGGTGTCTTTGAAAGGAATTGTAGATTCAATCTATCCAATAGGTAATCAAAAAACATTCGGTTTGGGTTTCAATCCAAGTAGAGTTGATAGGAAATGGGAAAAAGATCGTAAAAAGAATGTTTGGAATTTGTTGAAGCCAATCCCCCATATTTGTTAATCTTTCACTAAGTCTCGAGGTGAACCGAGTGTAGACTTATTTATCCGAAATTATGTGGATAAAATGTGCCAAGGTCTCAAGGAAATGTTTTACGAAGTAAACATGACTCAGATGGTTGAAGGTACTAGTCATATGGATATGCATTTCATCGGCCCGAATGTCCAGCTCAACAACTGGGAAGCCACTCCTCTCCTTACAAGAAAGTAGTCTTGGTAGTTTATTTTGTTGTTTTTTGTTTTATTTATTTGGATTATTCTCAGGGTTGTAATCCAGACATTTTAATTGTTTCACTTTGGTGTTAACCCTTCTATCCTTTTCAATTTAATGCAATTAAGTTTCAGTTTCACATTTATTTATTTTATCATTTTTATTTTTTTCTCTCTCTCCTTTCTCCTTCTAATATTTGTCATTTTATTTTCCATTTCAATTATGTTAATGTCAACCTTAATAATATGACATGCGTGTGGAGTTTACGGCTAGATCCTAAAAAGTTATCTGATCTCGAAAAAATGAATTCAAAGTCTGAGGAATATGATGAAGATAAAGCTTACAAAGAAATAAAACAGGGATTGAATCAATTTGAAAATAAGCCTAAAGCTAATTTTAATGAAACTGAGGCAATTAATCTGGGAACTCCCGATGAAGCTAGAGAAGTAAAGATAAGTATTCATGTCGATCAAAATATTAAAGACGACATAATTCAAGTTTTATTTGAATATAAAGAAGTCTTTGGTTGGTCCTACGACGACATGCCCGGTTTAAGCATTGATCTGGTAATTCACAAACTTCCTATCCATCCTAATTTCCCACTTGTCCAGCAAAAACAAAGAAAGTTTAAGACAAACATGAGTGATAATATTGAAGAGGAATCATGAAGCAACTGAGTGCAAATGTGATCAGGGTCGTCCAATACACTACCTGGTTGGCTAATGTTATGCCAGTGCCAAATAAAGACGGAGAGACCAGAGTTTGTGTTGATTACAGAGATTTAAACAAAGCAAGTCTAAAGGACAACTTTCCATTACCCAACATTCACATCTTAGTGGATAATTGTGCGCCAAACATGAAATTCAATCTTTTGTGGATTGTTATGCTAGATATCACCAAATTCTAATGGATAAAAAAGATGTAGAAAAGATTGTTTTCACTACACCGTGGGGTACTTACTGTTATAGAGTCATGCCATTTGGTCTATAGAATGCGGGAGCAACCTATATGAGAGCTATGACTGCCATATTCCATGACATGATGCATAAAGAAGTTGAGGTATATGTCGATGATGTTATCATTAAATCCAGAACGCAAGCTGACCATGTTTGTGGCCTAAGAAAATTCTTTGAAAGATTGAGAAAGTACAACCTCAAGCTTAATCCAGCTAAATGCACATTTGGAGTTCCATCGGGCAAACTTTTGGATTTTATTGTTAGTCGAAGAGGCATTGAATTGGACCCCTCTAAGATAAAGTCCATTTGAGAATTGCCCCCTCCAAAAACAAAAACTGAAGTTATGAGTTTTCTAGGGAGGTTGAACTATATCGGTAGGTTCATTGCTCAACTCACCACCACATGCGAGCCGATATTCAAGTTATTGAAAAAGGATGCTGTTATCAAATGGACCAGTGAGTGTTACGAGGCTTTCGATAAGATCAAAAAATATCTGGGAAATCCTCCGGTACTGGTCCCTCTAGAAGCTCGTAGGCCTTTATTTTTATATCTCTCAGTAATGGATAATTCCTTTGGTTGCATTCTAGGGCAACATGATGTCATGGGAAAAAAAAGAGCAAGTCATTTATTATTTGAGCAAGAAGTTCACAAACTATGAGGAAAAGTACACTCTGTTAAAAAAGACATGTTGTACTTTAACTTGGGTCACCCAAAAACTGAAGCACTATATTTTGTCCTACACGACTTACCTCATATCTCGAATAGATCCTTTGAAATATATTTTTCAAAAACCCATGTCAAAGGGCAGGTTGGAAAAATGACAGATTTTTCTTACAGAATTTGACATTATGTATGTCACTCGCACCGCTATGAAAGCACAAGCATTGGCTGATCATTTGGCAGAAAATCCGATCGATGATGAATACGAGCACCTAAGAACATACTTTCCTAATGAAGAGATCAACTCGATTGAGGAAGAAGTTCCCGATGATGGTCACGTGTGGAAGTTATATTTTGATGGGGTTGTCAACACAAATGGAGTAGGAATTGGAGATAATCTTATGTCACCAACTGGCGTCATTATCTTGCCACAGCATGACTTCTATTCTTTTCTACCAACAACACAACAGAATTTGATGCTTGCATCATGGGTTTAAATATGGCAATAAATCTAGATGTGCATGAGTTGGTGGTTTTGGGGGATTCTGACTTGCTCATTCGACAAGCTTGAGGGGAATGGGAAACTCAGGACATTAAGCTCATGCCATACCAACAATGTTTAGAGAAACTCAGCAAAAGGTTCAAGTTCATTGCGTTCATATATATTCCAAGATTCCATAATGAGTTGGCTGATGCTTTGTCCACCATAGCCTCGATGCTTCCATACCTGGTAATACATATATTGACCCATTATAAATTCAAGTTAGGGATCAACATGGTTATTGCAATATAATTGAAACGGAGCCGGATGGTGAGCCATGGTATCAAAACATCAAACGGTTCTTGAAAGTGAGAGAGTATTCAATACATGCCGATAGACATCATAAAAGGACTATTAGGCGACTCGCCAATGGTTTCTTCTTAAGTGGGGGAGATCTTATATAAAAGGACTCCAAATTTGAATCTATTGTGGTGCGTGAATATCAAAGAAGCATAAATAATTACGAATGAGGTGAATTTAGGAGTATGTGGTCCACGCATGAATGGTTATATTCTAGCAAAAAGAATTATTCGGGTAGGGTACTATTGGTTGACCATGGAGCGAGATTGCTTCCGCTTAGTTTGCAGGTGTCATCAGTGTAAAATTCATAGCGGACATGATTCACTCACCCCCTTTAGAGTTGCACCCTATGTCTGTCCCGTGTCCTTTTGTTTCTTAGGGAATGGATGTTATTGGGCCAATTGAGCTGAAAGCATCTAACGGACACAGATTTATTCTAGTTTCCATTGACTACTTCACCAAATAGGTAGAAGATGTTACTTTCAAATCAGTCACCAAGAAAGCAGTGGTGGACTTTGTTCATTCCAACATCATATGTCACTTTGGCATACTGAAGGTCATTATTACAGGCAATGCGACAAATCTCAACACCCACATGATGAAGGAAGTTTGTGAGAAATTTAAAATTGTCCATCGCCATTCCACCCCTTATCGACCCAAAGTAAATGGGGTTGTTGAAGTAGCAAATAAGAACATCAAGAAGATTCTTAGGAGGATGGTGCAAGGATCTAGACAGTTGCATGAAAAACTACCTTTTGCTCTCCTCGGATATCACACGACTATCCATACGTCAGTCGGTGCAACTCCTTACTTATTGGTTTACGAAACTGAGGTTGTCATACCTGCAAAAGTTGAAATCCCTTCTCTTTGAATCATTGTTGAAGAAGAAATTGAGGACACAGAATATGTTAAATTAAATTTAGAACAATTAGTGCTGATAGATTAAAAATGGTTGACCGTAGTTTTCTTTGGTCAATTATATCAGCAGAGGATGTCTCGAGCTTATAACAAGAATGTACGTCTAAGGAATTTAGAAATTGGCCAACTTGTTGTGAAACGTGTCCCTTCCCACCAAGAAGAGGCTAGGGGAAAATTTTCCCCAAATTGGCAGAGCCCTTATGTTGTTAAGCAAGTGTTATCAAAAGGAGCTTTGCAACTGCTAAATATGGAGGGAAAGGCGATTCACACAATTGTTGATGCAGATTCGATCAAAAGATACTATGTTTAACACTCTTTTTGTTGACACTCTCTTGATTAGCATTCTCAATATGAGATGGTGAAAGTGCGTCATCTTGCATTTCAAACACCACTTGCCCGGTGCTAAAAAAAGCAAAGAAAAAAAAGAAAGAAAAACAAATGATCTTGAACTACGTTCGACCTGATTCCTAAAGGATACGTAGGCAGCCCTTCATTGGGATTCCGTGTAGTCACTCAATAAAACAATAATAATGTTTTCAGTACTAAAAAGGTTGGGGCATGATTTTGTTGATATCTCATTCAATGGTTCAAAGGTTGTAACCCATTGTGAAATTTCATCCCTACATGAGCACAATCAAGATAGAAAGTCCGGCTATAGACTGAGAGGTACAACATGGTTCGTGATATTTAGACAACCTAGATGGATCAAACGTTTAGTCCAAAATGCATGTCAAAATTCATTAAAGTCGTCACGTACTTTCAGATACGATTCTCTTCACTCCTTTTTAAATATTTATTTATTTATTCCCTCCTTTTAAAATATAACTTTTCTTTTATAATCCTTTCATTGTGTCATTTGTACTTGTGTTTGGTATTGAGTCTCATTCATCATAATCTAGCGTCAAGTGTAAAAATAAAATGAAAGCCGCAAAATTAACTACAATATTTCCTGTTGAATGTTAGGGGCATGCGCAATATCGACAAGGACTGTGAATCAATTGAAATAGAATGCCCCAAAAAAAGTTACTTCAAGGTGCCGGGAGAAAAATTATCAAAGCATAAGAGTGGCTTTTAGAAAAGATGAGTCACACAACATACACAAAATGATAGTGGGTCAAAGTAATCATGAAGGATTGTTTCAAGAGAAAATGAGGATTGTCTCTAAAGTATCTTCAAGCTATTCGTGCAATCACCAATAGAGTCAATATTCCAAGTTGGGCAGATTTAAAGTGAAACTCCACAAGATATTCAAAGTCACAAACCAACCACCATTTAGAAAACTAACAAACCATTCTTTGTTTCAAAATAGATACAAGCAAAATCTCGTAAGCAGTTCGCGAGATACAAATGCCACAAAGGTAAGTTCTTAAATTTTTGTCTCTCCTACAATATGCACATTTTCAAATCAATGAAAGTGAACATCAGAAGAAATTATATAATTAACAATATTAATAATAATAAAAAAAAAGAAGATTATTTTCCCTTAACAAAATCTGGGGCATTTTATTCTATTTTATTTGTTTTCTTTATAATTGGAAAATGTACAAAAACAAAATAAAATAAAACTGATATTAAAAAATATAAAAATAATAATAAAGAAAAAAAAATATTTTATTTTCATGTCTTCACAGGGCACAATAACCCTATTTTATTGTCATGTCTTCACAGGGCATAATAAACCCTGGTTGCATGTAGGGCACAATAACCCCTACTTTATTTTCATGTCTTCACAGAGCACAATAACCCCTACCTTATTTTCGTGTCTTCACAAGGCAAAATAACCTCTGGTTGCATATAGGGCACAATAACCCCTTTTTTATATAGATGTATTCACAGGGCACAATAACCCCTGGTTGCATGTAGGGCACAATAACCCCTACTTTATTTTCATGTCTTCACAGGGCACTATAACCCCTAGTTGCATGTAGGGCACAATAACCCCTAGTTTCATATAGGGCACAATAACCCATATTTTATTCTCATGTCTTCACAGAGCACAATAACCTCTGGTTGCGTAGAGGGTACAATAATCCCTATTTTATTCTCATGCCTTCACAGGGCACAATAACCCCTGGTTGCATGTAGGGCACAATCACCCCTGATTGCATATCGGGTACAATAATCCATATTTTATTCTCATGTCCTCACAGGGCACAATAAACCCTGGTTGCATGTAGAGCACAATAACCCCTACTTTATTTTCATGTCTTCACAAGGCACAATAACCCCTAGTTGCATATAGGGCCCAATAACCCCTATTTTATTTTCATGTCTTCAAAGGGCATAATAATCCATGTTTGCATGTAGGGTACAATAACCCCTACTTTACCATCATGTCTTCATAGGGTACAATAATCCCTGGGTGCATTTTGGGCACAAATCTCCCTTTTATTTTTATTTTATATCTGTATTGGATACAAAAATATTATTTTTATGCCTAGTATAGACTTTTATAGTATTTATTAATAACTCACAAAATTTTCTTAGTGCAAACTAGGGCAGAAAATTCTGTTTCGTTTTGTTTGTTTTGTCTTTATTGCGTGCAGGTCTCGACCTAGTACACAAATTTGAAGTTCAAGAATAAAGTCCTCATTTTGATTAAGAGAAACGAAGAATTTTATATGACAATGACATTTAGAGTCGCTTTCGACCCATGTAACAACTCAACATATCAGGAATCCTCTTCTCAAGTTCAGATCAAGAAAACAAGCATTCAAGAATATAATGCAGAAGAGCGCCAACGCCTTAAGTCGAATCATAAGTTTTAAGTTTTAAATTCAAATGTCAAGATCAAATTTTGAGATCGATGTACCTATTAAAAGAGGGCGAAGCGATAAACGAAGATTCAAAATGAAGATTCTGGACTAGTGGAGTAGATAGGATATTGTATCTTTCCTTTCTCTCCTATGGTATTTTGCTTTTAATATAATAGCAGGAGCTATGGACCGGAACCTCAACAGAACCTCACTTGACTACTAACTTATCCTCCCGTCCCTCCATATACTTGAACTACACGTTACTCCTTGCCATTAACTTAGGATAGGTAATTTGTCCTAAGTCAGGGCTCGGACAAACCTCTTCTCTTTTACGTATTTCCCCATTTTTGAATAAATGTCTCAGTCAAAATTAGTCACATTGTTCACGTCTTTGTATGAAAACTCTTCATGTTTCCAAGCAAAGAGGAACGTGCTGTGAACACCTAATTTTTTACCGAACTTAAGATTTTACACCATTTTTAATACTTAAATATTATTATTTTATTAGGTTTATATTTTTATATTTTTTATTTTATTTTTAAAAAAAAAGAGTCCTAAAAAGTTTCAAATTACTTTACTCTTTATCCTAATTACCCTCAAACTTCCTTAACTTATTTCTCCTAGAAGTCCTTCTCCCATTTAGTTATTTTTCTCTCCTTTCCCTCATTGCACGATTTTTTTTTATTTTTTCCACATCCCACACGTTCATTTTTCTTCTTTTTTATTTCTTTTCTTTTCTTCTTTTGTCTCACCCTTAAAATTCTCAATTAAAAAAAACAGTAAAAAATCTTAATCTAAATCTCATTCCCCACTCCCTCACGTTCCTTTTAATTAGCACCATACTCACACCCAAAAATATTATAAAAAAACACACGTACAATACAGAAAAAATATAAATGGCAAATAGAAAAAAACACACGACAGAGAGAAATGATAGAGAGAAAGAGATAATAAGAGTGAATTTTATTTTTGCGAATTAAGTCAGCGTTCGAGGTTTTGTTCGTAGTTTCGGATTCGTGGCTTTTTAAAGTTAATTTATAATTAACTTTGGAAATCAGTAGATCGTAGCACTTGCTTTTTTTTTTTGGTGGTGAATCAACTATCACGAAGAGTTAATTCTAAATTCTTGTATGATTTGAATGAAACGATCGTACAAAACGTGATTCCAATAATATGAAGTTTTTCAAATTGCATGTTATTATTATGTAATATCATTTTCTAATGTATGTTGTGATTTTATTTTGAGAATTTACGAATGCTTAAGAAAATGTAGCCGGAGACACTTCTTGCTAAAAATTAAATAAATAAAAGATGCATTATACATTTATTATTATTATTATTATTATTATTATTATATTTTGCTCTTTAGATGTAATTTATATTGTAATTGGCTCCGTGATATTTAATTGTTAAAGTTGAATAATTAGTACTTCTTTTTAGCCTAGTTTTCATTTAAGAGAATCCTGTTGAATTTATTGTAGACTTGTCAGACTCTACTTTTTCATATGTAGCTGTGTATAATCCTTCCTGTTTGAGTATGAATTCAGAGCCCTTAGCGGAGCCATTGCATATTTTGACCCCGATGGGTGAGCCCTTGGTAGTGGATTAGGTGTTTCGATCTTCTTTGGTGACTATCCAAGGGCTTGACATCCGGGCTAACCTTATATTGCTTGATATGTTGGATTT
The DNA here is from genome assembly GCA_018342035.1 of Solanum appendiculatum. NCBI lineage: Eukaryota > Viridiplantae > Streptophyta > Magnoliopsida > Solanales > Solanaceae > Solanum > Solanum appendiculatum. Next base: position 394,512 of record JAGDQO010000635.1, on the reverse strand, counting down.
TGATGTGATTCTGAGCATCGAATAGTTATCCTCCTATTGTGAAGTCTTGGATTTCTTTTTCTAAGATAGTTACCTTAGCAATGTATGGTATCCCACCGTGGTGTGGCAGGGCTCTTGTAATCACACACAGGTTAGGGTTATCTCTTTTATATGAGCTCAGAGGCTAGTGGCTAGCAGGTGCTTATCTTATTTAGCCTACGTGTGGGATGTGAGTTGGGAGGTTCCTTCGGATGATTCAGTCCCTATTGTTTGTGACAGGCACTTTTCCTATTTCTATTTCACCTTTAGTATGCCCCCCCCATAGAGCTCAAGGAGCTCAGTGTTTAGCTTCATGATCTCTAAGGTAAGGATTCATTCGGCCTAGTGAATAGCTCTGTGGTGCCCCAGTCCTATTTGTGAAGAAGAAAGACAAGTCTATGCAGAGGCTTATTGACTGAAGGCAGCAGAATAAGGTGATAGTGAAAACCCATTAGCCTATGCCTTGAATTATAGATTTGTTTGACCAGATTCAGGGTGATGTGGAGTTTTCAGAGATGGATTTGAGATGTGGTTACCATCAACTGAGGATGAGGGCAGTAGACATCCCTAAGAACATATTTAGTATTTGTACGAGCATTATGAGTTTCTTGTGATGTCTTTTGGGTTGACTAATGCCCTTGCTACCTTTATGGAGACTATGATGTGTGTGTGTTCAAGCCTTACCTTGAGTTGTTTGTCATTGTGTTCATTGATTACATATTGGTTTACTCGTGAAGCCGGGGAGAGAATGATCAGCATTTGAGGATTGTGCTCTACAATTTGAGAGATCAACAGATTTAGGCCATGCTCTTAAAGTGCAAGTTTTGTCTTGAGTTTGTAGCATTCTTGAACTATGTGGTGTCCAAGGATGGCATTATGGTTGACTTGGCAAAGATTGAGGCTATTCATGATTGGGCTAGACCTACTTCTGTTTCTGAGATTCAGAGCTTCGTCGAATTAGCGGGCTACTACAAATGGTTTGCGGAGGATTTCTTTACTACTTCATCAGGTTTGACGTAGTTGGCTCACCTTGATTTCTGTTTAAGTCGCCTGAGGAGTGTTAGTTGAGCTATCATAAGCTCAAAAGGAGTTGCTCACTTCCGCTCCTATATTGACTCTTTCGATTGATGTCGAGGGCTTCTCAGAGTATTGTGATGCATTCGACATTAGTTTGGGTTTGAAATTGATGCAGCGAGGCTGTGTTATAGCTTATCGATGAGCTCATATTACCCATCATACAGGTTAATGAGTAGGCGATCATTAACAATATAATAACCCAACGTATGAGGTCAGGATTGAATCCCACCGGGACCAATGTATCGACAATTGAAAAGATAAAGAATTACAAGCTAATAATTTGAATCCAAACAAACAATACAATTATAATATAAAGAATTCGATAACAATCAACAATACGAAAAGGGCCAAGGGTAAAGGTCTTTTCAAGCAACGGATCAAAGGGAATTAAGGAATGAGAAACTAATTGACATTCAAACGATTTATTTCAACTTAATATCATGCAAATTCATTCATGGGTAAGATCATACATCTATCAGAACCTAAATGATTCACCTACTTCTTGTGAACATAAGAAAATATTTCTCACCTAGCTCTATTCGAGCCTAGTTAAGTAGCTATCACAATTAGTCCAATTTTATGCATTGAAAGAATCTACTACCTCTAGATAGTATCTAAATGGATTGTTAACCTCAAATTAAGCACCAATAAATAATTTCCAACCTCAATTGACAATCTCCAAACTCAATTAAAGTAAATGGGAAAGTCCAAGGAGTAATGAAATCCATAGGAAACCATGTAAAGCATGAAATTGAATAGATATTCAAATAAATGAGAAGCACTCAATTAATTTCAAAAGCAGTGGAATGAAATAAAAAACCCAATCAAGTGTCTATTGATAACACTCAAATTACTGTAAATAAATAATTAGAAGAGTAAGCGGTCATTAGCAATAAAAATACCCAATAAGACAGTCGGGGTCGAATCCCTCTAGGAGTGATATAATGCAAGGAATTAAATTAGGAAATTAAGAATGCAAACCGATTCATTGTAGTAATTAGAACAAATGGATGGATGATTTCACCAAATTTACTAAAAACGTTTTGGTATCAATTAACACTATTAAACAAAAATTAGGGATTCAAACAAGTAAGAGACGGTCTAGGGGTGTGGGGATTGGTATCGATATCAAATAGGGGTACAAGTGCTTGCTCAATAATACTAGACAATCATGGATAAGCTGGGTAATTTTCAATGATACAAATCTTCTTTTGATCTCAAAGCATCATATCATAGAATCTCTTTTCTGTCTCATCTATGTGAATCACAAATCAATCCAATACCTTACTAAAATCTTTCTTTTGAGCAGATTAGGCTGTCACGACCCAGGGTAGCCCCTAGATGTAACCCGGCGTACAAGACCCCGAGAGGCCTCATACAAGCCCTTAGCATACATAACATACAACATAATAGAGAAATAAGAGTTCAAAAGAGCATTTTATATCAAAGCTTTACTCAAAACAGCAGAAGTCTACAACTCATGTCTCAAATCCTTCTAATATCATAGAATACGAATAAAAGTGATAGGGACGCAGCCGAACAGTATCCGAAATAAGGAAAGACATCAAAGTAAAATCCAACAAGGCTATGTACTCGGATGGATGAGAACTCACCCAGTCTTCTTCTGAACTCTAAGTCAATGCTCTAGCCACGAGTAGGAGAACTGCCACGTCCTACAACAAAGAAGTTGATGCATGCAAGAGTATGCGTTAGCACAATAAAGTACTAAGTATGATAGCAATGCATATAAACTCATAAAGCATGCTAGAAACTGAGATATAAACATGACATGCAATTGGCAAAGCTAAACATGATAACGAATATAAGTAAATGGCATAAAGCATAAACCATGGACAAAGCAAGCTAAATCATCTTTCTATTACTCTTCTTTTCTTTACCATACTTTTAGTAACCCATGCACCATTGTGCAAACTGAAGTATGGGAAAAGCCTTAAACCGATCTTTAGACCATGGAATAACTCAACATGGAATCCAGTATCTGCTCTACACCGAAAAAAGGGCTATTCTACTTGCCAAGGTAGAATCCTGAACCATAGCCTACGTGGATCCATTAGATAAGCTAATATAATACGGGCCTGTTAAAGACCACCTATGGGGGCACATAGGCATAGGATATATGGGGACTTGTCACCCGTCCACTCGGTTCTATGCAAAATTCCCACTATACAATCATAAATATTGATATCCATGGAAAGGCACAACTGCGGTTGTCAATCCAAGCTAAACTTGACTTCACACACCATGGACTAGTCCAAGTTTACCTCATTGAGTGTTTCTTCTTTCATGGACTTGTCCAAGCTTACACCCCTAGAATAGCTTCTTTAAGCTCTTGATTCAATTTTAGTTAAGCAAACCTTTTAACAAGTTATGAACCCTTTACATGTGAGAAAACCTTTCACAAGCTTAGGTTGAGCATTATATGAGAAAACCCTTTCAAGACTCAACATCAACATATCATAGATTTCATATAAAACATGCTTGATTCTATAAACATCTTTCTTCATGATTCTATCATGTTTTTTCTTCATAGCTAATGGGTTCATATTGCCTTTATTTTAAACCATGCAATTCAATGCAAGCTAGCTCTTAAAAGCTATAACCAAGGCAATTTAGTCATACTTGAAGTAACCCACATAAAAGAGGAAAATCATGCTTTTTTACATGAACATGCTAAATTCATGCACTTAACCCCAATTCATGCTCAATTTCATAGATGATCCCTCAATTTCATCAATTCATATCTCAACCCAACAATCAAGGCATAGATTATCAAATTGGGAAGAATTTACTTGGGATCATGGGGGTTCATGCAATAATTACAATTAGACATGTAATTCACGCTAGATCGTGCACTAAATTACTTTACCCACGCTAGATTGTGCACTACAAAGCATCAAATCAGTAAATGAACTCATACTTGAAGAACCCATAACAATTGATCAAACCCTAGCTTAATTGAAGGGAATTGAACCTTGAAATTCATGAAGAAAAGGGAGGGCCCAATGGAGGAAGCAACTCCATTGGTCAATACCATCATACCTTAGCAAAGCCCACTAGAAATTAGGGGAAATTGGGTGATCTTCAATGGAGGACTTAGCTTCTTCTTCTTCCTTGAGCTAGAGAGGATTTCCTTTAGAGAGAGAAATATTTGAGAGGTGAATTTAGGGAATGAGTTAGAATGAAGTGGTTTAGGTATACATAACTATATATAGGACCTTCATTAAGGGTAAAACCGACTTAGTTAATTAGTGAATTAACAAGGAAAATGACTAAAACGTCCATACATCCATTGATGGACCGTCCTGTTGAACCGTCAAAAGATTCAGAGAGTTGGTATCTGGGACCCTGCAACTACGGTTTCAATCTACAGTTGGTAGGTCCATATATGGACCATACACCTCAACCGTGGATCACAGCCTGAGGTTCAAGAATTTAACCAAGTCCGGGGGATATCTTTGGTTACTTTCCACGGACCATCAACTGACTCACGATCCGTCCTGCTACTCCGTAGATCACACTTCAGAGACTGAGAATTACTAAAATTGACAGAGCCATTGACGGCACCTCACCTATGGCCCATCAACCTAACTACGGCCCGTAAGTGGCCTCTGTAGGTCACTGCCTATAGGTAAATTCTGCATTTTCAATCCTTGGAAAGCTGGGGTATTACAATATCTCCCCCTTGGGGATATTCGTCCTCGAATGAGAACATGGACATCATGAGAAGGGTGATAGACTCGGACTAACAACCCAACCTAACATGCAAGCATATAAATGCACAAATCCGAGGAGGAAACATCAACTCCAAGCTAAAGCATGCTCAACACTATATTCATGAAGACTTTGTTTTAAGATGAATTCCCATTAACCCATATGAATTCCCCAAATTTCAAGATTTATGCATTTATGATGGGTTGAATTATGAAGAAGATGAATTATTGAAATCTATATGAACCCATGCATGATTTATGTTTTCGAAAGCTATGATTTCGTAATGAATTATGAATGATCAAAAGATGGGTTTTATGAAAGTATGCATGTTCAATTATGAAATTTATGATGATTTATGGATTGCTTTGAGATTGAAGCATGAATGATGTTGTTGTTGAGTGGTGAAAGGGTTTCTCACTTATTACTCAAAAACAATGAATGTGAAAGGTTTTCTCACATAATGGATTCATAACTTGTTGAAAGGTCTTTCTCAACTAAAGTTAAATCAAAAGATTAAGGAGCTATTCTAAATGATGTAAGCTTGGATTGGTAACTCTAGTTGTACCTTTTTATGGATAATAAGATGCATTATGATGTATGACTAATTTCGTGGGATTTAAGCTTATCACCGAGAGGATATTGAGATGGAAACTCTCCCGTTAGTAGAAGCCGGGCAATCTCTTTATCCCTAAACTATGTGCCACCATAGGATGATGGTCTTTGATAGAAATTAGCTAGTGGATCCACGTAAGCTAGCATTTGAAGGGTCCTACCTTTGCGAGTAGGATGGCCCTATCGGTGTAGGGTTAGCCTCCGGATTCCATGTTGATAGCTCATATGGTCTTTTACATGTCGGTTAAGGCTACTTCACACAATAATGAACTAAACATGCGTTCAAGGTATTCCTCAAGTACAGTAAAGATGTTTAGCTTGCTTTGATCATGATTTATAAGTTATGATTTTTAACCCTTTTCTCATGGTTTAGATTGATCATTGCATGATTATGAAAATGTCCCTTTTTAGCATGTTTAAATGTTTTTATGCATGGTTATCATACTTGCTATAATTTTGTACTAACGCATACTCTTGCCTACATTTTCTTATAAGTGTAGGGTCCGACGCATCCCTATCTTCTCGTGGCTATTTGTGATATTAGAGACTTTGATGAACTTGGTGAGTCATCATATGTTTGAGGACGTAGCCACATTTACTTTTATGTCATTTACCTTCTTTTAAAGACTTTGTATGGGTTACGTCCCAACGTTCTTTCATTCCATATGTTAGATGGATTTTGAGACTATATGTAGACTTCTGCTATTGCTTAAACTCTATTGGTAATGAATTGTCTTTTGAACTCTTAAACTGCTATTGTCTTGTATGATGTATGCTAAGTGGCTTGTATGAGGCCTTTCGGGATCTTGTACGCCATGTAACTTCTAGGGGGTACCTTGGGTCGTGAAATTTAATTTATTTTAAGCTAGATTCAGGATGTGACTCTACTAGCACTTGCTATGATTTTTATAGAAATTGTTGTAAACAATGTAATAAATTAGTTCAACTGCTACAATTGGTGTAAACTGCTGCAATAATTTAATATGAAAATTATTGATAGGAAAAATATTCAATAACAGAAGTACCCAAACAACAACAATAATGATAAGTTTAGAATGAAAAATGAAACAAAGTTCACAAACAACAAGTAAAAGTGAGTGTTTTTTATAGAATATTTCTCTCTGAGTATGTAGTTCTTTTGTGCTAAACCCTTTTACATATGGATCATTTGTTCTTTTTTCTTGAAAATGATTCATCGATACTTGTCTGCCTCTTCTTTGCCTTCCTTCAAAACTTTCCTAGCTCAACATATGGAGGAGGTATTTTCCTCTCTAAAATTTCCATAGGAATTTCCCAAGATTATTCTGAAGGAACATGTTGAATTTCCTCCAAGTATGTAGAAATGTATGGCTCTACCTTATAATATGGAGATAAATAGTCATAAATACGTCTTCCATAGCTTTGACCATTTTGTGAGCAGAGCGCTGCCGTAGCACGTGGACAAGTTAACTTGTCGAGATAAAAAAATCCACATGTACAAGATTTACTATGCAAATCGACTGTTGCAACTTGTTACGATCTGAAATTGGGCCATGATATAGCCTACTATAAATCCCAGTTAGGCAAGCCTTATCCCAAGACAAAATATGCAAAAGACAACATTTAAACAACAATAACTAGGAATAAGTGGAAACATGAATAGAATATAGAAAACATGACATATTATAAATCGTAGTACGATACAAATTATACAAAAGAGGTACGAAAGTGACCAAGATAAAAAACTAACACTAGACCTATCCACGAACCTGGTGTCACCTATGCATGAGTTACTAAGTATGGAAAGGCTATATATACAAGATACTGATTAATAAAAATACAAAATATAGGTCAGTAAAAAAGAGAAAAAGCACCAAGTCTCTGAACGCCAAGAGCTCACCACGATCCGAGTCTGCAACGGCCAAGGAAGATCCAACACTCACTTAGGGTGGCTCGTACTGGGAGCTGCATCAGAAAAAGATGTAGAAGTGTAGTATGAGTACCAAAACATGGGGTACTAAGTAGGACTCATAGGCTGACCGACTTTAGAAAGATCAGATATATAAAGAGAAGCACGATTATAGTAGCATTTCATGGATAGATTCTAAGATACGACAACGCCAATACGAAGAACAGGGAAGCAATGCAAATAAATCAAGTCAAAAGTATACAAACGGAAGGAAAACGCAACCACACCCCATAGTCAAACACACAATGATGCAATGCAAATGATGAATGAAGGAAAGTAAGAAGACTGGAAGAAACCTCGAGCCATCCGAAATTATGCCTCAGACTTATCAATAGATTATCAATAACCTGGATATATCTCAACGAGTCGCCTGGAATGATACCTCGAACTTATCAATAGCATATCAGTAACCTAGACATGTGTCAACAAGCCGCTCGTGATACCTCAGACTTATTAGCAAGCATAAAATAGTAGAATACCAAAACTAAGTTGACGGGCCATCCAGAATGATACCTCAGACTTATCAGTATAACACTACCCAAAAGTACGGGCAATCATGCAAATGAGTATTTCCTTACCATTAAGATCATGAAGTTTCAAGAACTACCAAATTACTCCAATAAACTCCTTTTTTTATCATTCTCAAGGCTTTATCAAAGATACACAAGCAAATGTAACTACCATGCTCAAATATCATCACAAATCTAAAACCTCACATCAGAACCACAACCCATCAGACACACAAACGAGTAATTCCCATCACAACATAGATGTGCTAAGCTGGAACTCCTACTGCCCCAAATTCTTGGCCTCGGGCCAAAAAATAAAAAATAACAAGGTTTATGAGCTCAAGAGTACCACAAAAGCCACCAAACAATTCAAAACAAGCAAGACATGCAACAACCTTAGTTTCACGCCACCTAGAAGTAATTTCTTAGGATATTTCACGACACAAGCCACAAGTATCAACCTATACAAAGTCATTTCGGCAAAAACCAGCACTAAGCAACCCAACAATGGTCATAAATTAACTAAGGATTAAGTAAGCCTAAACTAATCCTAAATTCCAACGTAATAATGAGATAGTATTACTAAAAATACAATCATTCTAAATGAGCTAAGTCTATGAAAAGGGAAATCATAATGTACTGCAAGGTTGAAACCGCACTCGAACTTCTACTCGGGTGTTTTTCCCTTTCTAAGAGAGTCGGAATGCTGCCAATCTATCAACAATACCATGGGAATGAAAAAACACACACAACAACAACCATATTAATAAAGGGAATGAAATTGGAGACTCAACCAAATTACGTAACCATGAGACCCACGCAAGAAGTGGACTCTGTCACGAGGTCCAAAACTGCTCAAGGAAGTTGTGTCTCAAAAATAGGCACAATCCGAGCCACCAATGAGCCAAAACAACCCGTCCATTGATTAGCTCAAAAGGGATAAAAATGGTGAAATAAGAGAGAATTTCAGAGAAACACCAAGGTAGACGGTAGATTCAATGACCTCGGAACGTGCCAATTATGGTTCCGTATGCACTCCAAAAGAATCACTCGTTTCAGAAAAGAATAGCTCCCAAATTTGCCAAAAGATCATGTCTAGAAATGACTTGCACGCTGAAAAACAAGTCTTTCAAAAGACTGAAGTGCAAGTTAATTGGACTTAATGACTGTGGAGGCCCTACGCGAATGCACAGGCTAGGAAACTTGCTCTCTGCGAATACAGCCAAGGGCTCATGAACAAAAAGAAGAAGGCAGTGTTGCACCAGTAGCACTGCATCAATAGTTCTTCAAGAATGCAAAATCATTCGATGGGGGTTCGAAATTCGTTTGAAACCCCGTCAATGCAAACAAACTATGCTACTTAATCGGAAATGAAATTTCAGACTCAATGGAATCGATGAAAAACAACAAATGCAGGTCATCTCGTCAAAATGTTTAGCCCAGTACACTTATAAAGAAAAGCCAAGCAAAATGCTAAACTCCAAAACTCATCCCGAAAGCCTCAATAACTAAACCAAAGGATGTTCTAGACCAAACATGATATTTTGGAGCTAACCATGTTGTAATTTCTATATGAGTGCATTTACCAAGAATATTGATAGAAGTCAAACTTTGGCAAAACTCAAAGGTGAAAATGCCTAATGGTACTTACTCAAAACGACAGTCTCAAAACCCAAACAAACCATCAAACTAGACCAAAATGACCCTTCTAGAGTTGATGAAACTCATGGAATCCACATCCAACATTAAAATCTCCATATGTTGACTAAAGTCAACTTTTTCATACCGAAAGCCTCCAACTTGGCAAAGCCAACTCAAATATCACCCGACAACCTCTAGAAGCATACTACCAACCTAGGACCACACAAAAGTTATAAGGAAACTATGGGAAGGGGCTAATCAGTAAAAGCATGCAAAACAGAGAAATGACAAGGAGGTTCATTACAACATCTACTACTAAAAGGAATTTAGTCCTCGAATATAAGGAAAAGAATGTACCTAAAAGCTCGAAAAGTTGAGGATACAAGGTCTACATGTCAAGCTCAACCTCCCAAGTAGCCTCATTGACCAGACGGTGCCTCTACTGAACCTTCATTGACAAGATCTCCTTAGACCGCAACCTCCTAACCAACCTGTCTAGAATAGACATAGGATCCTCCTCGAAAGAGTCTTTCATCAAGATGAACTAAATCCCAGTGAACCAAGTGTGACTTATCGGGAACATATGGTCTCAACATAGAGATGTTAAACACAAGATGAACACTAAAAGGAGATGGAGGTAAAGCTATCTCATAAGCCACCTCTCCTATCCACCTCAGAACCTCAAATGGGCCGATGAACTTGGGGCTAAGCTTGCCTTTCCTCCTGAACCTCATCGCACCCTTCATGGATGATACTCATAGAAATACCTAATCACAAACCATGAACTCACTATAACAAATTCGATTATCAGTGAAAAATAATTTCGTCATTTATAAATCATATTTCGTCACTAAAAATCTTGTGAGACGAAAAATAATTTGTCAATCACTCATCACTAAATGTGTGTCGCTAAAAGTATATAAAGACGATTTAATGCTTCGTCACTAAAAGTATTATATTAACTACAGGAAGAAAAATCGTCCCAAACGTATAAACATTTGTGACAAATTTATTGTAGTAAAAAGTATATTTTTTTGTAGTTAATAGTATGCTTTGTCGCTAAAAAAGTTATTACTACTAACGAAATTATATCGTCACTAATTATTTTACTTCAATAAGTGATGACATCAATTGTCGCTAATATTATATGTATTTCGTAGTAGAACAAAATCTAATTTCGTCACTAATGACTATATTTTATATAAAAAGAATTATTTTGTCCTTAAATGTATTAATTAGGGACAAATTTATTATTATAAAAAAGGTTAGTAATTTTATTGTTAAATCTATCATTATGTCATTGCTGAAAGTAACCTTTGATGAAGAAATATTTTGTTACTAATTACTAACAATTGTTGACATTTAATTATTTTATATAGATATTATTTATTAATCATATTAATTGATATATAATCATAAATCTTGAAAATGATTTAATCCAATTATTCAATTGCAATTACAATACTTTCCACTTTCAAATACACAAATAATTTCTTTTCCATATTATCCCATCCCAATTTTTTTTAACCCCTCCCCAGGAGCTCCAACATTATGCTTCCTTGGGAACTCGAACTCACAACATCAAGGTTGGAAGTGAGGAGTGCTTACCATCTGGTCAACTCTCTCTTGTCTCTCATTTTAATTTTATTTTTTACTTCATTCTTTTTTTTCAAATATAACTTCTATAGAAATAATATATTATACGATTGTTTATACACATACACAAATGCATGAAATTTACCACCCACAATTCATTCAAATGTAGATTATATTTTATGTCTGCCAATATTTAACAAGAGTTTGCACGATAATTATTTTTCAATATAAACCCCATATTATATTTATCCGTATCCAAATAGCTGAAAGTCATTCTCTCTTCTCATTTTACATTCACTAAATCAAATATGTACAAATGTGTTTGGTATGAGGAAAAATATGTACATTTTTTATTTCGGTGGGTTTATATGTTTGTGTATGTGTATATTTAAGTTTAACTTCTATCTTATTTTTTATTGTCTATATAGATATATGAGTTTTAATTGTCATTAATAAAATATTATTACGTAAAATTTACTTATCCTTTCAATAGATAATTTTTTAAATTTAAAATAAAGTCCACGACTATTTTTATTAATTGAATTTTATGTTACATGATTGAAACATATAGTACAAATAATGGACCAAACACATTAGTAATAAAACTTTGAACTTACGTCCAAAATCTTTATAAAAATAACAGAACTAGTGGAGACTACCAAGATGCCACAAATATATATAAATATATATATATATATATATATATATATATATATATTTGTATGTGTGTGTTGTTTAATTATGTATAACAGTATAAAAGTGTATATAAACACATTTTATACATTAGTATACATGTATATACAATTCTATACATTTGTGCATAGTAAGTGTATAAGATCCCTTGTAAACAAGACAATACATGTGTAGTTTAAAAATATGGGCTATGTAGATGTAGTTATTTAATTTGACTCTATATTTTTTAAACTATATTTAAATATATTCATTACGATTTTGTCATTTTATTTATTTAGTTTATAAATTTTTAAAAATATTCAGTACATTTATAAATTTATATAAAATTCAACTTTCAATTTTATTAAAAAGATCTAATAATCGGTTCAATTCGATCAGTAAATAAATTGTTTTAAAAAAACATTGATACCCATAACTATAGTACTTCATCATAATATATTTGAAATCCTAGTTGGTTAATTTCTTTCATTTGTGCATTCATTTTTTAGTTTATTTCAATTTTCACACTGATAGAAAAAGTTAATAGAAATTCATGAAATATTTCACACTTTTGCAAAGTCTAAGCTTGTAAGTCGATGTTATCTTTGTATAGTTGCTCTAAGTACGTATTTGGAATCACTATTAAATATGTATAATATTTTTAGACAAAAGCAAATAGATCAACTTAGTCTATGCAGTTTACCAATCACAAAAATAATAGACACGCACAAAAATTAGCACCAACATTTGAGAAATTAATTTTTCTATCGTCTTTATTGATGAAAGTGTATCAAATAAAAAAATAAAAGTGTTAAACCAACAAATATTAGTGATCTAGTGGTAGAATAGTACCCACTCACGGTACTTATAGCCTGGATTGTGTTTTTCAAATGATGTATTTTATAATTACGTAATTTAAGAAAATTGATGAATGGAATTTTTTCCTTTTTACAAAATTGACCGAATTCGTTGGTTTTAATTTTTTCCGTCACCAATTATCGCATGGACTCTGTCTATTTCTTATGAAGCACTTATATTATTATTTTTGTAAGTTTTCACTTGTAATTATGAACAATTGTAGCCAATTTTTTTTTATTTAGCTATGAATTTTTTTGTAGCAAATAGTTGAATTATTCACTACAAATTTTAAGCCGTCGCTATTTAACACCTTACATATTTTATGACGATTTTTTGTTGTCACTAAATCACAGATTGATTCGAGACAATAAAATGTTTGTCACTAATTATTTATATTATTAGTGCCGAAAATAAATGTCATCATAAAATCTAAATTTTCATGGCTAAAACTTATAATGTTTAACTACGAACTCTAATTTGTCGATATTGTAACAACATATTTTTTTAGACGAAATTCTTTTCTGTCCAAAAATTAATAAATTTTAAGACAAAAAAATAATTTGTCAAGAATTAGATGCATTATTAGTGACGAAATAATTGTCACTGATAACTTTAAATTCGTGACTAACACTACCTAACAAATGGCACCAATTATTTTTTTGGTGGGAAACTTTAGTGGACAAAACTTTGCTATGAATTTTTATGTTTTGTCACTAAAAGTATGTGTCTCTTATATTTAAGCACGAAAGTAAATTTTATCACTAAAAGCGAACAATTAGTGACGAATTTGATGTCGTAGCTAATTATTTCGTAGCTATATATCATATTTTTAGTAGTGACTCTAAGGGTAGCAGCCTCTGATCAAAATACCTCTTCTTACCTTATAATGCTTCAAATGGGGCCATTTGAATAATCGAATGGTAGCTATTATTATACGTGAACTCTGCCAATGCTAATGTCATGACCCAAGGTACCCCCTAGACGTGACATGACATAAAAGACCCCGAAAGGCCTCATACAAGCCACATAGCACACATCATACAAGATAATAGCAGTTCAAGAGTTTAAAAGACAATTCATTACCAAGAGTTTAAGCATTAGCGGAAGTCTACATATAGTCTCAAAAGCAATCTAACATAGAAAATGAAAGAACGTTGGGACGTAACCCATACAAGTCTTTAAGAGAGAGTAAATGACATAAAAATAAATCTTGCTATGTCCTCGAACATATGAGGACTCACCAAATTCTTCAAATTCTCTAATATCACGTACTAGCCACGAGAAGATGAGGATGCGCCGGACCCTACACTTTTAAGAAAATGTAGGCAATAGTATGCGTTAGTACAAAAAAGTACCAAGTATGATAATCATGCATAAAAACATTTAAACATGATAAAAGGGGACATTTTCATAATAATGCAATGATCAAGCTAAACCATGGTAAAAGGGTTAGAAATCATAAGTCAGAAAAACATGATCAATGCAAGCCAAACATCTTTACTTTACTTGAGAAAATACCTTGAAAGAAACTTAGTTCATTATTGTGGGAAGTAGCCTTAACCGGCATATAAGACCATGTGAGCTATCAACATGGAATCCGGTGTCTAACCCCACACCGATAGGGCCATCCAACTTGCCAAGGTAGGACCCTTTACTTAACATATAGCTTACGTGGATCCACTAGCTAGTGTCTATCAAAGACCATCATCCTATAGTGACACATAGTTTAGGGATAAAGAGATTGCTTCTAGAAACCCGACCTCTACTAAGGGGAGAGTTCCCATCTCAATATCCTCTAGATGCTAAGCATTAATCCCACGTAATTGGTCATATATCATAATGCATATTATTATACATGAAAAGGTACAACTAGAATTACCAATCAAAGCTTACATCATTTAGAATAGCCCCTTAATCTTTTGATTCAACTTTAGTTGAGAAAGACCTTTCAACAAGTTATGAATCCATTATGTGAGAAAACCTTTCACATTCATAGTTTGTGAGTAATAAGTAAGAAACCCTTTCAAAACTCAACAACAACATCATTCATGCTTCAATCTCAAAGCAATACATAAATCATCATAAATTTCATAATTGAACATGCATACTTTCATAAAACCCACCTTTTGATCATTTATCAATTCATCATGAATCATAGCTTTAGAAATCATTAAAACATGCATGAGTTCATATAAACTTTATAAAATCCATCTTCTTCCTAATTCAACCCATCATCAATTCATAAATCGCAAAATTAGGGGAATTCATAAGGGTTCATGGGGATTCATCTTAAAATATGTAATTCATCTCAATTCATGCTTACAAAACTATAATTGAAAGTAATTTGATCATAATTGAAAGAAGTACATCATAGAAGAAAACCCTTAAATCAAATTGGGAATTTGATACTTGAAAATTGAGAAGGGACTCTATGGAGGAATGGGCTCCATAGATGAAGATCATCATACCTCAATGCCCAAACCTTGAAATCAATGGAGGATTAGGAGACTTGGCTTGAAAACCCTAGCTCTTGCTTCTTCTTCTTCAAGCATTCTAGAGAGAGAAATATTTGGGAGAGGAGAGTTTTGAGAATGATTAGGAATGGTTAGAATTAGGCTTAAAAGGCTTATGTAGTGCCTAGGATTAAAGGGTAACTGACTTAGATTAGGATATAAACATCTAGGGAAAAGACCAAACAACCCTTTAAAAGTAAATGTTGGGCCCTCTCTACGGTTGGACCTACGGACCGTCATGTTCCTCCATAAATCGATTCAAAGAGTTTTAACTTTGGACCCCCAACGAAGGGTCACCATGTACGGCTCGTGGTTAACTTACGATCCATACATGGCCACCGCAGGTCTAGCCTTAGCCCCTGAAGATTTCACTGAGTCAGGGTCTCATCTACGGGACCTTCCTACTATCCGTACATTGAATGACGGACCGTCCTGGCGAGCCGTAGAGAGATACTGGCGATTGAAATTTGGAAAAAATTAAAGAGTTCAACTACGGTTCCCACCTATGGACCGTCAGTTCATTTACGGCCCGTAGGTGGCCTCCGTCGTCACTGGCACCAGAATCTGCAAGTTTTCTTCTTTCAAAAATCTGAGATGTTACAATATCTCCCCCTTGGGAACATTCTACCTCGAATGGGATTCAAGACATCATAGAAAGGATAGGAAGTTAATCTAAAATCCCAACATGCCTGTAATAACATAAATGCACATATCCGAGGAGGAAACATCAACTCCAAGCTAAAGCATGTTCAAAACACCATTTCATGAAAGCCATATGCAACTCACACTCAAATGCACATAATCATGGAGAAATCAATCAAGTCAACTCATTTTCTCAAAATTTAGTCTCTTCATGAACATGCATAAATGAGGAATCATGGGAATATCTAAGACACATGATACCAAAGGAATGGACCATGAGGGACTAAATACCTCAAGCTAGAGTAGGATCTGAGGGAAAGAGATAAGGATATCGGGACATCATATCGGCCTCGGCCTCCCAAGTAGCACCCTCAACTAATTGATTCCTTCAAAAAACCTTCACGGAAGCAACTTCCTTATTCCTTAACTTTGGGACTTGTAGGTCTAAAATCTCAACCGGAACTTCTTCATAGGAAAGGCTATCCTTTATGCCAAGATTCTCTAATGGCACTATAGATGTCGGATCACCAACACACTTCTTCAACAACGAGACATGGAAAACCAGATGCACCGATGCCAAATCATTAGGCAAGTGAAGTTCATAAGCAACCTTACCAACACGGCTCAAAATTTGATATGGGCCTACATAACGGGGACTAAGCTTCCCTTTCTTCCCGAATCTCATTACACCCTTCAAGGGTGAAATTTTCAAGTAAACCCAATCATCAACATCAAATTCTAAATCTCTCCTTCTGACGTCGGCGTAGGACTTTTGTCTACTTTGAGCCATTTTCATCCTTTCTCTAATAAGCTAAACTTTCTCCATAGCCTCATGTACCAACTCGGAACCTATCAAAGCAACTTCCCCAACTTCAAACCAGCCTATAGAAGATTTACACCTACTACCATAAAGAGCCTCAAATGGATCCATACCAACACTAGAATGGTAGCTATTATTATAAGAAAATTCAATCCAAGGCAAATGATTATCCCAATTACCCTTGAAATCGATCACACAAGCCCTCAACATATCCTCAAAAGTTTGGATAGTACGCTATGCTTGCCCATTGATTTGAGGATGAAAGGATGTACTAAGCTTAACACGAGTACCAAGACCCTTTTAGAAAGACTTTCAAAATTGAGAAGTAAATTGTGCACCACGATCTGAGATAATGGATAAAGGCACTCCATGCAATCGAACCATTTCTCTCAAATACAATTTAGCATAATCCTCCACCGAATAAGAAATCATGACGGGAATGAAGTGGTCTGATTTCGTCATACGATCTACAATAACCCAAATCGAATCATACTGTCACCGGGTGCGTGGTAAACCAACAATGAAGTCCATATTCAAATCTTCCCACTTCCAAGTAGGAATACTTTTATCTTGGGACAAACCTCCCATCTTTCGATGCTCAACTTTCATTTGTTGACAATTAGGGCACTTAGCCACAAATTCCGCAATATCCTTCTTCATCCCATTCCACGAATAGACCTCCCACAAATCATGGTACATCTTGGTATCTCCCGGGTGAATGGAATATCTAGAACTATGGGCTTCTGAAAAAATTTGCTCCCTTAGGTCTTCTACATCGGGAACACATAAACGACATTGATATTGAAGCACCCCATCTCCCCTTTGGTAGAAAGCCTCAACGGACTTCTTGAGCACCGCTTCCTTTAACTCAACCAAATTAGGATCACGATCTTGCTTAGTCTTCACATCAGACATAAAAGATGACTCTGAACCATTGTGAATCATAACACCACCCTCATTAGAATCAATTAACCGAACACCCAATCGGGCCAAACTATGAACATCACGAACCAATTCTTTCTTACCATCCTCAACATGTGCAACACTACCCATAGACAACCGACAAAGAGCATCTGCCACCATGTTCACCTTTTTGGGGTGATAGAGAACACTCATGTCATAGTTCTTTAACAACTCAAGCCACCTCCTTTGGCGAAGATTTAGATTTTTTTGCATGAACACATATTGCAAACTCTTATGGTTGGTAAAAACATCCACATGCACACCATACAAATAATGCCTCCAAATCTTTAAAGCAAACACAACCGCCGCTAATTCTAAATCATGAGTAGGATAGTTCTTTTCATGTACCTTGAGTTGCCTTGAAGCATAAGTAATGACTTTTCCATTTTGCATAAGAACACACCCGAACCTAATCCTTGAAGCATCGCAATAAACTACAAACCCATCGGACCCTTTCGGTAGAGTCAATATTGGAGCCGAGGTATGTCTACCTTTCAATTCTTGTAAGCTCTTCTCACACGGATCGGACCATGTGAACTTAACCTTCTTTCGAGTCAAAGACGTCAATGGAGAAGCAATCGAAGAAAACCCTTCAACAAACCTCCTATAATAACCAGCCAAGCCCAAGAAACTTCTAATATCTAAAGGTGATAGAGGTCTAGGCCAATTCTTAACCGCATCCGTCTTCTTAGTATCTCTCAATACCCTTACCGGAGACAATGTGACCAAGAAGAGCCACAGACCTTAGCCAAAACTCACATTTACTAAAATTCGGAAAGAGTTATTATTCCTTGAGGACTTGCAACACAATCCTCAAATGATCGGCATGCTCATCCTCACTCCTTGAGTAAATGAAAATATCATATGTGAACACAATCACAAACATATCAAGATATTGTCTAAAAACCCTATTCATCAAATCCATAAACGCGGCCGGAGCATTCGTCAATCCAAGCGACATCACTAGGAATTCATAATGGTCATTTCTAGTCCGGAAAGCCATTTTTGGAATATCATCTTCTTTCACCCTCAATTGGTGATAATCCGAACGAAGATCAATCTTAGAGAAGTAATTAGCCCCTTGGAGTTGATCAAACAAGTCATCTATCCTTGGAAGAGGATACTTATTCTTAATGGTAACCTTGTTTAATTGACGATAGTCAATACACATACGGAGTGAACCATCCTTCTTTCGAACAAACAATACTAGAGCACCCATGGAGAGATACTTGGTCGGATGAAACCCTTATCCAACAAATCTTTCAATTGCTCCTTTGACTCCTTAAGTTGTACCGGAGCCATTCGATAATGAGGAATAGAGATTGGTTGCGTATTGGGGAGAAGGTCAATACAAAAGTCTATTTCCCTTTCGGGGGAAACACCGGGTAGATCATCGGGAAACACTTCAAGAAACTCATTTACAACGGGAACCGACTCAAGAGTAGGAGTTTCAGAATCCACATCCCTCACCCTAAGAAGATGGTATATACAACCCTTAGAAATCATCTTTCTAGATTTAAGACAAAAACAAACTGACCCGTAGGCTTAGAATTTCCCCCCTTCCACTCTAGGATAGGCGCATTTGGGAATTGGAACTTGACCACTCGGGTCCTACAATCAATCGAAGAATAACAAGAATGCAACAAATCCATCCCAAGAATAACATCAAAGTCTAGCATATCAAGCTCTACAAGGTCAACATGAGTGACTCTATGGGATAAGGAGACGGGACAATTTTTGTAGACTCTCTTAGCCACAATAGATTCACCAATAGGAGTAGAGACACAAAAGGGATATAACAACACATCCGGAAAAACATCAAACCACATAGCCACATATGGCGTCACAAAAGACAAAGTAGCACCAGTATCAAGCAAAGAATAAACATCAAAGTGAAAGATTTTTAACATATCGATAACCACATCGGGAGAAACCTCTTGCTCATGACAAGCTTGAAGTGCATATAATCATTTTTGCTTGGGAGCATTTGAACCCGAACCACTAAGTGGAGCTTTCTTAACTTCTCTTCCCTTAGCCGTGAGAGATGTACAATCCCTTATCTTATGACCGCTTTTACTATAGCCGATGCAACCATCCGTACAGGCTAAGCACTTGCCCTCATGTTTCTTCCCACACTTAGCACAAGTAGCCCATGAGAATCCACTACCATTTACTCCTTGAGGCTTAGGGTTAGGCAACCTATCTTTGTTGTACTTAGGAGGGGCATTAGAGGAACCTTGACCAAAAAACCTTTGTCGAAACCTAGAGAGACCATGTCCATCGGACCTTGAATGCGAAGAATTACCATCACCGGTCTTAGCCCTCTTTCATTCCCTAGACCTTTCCTTAAGTTTCTCCTCTTCTATTTGTTGGTCATGCACCATGAGACGAGAAATATCCATGTCATTGATAAGCATATCGGTACGGCATTCTTTGACCACCATTTCGGACACTCCCAAAATGAACTTACTCATCCTTGCCCTAGGATCGGCAACCATAGTACGAGCATATCAAAATAATTGTGTGAACTTCAAAGCATACTGTTTCACACTCATGCTTCCTTGACGAAGGTTGATGAACTCGACCAGCACCCTTGCCTCCCTCATCTCAAGTGGAAAGAACCTATCAAGGAAATCAACCTTGAACTTTTCCCAATGGAGAGGACCCGCATCATCTGCCCTCTCACTCTTCCATTTCTCAAACCATACATGAGCCACACCCTTAAGTTGATAAGTGGCCAACTCCGCCTTTTCATCCGGTGTGACTCCCATGATCATTAGCACCTTATACACCTTATCAATGAACTCTTGAGGATCTTCCTCAACTTTAGAGCCATGAAACTCCGGAGGATTCATCCTTGTGAAGTCCCTTATACTATATTCCGTCGTACCCACATTTGGGGTCACGAGAGCCACAACCTCCCTATAGGCTTGAGCCGTCATGGCTTGAGCTAACACTTGAAAAGCAGCCCTAAACTCCGGATTGGTCACTTGTTCAGCCAAAGGGTCGACCGGAACTTGAGGAGCTTGAGAAGGAGCTTCTTGTTCCATATTCTCTCTCGCCTTTCTCCTAGCATAAGCTCTTCGAGTAGCCATATCATGAACTGCATAGGATAGGGATTAGGTGAGAACAAATAGAGTTAAACTCTATTGCAGGATTTAGGAGTAATGAAAGAAGTGGAATTTCCTAGACATCTTATTGACTATTATTCATAAATTGGGCGCACTTCACACTCATGAACAAGACTCTGCTCGACGTGGCTTATGAGACTTCCTAGAACCTTTCTAAAACTTTGTGCTCTGAATACCAAGTTTGTCACGACCCAAGGTACCCCTCAGACGTGTCATGGCGTACAAGACCCCGAAAGGCCTCATACAAGCCACTTAGGACACATCATACAAGATAATAGCAGTTTAAGAGTTCAAAAGAAAATTCATTACCAAAAGAGTTTAGAAGTCTACATATAGTGTCAAAAGCCACCTAACATAGAAAATGAAAGAACGTTGGGACGTAACCCGTTCAAGTCTTTAAGAGAAAGTAAATGACATAAATATAAATCTGGCTACTTCCTTGAACATATGAGGACTCACCAAATTCTTCAAAGGCTCTAATATAACGTACAAGCCACGAGAAGATGGGGATGCGCGGGACCCTACACTTATAAGAAAATGTAGGCAAGAGTATTAGTTAGTACAAAAATGTACCAAGTATGATAACCATGCATAAAACATTTAAACATGCTAAAAAGGGACATTTTCATAATCATGCAATGATCAAGCTTAACCATGAGAAAAGGGCTCGAAATCATAAGTCATAAAACATGATCAATGCAAGCTAAACATCTTTACTTAACTTGAGAAAATACCTTGAATGCAACTTAGTTCATTATTGTGGGAAGTAGCCTTAAACGACATATAAGACCATGTGAGCTATCAACATGGAATTCGGTGTCTAACCCTACACCTATAGGGCCATCCTACTTGCCAAGGCAGGACGCTTTACTTTACATATAGCTTATGTGTATCCACTAGCTAGTGTCTATCAAAGACCATCATCCTATGGTGGCACATAGTTTAGGGATAAAGAGATTGCTTCTAGAAAACCGGCCTCTACTAACTGGAGAGTTCCCATCTCAATAACCTCTCGGTGCTAAGCATAAATCCCACGGAATTAGCCATATATCATAATGCATCTTATTATCCATGAAAAGGTACAACTAGAGTTACCAATCCAAGCTTACATCATTTAGAATAGCCCCTTAATCTTTTGATTCAACTTTAGTTGAGAAAGACCTTTCAACAAGTTATGAACCCATTATATGAGAAAACCTTTCACATTCATAGTTTGTAAGTAATAAGTTAGAAACCCTTTCACAACTCAACAACAACATCATTCATGCTTCAATCTCAAAGCAATCTATAAATCATCATAAATTTCATAATTGAACATGTATACTTTCATAAAACCGACCGTTTGATCATTTATCAATTCATCATGGATCATAGCTTTCGAAATCATTAAAACATGCATGAGTTCATATAACTTTATAAAATCCATTTTCTTCATAATTCAACCCATCATCAATTCATAAATTTGAAAATTAGGGGAATTCATACGGGTTAATGGGGATTCATCTTAAAACATGTAATTCAATTCAATTCATGCTTATAAAACCATAACTGAAAGTAATTTGATCATAATTGACAGAACCCACATCATAGAATAAAACCCTTTAATCAAATTGGGAATTTGATAATTGAAAATTGAGAAATTTACGGACTCTATGGAGAAATGGGCTCCATAGATGAAGATCATCATACCTCAACGCCAAAACCTTGAAATAAATGGAGGATTAGGAGACTTGACTTGAAAACCCTAGCTCTTGCTTCTTCTTCTTCAAGCTTTCTAGAGAGAGAAATATTTGGGAGAGGAGAGTTTTGGGAATGATTAGGAATGGGTAGAATTAGGCTTAAAAGGCTTATATAGTGCCTAGGATTAAAGGGTAACCGACTTAGATTAGGGATTAAACATCAAGGGAAAAGACCAAAAAGCCCTTTAAAAATAACCGGCGGGCCCTATCTACGGTTGGACCTACGGTCCGTAAGTCAACCTACGGACCATCCTATTCCTTTGTAGATCGATTCAGAGAGTTTTAACTTTGGACCCCCAACGATGGGTCACCATGTACGGCTCGTGGTTCAACTTACGGTCAGTACATGGCCACCGTAGGTCTGGCCTTAGCCCCTAATGATTTCACTAACTAAGGGTCTCTTCTATGGGACCTTCCTACGATCCGTACATTGAATGACGGACCGTCCTGGCGAGCCATAGAGAGATACTGACGATAGATATTTTGAAGAAATTGAAGAGTTCAACTATGGTTCCCACCTGCGGTTCGTCAGTCCATTTACGGCTCGGCCCGTAGGTGGCCTCCATCATCACTGGCACCAGAATCTGCAACTTTTCTTCTTTCAATATCTGAGATGTTACAACCAAGGCCTGATCCCACTAACTATCGAAATTAGTAACGCATGCTCATAGCATATTCTCAAAATCATGGATAGTCCTCTAAGACTGGCCATTGGTCTGAGGGTGAAAAGTTGTAGCAAGCTCAACCCAAGTACCCAACTCACTCTGAATTGACCTCAGAAGTGTGAAGTGAAATGAGTGTCTCAATATGAGATGATAGACACCGACACCCCATGAAAATGAACAATCGCTTTAATGTAAATCTAGGCCAATCTCTCTGAACTGTAGGCAGTCTAAAACTTTAAAAGGTGAGCTGACTTTGTCAATCGATCTACAAAAATCCAAATAAAATCAAAGTCCAAAAAGTACGTGGAAATCCTACCACAAAGTCCATGTCTATGCGCTCCTACTTCCACTCCGGAATGGGTAACCGCTGGGTCAAACCACATGATCTCTGATGCTCGTATTTCACCTGCTGACTATTCAAGCGCCAAGCCATGAACACCACAATGTCCCTCTTCATCCAACACCACCCGTACTGCTGCCTTATATCACAATACATCTTCATAGCACTAGGATGAATGTATTATCTAAAACAATGGGACTCCTACAGAATCAGCCCAACCAACTCACAAATTCTAGGAACACTAATACGACCCTTAATCCTCAAAACACCCTCCGCATCTAAGGTCACCTTATGATCTTAGGCATATTTATATGCCTATTTACTAATACTTGCTGCCCACATATATCTTATGTTTTTAGAATAATCTTTATGCCATTAGTTATGTTTTGATTGTCCTGCAATGATTGCATACTAAGACATGTAATTAGCTTATACATGAGTTTTCAAATTGAAATTGAGACCATGGGAGCTAGAACAAAGAAGGGAAGCATGGACGCAACTCCAAGAAGCACGGAAAGGATGACATAGAGAAAAGCTGGGCTGAGGTGCACTAGTGGCGCGCTGCCCCATCCCTCAAACTATAAAGCCCTCATAGGGCTAAACTCTAGAAGCTCCATCCTAGTACAATAGTGGCACACCATGAAAGGGTCATCCCGAGGAAAATCAACAATTTTAAGGATTCCAAATCCTGTGAGAAGAATGAATTAGTTTCTCAAATCCTCTAAATAGAACCTTAGCTTCTGTTGTGGGTTTACTTCTTATTTATCAAGTGCAAGAGCAAGGGACAACAATTCATCTTAGGTGTCAATCTTCTACTTTTTCTTTAGTCATAAATTGCATGAAAATAATCTTGTTTATGTTTTTTATTATTATGAGTGGCTAAAAGCTTTTGTTCTGGGGCTATAGACATGGATGATTGTTGAGCATCATTTTTATGGATGATTTTTGTTATCGTATAAATTACTCTTATGTTCTTATTTTAGTATTTCATGATTAATCACCATAGAAATAAATTCATTGTCTTTTCTTAAACTTGAGAGACAAATAGGTAAATAGACCAGAGAATATAAAGTGCACGATCTAGCTTGCATACCACTTATTTTGATTCATGTTTAGGATTGACACCCAGACAAACACCGTGCTTGGTTAAGAGACATGATGAAAAATAAATTCTCCATAGTTGAGTCTGTCTATCCCCACTAAACAATAAATAGTTAGGCGGTCAACTAGGATAGGTGGTTAGAGGATGAGAGATCATGATCATAATATTAAAATCGTAAATCCATAATTTCATATTCAAAATAAATCCATAAAAGAGATGTGATAAATCAATCCCTAGTATGTTGCAGCCCTGGAATTGTCCTCTTTATTATTTTCTGATCAAAATTAAAGTTGTTTATTGTTAGTTATTTTCAAGTTTTAATTTATTTAAATCGTAGTAGTAATACTAAACAAATCAAATTCTTTCAGTATACTTTCTTGAAATTATTGATTGAAGTTGAACTAGATATAAATTGATCTGACCTTTAGGTTCAACAATCTGGCTCTGAAAGAGCTACTATATTACTTGCGCGATTGTGTACACATGCATGTGCATTTGGGAACAACAAATTTTTGGAGCTATTGTCAGGGACTTTAGAATTAGTTCATATTTAATTCTTCTGAGTCTATGTTTTTACTGTTCAAGTGTTAGTAGCTTGATTTTTGATAATCTTGTTACAAGTGCGCAAAAGCATTAGAGTAGAGCAAAGAAGAGAATTGGTTTAGCCACTCCTAGAACTTGAATGATATTTAAATTAATAGAGAGGGCTAGTGGATCTATATCCAGTTCAACAGATTGAGCCAGTCACAAATGAGAACTCTGAAGAACTATCTGAAGAATAGGAAGAGGCACCTGTAGTAATGGCAGCATGACCCGTCCATGATGTGGCAGTCCCACTTACTACAAATGTTACTTCCAACATTTTGAAACCACCACGGGGATGTAGATTCGAGCTAAAACAAAACATGGTGCAATTGATTCATACTACTGAGCAATTTACCGGTTTACCCCGTGAGGATCCCAAATGTATATTTGTACCTTCTTGGAGATATGTGACACTTACATACTGATGAGGGTCTCATATGATTAGTGATATTGACTATGTTTTGATTCACACTATTGGGAGAAGCAAGGTAGTGGTTAGCATCTGAACCACCAAACTCTATCATTTCGTGCGATAATATGGCAAGGAAATTTGTAATTAGGTTCTTTCCATCGGGCAATCCTGCAAAGTTGAGAATTGAAATTTTGAGTTTGAAGCAGAGAAGTTGAGAGAATATCTACAAAGCATGGGACAGGTTTAAAAAATTATTGATTGCTTATCCTCATAACTACTAGGCCATTGAGGTGTTAGTTCACACATCCGTAGAGGGTCTCAAGCCTAATGTGAAGGTCTTCAAAATTCTACTGCAGGAGGACAAGCTCTAGAAAAGACATACTATGAGCTATTTGAACTCCCTAAATAAATCTCAGAAACCAACCCGAAGTGGATTGGTGACATGAAAAGATTTGTGGTGCAAAATACTGATGGATGCTATAAATACAACTGGAGCATAAGTGGCTGTTGTGCAAAATCAAATGACTACTAAGTTCAATAAACTAGCACTTGGGAAACAATAGGCTCAAGTGAATGTGGTACATCAACCTCAAGGGTTGTGCGAACTTTGTGGTAGTGGCGAGCACATTTATGAGTATTGAGGTTGGAACCTGAATTTAGTGAACTATGTAGGGAATGCAGAAAGAGATGGAGAAGGGCAAAATTATGGTAATACCTACAACCCAAGTTGAAGGAATAACCTGAATTTCGCATAGGGATGTAATCAGAATCGGAGGTAGAATCTGAATCAATATCGTCCTCCAAGTAATGGGCAACAGTACCAACAGTATGGTCAAGGGACTAAGAAAAATTCCCAGAAAGGAAACATGACCATTAAGGACTTTTTTAAAAAGATGATGGAGAGGATGGATAAGATCAGAGAGAGTTGCCACAACAACTTCATGGCTAATCAAGCTACAATGAAGCGAGTTGGGCAATTGGCTAGTGCAATCAACTTACATCCACAATGGGGTCTTCCTAGTGACCCTGATCCAAACTAGAAAAAAGTAAATGTTTTAGGTATGAGAAGTGGGTTACAGTTAGAAGAGTTAGCCCCAAAGAAGATCCCGAGGTAACAAGAGAGAAAGAGCCAAAGTCTCCTGAAGAGAGTTCAGTGAATCCAATAAAACCACCTCTCCCTTTCCCACAAAAGTTCCAGAAGAAGAAAGAAGCTGAATGCTTTGGTAAGTTCCTCGCTTTACTTAGGAAGGTTCATATTAATATGCCGCTTGTTAATGTTTTGTAGGAAATCCCCAAATACGCCAAGTATGTGAAGGAGGTTATGGAAAAAATAAGCAGGTTGATGGAATATGAGACAGTGGCATTTACTGAAGAGTGCAATTTCATAATCCAAAATAAGTTACCCACCATATTGAAGATCCGGGAAGCTTCACTGTGTAAATAACAATAGGGAAAAATGTCTGTGCTCACCGGTTATGTGATCATGCTGTGAGCATAAACCTCATGCCTGCATCGTTGTATAAGAAATAGGGTTTGGGTAGTCCAAAACAAACTACCGTGTTCCTACAGCTTGCTGATCAATCTGTTGCAAGACCAGAAGGGGTGGTGGAAGATGATTTGGTACAAGTGGTGTCACGACCCAAGGTACCCCTAGACGTGACATGGCATACAAGACCCCGAAAGGCCTCATACAAGCCACTTAGCATACCTTCATACAAGATAGTAGAAATTAAAGAGTCCAAAAGATAAAATCACAACAGAGTTTAAGAACATCAGCGGAATTCTAAATCTCATGTCTCAAGCCATCTAACATAATAGAATAGAAATGAAGGTTTGGGACCCAGCCCAGTACCATATCAAAAAGTAAAACGAAAAGCATGAAAAGGTAACAAGGTTAGGTCCTCGGACATATGAGGCCTCACCAAGTCTTCAGTATCACTGGAACTGACTAGCCACGAGTGGGATGAGAAGAACCGCCAAGCCCTACATCAATAAAGTCAATGTAGGAAAAAGTATGCGTTAGTACAATAAATTACCAAGTATGATAGCAATGCACAAAGGGGCATATAAACCATGCTAGAATGACATATAATAATGACATGCAATGGCCAAGCTAAAAACATGAGAAACATGAAACATAAAGCATATCTCAAGGCCAAAGCAAGCTAAATCATCTTTCTTTCTTTTCTTTACTTCATCATGAGAACACTTGTTCATTAATTGTGGGGAAATAGCCTTAACTGAAATATAAGACCATGTGAGCTATGAACATGGAATCCGGTGTCTACCCCACACAGAAAAGGGGTGTCCTACTTACCAAGGTAAGACCATGAACTGCTTAGCTTGTGTCTATCATAGATAATCACCCTATCGTGGCACATAGGTTATGGGACATGGGTAATCGCCACTTGTCCACGCGGTACTAAGCATACTTTCCACGGATTTATCATAGTTCATTTTATCGTAGGTAGACATGGGTAATGCCTCTTGTCTACATAGTCATAAACTCATTATTAGCAGACTTGGGTAATCGCTTCTTTGTCTATAATAGGGTACATGGGTAATCGCCACTTGTCCCTTTATTCATCAGAATAGCTCCTTAAGAACATGGGTAATCGCCTCTTGTTCTTCTATTAGTCATGATTTCATTATTAGTAGACATGGGTAATCACCTCTTGTCTACATTAGGGAACATGGGTAATCACCTCTTGTTCCTTCATAGAATAGTTCCTTAATCATGGATTCGAGCTTAGTTGAGCAAACCTTTCAACAAGTTATGAATCATTACGTGTGAGAAAACCTTTCACATTCATAGGTTGAGCATTACATGAGAAAGACTTTCAAAACTCAACATTTGCACTAACATATCATAATTTCATATAAAACATGCTTGATTCTATAAACCTCTTTCTTTATGATTCTATCATGCTTTTTCTTCATAAACATACATGAAATCATAAGCTTTATATTTACATAGCTCATCATGCTCCTAACTCATAAATCATGGGCTCATAAACTTCACCTCAACACATGCAATTCAATGCAAGCTAATATTTAGAAAGCCATAAATCAAGGCAATTTAGTCGTAATTGAGGGAACCCACATAATAGAGGAAAATCATAGATTTTGATTCATCATGCATCTTTTCATAAAATATCCTCTTTTCATCATTCATAGTCTTACATGGAATTCATAGCTTGATAATCATAATCCTTAATTCAATTCACAAAGAGTTCATGCAATTCATCTTTTCTCAATCAACTTACAATCATAAGCATAATCATAAATTGGGGGATACTTAGCGTAAGCTCATGGGATTCATCAAGTTACATGTAAACCACGCTAAATCGTGCACTAGCTTACTTTACCACGCTAGATCGTGCACTATCAACCATAACATCAATAATGGAAAGCATAATGAAGAACCCATAAGAATGTGTCATAACCCGAGCTCTCTTGGGCAAGACTATACCTTTGAAAACCTTAAGGAAAAGAGGACCCATTGGAGGAAAGACTCCAAATGGTAAATACTATCATACCTCAATGCCAATGCCATGAATTAAAAAGGGGGATTGATGACCTTGATGAGAACCCTAGCTCTCTTCTTCTCCTTCTTGTTCTTCTAGAGAGAAGAATATTTTGGGAGATGAGAGTTAGAAATGAAGGGATTAGGGCTTAGAAAATATAAATAGGGCCAATGCTAAGGGGCAAAATCGTCTAGTATAAGGAATAAACACTAAGGGAAAAAGTCCAAAAAGCCCTTAAATAAAACTGTCGAGGCCAATCGACGGATTGAACATACGGTCCGTACATCAACTAACGGACCGTCCTGCTCTTCCGTCAAGCGATTCAGAAAGTTCGTTTTGGACTGAAAATTTGGCTAAGTCATGAAGGCATCTACGAAACCCATCTACGGCCCGTCAACCGAACAACGAACCGTCCTGCTATTCCGTAGGTCAAGGTTCAAAAACTAAAAATTCATACCCATCT
Organism: Solanum appendiculatum; assembly: GCA_018342035.1. NCBI lineage: Eukaryota > Viridiplantae > Streptophyta > Magnoliopsida > Solanales > Solanaceae > Solanum > Solanum appendiculatum. The sequence continues at coordinate 364,947 of JAGDQO010000635.1, read as the reverse complement.
ATGGCCCGTCACTCCACCTACGGTCCGTAGATGGCCTATGTCGTCACTGGCACTAGAAAAATTTTAAAACTGCATTTTTTCCTTATTTTCAGAAACTGGGTGTTACAATATCTCCCCCTTGGGAACATTCGTCCTCGAATGAGAACCTGGATATCCTGAGAAGGGCGATAGACTCTGACTAACAACCCAACCTAGCATGCAAGCACGTAAATGCACATATCCGAGGTGGAAACATCAACTCCAAGCTAAAGCATGCTCAATACAAAATTCATGAAGAGTTTATGCAACTCATACTTAAAGCACATATATCATGTTAGACTCATCATGAACATGCATAAATCAAGGAATCATGGAAATCAACTATGACACATGAGACCAAAGAATGAAGCATGAGGAACTAGGTACCTCAAGCTAGAGGAGGATCGGAAGGAAAGAGATGAGGATAGCGGGACATCATATCGGCCTCGGCCTCCCAAGTAGCACCCTCAACTAATTGATTCCTCTATAGAACTTTCATGGAAGCAATTTCTTTATTTCTTAACTACCGAACTTGTCGGTTTAGAATCTCAATCGAAACCTCTTCATAAGAAAGGGTATCCTTAATGCCAAGAGTCTCTATTGGCACTACAGAGGTCGGACCACCAACACACTTTCTCAACAATGAGACATGGAAAATCAGATGCACTGATGCCAACTCATTAGGCAATTCAAGCTCATAGGCAACCTTACCAACACGCCTCAAAATCTGATATGGGCCTACATAACGGGGACTAAGCTTCCCTTTCTTCCCAAATCTCATCACACCCTTCATAGGTGAAATTTTCAAGTAAACCCAATCATCATCATAAAATTCTAATTGTCTTCTTCTAACATCGGCATAAGACTTTTGTCGACTTTGAGCCGTTTTCAGCCTTTCTCTAATAAGCCAAACTTTCTCCATAGCCTCATGCACTAACTCGGGGCCTATCAAAGCAACTTCCCCAATTTCAAACCAACCTATGGGAGATCTACACCTCCTACCATAGAGAGCTTCAAATGGAGCCATACCAATACTAGAATGGTAGCTGTTATTATAAGCAAACTATATCAAAGGCAAATGATCATCCCAATTATCCTTGAAGTCAATTGTACAAGCTCTCAACATATCCTCCAAAGTTTGGATGGTACGCTCCGCTTGCCCATCGGTTTGGGGCTGAAAGGCCGTGCTAAGTTTAACACGAGTACCGAGGCCCTTTTGGAAAGATTTCCAAAACTGAGAAGTAAAATGTGTACCACGATCGGAGATAATGGATAAAGGCACTCCATGCAACCTAACTATCTCCCTCAAGTACAACTTAGCATTATCCTCCGCCGAGTAAGAAACCTTGATGGGAATGAAATGGGCAGATTTCATCATACGATCTACAACCACTCAAATCGAATCATATTGGCGCTGAGTGCGCGGCAAGCCAACATTAAAGTCCATGTTCACATCTTCCCACTTCCAAGTAGGAATGCTAATATCTTATGATAGACCTCCCAGTCTTTGGTGTTCAACTTTCACTTGTTGGCAATTAGGACATCTAGCCACAAATCCCGCAATATCCTTCTTCATCCCATTCCACCAATAGATCTCCCACAAGTCACGGTACATCTTGGTAGCTCCCGGGTGAATGGAATAATGAGAACCATGGGCCTCAATAAAGATTTGTCCTCTTAGGTCATCTACATTAGGGACACATAAATGACCCTGATATCTGAGCACTCCATCTCCCCCTTGGGAGAAAGCCTCAACAGACTTCTTTAGCACCGCTTCTTTCAATTTGACTAGGTTTGGATAAAGATCTTGCTTAGCTTTCACATCATGCACATAGGAAGATTCTGAACCACTAAGCATACAAAGGTCTAGGCCAGTTCTTAACCACCTCAGGCTTCTTACATTGAACCTGAATACCTTCACCGGAGACAACATGACAAAGGAAAGCAACGGACCTCAACCAAAACATACATTTTCTAAACTTAGCCTATAACTCATGATCCTTGAGAATTTGCAACATAATCCTCAAATGCTTAACATGCTCAACCTCACTTCGCGAGTAAATCAAAATATCATCAATAAATATAATCACAAACATGTCAAAATATTGCTTAAATACCTTGTTCATAAAATCCATGAACTCCACTGGGGCGTTAGTAAAACCAAAAGACATCACAAAAAAATTCATAATGACCATACTGAGTTTGAAAAGCTATTTTTGGAATGTCACTCTCCTTCACCCTCAATTGGTGATAACCCGACCAAAGGTAAATCTTAGAGAAGTAACTCTCTCCTTGGATTTGATCAAATAAATCATCTATCCTTGGAATAGAATACTTATTCTTATTGGTAACCTTATTCAATTGCCGATAGTCAATGGACATTCGGAGAGAACCATCCTTCTTATGAACAAACAATACCGGAGCACCCCATGTTGAGATACTCGGTCTAATAAAACCCTTATCCAACAAGGCTTACAATTGATCCTTTGACTCCTTAAGTTCTTCTGGAGCTATAAGGTAGGGAGGAATAGAAATAGGTTGTGTATCTAGGATAAGGTCAATACTGAAGTCTATTTCACTTTCGGGAAGAACACTAGGAAGTTCATCGAGAAACACTTCAAAAAACTCACTTACAATTGGAATAGACTCAAGAGTAGGGGTTTCAAAATCTATATCCCTAATCAAAACTAGATGATAAATACAACCCTTAGAAATAATTTTCCTAGTCTTTAGGTAACATATGAACTAACCCCTAAGAGCATAATTTCCGCCTTCCCATGACATGGTAGGTTCATTCAGAAACTTGAATATGACCAATCAAATTCTACAATCTATGAAAGCATAACATGCATGAAGCCAATCCATCCCAAGAGTAACATCAAAATCTACCACATCAAGGTCTATAAGATCAACATGAGTCACTCTATGAGAAATAAAAATAGGAAAATTCCTATAAACTCTCTTAACAACAATAGAATCACCGATAGAAGTACAAACATGAAAGGGATTAGAAAGGATTTTGAGACCAACATCAGATCCCATGGCTACATAAGGAGTAACCAAGGATAACATAGCACCTAGATCAAGTATAGCATAAACATCAAAGTGAAAGACTTTCAACATACTGGTCACCACATCTCAAGAACCCTCGTGGTCCTATCGAGTCTGAAGAGCATATAACCTATTCTGATAAGAAACACCCAAACCAGAACCACTAGGTTGAGCTTGCCTACCATCCTTACCCTTACTAGCTTCTAATAGACAATCTTTCACTATGCGACAACTCTTCCCACAATCGAAGAAACCATCCATACTGGCCAAACATTTGCCATCATGCTTCTTGCCACACCTAGTGCAAGTAGATATAAAAGATCCATTACCACCACCTCCTTGAGGCTTAGGGTTAGACATCCTATCTTTGTAGAACTTCGAGGTTGGTGCATTGGAAGAACCTTGAATACCTTTGCCAGAATTGAGGACACCCATGTCCATCAAACCTAGAATGAGAAAAGTCACCACACTAGTCCTTGCCCTCTTGGACTCTCTTGCCCTTTCCTTAAGCTTATCCTCTTTAACATGTTGGACATGTATCATCAAACGAGAGATATACATCTCCATAATCAACATGGCAGTATGACATTCTTTGACAACCAAGTCGGACACACCCCACATAAACTTACTCATCCTTGCCCTAGAGTCGGCAACCATAGTTGAAGCATTCTTAGCCAATTGAATGAACCTCAAAGTATACTCCTTCACACTCATAATTCCTTGTCAAAGATTGATGAACTCAAGCACTTTCGCTTCTCTCATTTCAAGAGGAAAGAAATAATCTAGAAAAGCTTCTTTAAATTTCTCCCAATCTAGAGGAAAGCCTCAACCGCCCACTCTTCATTCCATTGGTTGAACCAAACTTGAGCAATACCGTTATGTTGATAAGCAGACAATTCTGCTTTCTCCACCGTAGACAATTCCATGATTCCCACTATCTTGTACTCCTCATCAATGAATTCTTGAGGATCCTCATCAACCTTGGAACCATGGAATTCTAGAGGATTTATCCTAGTGAAGTCCCTTATCCTTGTCGCCACCGTATCCACATTTGGGTTCATAGGAGTAACGACTTTTTTATTTACTTGGGCCGTCATAGCATAGGCCAAAACTTAGAAAGCGTCTTGGAATTCGGCATGAATCACTTGTTCAGCCAAAGGGTCAACCGAAACTTGAGGAACCTCGGGCTCCACATTCTTGCAAGCATTCCTTCTCACATAAGCTCTTCGAGGGGCCATATTCTAAAAAGCATCAGACAAGATTTAAGAGAACGATCTTTATAAAGATAGACTCTATGTCACGACTTTAGAAAAATGAAAGAAATGAAGTTTCTTAAATGCTTTGTAGCCTCCTATTCATAAATGTGGCACACTTAACATTCATGAGCGAGACTCTACTCAACGCGGCTTGTCAGACATCCTAGGACCTTTTTCTAAAACATCGCTCTGATACCAAGTTTATCACAATCCAAAGTACACCTTAAACATGACATGATTTATAGGAGCTCGAGAGGCCCTACACGAGCCACTTGACATACATATACACAATATAATGGGCCAAAGTAAAGAGTCTCATAAGATGGAAGAATTTGACATAAAACCAGAAATCTAACATAGTCTTGACAAGCCTTTCTAATATCTCAAAAGAAGTGGTCAAGAAATAACCCATACACCACATACAATATCTGAAAGCTAAAACATATGGAAACAAAGTAAAGGTACCATGGTCCTCAGAACATGAGGATTCACCAACTCTTAAACTTCTTAGAATGATCAACTAGCCACGAGTGGGAGGAGAGGAAGCGGCACACCCTACATTATTAAACAATGTAGGCACAATTATGTATTAGTTCATGGAATGTACTAAGTATGAGCGATATGCATAAAAACATGAAAACATATCATAAAGGGGACACAATAAAAAACATGGTATGTATGACCAATCCAAGCATAGAGAAAATATTTAAAGAAGAATCGTAAATCATGAACATGGTCAATGCACCTTAAATCATAAGGAAAGTCTCATAAGAACCTTTGAAAGCAACTTAGTTCATTTTGTATGATATTAGCTTTAATTGACAATAGACCATGCGAGCTATAACATGTAATCCGATGTAACTCCCACATGAAGAAGGGAGAGTCTACTTGCCAAGGTACAGTTTCGTATCTTATCATATGCTATTTGTAGATCCACTAGCTATGTCATTTAAGACAAACCTACGGGGGCACATAGTTTAGAACTACATATTACTAATAGAGACTACCCTATTTGAGCCTCCACCTCAAAGTTCTTTCAGTGCTAAGTTAAATCCCAATAGAATAGTCCATTTGATAATCATCATATTATATATGGAAGTGCACAATTAAGTCACTAATCGAAGGTTAAAATGTCATAGAGTAGGTCATTAAATCTTGAATCAAGCATGTGTGAAAACGCTTTCACGAATTATGATTTCTTAATATGTGAGAAAACCATTCACAATTTCATAGACGCTTATCTTAAGGCAACCTAAATCATAAAACCTTTCTTTTCATAAATCATGTATAACCTTCATTAAAACATCATTCATAAATTCATAGCTTCTTCTTAAATTCATACCTTTAAGAGTTCATAGTCAAAATCTGGATCAATGCATGGGTTCATGTGAGCTCAATGGGAAGGCATGTAATTGAGTCAAAACAATCATAATAAGATCAAAATTTAACAATTGAATCAACACAATTAGGACCCATGAAGAATTGAATGAAAACCTAATCAAATTAATGAATTTGAAATTGGAGAATTGAAAATCTTTGGGGCTCAATGGGTGAATGGAACCCATAAATGAAACCCTACATACTTTGGGGATCAAAGCCCAACAGCAATGGTGAAAAGGAGACTTTATTTGGAAATCCTAGCTTTTTCTTCCTTGAACTTGAGAGAGAATTGGAGAAGATAAATGTGGATGGGTTTTGGGATTTGAGTGAATGTGAGGGTTTGGGTAGATTTAGAGGTTGAAAGGTAGTTATAGGATTTAGAATTAGGGGTAAAATCACATAGTACAGAAATTTAATTCATAGGAAAAGATAAAAATACCCTTAAAAATAACTCCTGAATGGTTCATACGGTCCGTAGAACTTTCTACGGTCCATACTGGTCAACCATAGAACAAACTTTTGAAACACAAATTCATCTTACTTTCCATGAGGCCATTCTACAATCCATCTAACTTCCTACGATCCGTAGACCTTATCTACAGAAACCAAGTTTAAGTCTAAAATTTCACTAAGTCTGAAACATTCCTATGGAACCCATCTACGACTCATTCCAATTTCTACGGCTCATCCTGTTTATCCATAGATCAAACTTTAGAAACTTGAATTTCCCAAATCTCAACCTCATTTCTACGAGTGCCACCTACGACTCATAGAAACTTCTACAAATCGTAGACTAGTCTTGTAGGACACAGACAGTAGCCAACATGAGATCTTTTCTTTTCCAAATTTGGCCTTGCAATATCTGAGGTATTACAGAGATATTGCAGATTATGTGGCCCATTGTATGCGTTGGCAATAGGTGAACGCCGATCATTTGAGGCCTGGTGCTGAGTTTTAAAGATTCCCCATTCCAAAGTGGAAAGTGGAGCGCATCACCATGGATTTTGCTATGGGTTTGCCTCTAACTTCTAGAGGTGTTGGCAATATTTAGGTCATCGTTGATCGGTTGACTATGTCATCACACTTCCTTCCCTTTCAGTTTTCTTTCAATGCCGAGAGGTTAGCTCGTATCTACATTCTAGAGGTAGTTCATCTTTACGTGGTCCCGGTATCTATTATTTTAGATTGTGTTTTTAGTTTACTTGCAGCTTTTGGAGAACCTTTTAGAAGGAGTTTGGTACCCGTGTTGATCTTAGCACAACTTTTAATCAACAAATTAACTGGCTGTCGTAGCATACTATTCAGGTTTTGAAGGATCAGACTTTGGAGTTTAATAGGACCAGTTTCAATATTTATTTCCCATTGTTCAACCCTTCGAGTACTTCTTGACTCTTAGTTTCATAGATGAAATTCCATTTTAGTAGTGGATATTGTTGTGACCCTCTAGGTTATTTCTTTGTTAATGCCTTATTTTCATCATTTAAAGTGTTCATATAGTGACCCTGATTCATTTACGTTTTATTAGGACTAACCAATCGGTCACCTGGCTGTTCATTTGGGTTCTGTGCAAGTTTCTATGTTTTAGAGTTTCTGAAACTTAAATGGTTGACTTTGGTAAAAAGCTCAGGAAGACAGCCTGAAAATGCAATTCTAATAGTTTTGTTAGCTCCGAAATGTCAAGTTTTTTCCAGAAGGACCTTTGGTGTGGATCCCGAGGTTTCTCGGCTCATTCTGAGCCCTTTTATGGAATTTTCCTTTAAATGGAGTTTGGGTGTGGGACCCACGTTTTCATTGAGGTGACCTCAATTGAAAGTTTTGACATCTTCATTACGTCTGGAATACTGAATTTGATTGGGTTACATATTTCATTTGCATGCACAAGATTTTGAACTAATCTCGAGTACCCTGTCGATGAGTTTTAAGTTTAGAAAAACCAGTTGATGTGCATCAGCTCATGCAACTAGTTTTTCTCTTTGTGTTTGCCAGATGTTGGCTACATTCGATATGACCAATGGACCTGGTCTACGCGTTAGTGAAACCTTTTCCATATTCACAGAGGCTTGGGGTTTGATCTTTATGATCGCGGGCCCTGGACCACATTTGTGAAGGTCGGATAGGTTGACCTTCGTGTGCATAGGCCTGTCTCTACGCTCACGAAAGTCTCTTTTTGCATGGTCACTTAAATAAAGACCAAATACTATCAACTTCTATTTCTAAGGTTCAAAGTTGATTTTAAAGAGCTTTACACCTCTATTTTGGTTGATTATAGGTGTTGTGGGTCCCAAATTAGTGGGCCTTAATATTGGAGTGTTTAAGGATTTGCGGGAGGGTGGAGGAAAAGGGCATCGAGTGGAGGTAAATTTCATCCTGAAGGTACCTATTTCTTTATTGGTGTTTTTCTTGGTGAATTGTTGCATGTTGTTGTTTGCTGCCTTTCGAGCATTGAATTGTGTTCCATTTTGGGCTCAGTCAGTCAAATTGGACCTTTTGATGTAGTCAATTTCAGAATTCTCGGTGTGGTCCCACATTCACTTTTTTTGACTAAATTTTGGATTTGTCTCCAATTATTGTGTTTTTTGTGTCAAACGTTCATTTTGACATTGTGGTTTTATTTTTGATAGTGTGGCAGTGATCTGGGCCATTTAGAAGGAAAAAGCTTTGGAATTGTGATTTTTGGAGCGTGCGCGATTACATTGAGGTAGGCTACGGCTTCTCAGTCTGTAGATTGACCTTACAATTTTAAATTCATGTTAAATTGCTTAAATTGGGGTTGGGTTGCAGTTTCTCATGCCTATTTTGTTAAAAATCATGCTTTAGGCCTTATTTTTGTGTTTTTCAAGGATTCTTGTATGCTTATACTTGTATGTGATCATGCCTTACCTTGTGGTTGTCTATTTGTAGTTGATATGTGATCTTGAATAGCTTGTTATTGGCCTTAGCATAGGTTTACACTAGTGTTTCATTATACTCATGTTTTCGAGATGACTGGCCCTAGAATTACTCAGACATGGCTTCAGACAACTTAGCACTCTATAGACTATTGTAGCAGACTTGGGTCTGATAGTGTGATCCTTAGCTAGGCGACAACTTAGCTCTTATGACCTTTTGATCTATAAATTACCCTTGTGATTGGCTCATGTGTGTTCGTGTGTTAATACGGGCTTTATACGACCATTTGGTATTAAGTTTTCGAGTTGGAGATGGAGTGGGTCCCTGCGATTCTTGAGCTGGTTCCACATTGTGGTTTTGACCAGTTGTGACTTAGTGGAGGAAAATTAGGGATTTTGGGGTTCTTTTCCACGGTTCAAGGTCCATGTGATTCTTGTTATCTTGGGTTCGAGGCCCCTGTGTACTTACTTCTTAGTCAGGTTCGAAGCTCTGGCATACCTCCTATTTAGCTGGGTTTGAGGCCCAAGCATTCATATCCTTAGTCATGGTTTGAGGCCTTGACTCATCTTTTAGCCTTAATTCAAGTATGGGCACACCCCTTTTTAGTCGTGTTTGAGTCCTGACTAAGTGGTTCTATTTGTGATTCTTGGGTTTCCTTTACCGCAGTTCGAGTCCATTGAGGACCGAGATAGTTCAGTAAGTGTTCTCAAGTTCTTCTAGGAATTCCTTAGCTCTTCAATTCATCCATAGAGCTTATGGGGATTAGTTTGGGTTATTTTACTTCAAATTGCGTATGAGTGTACCTTCTAGGATTATGGGGGTTCAGTTATGGTTTATATAGCTATTTACTTTATTGTTCGTTCTTTCCTTAGCTCATGTGCTTCTTAGTTAGGATTTATGTTAGAATTTTCTTCTTGTGGCTTTAAGTTGCTTCCTTTTCCATCTTTCATTATTGCTTTTACTTTTCAAGCTTAGTCGACCTATGATGCCTACTGAGTACGTATTGTTTGGTACTCATACAATACTTTGTATCTATTTTTTTTATGCATGTCCGAGCACCAGTCGCCCACATTGATATCAAGCTCGCAAAAGGGACCTTCAGAGGCTAGGGTGAGCTTGTGGCATTCTGGATCATGCATTTCTCCTTCTGTTTAGTTTTGGCTAGTCTATTGCTTTTTTAGATAACTCTGTATATTTTTAGTCCACTTTTGGGACTTGTACTCTTTTGTTGTAGCTCTAAACATGTTACTACAAGGTTTTGGGTTGGATCTCCTTTGATTTGTATGTATAGTGTTTCCATTCTTATCTTCAGCTATTTCCTTTAATGTTTTATCTTGTATTTCTTGTTATTTGTTGTATCTACCTTGTATGCCTGTTACTAATTATTTTGGGTGACACATTCAGAAGAACTTGTTCACCAGCCTGAAACGTCATGTCCCTTACCTTACGATCTGCATACTCTTTCTGTCGACTCTGAGCAGCTAGAAGCTTAGCTTATATACTCCTCACCTTATCTTGAGCATCCTTTACCAAATCCACCCCCAAAGGTTTCACATTTCCAGCCTCAAACCATCCTATGGGTGATCTACATCCCCTCCCATAAAGTGCTTCAAACGGTGCCATATCAATGCTGGAGTGATAGCTATTGTTGTAGGAGAACTCACAAAAGGGTAGGAATTTATCCCAATGTCCTCCAAAGTCAATTACACATGCCCTCAACATGTTTTCCAACACTTGAATTGTTCTCTCCGACTATCCATCAGTCTGTGGATGAAAAGTTGTTCTGAAAGTGAGTTGAGTGCCCAACTCTTCATGCTACTTCCCCTAAAACTTTGATGTAAACTGCGTGCCACGGTCTAAGATGATAGAAAGGGGCACCTCGTACAGCCTTACTATCTCCTTAAAATAAATCTTTGCCAACTACTGGGCATTATTATCTACTCTGACTGGAATGAAGTGGGTGGACTTAGTCAATCTGTTAAGAACAACCCAAATGGAGTCAAACTTTCCGAGGGTCTTAGGAAGACCAACAACAAAGTTCATAGCTATCCTTTTCCACTTCCATTCAGGGATTGGCATTCTCCAAAGGAAACCAGTAGGCCTTTGATGTTCATACCTTACCTGCTGATAGTTTTGGCACTTAGCCACAAACTCAGCTATGCCTTTCTTCATGTCAGGCCACCAATAAAGTCACTTCAAGTCTCGATACATCATGGTCACACTTGGATGAACAGGGTACCGTGAACCATGAGATTCTGCCAACACCTTTTGTATCAGGTCATCCACTCAGAGAACACAAATCCTCCCCCTAAAACTGAGCACACCACCTGCATCAAGAGCAGTATCTTGTGCCTTGCCAGACACTATCTTCTTTCTGAGCTCATTCAAACTCTCATCCTCAAATTGCTTGGCTTTGATCTCCTCAATTAAAGTGGGTCTAACCCCAATGCTACACCCCACCTTTCTCTGAGATGCCCAACTGCATGAACCTGGACTCCAAGGTCTGGATCTCCCTAGCCAAGGGTCGCCTGGACACACCAAAGCAAGCTAAACTACCCATACTCACTTTCTTCCAGCTTAATACGTATGCCACCACATTAGCCTTACCTGGATGGTATTGAATGGTGGCATCATAATATTTAAGTAACTCCATCTATCTGTTTTGTCTCAGGTTCAAGTATTTCTGAGTGAACACATGTTGTAGACTGCGATGATCAGTGAACACTTCACACTTGACACCATAGAGATAGTGTCACTAAATCTTGAGAGCAAACACTACCGCTGCCAACTCCAAATCATGTGTTGGAAAGTTCCTCTCATGAATCTTCAACTGTCATGAGGCATAAGATATGAAATTCTTATCCTGCATCAACACAGTACCCAAGCCCAAATGTGAAGCATCACAATAAACAATGAAATCCTTACCTTCCACTGGCAATGTCATAATAGGTTCTGTGGTCAGAAGAATCTTGAGCTTTTTAAAGCTCTCTTCACATTTGTCAGTCCACTTAAAAGGTACCTCCTTTTGAGTCAGCCTTGTCAAGTGCGTGGCAATAAAGGCAAAATTCATCACAAACCGCTAATAGTAGCTGGCAAGCCCCACAAAACTACTAACCTCAGTCACAGAACTAGGTCGGACCTAGTTCTTGACTGATTCAATCCTTTGGGGATCTACCATTACCCCTTCTTTTCAAACTACATGCCCCAAAAAGGCAACCGAGGACAACCAAAATTCACACTTAGAAAATTTTCTATACAAGTTTCGTTTCCCAAGGACACCCAGAACAATACGAAGATCGTCTGCATGCTCTTCCTTACACTTTGAATAGACCAAAATGTCATCAATAAAGACAATTACAATGGAATCCAGGAATGGATTGACCACACCATTCATCAAACTGATGAAGGCTGCGGGTGGATTGGTCACCCCAAATGACATCATCAAGAACTCATAGTGTCCATACTGAGTCCTAAATGCCGTCTTGGGTACATCCTCGGGCATAATCTTTAACTGATGGTACCCAGACCTCAACACTAATGCACCCTGCAATTGGTCAAAAAGATCATCTATTCGAGGCAATAGGTACTTATTTTTAATGGTGACCCTATTCAACTGTTGGTAGTCTATGGACATCCTCATACTACCATCCTTTCTTTTAACAAACAAGACAGGAGCACCCCACGGGAAAGCACTAGGATTGATGAAACCCTTATCAAGGAGCTCTCGGACCTGGGTCTTTAGCTCTCTTAACTCTACTAGAGCCATGCAATAAGGAGGAACAGAGATTGGGCGAGTGCCCGGCTCCAAGTCAATATAGAAATCTATATCTCTATCTAGAGGCATACCAGGTAAATGAGTAAAAAACACTTCCTTAAACTCAGACACTACAGGAATAGACTCAATAGAAGGGGACACTGCATCAATATCCCATATATGAGCCAAATATGCCAAACAACACTGCCCCACCAGTTTCCTAGCCCAGATGAAAGATATGATCTTAGCTGGCTTAGGCTTGTACACCCCTTCCTACTCTAACTTCTCTCTACCTGGGATCTCTAGAGTCATATTCTTAGCATTACATTAAGCACAGCATAATAGGGGCACAACTAAGTCATGCCTAAGATTACATCAAAGTTTATCATATCTAAAATAAACATATCAATCCAAGTCTAAAAACCCATAAACAGGACAGAACAAACACGATAGACATGGGTGACTATGACAAACTCTCCAACTGGGTAGAAACATGGATAGGGGCATTAAGCACATCAAAAATCATGTCAAATCCCAAGGAAAACTGTACTGACACATAAGATTAAGTAGAACCCGAATCAAACAAAGGAATGGTCATCCGGTCACAGACAAGAATAGTACTTGTGATCATTGCATCAGACGCCATAGCCTCGGTCTTGTTCAGAAATTCATAAAATTAAGCCATGTCATCCTGATGGACAACCTGTCAGCCTGGCTGCATTGCTCCCCTTCCTGCATTACCATTTCCTCAACCTCTCTGATTTCCTCCTCGCCCACCTTATGGACGTCCTTTGCCATTATTACCTCTGCCCGCCGGTACCACTGCTCTGGTCTACTACTGCACCAATTCAGTCAGGCACGGGTGGGGTTAATCTCTCCTCATATGTCCTGGTTCTCCACAATTGTAACAACTACGGTCAAGAGAAAGCATGTTGCCTGGTGCAAAAGAGGCTCCCTAACTATCCTGGGTAGGATTCTGCTACGGAGTCCCTGAGTAACCGCCCGTAGAAGAATGCATAGCTGACTGAATTTGTTGGGCTACAATTTCTGGCCTACTTGAACCTCTGGAGTAGGAGCCATTAAAGTTAACTATATTCTTGGTCTTCTTAGCCAAAGCCTTGGACAGCCTATCCCATCGAACTTCTTATACCTTCTTCACAAAGTCTGTCACTACATTAAAGCTTTTAATTGCAAAGGTCATGTGAACAGACAATACCTCAACTCGGGATTCAATCCCTTGATGAACAAACAGATCCCCTCTTCCTCTGTAGTCAAAAACTACGTAGCATATCTAGACAAGGCATGGAACTTAGCAGCATAAGTAGCTACAGTCATACCACCCTACTCCAAAGCTATGACCTCTTCCTTCTTATGATCCCTCAAAGTCCAGGGCACATACTTCTCCAGAAACAAGGCATTGAAATGAACCCAGGTGAGTGGAAACAAGACTGGCGATTGGCATTCCACAAAGGCTCTCCACCACTGCCTAGCCTCACCTTGAAGCTGAAAGGTCATGAACTCGACTCCATGCTGGTGCATAATTCCTAACTTGTGAAGTCTCTCATAGCAATCTAGGATAAACTCATAGGCATCCTCACTTTCAGAACCATGGAACACTGGCGCTTTAACTTCAAAAACTTGGTCAGCATCTCGTGCTCAGTGCCAGTCATCACAGGGCCCAAAAGTGGATAGAAGAAGGCATCAGCACCCAACACTCCATCCATCTTAGGGACTATAGTAGCAATGGGGTGAATGACTGGAGGTTGAGCAGCTTGCACCGTGAGAATGGCTCCAGAGCCGACCAACCCGCTCAGAAAAGTCAAAATCTAATGCGCTATAGTTGAATCCAAAGGGGGAAGTCCTCCAGTCCCAGCCTGTGCATCCTCCTCTTGTTCAGCATCCTCTTTTACCTCAATCTCCACATTCTCTTCTACCTCAATCTAGGGTAGGGGAGGGGCCTCTTCCCTGGGTACATTCTCAGCTTGGGCTTCACCCCTGGCGAGTGCTACCCTTCCTCAGCCTCTGCCCTTTCCCCTTCCTCTACCCTTGCCTCGGCCACGTCCTCTCATTGTGGGCTTCCCTACTGGCTCATTGATGGGAGCTACTGGCCTATCACCATTGTTTCACATGTTAACCATTTGTGGACCGAATAGTGAAAGAGATTAGATACCAATTGGAATCAAGTTACAGCACGAAAGGAGAAAAAGATAGAGAGATTTTCCTAAAGTCCTGTACAATCTCAAAGAAAAGTTCAGACGTTTTTGTACCATTCTGCAAGACTCTACTAGACTTGTTTTGGTACAATGAGATCAACGAACCTACAGCTCTGATACAACCTTTGTCATGACCCAAACCACCGTGATTGGCATCCACACTAATCCTTTTGTGGGAGAACCATTGCTATAACCCAACTAAACAATACTAACAAAAACACAAGCATTTAAAGATATGGAATTAGCTTAAATAATTTGTTCCCGTCGTTATGGTTAAGCCAATGGGGAAGGAATTTGGACCAGAAAACTTTTGAGTAGTAACTTGGAAATTTCGAACCTAGGCCAGACTTGGACGAAATCTGAGTCAGGTGAGGTCTAGGGTAATTTGGTAATAAATGGGAGATTTGATTATGAATTTGATCATTTGACTGGATAGCCAAGATGACAGGATTATTTCTGCCATGGCAGGGCCGCTATGGCGAGCCAATCACGAGTAAAAATGGGAAAAGACCGAAAATGTTATTTTTCTACAAATTTCGTTCTTGGAGAGCAATAGGGTGACCTAGGGCTATTTCTTCTTCTTTTTCACTAAATCCCACGCTGAAAGTAAGTCAATCACTCCTCTAATTCGTTATATGATTCTGAGAACTTAGAATCCTTGCTATTTATCCTTGGGGGAGGGTTTTGGCTTGACTCTAATGGTGGAAAAAGCCCTAGTTGGGTGTTAGGATCATGGAATTGACCAAGGGTTAGTATTTGGATATAATCCAATTAAACTAGGCCACTATTATTGATCCTATGCATTAATTACTTGTTTTAGACCAACAACAAGCTGAGAGACTTCGGAAAGGGAAAGCTCAAGTTTCTTAAAAGTGTTTAGGCTTGCTTTCAAGGTAGGTGATGGTTTGACTTCCCATCTGTGTTATATATACCAGCTAACTACTCCATTGTATACATGCATGTATAAGAATAGGAAAATATGAAAAGTGAAATGACTATTTGTGATTCCGTAGCATGCAATGAACCTGTTACTTGATTGTATGATACAAGTGTGTAAATCATTCTTTGTGGTGCTGATTGTGTTTGTGGTTGTGGTTGACTGGATCAGGTGTCACGTTCTGACATACATTGGATCGGGTGTCACGTTTCAACACATATTGGATCGGGTGTCACGCTCCGACATACTAACAGTTTGAGTGTGGGTTCAATGAGAGAACCATCATTGACTGTTGCATTTGAGATTGACATTGTGAAACTGCTATATTGAGCTTGAACTGGTAGATTGTTATACTTTCTGTATATGTGTGTTTTACTATGTTGTAGTTACTTTTGTATATCTCACTTACTCGAATAGCCACGTGATCCTACCAGTGCACCATTGTTTTGTGTACTGATATTGCACCTGCTCTTTATTTGTTGAGTACAGGGCGTCTTCAGGCAGCTGTTGAGAGACCTCAGCTAGGAGATCACTGACTTGTCGAGTTCAAGGGTGATCCAAATCCTTCAGGCTACCATCGATTTATCTAGGATCTTAGTCCATTTCCTTTGGACTTAGACCTTTCAGACTATTTACTTTATATTTAGTCATTTTTGGGATGTATTCCCTTATCTTAGACCATTTAGTTAGAAGTTTTGGTACAATGACTTTCAGGTTCTAGGGGTTGAATTTTCGCTTGTTTATATTTGGTTTTGATAACTTACTGAGTTTATGGGAACTCAGCTTTTAATTTGATTGTTTAAACATGTTTCCACATCTTTAAATGTTTGTCTTTTGTTTAGTATTGTTTTGTTGGGTTGTAGTAATAGTTCTCCTATCGAAGGGTTAGTGTGGGTGTCAATCACTACGATTTGGATCGTGACAAAGTTGGTATCAGAGCCCTAGGTCTGTTGATCTCATTGTACCAAAACGAGTCTAGTAGAGTCTTGTGGAATGGTACGGAGATGTCTATACTTTTCTTCGAGAGGCTACAGGACTTTAGAAAAATCTCAATATATTTTTATCCTTTCGTGCTATAACTTGATTCAAATTGGTATCTGGTGTTCCAAATTGGTATCTAACCTCTTTCACTCTTTGGTCCGTAGATGGTTAACAGGTGAAACACCGGCACTAGTCCAGTAGCTCCCACCAATGAGCTAGCAGGGGAGCCCGCAGTGAGAGGAGATGGCTAAGGCAAGGGTAGAGGAAGAGGAAGGGGCAGAGGCTGAGGAAGGGTAGCACCCACCAGGGGTGAAGCCCAAGCTGAGAATGTACCCAGGAAAGAGGCCCCTCCCACACCCTAGGCCGAGGTCGAAGAGAACGTGGAGATTGAGGTGGAAGAGGATGTTGAACCAGAGAAGGACGCACAGGCTGGGACTGCAGGACTTCCCCCTTTGGATTAGCTATAGCTCATAAGATTTTGACTTTTCTAAGTGGGTTGGCCGGCTCTGGAGCCATTCCCACGGTGCAAGCTGCTTAACCTCTAGTCATCCACCCCGTTACTGCTACAATCTCTAAGATGGATGTAGTGTTGGGTGTTGATGCCTTCTTCCGTCCACTTTTGGGCCCTGTGATGACTTGTACTGAGCATGAGATGCTGACAAAGTTTATGAAGTTAAAGCCGCATGTGTTCCATGGTTCTAAAAGGGAGGATGCCTATGAGTTTATCCAAGATTGCTATGAGATACTTCACAAGACAAAGACTCTCCACCACTACTTAGCCTCACTTTGAAGCTCAAAAGTCATGAACTCAACTCCCTTTGTGGAATGCCAATCGCCAGTCTTGCCTCCACTCACCTGGGTTCAGTATAATTCCTTGTGTCTGCAGAAGTATGTGCCTGGACTTTGAGGGACCGCAAGAAGGATGAGTTCATGGCTTTGGAGAAGGGTGGTATAACTGTAGCGTCTTATGAGGCTAAGTTCCATGTCGTGTCCAAATATTCTACGTAGTTGGTGACTACAGAGGAAGAGATGATCCGTTTGTTCATCAAGGGATTGAATCTCGAGCTGTAGGTAATGTCTGTTCATATGACCTTTGCAGGAAAAAGCTTCAATGAAGTAAAAGACTTTGTGAAGAAGGAAGAAGGAGTTCGACGGGACGGGCAAGCCAAGGCTTTGGCTAAGAAGCCCAAGAATACAGGTAACTGTAATGGCTCCCACTCCAGAGGTTCAGGTAGGCCGGAAATTGTATCTCGGCCAATTCAGCCAGCTATGCCCAATTCTACTGGTCGTTACTCAGGGACTCCATAGCAGAATCCTACCCAGGATGGTCAGGGAGCCTCTTTTGCACCAGGCAACAGGCTATCTCTTGACCGAAGTTTTTATAGTTATGGAGAACTAGGACTCATGAGGAGAGATTGTCCCCACCCGCGCCTGACTTAACCCGGCAGCAACAGACCAGAGAAGTGGTACCTGCGGGCTAAGGTAATAACGGTAGAGGACATCCACAAGGTGGGCGAAGAGGAAATCAGAGAGGCCGTGGAGGCCAGGGAAATGGTAATGCAGGAAGGGGAGCAGTGCATCCAGGCAGAGAGGTTGCCTGTCAGGATGACAAGGCTTAGTTTTATTCCTTTTCGGGCAAGACCGAGGCTGAGGCGTCTGATGCAGTGATCACGAGTACTATTCTTGTCAGTGACTGGATGGCTACTATTTTTTTTTATCCGGGTTTTAATTACTATAATGTGTCAGTACAGTTTTCCTTGGGATTTGATGTGATTTGTGATGTGCTTGATACCCATATCCATGTTTCTACCCAGTTGGAGAATCTCTCATAGTCACCCATGTCTATCATGCTTGTTCTATCATAGTTTATGGGTTTTCGGACTTGGACTGATTTGGTTATTTTGGATATGACTGACTTTGATGTAATCTTAGGCATGCCTCTGTTGTCCCCTACTATGTTGTGCTTAATTGTAATGCTAAGACATTGACTCTAGAGATCCCGGGTAGGGAGAAGTTAGAGTCGGAAGGGGTGTAAAAGCTAAAGCCAGTTAAGATCATATCTTTCATCCAAGCTACGAATACTAAGTATGATAGCAATGCATTAAAGGTACGAAATCATTCTAAAAAAGACTTTACATGACATGCATTGACCAAGATATATCATAAGAAAAAAGGTTAGAAAACACAAGTCGTTAATCATGGTCAATGGAAGCTTAACATATTTGAAACACTTTGATTGATCCTCGAAAGTAACCATAGTCCATTATTGTGGGATGTTTACCATTAACCGACATAGAGCATGTGAGCTAAAATATGGAATCCAGTGTCTATCCCACACCAAAAAGAGATGTCATTGCTTTCCAAAGAAACAACCTAAACTTCTTGCTTACATGGATCAACTACCTAAGACATCCTACTGGGTGCGTAGTTAGGGACAAAGAGATTGCTACTAAAGACCCGAACTCTACTAACGGGAGAGCCTCCATCTTAATATTCTTTCGGTGCTACGTAAAATCTCACCAAATAGTCATTAATCATATTCATTTCATCATCCATAGAAAGGGAAAATAAGATTACCAATCCAAGCTAAAGTTATTTAGGAAAGCTCCTTAAATCTTGATTCAACTTAGTTGAGAAAATCTTTTAACCTTATGAATCCTTATGTGAGAAAACCTTTCACAATCATGATCATAGTAGTATGTGAGAAAACTTTTCACAACAACATTGATACTTTCATCTCAAAGCAACATGAAATCATTTACATCAATTTCATAAAAGCATGCATATCTTTATGAATTCATAGATCATAGTTCATAAGCTTCATAATGTGTTCATAGTAAAAAATCATGGATCAGGCATGGGTTCATATGAATTCAACTCAAAAATATGAAATTACTTCAATTCATGCATTAGAAGATATAAATTAATCAATAAAACCATAATTGAAGAGAACCCATGAAGATTGAATTAAACCCTAACTTTGAATTAAGAATTTAACATGTAAAATTAGAAGATCTTGGTAACCTATGGAGAAAAGGACTCCATAAGTGAATACTAACATACCTTAGTGACCGAAGCCCAAAAGCTATGGTCAATTGGAGACTTTGAAGTGAAACCCTAGCTTTTTCTTCCTTAGTATTAGAGAGAGAATTTTGGGGAAGAACTTTGAGGGAATTGGGTTTTTGGAGAATGATTTTAGAATGGGTAGTTTTAGCACTTAAATCACTTATATAGAGCTTAGAATAGGGGTGAAAACAACACTGCTTAGGTATTAAACACATAGGGAAAGAGTAAAATAGCCCTGACTTAAAAAGCTGATAGGAGACCTAAATAGATGACATTCACGGACCGTTTAGCCCTTCACGGTTGATCAAGAGGGTGGTACAGATGGCAACAATTCGTGGCTGCCTTAAATGGCCAACTCACTTCCCCTAAATGGGTCGTGAACCCTTCCACCGACCGTTTAAGCAATTGTAGAGGGTTAATGGTTGATTTTAGGATCGTGGACCTGTCCTTTGACCTCCCTTAAACCTTTCACACCTAACTCACCAAATTCTAAGGTGTTACAATACGAGTAAGTATTTACCCTATTTAACACTAAAAGCTAGGATCCTATAGCCTTGATGTCGAGATGCAATAAACAAAACACAAGAACTGAATAATTTATCAATTGGAAAGAGACTTAATATCTAAGTAACTGTAAATATTTTCAACACAACTCTCTTTAGGAATCCCCTTTATTTCTAGTTTTCTCCAACTCTATCGTGTACATCATAACACAAACGCAAAGAACCCAACTTTAAGTTCACGGTGAATAAACTCACTCCGTCATAGGACGTACATGATGATGTGACTTTTGGTTGTATGTCCTTCATCATTGAAGTGAAGTGAATGATATAACTCTCTCAATCTTCTTCTTTCTGAATTTTTCCTAAAATCAACAAGTGGATATATTCACGTGGCCATTTTTCATAATCAACAATTACTTGTTAACCCTTCACCTCTATCAACTAGTAATACCACCAGCACAATGCATTCCCAAATGCAATAAGTTTGGAATTTTCAGTTTTAACATCAAATTTAGCTATAGCAAGTCCTTCATGGAAAACAAACGTATAGATAACTCCATTGATGCAGATCGTAGGCTTGCACATAATAGGAGAGTGAATATTTTTCGTCTCTCTCCATGATTTCTCTATGCCATAAATGAAAACACAATTTTATGTACTTTTCTCGACCATGATTTGTTCTGCAAAGAACTTTATACTTGTTTTTTTTGGGCTCAAAACCTAATGAATAGTAAAAGGGATAAAAATCATCATTTAGGTTTGGAAGAAATCTTACATCTCTTGTACTATGTATAAAATTGCAGCAGGTTTCACAGATAATGGTTCCCAAATGCAAAATAAACTATTAACGCAATTCAAACGAGAATCTACCAGGAAATTGAAGGGGATTTCATCAAAACTCTCAATTTGAACGAGGCCAAAAGCAAATGTTTTTCGATCTTCCTTTTGCTGATCAGCAATGTAACAAACTCTTCCTGCTCCATGCAGAATGAATTTTTTCCCACCATGACGGGTCATAGAATCAAAACTATGGATATTGTTATGAACTAAGTCTAGCAAAATGTAGATACTAATGTCATACAATTTGTTATTAGGCTGACAAGAGCTATTGGACTAAGAACAAGCAATAGGGCCATGTTAATTTAGGATCTAGGTTGAGAAGTAGGTATGAGAACGGTTCTATCAAACGGGGTAATGGTATGTAATTCAGGAATTATGCATGTTGTTGAGTAAAAAGTCTATTTCCTCTCATCTCCATTCCCAAAAGTCTATGTTTTTAATCCCCATTCTTATCTCTATCTTTGGTTAGTCATAGTTTTAGTATTTTCATTTTAATTCAGTAGTTTGAGTATTACAATTGCAAATGTAATCGGGTTCATGTTCTTATTGATATAGTAAGTAATTTGGGTTTGTCTAGATATCCACAAAATTTGAATTGAATATAAGAGAATTACATGTCACGACTCGATTTCTAAAATAATGATTGCGACTACCAACTCACCAGTAGGCCCGCCAAAACACTATCTCGGAACTGAACAGTAATGGGAATAAGGGTGTAAACTAACCTCAACTACGCAGAAGCAACAAATACAACACATAAAGAAGGCGGAAGACAAAACAAACTATATATACAAGACACCTCCTAAAACCTGGAAGTCACAATACAGAACTACTAACAAGAGTACATGTCCCTAAAGTGGACCACAGAAACAAACTTTCTCGAAAGCAAAAGACAAGTAAAAATATAATAACACAAGTAGACAGGTAACCCCAGAACGCCATGTGCTCACCCTTGTCTCCCGAACAGATAGCTGCAGGCTCGAACTCAGTGCTGATAACTGGTGCTCGGACTTGCATCACGGAAACAGATGCAGAGTGTAGCATGAGTACCAAAACAACAGGTACCCAATAGGCATCATAGGCCGATTGAGCAAGAAAGGTAAAAACAGACAGACAAGATAGAATCAGCACCAACAGAGGTCAACAGAAACCAGGAACAGAAAAAGTGGAAGAAACCTAAGAACAACTATGCTAAACCTAGCTGAGCCCCCCTGCCCCCATAAGAGCTTCTGGGCACACTCGTGCGCAAGTTTAAAATAAAACCCGAATGGACCCCCATAAGCCCGACAAGTACACAGAAGAGCTATTCTATAGAAATGAAAGAAAACCCAACTCCAGAAGCCTAACAACCATGGGTCCCGGACCCGAAAAGATAACACATGGTCCCCGCCTAATCATCAGTCATGGCTGGAAATACCAGACTCTAACCGGGTAACGTCAGCCTCGAGCTGGAACAATACTTAGGCCTCGCCCAATCATCAGCCCCTAGCTGGCAATATCAGGTCCCACCCATGTAACCTCAGCCTTGGCCTGGAATTAACAACCTACACTCGACAGATAACGTCAGCTGCGCAGCTGGGACTAGTAGCCTGCGCTCAACGGTCTCACCCTGGAGAGAACGGGCTGCAATCGTATAACATCAGCTGCGGATCAGAACTTGCAGCATACCTCCGACAGCTAGTGCTGAAAAATATCGAATGCTAACTGGGTAACATCAATTGCATACTGAAGCCCACAACCTCAAACCGAATAATAGAGCCAAAAGCCTCAAATCGGGTAAAGTTACCACAAGTTTGTTCGATGAAGAGCTAAACACCACGGGCCACCACCCACACAAGAGTATCCACCGAAGGCTTCCAGCCTAGCACAAACCAACCTAAAGTCGGTGCAACAACAAAATCTTCCGACAGCCTCCCAGAAACACAGAAATAAGAGAGAAGGAATCGAAAGGTCTAATAGCCACAAAAACGCCTAAACTAAGGCTCACTATCAAACCCAAGTCTTCTAAACCAATCTACAAGGACCTAGTCCATCCGAAATGATGTCGAATACATACTCAAGTCAACCGGGTGCATAAGACTAAGGCAATACTATCCTAGCCAATTCTAAGGCTGAAAAACACAAGCAATCCACACAACAGAAGCAAATAACCGGAACCCACGCATGAAACAACTGATAACCACCCAACAGATAATTCACAACATAATTACCAACAATCCAAGCCAACAACCCAACCTACAACATGATACTAGCCCCTAACAGCCCATGAATCAACTCTAAACGAAGAAAACAGAGAAGAAGAAGAACAATACTAGCTACCCAACCCTAGATTCACACAAGTCGACAAGCATTTACACAATCATCCTCAATATAGAAAGAAGGGAAGATGTAACCTACCAGAAAATCGATCACGCCGCTCCAAGTCACTCTGCCGGAGATTTTCCCTTCCGTACGGCCTTAGACTACTGCCATACTATCAACACAGAATCACAGCATCAATAAGGTCGCTTAGACACTAAAATCATCAAATTCGGAGACAGACCAATTTCAGAGTTAAAATTGGGAAAGTGGGACCCGCTCTGAATTTTTTAGAATTGACTCAGTGAAGAGGTCTTAAATCCTCCCCCGAACCCATATTCAAAAATAGAACACTAATCGGGGCTCGGATCAGCTCATTGCAAGCAAACTAAGAAATGCAAAACTTTACACAATTTAGGCCAAGAAAGCAACTTACGCCTCGAATTCATGACAATCGAGGAGTAACCAATGCAATCCAACCAAAAACCCACGAAGCCAACAAGATTCTGAACGCCTGGTACTTCGAATTACTCGAAACCGACAACTGAGGATGGAGATATTGAATTTTGAAGTTTCCTTCAAATGAATCCTCGACCTCACTTTTTTAAACTTCCAGGCTCACTCTTTTCTGTGAATGCAGCCCACAGGCCCTGCGAACGTGGAGGTATAACAACCACTACTCCGTGAATGCGGCCAGAGCTCCACAAAAGCCGAGAGAAACAACCCGCCGCTCCGCCAATGCCTCCCCAGGCCCACGAACGCGGAGAACAAGGACTCCACACGCACATTGACCTCCGCAAAAGTGGAGCAAAAGAACACCAACCCCTCACAAACCTCCGCGAACACAGAGTAGCTCACGCGAACGGGGAGCACAGGGTCACATACCACCGCGAAACCGGAGTAGACTCCCTCACTCTTCCAAGAATGCGGAGCCTATCTCGCAAACACGCAGAGATGGGATGTCTTCAATTTTTACAACGGCACCACCTGATTTTGGCAACTCTAAAACTCTGACGGGATGCTCAAGATTCGTTCGGAACCCCGTGCACAGAAATGAAATATGCTACCCCCTCGAATTTGATATTCCAGACTAAATGGCGCAGTCAAAATTTTCATACTAGTTCGTTTCGACAAAAAGTGGGTCCCACACCCAAAGGGCTGTGTTAGCCAATTTCTACCAAAGGCCTCGAAATTTGATCGGAAGCACCAAAAACTTCTCGAATGGTCATTCGAGACCAAAATCGGCATTCCGAAACTAACTACATTGTCGGAATTTTCATCCGAGCGCATTTACTAAGAATGTTGAACAAAGTTAACCTTAAGTCAAATTTCGCAAACTAAAGAGCTAACTAGCCCCAATATCACACCGGAAACCCCGAGACTCGGGCAAACCATGCTTCTAGCCTAATTTGACCGCTCCAGAGCTGATGCAACTGTCAGAATTCCCATCTGAGGTCATTTACCTGAAGTTATGACCGAAATCAACTTTTCAAGGTTCAAAAGCACCAAAACAGGAAAACAGGCATAAAAACAAAACGAACGACCAGACGACTGAACAGTCAATGCCAGCAAGTCATAAATAACTTGGGGTTGGTACAGGAATGCTCTAAATGACAGAAAGAAGGCATTAACACAGAAATGACCGAGAGGGTCATTACAACATCCACTCCTAAAAGGACTTTCGTCCTAAAAAATAAGAATCAAGAAGTACCTGAGGGCTCAAATAAGCTTGGGAATTGCTCCCAGAACTTTCCGCTCGGTCTCCCAGGTAGCCTTCTCAACTGGACAATGCCTCCAACGGACCTTAACCACAGGAATGGCTCTCGACCTCAGCTGTCTCACATCTCTGGAAAAAATAGCAACTGGCTCCTCAATATAGGTCAGACGATCATCCAACTCAATGGCATCATACTAGAGCGCATGAGACTCATCTAGAACATATCGGCATAGCATCAAAACATGGAAACTGAATGAATAGCAAAGAATGCTGGAGGTAAAGCTAACTCATAAGCCACCTCACCAACTGCTCTTAAAATCTCAAAAGGCCCAATATACCTGAGGCTAAGCTTGCCCCGCCTCCTAAATCTCATCACGCCCTTCATGGGTGACACTAAGAGGAATATTCTATCACCCATGACAAATCTCAACGATCGGCGCCTGTGGTCTGCATAACTCCGCTCTCTACTCTGAGCCATCCTGAATCAATCTCACATGCACAATGGTCTCCTGAAATAGATCTGTCCCCCGGGGCCCTGGCTTTGTAGACTCAAACCAACCAACTTGAGTGCGACAACACATACCATATAGGCCTCAAACGGGGACATTTGAATGCTGGAATAGTAGCTGCTGTTGTATGCAAACTCTGCCAAGGGTAAGAAATGGTCCTACTGACCTCAAAATTCTACAACACAGGCCCGCAACTTATCCTCAAGGACCTTCATAGTGCGCTCACACTGGCCATCAGTCTGCGGGTGAAAAGTTGTGCTAAGATCCACCCGGGTACCCAACTCCTCCTGAAACACCCTCTAGAAGCTAGAAGTGAACTGCGGACCCCAGTCTGAAATGATGGAAACAGGCACACCATGAAGATGGACCACCTCCCGGATGTAGATACGAGATAACCTCTCAGCATGGAAAGATGTATGAATAGGTATGAAGTGTGCTGGCTTGGTGAATCGATTCACGATGACCTAATTGCTATCAACACTTCTAGAAGTCCATGGCAGCCCCACAACAACGTCCATGGTAATACGCTCCAACTTCTACTCATGAATGGGTAATCTCTGCAACTCTGCACCAGGCCTCAAATGCTCGGCCCTCACCTGCTAGAAACATAAGCAACGGGACACATAGTCTGAGATGTGCCTCCTCATACGGCTCCACCAGTAGTGCTGCCTCAAATCACGATACATCTTAGTTGTGTCCAGATGGATAGAATAACTTGAATCACGGGCCTCGCTAAGGATCAATTGGATCAAATCGCCAGCTCTCGGAACACACAAACGGCCAGCAAACCTCAAAAACCCATCTATATCTAAGAAAGGTTGCCCGACATCACCAGCCAAAACCTTATATCTGAGTGCCACCAAAGACGGATCCTCAAACTGATGACTAAAGATCTAATCAAGAAGCGATGACTAAACCCCCACATAAGCTAACACTCGACTGAAATCTGAAACGTCAATCCTGATCATCTCATTGGCTAAAGACTGAATGTCCATAGCCAAGGGTCACTTCGAAATAGAAAGAAAGGCTGACCTCCCCATACTCCCTCCCCTCCGACTCAAGGCGTCCACTACTACATTTGCCTTTCCCGGGTGGTAGAGAATAGAGAGATCATAGTCCTTCAGGAGCTTAATCCAATGGTGCTGCCTCGAATTAAGATCCCTCTGGCTCATAATGTACTTAATGCTCCGGTGATCAGTATAGATCTCACAATGAACTCCATAAAAGTAATGCCTCAAGATCTTAAGCGCAAAAACTACTGTTGCCAACTCCAGATCATGAGTGGGGTAGTTGCGCTCATGCAGCTTAAGTTGCCTCGATGCATAAGCAATAACCCGGCCCTGTTGCATCAGAACACAATCCAAACCAATGCCGGATGCGTCACAATAAATCGTGAAGCCCTCGTCCTCAACTGGAAGAGTCAATATAGGAGCGGTGGTAAGCAACTCCTTACTCCTCAGAAAGCTCCGCTCACACTCCTCTGACCACACAAAGGGAACATCCTGGGGAGTCAATCGAGTTAGAGGTGCTGCTATATTGGAGAAACCCTTGACAAATCGCCTGTAATACCCTGCCAATCTAATGAAGCTCCGAACCTCAGTCAAAGAAGTTGGCCACTCCCTACCACGAATAGCCTCAATCTTCACCGGATTCACCATAATGCCATCCTTCGACACCACGTGCCCCAAGAATGCTACGGACTCAAGGCAAAACTCGCACTTTGAGAACTTTGCATACAGCCGATGATCTCTCAAAGTCTTGAGCACTATCCTCAGATGCTGCTCATGCTCACCATGGCTCCGCAAGTATACCATGATTTCATCAATGAAGACTATAACGACAGAGTCCAAATACGGCTTGAATACACGAGTCATCAAATCCATAATGGTGGCAGGGGCATTAATCAACCCAAAAGACATCACTAGGAACTCATAATGGCCGTAACGAGTCCTAAATGCTATCTTAGAGATGTTCGCTGCTCTCACCCTCAACTGATGGTAGCCAGATCTCAAGCTAATCTTTGAAAACACTGTGACATCCTGAAGCTGGTCAAACAAATCATCGATACGAGGCATAGGATAACGATTCCTCACCGTCACCTCATTCAACTGCCTGTAGTCAATACACATCTGCATGGTGCCATCCTTCCTCTTCACAAACAGGACTGGGGCACCTCAAGGCGACACACTAGGCCGAATGCACCCCTTACCCAAGAGGTCCTAAAGTTGAACACTGAGTTCCTTGAGCTTTGCAGGTGCCATACAGTACGATATGATAGAAATAGGATGATTACCCAGCTCCAAGTCTATGGCAAAGTTAATATCCCGCTCTGTGATAGGCCAGGAAGGTCGGTTGGAAATAAATCTTCGAACTCTTCGATTATAGGCATGGAATCAACTGTAGGGCCCTCCCTACTAACAGCCAAACATTCGCTGTCCACCAGCCTCTGGGCCTGAATGAAAGATATCACCCCGACTGGTGTGCAACTGCGAGAGCCCTGTCAGACCACCTGTAAAATACAAGGCATGGCTAAAGTAACGGTCTTGGCATAGCGATCCAAGATGGCTCGGTGAGGGACCAGCCAATCCATGCCCAAGATAACATCAAAATCCACCATACAAAGCACAATAAGAATAACCAGAGTGTCTTGCCCTTGAATAGCCACCACACAGGATCTACACACTCGATCTACTACTAAAGAATCCCCTACTGGGGTCAAAACACGCAAAGGCACAGATAAGGGCTCAGGACTCACTCCCAATCGAGGCACACAATAAGCCGACACATAAGAATAAGTAAAACCAGGATTAAATAAGGCTGAAGTGGACTGGTGGAATAAAAGAACCGTACATGTGATCATCGCATCTGACACCTCGGCTTCTGCTCTAGCTAGAGCTGCATAGAAATGGCCCTGGGCACCTCTATCTCGAGCATCCACTCTACCGCCTGACCTGCCTCCTCGGGAACCTCCCCGAGCACCTTGTTGCTGACCTCCTCCCCTAGCTGGAGGTTCTACTACTAAAATTTGTCTCACCGCCTGAGGAGCTGGTAAAGCTGATCTGGAGACAGGGCATACCCTAGCCCAATGACCAAGCTCCCTGCAAGTGAAGCATCTCTGTGATGATTCGCTACCCGATGAAGGCCGACCACCCCGACGTGATGCACTTGACTATAAAGAACCTCGGCCCTGACTTTAGCTGGTATTATGCCCACTCTGACAATGCTGATCACCCTCTGAAACCTATAACGCTGCTTGATACGGGCGACTAGACTGGCCCGACTAGAACCCTTGATAAACTCGATCTCGGGTGTCCCTCGACCTATGATGGGCCCCACTGAAGCTATCATCTAGCCTAGCCCTCTTTCCGCATCCCGCATGGGCCTCACGACGAAGTTACTCAATAGTGCGGGCATGGTCCACCTCATCTAGAAATGATCGACCCGCTGATAGCATAGACTGCGACTCAATCCTCAACTGCAACCTCAAACCTTTGACAAAGCATCGGACCCGCTCCTCCTATGTAGGAAGAATCATGGTGGCATGATGAGATAACACTATAAATCTGGTCTTGTACTCTGATACTATCATGGAGCCCTGCTCCAACCTCATGAACTCATCACGGAGTCGATCCCTGACACTCCGTGGAATATATCTAGCCAGGAAGGCCTCAGAAATCTCCGTCCACGATACCAGTGGTGATCTAGCTGGCCTGGTCTCGATGAAGGAATGCCACCACTGTCTGGCTGACCCGTCCAACTTACAAGCTGTGAAGTCGACTCCTCTGGACTCCACTAAACCCAAAGTCTGCAACCTCTCTCGGCAAGTAGTCATGAACTCATTGGCATCCTCCCCCACAGCCCTGAAAAACCTCACCGATGATAGTCTAAGAAACACCCCGAGCATCTTCTCCTCTCGAAGGGGCATAACCCTGCCAAAGGGTCCGGCTGAACCGCAGCTGGTGCTGGTGGCTGATGAACCTCTGGAGCCTCTACCGTAGGCTGGCTCTACTGTGCTGGAATCGGCTCTGGGACTGGTGCTGGGGCAGACTTCTGTTGTTGTTTGGCCCTAATAGCAGCTAGGATCTGAACAAACATACCCTAAAGATCCGGGGCAGTGGCTGGGTTGGTCGCACCCCCATCGGCTGAGGAGGAATCTGATCCAGCGGAGGCTCCAGCTCCAGAGTCCTCGCTCTCTCACGGCCTGCTGCCACAGCGCCACCTCAACCTCGGGGTCGCCCTCCATTGTGTGTGCGAGCTATCCTGCAACAGAGTGTAGAAAGTGAGCTTTCATGAAACCAATCAGACACAACGCATGAACAGGAATCAAAAAAAGAAGGCATACTAAGGACATCATGTAGCCTCCCAAAGATAAGTCACGGACATCTCCGCACCGATCCTCAGGACTCTACTAGATGCTAGTTCTATACAAGTGAGACAAACGAACCTGGGGCTCTGATACGAACTAGTTACGACCCGATTTCTCTAACCATGATAGAGCCTACCAACCCACCAGTAGGCCAGCCAAAACCCTATCCCGAAACTGAATAGTAATGGAACTAAGGGTGGAAACGAATCTCAACTACGCGGAAGCACAAAATACAACACATAAAGAAGGCAGAAGCGTAACAAAAAAATATATAAAAGACACCTCCCAGAACCTGGAAGTCACAAGTACAGAACTACTAACAAGAGTATAAGTCCCAAACGTAGACCACAGAAACAAACTATCTCGAAAGCAAAATACAAGTCAAAATATAATAACAGAAGGAGACAGGTAAACCCAGAACGCCATGTGCTCACCCTTTTCTCCCGAATAGACAGTTGCAGGCTCAAACTTAACGCTGATAGCTGGTGCTCGGACCTGTATCACGAAAATAGACGCAGAGTGTAGCATGAAAGGTAAAAACAGGCAGACAAGATATAATCAACACCAACAGAGGTCAACGGAAAATAGGAATAGAGAAAGCAGAAGCAAATTAAGAACAACTAAGCTAAATCCAGTTGAGCCACCTTCCCCCCCATAAGACCCGCTGCGCACACTCATGCGCAAGTTTAAAATAAAACCCGAACGGACCCCCATAAGCCCGACAGGTACACAGAAGAGCTATTCTACAGAAGTGAAAGAAAACCCAACTCCAGAAGCCTCAACACCATGGGTTCCGGACCCAAAAAGATAACACCTGGGCCCCGCCAAATAATCAGACACGAGCTGGAAATACCGGACCCTAACTGGGTAACATCAGCCTCGAGCTGGAACAATACCTTGGCCTAGCCCAATCATCAGCCCCGAGCTGGCAATACAAGGCCCTACCCGCGTAACCTCAGCCTCGGCCTGGAATAAAAAACCTACGCTCGACAGTCTAGCGCTGGAAATATCGGCTCCAATCGGACAACATAAGCTACGCAGCTGAGACTAGTAACTTGCACTCAGCGGTCTCGCCCTGGAGATAATGGGCCGCAATCGTATAACATCAGTTGCGGATCTGAACTTGCAGCCTACCCCCAACAGCCATTGCTGGAAATGCCGAATGCTAACCAGGTAACATCAGCTGCGTACTGGAGCCCACAACCTCGAACAAAATAATAGAGCCAAAAGCCTCGAATCGGGTAAAGTTACCACTAATTAGTACAATTCAAAGCTAAACACCACGGGCCACTGCCCCCATTAGAGTATCAACCGAAGGCTCCCAGCCTAGCACAAACCAACCGACAGTCGGTGTAATAGCTAAATCTTCTGATAGCCTTCCAGAAGTGCAAAAATAAGAGAGAAGGAATCAGAGGATCCGATAGCAACGAACACGCCTAAACTAAGCCTCACTATGGGACCCAAGTATGCTAAACTAGTCTACAAGGACCTAGTCCATCCGAAATGATGTCGGATACATACTTAAGTCAACCTGGTGCATAGGACTAAGGCAATACTATCCTAGCCTATTCTAAGGATGAAAAACACAAGCAATCCACATAAAGGAAGCAAATAACCCGAACCCATGCATGCAACATAAAATAACCACCCAACAGATAATTCACAACACAAATACCAACAATCCAGGCTAACAACAAGACCTACAACATGATACTAACCCCAAACATCCCACGAATCAACTCTAGATCAAGAAAACAGAAAAGAAGAAGAACAATACTAACTACCCAACCCCAGATTCACAAAACTCGATAAGCATTTACACAATCATGCTTAATCTTGAAAGAAGGGAAGCCATAACCTACCACGAAGCCGATCACGCATGCTCCAAGTCACTCAACCAGAGCTTTACCCTTCCGTACGGCCTTAGACTGCTGCCACACTATCAAAAATAGAATCACAACGTCAATACGGTCATTTAGACACTAAAATCATCAAATTCGGAGACACACCAATTTCGGAGTCAAAATCAGGAATGTGGGACCCGCTCAAAATTTTCTTGAATTGACTCCATGAATAGGTTCTAAAATCTTCCCTGAACCCGTATTCCAAAACGGAACACTAATCGGGGCTCGAAAAAGCTCCATGCAAGCTAAACAAGAAACGCAAAACATTACACAATTTAGGCCAAGAAAGAAACTTACGCCTCAAATTCATGACCATCGAGGAGTATCGAGCTCTAACAAATAAAAAACCCCCAAGGCCAACAAGATTCTAAACGTCTGGGACTTCGAATCACCGGAAACCGACAACTGAGGAGGGAGATATTGAATTTTGAAGTTTCCTTCAAATGAATCCTCGACCTCACTTTTATAAACTGCCAGGCCCGCTCTTCTCTGCGAACGCGGCCCCCAGGCCCCAAGAACGCGGAGGCATAAGAACAACTAATCCGCGAACACGGCCAGAGCTCCGCGAACGCGGAGAGAAACAACCAAACAGCTCCGTGAACTCAGCCCCAGGCCCGCGAATGCGGAGAACAAGGACTCCACACGAACACTGACCTCTGCAAAATGAAAAGATCCTCCGCGAACACGGAGCATAAGAATACTAACCCCTCACAGACCTCTATGAATAGGGAGTAGCTCATGCGAACGCGGTACACAGGGTAAAAGACCTCCCCGAATGAGGCTTCTGTCCCGCGAACGCGGAGTAGACTCCCTCACTCCTCCCCGAACGTAGAGCCTATCTCGTGAATGCGGAGAGATGGGGTATCTACAATTTTGACAGCTGCACCAGTTGAGTTTTGGCAACTCCAAAACTCCGACATGGTGCTCGGTATCGTTCGTAACCCCGTGCATGCAAACGAAATATGCTATCCCGTAGAATTCGACGTTCCAGACTCAATGGTACAGTCGAAATTTCTATACGAGGCCGTTTCAACAAAAAGTGGGTCCCACACTTAATGGGCCATTTAAACCAATTTCTACTAGAGGCCTCGAATTTTGATCGAAAGCTCCTGGAAGTTCTCGTTGGGTCATTCTAGAAAAAACTCATCTTTCTAGAACTAACTGCGCTGTTGGAATTTTCATCCGAGTGAGTTTACTAAGAATGTTCACCAAAGTCAACCTTAGGCAAAATTTCGAAGGCTAAAGAGCTAAATTGTCCCAAAATCACACCGGACACCCCTAGACTAGGGAAAACCATGCTTCTAGCCTAATTTGGCCACTCCGGAGCTGATGGAACCGTCAAAATTCAAATATGAGGTTGTTTACCTGAAGTTATGACAAAAATTAACTTTTCAAGGTTCAAAAGCTCCAAAACAGGAAAACAGGCATAAAAACCAAACAAACGACCAGGCGACCAAACAGTCAGTGCCAGCAAGTCATAAATGACTTGGGGTCGCTACAAGAATGCTCTAA
Organism: Solanum appendiculatum; assembly: GCA_018342035.1. Taxonomy (NCBI): domain Eukaryota; kingdom Viridiplantae; phylum Streptophyta; class Magnoliopsida; order Solanales; family Solanaceae; genus Solanum; species Solanum appendiculatum. The sequence goes on along the minus strand of JAGDQO010000635.1, from coordinate 331,753 downwards.
ATGACAAAAAGGAGGCATTAACACAGAAATGACCTAGAGGGTCATTACATTACATGATCTGGAAACTTACACGCATTAGCGACTTAACAAAAGGCCATGAGAATATTTCAAACATTATTTCGTGAGGAATTGATACTTTTTTTTGACAGAATTTATCTTCTTGCTGGTGGTTAAACTTTTTGCCTCTCCGTTTCCTTAAAACATTAGAACTAGGACTGCCAAAAAAATTGTACTTTTTAAATTTGGTTGTTTGTTTTATAATCCTAAACACAATATTGCAAGTAATTCTCTTGACTTTTAAAACAAATAATTAGTTTAAAGATTATTTATCTTACCATGTACACTAAAATGATGGATAAGTTATCCCTGGCAGAGTCCATTTATATAAATTAACAATGAAGAGAGTGTATATAATAAATAAATAAATAAATGTTGGAGCAAGTCGTAGAACCAAATACTTAGACTAATTGGGAGACTAGGAAGGTGGTATGGATTGGGGTTTTTTCTCTGTATTTGACAAAGCTCACTAATTGGGACTTTGTAATTCTCATTCAGATGATTAATAAAATAAGTTAATTATCAAAAAGAAATAATCATAATATATTACCTCAAAGTTGTATTACGTGTTTACCATTTAGCTTTAAAATTATTCCTTAAACATTTTATGTCAAAATAATAAAGACAAAATTAAGGTCATTCATTTTCTATAAAAATTTTGGACACTTACTCTTAATTATTATAATATAACTAGCATTTCCCAAAGTTGCTCTACACGAGAAACAAATCAACAGCGAGAACTCGTACTATGATCTGCAGGGTGCAGAAGTGTAGCATGAGTACCAACAAGTGGCACTCAGTAGGCATAGGGCGAGTGAGCTCCGAAGATAACATAAGCATAAATGACATGTAAGAAAGGAGCATATACAACGGATAATTAAGGGACAACAGAAATAATACAACAAGAAACAAACCAAAGTAAGGAATAGAGAGTAAAGGAAACAAATAAAGGAAGTAAGGGACGAACCTGGATGTGCTTGCCTATCAACCTAAACACGGTGTGACTCTACTAAGGGAGGCAACTAACCCAGGGTGTACTAATAGAGACACTCACAAATGACACATAAAAGTCAAGGGGAAATACCCCAAACCGAACCTGCACAAAAACATAAGTAGAGGGGAAACAAGGGTAGTATCAACCTTTAAAAAATGTACCACTCTTTATACTGCAACAAGTAAACAAATAGTCAAACAATCACCTTATCGAGCCCCTATGCGCTAGAAGGTACACAACAACAAACTAAACCCGTACGACCTCCATATGACCAACAAGTTAAAAAAAAATTAATAGTGTTGGTGATAGGCAATGCATGATGAATGCAAGTTATGCAATGAAAACTGTAGTACCAATAGTGCAAAGTGCCAAGGTGTAAACACCTACCCCTCAGTCCCAGGAAGTGAGGTAGGACCCATGTGCCAGCTCCATCTTCCGGTTCAATGGATCACACGAACAGAGGAATCCCTGGAGGTCTTGGGAGTTTCCATATATACCTATCTGGTCCCGATCCAGGACTTCCCACTCCATTAGTGTGACTAGAGATAATCATCATCATAACCTCAATAGTAAGAAAGGGTCGGCTACTTTTCGATCGGTCAAGTAAAAAGGAGCATATCCTAGATGCCTTGAAGTCTATATAAATGAGCGCATCTTAGATGCATCGAAATATGTAAAAGTGCGCGCATCCTAGAAGCCTCTAAATCTCAAGTCCATTTGTAAAACAGTAAAGGGAGTATGGCCCCCATAAAAGATTTTTCTAAAAAGGCAAATCGGCCAAAGCCATATTTTCTCAAAAAGTATGCTGAGGATCAATGCATGCCCCATGTCGTACTACAAGTCACCAGTATGCATGTCATCACTAGCATCCAAACAACACAATCACAATCACAAATAGGATAAATAGCAACCATCTCACTCCTAGAGTGTGGAAACTAACATGTGATCCAACTGATCCTCGACCATGGCCACGAGACCAAAAACCTCAACCAACTCAACAGGGATAACAAGAGAAGGAGACAACTCTAGATAAGCAGTGAAAGGGATCATAAGGAGTACACAAACATCACTTCCTCCACCCGAAGGTACCACCTAAAAGAGGGTATAAGGCCAACTACCACCATCCTACGTCAATAATAAGCAACGAAGGATCCAAAGCTAACCAAAGGATAAGGACCTAATCAAAATTACAGTCTAACCAATGTGAAACCTCACAAAACAACACAACCTTACGGTCCCCGCTCTGGCGAATGGAACCAACCCAGAGAAATACTAACAAGAAGAAACCATCAAATTAATGATCAGCCAAAAGCTTATTCTAAGGTATTAATGACATTGTGTACAATAAATCTTGGAAGAACAACCCCCAAGAAATTGACATCTTTAAACTAAGGTAAAAGCAAGGAATCTCCATCCTAAACTAAGGATTTCACCATTCTAAACTAGTCCAAGGCTCAAACGAGAATCAAGAAATAAGGATATGGGAGATAATCCTAAACCTGCTACACACGATCCCAAGTCACAAGCCCTAAATACTAAAAATAATCTAAGAAAGCTCAATAAAAAAATGTAGACCAAAGCCTAACACGAAGTTGAAAACACGCACTACTAAACCGCGAAATCGAAACTATCCACCTCCGAAATGCCTCAAAACACCGCCACGCTAACAAATTATTGATCGCAACGTCAATACAGACGTTTAGACACAAAAAATGCAAGAATCAAAGATAGACCAAAAAATCAAGCCAAAATGGAAAAGTAGGACCCAAACCAGATATCCCAAAATTGACTCTGTCAAAAGGTTCCAAATAGCCCAAGGAACTTGCGCCCCAAAATGGGCACATTCCGAGCTCGTAAATGGGCTAAATCAGCTAAAGCAAAATAAAACAACAACAACACAAAAATAGGGTTTTAGCATACCCTTTGGGGTGATATATACCTCAAGACGACGATCTTCACGATTCCATGAACACTCCAATGCTTAGCCATGATCCACACGAAACTCTAGCTCTTGGAATCACTCAATTTGAAGTTCCCAAGCTCCCCAAATTGATAAAAGAGTGAATAGGGGTGGGCTAAAATGTTGCTTGTCTTTATTTTAAAGACCAGCCTGCAGACCTCCGCAAACGCAGCACCAGGATGCGACCGCAAAGGGAAAGCACCACAAACCTCCGAGGACGGGGGACTAGGTCCAAAAATGCGAAGGGAAACCTCAGCAGAACTCCGCAAATGCGGGGACCAGGTTCGTGAATGCGAAGGGGAACTTCCTCCTTCTCCGTGAACGCGGAACTAGGTCTATGAATGCGGAGACCAGCCTAAGCTGCACCATCGAGCGCTGCAACAACAAAATGGAGTATGTGTCAAAATTTACGAAGAAGCCCTCGAAATTCAATCGTAGTCCTATAGACAAACAAAAAGGGCAAACCACGTGGAAATTATCTTCCACACTCAACGAAATCGACGCAACAGCCAACCAAGGTCGTCTCGTAAAAATGTTGACCAAAGTCAACAATTTACAAAGGAAAACAATCAAGAAGCCAAAATCTAGAAAGTCATCCCGATACATTTGAGAACAAAACAAAAGGTTGTTCTAGACAAAACTCGACATTTTTTATTTAACCATGCTGAAAGAATTTGATTTCGAGTGTGTTTACCAATAAAGTTGACCAAAGTCAAACTTTAGGCAAATCTCTCAAACTACAATTTCTATTCGCACCAACTTCAAACGAAAGTCTCAAAACACAAACTGATCATCACACTAGACAAAAATGACCCTTTGGAGCTGAAGAAAGAGACGGAATTACGTTTCGATGTCAAAATCTTGGATGTTGACTAAAATCAACTATTTCAAGCTTAAGGCCTCCAAAAGAAAAAACTCTAAGCAAACACAACCAAATGACCCGACACCAAACTATCAGTCCCAGAGACCCATAAATGACCTAGGGCCGCTACAAGAAAGCTCTAAATTTCTAAAAGATCAGAAAAAGGATGAAATGATTTGGAGGGTTATTACAACATCCACTACTAAAAGGACTTTCATCCTCGAAAGTAAAGGAACAACAGAATCTTAAGGGCTCAAAAGATGAGAGTAATGGGTCTGCACACTTCATCAGACCTACATATAACCTCTCGAGTCGGGCAATGCCAACCCAGAACTCAGTTAGAGAGGAAAATATCGAATTCACCACATCTCTCAAAAACTCAAACCAACAGCCAACTAACTCCTTTCTTAGATACATACTCCCATCCTACCACTCCCAACTCAACTGAAAGAACCTGACTAATCTGAGATGAACCAGTACCACATGGACACCACAAAATGAAGCAACCAGCCAATAAGAGGGGATGTGAAATAGCTCAAAAGTAAAATTCTCAACCGAATACTCCAAACCCCATACCTCTTAGTAAACACAAATATTCTTCCCATCCTGAACCATACAAACAACAACCATACAAGAAAGGACATGTCCAACCTCAATATCAAGGAGCGACAAAAGTAAAAATAAGTAACTCCACCTAGGACAACATCCCAAGGTTTAGTCCCACTGACTCCCAACTCAGTAACCAATGCCTAAATGTAACCTCTCAAAAATGAACAACTACTCTAAGGGATGACCAATCCACAGGTGAAACCACACTAAGCCCACTCCAAGGGTGATATTCCACTAATGAATACCTCATAGACTTAAGCTAAGGTGACAATTCAAGCCAGTCGTGATATAGCCTGATGCGATGAAACCATGAACCATATACCAAGTCTAAATCTGAGCAAACCATCCTAAACAAAGGGAGACACTGAGCCAACAGATAGAGGATAAGCATAACCAACCTATCAAGAATACGACAACAAAACCAAACCACCGTAAATCATCCATAATGGTAGGCGCAAACCTCACATCCAGAAACAAGTGTATAAAGTTGAACCACGAAGTACTTTGACTCCATCCTAGGGATGAACCTTTCTGAAGATTAACAACCTCTAGCAAAGCAGAAGTGCAAAAGTCGTCATCCATGCCAACACATAAAACTCTTATCAAAAGTTTGACCCCTTGAATCATCGACACCACCTCTGCAAAACTCTTACAAAACAAAGGTGTCAAATAAGAATCACAATAACAGGAAGTATTCATGCTTGCAATAAAGACATGCCTATAACCCAAAACCTAAACATTCATAGCTAAACATCTAGAAGCCCATAAAGGGAAACAGTACCCCAAAGCTGACCAGATGAATGAAAAATAAATAAGGTAGAATCCCTCATTCAAAGCTAATCCTCTTCACTTGCAGCCAATGGAACTTAAGTGTACTTCACTATAGTCCTCATAAACCCCACACAAAACCTTCCATAGGACACCTCTGTCAAAATCATCGCCATACCTAGAACCTTCTGATACTACTCAACTTCCAACCTCACGAACTCAAGCACAACCATCTAGTACCACAACAGCGGAAGATTCAAATGTCGGCTGAAGCATCAATCTAAAATACAAAACCCACCAAGAAGCACACAACAAAGACAACTTAAGCAAAACTCAACTCCGCTACAAAAGAACTTACACCCGAATCTAGACAATGGGGAAAGAACCAATAAAAGGGATCCCAGCCAAAACCATTGAAGGGCACACCTCCCAACACACCACTCTATCATAAAACCACCTCTTGCTAATAAATCAGAGCACAACGAGAGACAAAGGCAACCATCTAAACTATGCAAAGCAGGAAAGCAGAAACAAGGAACCAACTTTGAGCAAGACAATTAAACACAAAGGCACAAGACTCTACTCCACCACTAAATCAAGCATAGTAACTACGACAACACGATCCACTACTAAAAGAAATCATTTACATGGATAAGCATAGACACACCACACACGAAAAGGGATTTCACAACAATTAACAAGTAGACAACAAGGAACATAGGCATGTATGGGCATGAAACACCAAATCAACACAACAAAAGAAATCAAGGGCAATCGAAATACGGGGTCACATAAATACTTGCGATACCTGGAACTTCGGCCCGTGGCCTGCTTGTAGAAGCACCACTCCTAGCTGACTAAACTAGGCTTTGGGGGCCTAAACCTGTCGAGCCTGTCATTGGTGATATGTAACTGTAGGTCACTCTCTAGAAAAATGCCCAAACTCTCTCCATGTATAACACCTCTTACAAATAATAGCCTGCTAAAATGGCTCGACTGAACAAGCATGAACCCCAGAACCAAACTACTCAGAATGCATAGCCTGAGAAATCTTTCATGAACACTGCGCATCAAGGGTACCATAACCTGCCACAGAACCATTTGGAACCTGAGGAGCTCCAGCCATGGGTCTAGTAGGTTGAGAGTGAGTATGACCTATACCGAGATAATACCTACCTCTGGGTGAGATCCTATCACCATGATACTGGCAGCGAAGCTTCTTACCCCTACCAGAGTAAGCCTCAATGCATGCCTGCTCCATGGACGTCGCATAACTAACAACTTGGGAAAAGTAGACACAGCTACTACCAAGTGCTCTGATGCTAGATGAAGTGGCAAGGTCAAACCTCTAATGAATTGCTGACTCTAGTCCAGTCCTAAAATAGATAATGATGGAGTATATGTGGGCGACTCGAGAAACTCGGTCACATACTCTGAAACTGAGAATGAACCCTATTGGCATTCTAACAACTCAACCCTTGCATGTGAACCACTCACTGAACTAGGAACCTCACAAGGCTGCGGTGTACCTTCGAAATGACTTGAAATTAACAACACTTAATCTCAGGGAGTCAAGACGGCAACTAACTTTGTTGGAACCAGGCCTGGCCACAGACCCTCTAACCGCTGCTAAACATCTCCAGCATCTTTACTAGGTATCAAAACCCTGGTGGTATGAGCTGACGTCCCATCTTCTTCCATTGAACACTACGCGCTATTTATCTAACAGAGAGTAGATTCCAAAGAAGTAGTTTTAGAGGTAAATCAAAGAACTTACACATGATGAGGAATCAAGAATGGAATTTCCTAAGAATTCCCTATAGCCTCCTGAAGATATGATATGGACGTCTATGCACCGATCCGCAGGACTCTACTAGACACTTGCTCTCATACCGATGACACCAATGACCCTAGAGCTCTGATACCAATTTGTAACAACCCAAAAAGTTAGGTTGTGATGGCCCTTACTAGGTCCCACTAGTAGATAAGCCGATCTCTTAGCCTGGAACTAGAAGTAACAGGCTATTGCGTGAATGAAAAGAGTTATAGAAGAAAATAATAATAATAATAACAAGCAAAGAGATAAAGAGATAACCATAATAATACAAAAACCTACCCAAGACCTTGTATAAGTTGGTATTTGAGCAACTATTCAAAATAAGAGTACAATAGCAATAAAATTATGCACAACTATCTCTGGAACAAAAATAAAGACTAATCCTAGTCCAAAATAGAGTGAGAGAGGCAACTCCAAACACCAGGAGCTCACCCAAATCTCCAAATCCCAAAACTTCTCCGCACGAGAAACAGACCAACTGCGAGAACTCATACTATGATCTACAGGGTGCAAAAGAGTAGTATGACTACCAACAAGTGGCACTCATTAGGCATAGACCGACTGAGCTCCAAAGAAAAAATAAGCATAAACAACATGTAAGAAAGGAGCATATATAAGAAATAACCAAGGGAAAACATGAATATTACAACAAGAAATAAACTAAATTAAGGAATAGGGAGTAAAGGAAACAAATAAAGGAAAATAGATAAAGAAATTAAGAGACGAACCTGGATGTGCTAGCCCATCAACCTAAACAAAAGGAGACTATACTAAGGGAGGCAACTAATCCAGGGTGTACTAATAGAGACACTCACAAATGACACATAAAAGTCAAGGGGAAATACCCAAAACCGAACCTGCACAAAAACATAAGTAGAGGGGAAACAAGGGCAGTATCTACCTCCAAACAAAGTACCACCCTTTATAATGCCAAAAGTAAACAAAAAGTCAAACAATAACCTTATTGAGCCCCTATGCACCAAGAAGGTACACAACAAAAAAATTAAACCCGTATGGCCCCCATATGACCAACAGTTACAAACAACAATCAACTATGCTGATGATAGGCAATATATGATGAATGTATGTTATGCAATGAAAACCAGTAGTACCAATAGTGCCAAGTGTCAAGGTACATACACGTACCCCTCAGTCCTTGGTAGTGACGTAGGACCCATGCGCTCCTCCCTCTTTTGGTTCAATGGGTCACATGTAAAGAGAAGTCCATGGGGGGCTTGGGTGTGTCCATATATACCTGCCTGGTCACGATCCAGGACTACCCGCTCCATTAGTGTGACTGGTGATAATCATCATCATAACCTTAATAGTAAGAAAGTTTTGGCTACTCTTCAACTGGTCAAGTAAAAAGGAGCGCATCCCAGATGCCTCAAAATCTATATAAATGAGCACACCCTAGATGCCTCGAAATTATAAAAGTGTGCGCATGTAGATGCCTTAAAATCTCAAGGCCATTTGTAAAACAGTAAAGATAGTATGACCCCCATTAATGATTTTTAAAAAAAGGTAAATTGGGCAAAAGCTCTATTTTCTCAAAAAGTATGCTGAGAACCAATACATGCCCCGGGTCGTACTACTAGTCACCAGTATGAGAAAACCAATGTAATGCATGCCATCACCAACATCTAAACAACACAATCACTCTCAGAAATAAGAGAAATAGCTACCATCTCACTCCTGGAGTATGGAAGAGAAGGAGACAACTCTAGATAAGCAGTGAAAGGGATTATAAGGATCGACAAATCGATGGACTACACAAGCAGCACTTCCTCCGATCGAAGGTACCAATAAAAAAAGGGTATAAGCACAACTACCTCCATCCTATGGCAATAATGAGCAACGAAGGATCCAAAGCTAAACAAAGGATAAGGACCTCATCCCAATTACCAGTCTAACTAAAGTGAAACCTCATAAAACAACACAACCTCACGGTCCCTGCTCTACTGAATAGATCCAACCCAGAGAAATACTCATAAGAAGAAACCATCAAACTAAGGATCATCGAAAAGCTCATTTTAAGGTATTAATCACACCGAGTACTATAAATCTTGGAATAATGACCCCAAGAGATTAACATCACTAAACATAGATAAAAGAAAGGAATCTCAAACCTAAACTAGGATTTCACCATTCTAAACTAGTCCAAGACTTAAACGGGAATCAAGAACTAAGGATATGGGAGATAATCCTAAATCCGCTACACATGATCCCATGTCACATGCAATAAATACTAAACATAATCTAAAAAAGCTAAATCAAAGAACATGTAGACCGTAGCCTACCTTGAAGCCAAAAATTGGCGCTCCAAAACCATGGAACTGAATCTATCCACCTCCAAAATGCCACAAAACACAACAACGCTAACAAATTATTGATCAAAATGTCAATGCGGACGTTTAGACACCAAAAATGCAACAATCAGAGATGGACCCAAAAATCAAGCCAAATTAGGAAAGTGGGACCCACACAAGAAATCCCAAAATTGATTCTCTCAAAAGGTCCCAAATAGCCCAAGCAACTTGTGCCCTAAAAATGCGTGACTAGGTTTGTGAACGCAAAAGGGAAAGCACCACAAACCTTCGCGAACGTGGGGACTAGGTACGTGAATGCAGAGGGGAACCTTAGCCAACCTCCACGAATGCGAGGACAAGGTCCGCAAATGCGAAGGGGATTTTCCTCCTTCTTTACGAATACGGGACCAAGTCTACGAACACGGAGACTAGCCCAGGTTACACCTGCAAGAGCTGCACTAGCAAAATGGACAAAGTGTCAAAAACCATGAAAAAGCCTTCGAAATTCTATCGGAGTCCAAATGACGCAAACAAAAAGTGTAAACCACTTGGAAATGAATTTCTGGACTCAAGGAATCGACAAAATAGCCAATCGAGGTTGTTTTGTTAAAATATTGACCAAAGTCAAAAATTTACAAAGGAGGACAAGCAAGATTCCAAAAGCTAGATACTTATCCCAATACCATCGGGAACCAAACCAAAGGTCATTCTAGACCAAACTCGGCATTTTGGAGCAAATTGCACTGACAAAATTTGATTCTGAGTGTGTTTACCAATAAAGTTGACCAAAGTCAAACTTTATGCAAAACTCTCAAACTAAAATGCCTATTCGTACCAACTCCAAATGGAATCCTCAAAACCCAAACCGATCATCACACTAAGCCAAAATGACCCATCACAAGCTGATAGAATAGACACAATTCCGTTTAAATGTCAAAATCTTTGGATGTTGACTAAAGTTAACACTTTAAGGATTAAGGCCTCCAAACTCAACCAAATGACCTGAGGACCAAACTATAAGTCCCTGAAAGTCATAAATTACCTAGGGTCGCTATAAGAAAGATCTAAATACTAGAAAGATAAAAAAAAAGGCATAAATGACCTGGAGGGTTATTACAAGAGGATGAAGTAATCTCAACGAAACTCCTATTGAGGTTCCTAAGTGCCTGAATCTACATAAAAAAGATGCAGGTCGAATGACATCAGTACATTGAATGTACGAGTAAGTAATATAGCTGAATAACAAATAACTTAGATGAAAGTTTGAAGGTAACTCAACTGAAATATAGTATAAATCATGATAAAAAATCATTTAACTTATTACAATAAGGAGGAAAGAATAGCAAATACTAAACTGAAATACATATATATATATATGTCTAACCGACAACCATCACTATGAGCCTCGTGATGATACATCGTCTTGCCCATGCTGCCAGAACTATCCTATACCTTGCTGGGGTATAGAACAAACTTAACTCATGGATCCACTATAAAAGTATGCTCAAATGCAGTTAAGAGTCGCCCAAAAGTTGATGCGATCCTAACCCAAGTTGGCTACATGATTTATGGGGAATGTGAGTTGTCTAAACTATTCCCCATATTGGTGCCCAATACTACTCCCAAAACATATCACTCAATGCTCAAGTAAAAAAACTCTCTCTAGGTTGAGAAAAGTTCTCAAAAGGGTCTCTTTAAGAGGTAACTGCCTTGTACTCAATCTTTTCGAAAACTCTAAAAACCCTTTATACTTTTATGAAAATAGTACTCTCCTTTTTATGTTAAATGATATATTCGAGACTATTGAATTTCCCTTAAACTCTTGAAATGACATGTATTTAGGTTGTTATCATGAATACTATATCTGAAATCATATAGTGATCTGATCATTGATGACTCGGGAAGTCATACTGCATAAACCTTGATGGCATATATGGATGTCATACTGCTTGAACATTAATGGCATACTTGACTGTCATACTAATCATGAATCCTAATTCTTTTCTCAATGTGAAAATAGTACTTTTGGAACCATTCATGTTCCCTTAAACTCTTCTCAAAACATACTTTAAAATACTCTTGAACTCAATTTAAAATATCAAAATCAATGCATGGAAATATATGCATAAAGGCTTTCAACAAAATATCATCAAATAGGGTTCATGTGAAATAAAAGCATAAAAAACAACCCAATAATATCAATGCATAAAATATCCTAATCTCATAATGAAGAAATTAGAACTCAAAATAAGAATACAATTCGAATTTAGAATTTCATGTATCTTTGAATAAAATACTGGATTTAACTCTTAATAACTAAATTTAGATGTAAAGGCGTGAGGAAAATCTAGTCTAATGCTATGAATAGCCTTACATACCTGATTATGAAGCTTTTAGACAGGAAACTTTGGTAGAGACTTGATTTATCTTTACATTGAGGAAGAACATAAGCTTTATTGGAGGAAATCTTTGAGCTAGGAATCTTGGGGCTTTATGTTGAGAGAAGAAACTCTTTTATAAAGTTCTCAGAGTGGAAGAACTTGGGAAAACCTTGAATGTAATTTTTCTCTTTGTATAATTGATTTTATACATGGATGTTTTAGGGCTCTTGATGGAGAAGAGGAACCCTAGGTGAGTTTTGAGAGAATTTCTAGATACTTGAATGTTTAGATTGATAATTTTGAGAGGAAAACTAGTTAGTTGAATGATATACTAAGTTAAAACACTCAAAAATGACTTAGAATAGAGTTAATAAGCTTGGAAAAGGACCAAAATAACCTTGGAACACGTACAAGAAGTTGCTGAAAAACAAGTTGAAGCAAACCTCCACGGATGACTCTATAGTTTGTGGAACACTCCACCATCCATAGTTGTCATCCATAGAACTTCTACTGCCTGATAGGGTTTTACTAAAATGGGTATAACGTTTTCCTCCGAACTCGAAATGAGGTAAATTTGGTGGCGTTGGAAAGAGGACTCATAGTCCTTTAATTTGATAGGTCATGAGCCACTTAATTCATTATATGTGGAGAGATATGATAGTGTAAAGTATACATGAGTAGAATCTTATATCAAAACTTAAAGGTAAGGGAGCTTTAAACTTAACTTTATGTTAGGGGATTCTAGTGACCTTAATTCATATCCAAAATCATTCCCACACTAAAGAATTGACCTTAACACCTGACCTAAGAACAATTTAAGAATCAGCTAATATAACCTTATACGCATATGAAAATGGTTTGGATCTAAGCTTAGAAATTTTTAGGGTGTTAGATATTGGTTTTCAGAATTAGTGGAATCATAATCCCACTAAACTACTTGCCCTTAACTCTAGGAAAACAAATCTGCACTAACTACCACTAGGAAAATATCATGAACTAATTAAATAACAAAGCAACAACTAAAAACTAGAAAATAGTTACTAAAAGACTTAGTCAAACTAAAGATAATTATGCTAAAGAAGCAAACAAGATAATTGTGAGAGAGATTTAAGACCACAAGAAATGTGAGGGATGCAAGTTGTTGTGGAATTTCTCCATTGATTTTGCTGGATGAGAGATCCGATGATTCAAGTATAGATAATTGGTGCAGTGATGCTGGTATAATACCTTCCAAGTGATTATGAGATAAGTTCAATGTACGGAGCCCAATGAGATCTCCAACAATGCTTGGGATATGACCTTCAAATCTATTCCTTTAGAGATCGATAATTATGTCTATAGTCAAAACTTAAGGAAGTCCATGATACAACGATGCAAGTCACTGAATATTCCCAAAATATTTATTTCCTTGCTCAAGATCATTACAAAGAACTGAACCAACATTCGCTATGTCACGTTCAGATATCTAAGTTCAAAACGATACTATCGTTTTAATTTAAAACGAAACGCCAAGTTGGTTAACTGAAAATTTTAGTATGCATTTTATTTTTCTTATCCTTGGATTGCCTGAAAGTTGAACTATAATAGCAAACATTCCGGAATTGTAATTCAACTACTCTCTGTATAATATATCAGAATTATTCACATTGATTAACTATTCACAAAGAGAAATTCAAATGATGGTTGTAAAAAATAAAAAATAATGGATCTCAGAATAGGTAAATTGCACAGAGGATGTTTGATCTTTAAGTTCAAAAACTCAAAATTACGCATCATACCATCCATATACAGAGGTTGTGCCAATATAAGAATTTGGGATTATAGTCTTTGTAACACAACTCTCTTTAGGAAGGGCATAATAAATAAACATTCCCTTTAACTTGGCCTCAACTGGCATTTGTTCCCTCCAACTTTGGATGTGTACAAGTAGGCACTAAAACTTGTATAAAGTTGAACAAGTAGATAAACACATCTTACATTACATAATACACGTAGGATGCCATGTAGGACCGCAAATTTCTCTTGAGCGCACAATGTGCCAAGATATGAATTACTCAACTTGATAATCTTCACAATCAGTTTTACCACTCATTGTGCACCACTACTGAAACAATACAATGCTATCGAAGAACATATCACACAAATCTTGCTTGCCATGTGCCGAAAAGTTAGGGAAGTGAAAGACATTTTATTTTAGCTTGTGGCGCAGAGTAGTATTAATTCTTTTGTCCATACACTAATCAATGTTAATCCTTACCAGTACATAAGTCCACATACATTGTGGGGAAAGCTAGCAGTAGATGTACCGATCGATGTTAATACTTTTGTTGGACAAGCTGTAATGGTTAAAGACTTGGTATCTACTGCCTAAACACATCATAGAACGACAACTATGGATATCCACAAAATCTGACTCCGATACAAGAGAATTAATAGGATTTCATTCATGTTTTTCACTGGTTTACATGGGAAGTATTAGACATGATAAAACAGAACAAGGGAAAAGAACACACAAGTACTCAAAATAAAGATATGCATATACTTCTACAGGAATACTGATTAACTGACCGGTACAAGTAAGTATTTAATCTATTTAACACTAAAAGCTAGGATCCTATAGCTTTATATCGAGATGCAAGAAAGAAAACACAAGAACTGCAAATTTTCTCAATTGGAAAGAGACTTAATATCTACGTTACTATAAATATTGAGTAAATTTTAGGTTTAGCAAACATAAAAATCATATTAGAGCTGTATAGCTACAATTTTACTATTTGCACTCCATAGCAAACATAGTTTCTATGGAGCATCTCAGTTGTATAAATCCCACGTAGGCATCTCGTTTTGTATAAAAGAGCAGTGATTGTATATGTATATCGGCTAGATAATTGTATATATGTAACTACTAAGTATATGTTAGTGATTGTGTTTGTATATTTGCATAAAATTTGAATTTGTATATAATTGAATCGTATTAAAACAATTGTATGTCAAATCTCTCTATCGCTCGTTGTCACGACCCAGGGTAGCCTCTAGATGTAACACGGCGTACAAGACCCCGAGAGGCCTCATAAAAACCCTTAGCATACATAACATACAGGATAATAGAGAAGTAAGAGTTCAAAAGAGCATTTTATATCTAAGCTTTAATCAAAAGAGCGGAAGTCTATATCTTTTGTCTCAAGCCATCTAACATAATAGAATAGAAATGAAGGTTTGGGACGCAGCCCAGTACAATATCCAAAATAATGGAAAGCATGAAAATGTAACAAGGTTAGGCCCTCGGACATAGGAGGCCTCACCAAGTCTTCACGATCACTAGAACTGACTAGCCACGAGTGGGATGAGAGGAGCCGCCAAGCCCTACATCAATAGAATCAATGTAGGCAAGAGTATGCGTTAGTACAATCAAGTACCAAGTATGATAGCAATGCACATAGGGCATATAAAACATGCTAGAATGACATATAATCATGACATGTAATGGCCAAGCTAAAACATGATAGAACATAAGAAACATGAAGCATAAAACATGGCCAAGACAAGCTATTCATCTTTCCTTTACTTTACTTTAGGCCATCATCATGAGAACACTTGTTCATTAACTTGTGGGGAAATAGCCTTAACCGACATATAAGACCATGTGAGCTATCAACATGGAATCTGGTGTCTACCCCACACCGAAAAGAGGCGTCCTACTTGCCAAGGTAAGACCATGAATTTCTTAGCTTATGTGGATCCACTAGCTAGAGTCTATCATAGACCCTCACCCTATGGTGGCACATAGGTTATGGGACATGCGTAATCGCCACTTGTCCACTCGGTACTAAGCATATTTCCCACGGATTAATCATAGTTCATTTTATCTTAGGTAGACGTGGGTTAGTCACCTCTTGTCTACGTTAGCCATAAGCTCATTATTGGTAGACTTGGGTAATCGCCTCTTGTCTATCCTTAGTCATGATTTCATTATTAGTGGACATGGGTAATCGCCTCTTGTCTACCTTAGGGAACATGGGTAATCGCCTCTTATCTACCTTAGGGAACATGGGTAATCGCCTCTTGTCTACCTTAGGGAACATGGATAATCGGCTCTTGTCTACCTTAGGGAACATAGGTAATCGCCTCTTGTCCCTTCATAGAATAGCTCTTAATCGTGGATTCAAGCTTAGTTGAGCAAACCTTTCAACAAGTTATGAATCATTACGTGTGAGAAAACCTTTCACATTCATAGGTTGAGCATTACATGAGAAACCCTTTCACAACTCAACATTACAATTAACATATCATAAACTTCATAAAACCTACACGAGTTCATAAGCTTCATATTTACATAACTCATCATGCTCTTAACTCATAAATCATGGGTTCATAAGCTTCACCTCAAAACATGCAATTCAATGCAAGCTAATACGTAGAAAGCCATAAATTAAGGCAATTTAGTCATAATTGAGGGAACCCACATAATAGAGGAACATCATAGATTTTTGATTGAATATGCATTCTTTCATAAAATATCCTCTTTTCATCTTTCATAGTCTTACATGAAATTCATAGCTTGATAATCATAATCCTTAACTTAATTTATAAAGAGTTCATGCAATTCATCTTTTTCTCAAATACACCCACAAACATAAGCATAATCATAAATTAGGGGAAACTTTGGATGGACTCATGGGATTCGTCAAGTTGCATGTAAATCACGCTAAATCGTGCACTAGCTTACTTTACCACGCTAGATCGTGCACTATCAACCATAACATCAACAATGGAAAGCATAATGAAGAACCCATAAGAATTTGTCAAAGCCCTAGCTCTCTTGGGCAAGACTAAACCTTGAAAACCTTAAGGAAAAGTGTACCCATTGGAGGAAAGACTTCAAATGGTAAATACTATCATACCTTAAGGCCAATTCCTTGAAATAAAAGGAGGATTGATGACCTTGATGAGAACCCTAGCTCTCTTCTTCTTCTAGTTCATCTACTCTAGAGGGAGGAATAATTTTTGGGAGATGAGTGTTGGAATGAAGTGATTAGGGCTTAGAAAGTATAAATAGGGCCAGGGTTAAGGGGCAAAATCGTCAAGGATAAGGAATAAACATTTAGGGAAAAGTCCAAAAATCCCTTTAATAATAGTGTAGAGGCCAATCAATGGACAGGATCTACGGTCCGTACATCCATTGACGGACCGTCCTGCTCTTCTGTCAATCGATTCAGAAAGTTCATTTTGGACTGAAAATTTGGCTAAGTCGGGAAGATATCTACGTAACCCATCTACGGCCCGTCAACCGAACTACGAACCGTCCTGCTATTCCGTAGGTCAAGGTTCAGAAACTCAAATTCATAAAGTTGACAGGGCCATCGACGGTTCCCATCTACGGCCCGTCACTCCACCTACGGTCCGTAGATGGTCTCCGTCGTCACTGGCACCAGAAAATTTTTAAAACTGCATTTTTCTTTCTTTCAAAAAAACTGCGGTGTTACAATATTTCCCCCTTTGGAACGTTCGTCCTCGAATGGAGATAAAGCTATTACATTCATGTCATAGTCCTTTAATAGCTCAAGCCACCTTCGTTGGCGAAGATTTAGATCCTTTTTCTTAAATACATATTGCAAACTCTTATGGTCGGTGAAGACGTCAACATGGACACCGTACAAGTAATGCCTCCATATCTTTAGAGCAAACACAACCTCCGCTAACTCCAAATCAAGAGTAGGGTAATTCTTTTCATGCAACTTTAGTTGCCTTGAAGCATAAGCAATGACTTTCCCATTTTGCTTAAGTACATACCCTAACCCAATTTTTAAAGCATCACAATAGACCACAAACCCATCGGACCCTTCCGGTAGGGTCAACATCGGAGCCGAGGTAAGTCTATCTTTCAACTCTTGAAAACTCGCTTCACACCCTTTGGACCAAGTGAACTTAGCCTCCTTTTGAGTTAGAGCCGTCAATGGTGAAGCAATTGAAGAAAACCCTTCAACAAACCTTCGATAGTAACCAGCTAAACAAAAGAAACTATGAATATCCGAAGGTGATAGAGGTCTAGGCCAATTCTTAACCGCATTCGTCTTCTTGGGATCTACCTCGACAACTTTATCGGAAACAATGTGACCATGGAAAGCTACAGACTTTAACCAAAACTCACATTTCTCGAACTTAGCAAAGAGTTGTTCGTTCTTGAGAGCTTTCAAGACAAGCCTCAAATGATTAGCATTCTCACTATCACTCCTTGAGTAAATCAAGATATCATCGATAAACACAATGACGAACATATCCAAGTATTGTCTAAACACCCGATTCATCAAATCCATAAATGCGGCCGGAGAATTAGTCAACCCGAAAGACATCACTAGAAACTCATAGTGCCTATATCTGGTTCGGAAAGCCGTTTTCGGAATGTCATCAGCCCTTACCTTCAATTGGTGATAGCCCGCACGAAGATCAATCTTAGAGAAATAACTAGCCCCTTGGAGTTGGTCAAACAAATCATCAATTCTAGGGAGAGGATACTTATTCTTGATAGTAACCTTATTCAATTGGCAGTAGTCAATACACATACGGAGTGAACCATCTTTCTTTCTAACAAATAAGACTGGAGCACCCCATGGAGAAATACTTGGTCGGATGAAACCCTTATCCAACAAATCTTTCAATTTCTCTTTTAGTTCCTTAAGTTCTGCCGGAGCCATTCTATAAGGAGGAAAAGAGATAGGTTGCGTACCGGGGAGAAGGTCAATACCGAAGTCTATTTCCCTCTCGGGAGGAACACCGGGCAAATCATCAGGAAACACCTCAGAAAATTCGTTAACAACGGGGACTGACTCAAGAGTAGGGCTTTCGGAATTCACATCCCTCACCCTAACAAGATGGTACATGCAACCCTTAGAAATTATCTTTCTAGCTTGTAGACAAGAAACAAATTGACCCTTAAGCGTAGAATTTCCCACTTTCCACTCCAGGATAGGCTCATCTGGAAATTGGAACTTGACCATTCGGGTCCTACAATCGATAGAGGCATAACAAGAATGCAACCAATCCATCCCGAGGATAACATCGAAGTCTAGCATATCAAGCTCTACAAGATCCAAATGAGTGAATCTATGGAATAAAGAGACAGAACAATTTCTATAGACTCTCTAAGCCACAATAGATTCATCGATAGGAGTAGAGACACGGAATGGATCTAGCAACACATCCGGAACAACATCAAACTTCATAGCCACATACGGCGTCACAAAAGATAACGTAGCACCATGATCAAGCAAAGCATAAACATCAAAGTGAAAGATTTTCAACATACTGGTAACCACATCGGGAGAACCCTCTTGCTCATGACGAGCTTGAAGTGCATAGAACTAGTTTTGCTTTTGATTTCCACTAGAACTTGCCAGATTTTGGGGTTGAACCCTTCGATGATTTTCTCCTCCCTTCTTAGTAGCCAAGGGACAATCCCTTACTTTATGGCCTATCTTACCACATCCAAAACATGCATTCAAACCGGCTAGACAAGTACCCTCATGTTTCCTCCCACACTTGGCACAAGTAGGCAATAAGGAGCCACTACCATTTCCTCCTTGAGGCTTACGGTTAGACACCCTTCCTTTGTTGAACTTAGGAGGAGCGTTGGAAGAACCTTGATTAGAAAACCTTTGCCCAGGCTTAAAATGACCATGTCCATTGGACCTTGAATGAGAGAAACCACCATCACCGGTCTTAGCCCTCTTGGAGACCCTAGACCTTTCCTTGAGCTTCTCCTCCTCTATTGGTTGTGTATGAATCATGAGGCGAGAAATATCCATATCATTAATAAGCATGGCGGTACGACACTCCTTGACCACCATTTCGGACACTCCAGAAACAAATTTGCTCATTCTTGCCCTAGGATCGGCAACCATAGAAGGAGCATATCGAGCCAATTGTCTGAACTTCAAAGCATACTCTTTCACACCCATTATCCCTTACGAAGGTTGATGAACTCAAGTACCTTAGCCTCCCTCATCTCAAGGGGAAAGAATCTATCGAGGAAAGCACCCTTGAATGTCTCCCACTCTAGAGGACCTTCATCAACCGCCATCTCACTCTTCCATTGGTTGTACTAAATTTGAGCGAGACCTTTGAGTTGGTAGGCGGCCAATTCCGCCTTTTCCATTGGTGACACCTCCATGATCATCAAAACTTTATAAACCTCATCAATAAACTCTTTAGGATCTTCCTCCACTTTAGAACTGTGAAACTCCAAAGGGTTCATCCTAGTGAAGTCCCTCACTCTTGACGCCGCCGTACCCACATTTGGGTTCTCGGGGGCAACAACCTCCCTATTGGCTTGAGCCATCACGACATGGGCCAACACATGAAAAGCAGCCCTGAACTCCTTATTGGTTACTTGCTCAGCCAAAGGATCGGCCAGAACTTGAGGAGCTTGAGGAGGAGTTTCTTGCTCTTAATTCTCTCTCGCATTCCTTCGAGTATAAGCTCTTCGAGATGCCATATCCTGAAATACGTACGATAGGGATTAGGAGAGAGACATATAGAGTAACATTCTATTGCACGACTTAAGGATAATGAAGAAGTGGAGTTTCCTAATCATCTTGTAGCCTCTCATTCATAAATGTGGCGCGCTTCACACTCGTGAACAAGACTCTACTCGACGTGGTTAATGAGACATCCTAGAATCTTTCTAAAATCTAGTGCTCTGAATACCAAGTTTCTCACGACCCAGGGTAGCCCCTAGATGTAACACGGCGTACATGATAGAACATAAGAAACATGAAGCATAAACCATGGCCAAGACAAGCTATTCATCTTTCCTTTACTTTACATCATCATAAGAATACTTAAGTTCATTAGCTGTGGGAAAATAGCCTTAACCAACATATGAGACCATGTCAGCTATCAACATGGAATCCGGTGTCTGCCCCACACCGAAAAGGGGTGTCCTACTTGCCAAAGTAAGACCATGAACTTCTTAGCTTATGTGGATCCACTAGCTAGTGTTTATCATAGACCATCACCCTATGGTGGCACATAGGTTATGGGACATGGGTAATCGCCACTTGTCCACTAGGTACTAAGCATACTTCCCATAGATTAATCATAGTTCATTTTATCTTAAGTATACACGGGTAATCGCCTCTTGTCTATCCTTAGTCATGATTTCATTATTAGTAGACATGGGTAATCGCCTCTTGTCTATCCTTAGTCATGATTTCATTATTAGTAGACATGGGTAATCGCCTCTTGTCTACCTTAAGGAACATGGGTAATCGCCTCTTGTCTACCTTAGGGAACATGGGTAATCACCTCTTGTCTACCTTAAGGAACATGGGTAATCGCCTCTTGTCTACCTTAGGAAACATGGGTAATCGCCTCTTGTCCCTACACAGAATAGGTCCTTAATCGTGGATTCAAGCTTAGTTGAGCAAACCTTTCAACAAGTTATGAATCATTACGTGTGAGAAAACCTTTCACATTCATAGGTTGAGCATTACATGAGAAACCCTTTCACAATTCAACATTTCCATTAACATATCATAAACTTCATAAAACATACATGAGTTCATAAACTTTGTATTTACATAGATTATCATGCTCTTAAGTCATAAATCATGGGTTCATAAGCTTCACCTCAAAATATGCAATTTAATGCAAGCTAATACTAATAAAGCCATAAATCAAGGCAATTTAGTCATAATTGAGGGAACCCACATAATAGAGGAACATCATAGATTTTTGATTGAATATGCATTCTTTCATAAAATATCCTCTTTTCATCTTTCATAGTCTTACATGAAATTCATAGCTTGATAATCATAATCCTTAACTTAATTTATAAAGAGTTCATGCAATTCATCTTTTTCTCAAATACACCCACAAACATAAGCACAATCATAAATTGGGGGAAACTTCGGATGGACTCATGGGATTCGTCAAGTTGCGTGTAAATCACGCTAAATCGTGCACTAGCTTACTTTACCACGCTAGATCGTGCACTATCAACCATAACATCAACAATGGAAACCATAATGAAGAACCCATAAGAATTTGTCAAAACCTTAGCTCTCTTGGGCAAGACTAAACCTTGAAAACCTTAAGGAAAAGTGCACCCATTGGAGGAAAGACTCCAAATGGTAAATACTATCATACCTTAATGCCAATGCCTTGAAATAAAAGGAGGATTGATGACCTTGATGAGAACCCTAGCTCTCTTCTTCTTCTAGTTCTTCTATTCTAGAGGGAGGAATATTTTTGGGAGATGAGAGTTGGAATGAAGGGATTAGGGCTTAGAAAGTATAAATAGGGCCAGGGTTAAGGGACCAATTCGTCAAGGATAAGGAATAAACATTTAGGGAAAAGTCCAAAAAGCCCTTAAATAATAGTGTCGGTGCCAATGCTAGACAGGATCTATGGTCCGTACATCCAATGACGGACTGTCCTGCTCTTCCGTCAATCGATTCAGAAAGTTCATTTTGGACTAAAAATTTGGCTAAGTCTGGAATATATCTACGGAACCCATCAACGGCCCGTCAACCGAACTACGAACCGCCCTGCTATTCCGTAGGTCAAGGTTTAGAAACTCAAAATTCATAAAGTTGACAGGGCCATCGACGATTCACATCTATGGCCCGTCACTCCACCTACGGTCCGTAGATGGTCTTCGTCGTCACTGGCACCAGAAAATTTTTAAAACTGCATTTTTGTTTCTTTAAAAAAAACTGGGGTGTTACACTCGCTTTATACAACACAAATTATACATTGTAATTTGTATAATTTGTGTTTGTATAAAGTGATAAAGTGAGAAAGGCAAAAGAGAACTTGGCAGGGAAGATCTGTATTTGTATAATTATAAGTGTATAGGACGAAAATATATGTATTTTTACTTGTATTGTAATACCCCAAGCTTCCAAATGATTTTAATTGCACAACTCAACTGAAAACAGTGACCTACAGAGGCCACCTACGGACCGTAGATGGATTGACGGGACGTAGGTGGGCACCGTTAATGGCACTGTGAACTTTTAGGATTTTCAAGTTTCTGAACTTTGACCTACGGAGTAGCAGGACAGTTCGTAGTTCCGTTGACGGGCCGTAGATGGGTCCCATAGATGCCTTCCAAACTTAACCAAATTTTCAGCCCAAAATGAACTTTCAGAACCAATTGACAGGAGAGCACGATGGTTTATCAATTGATGTACGGACCATAGATATTGTCTGTCTATTGGCCCCGATAGTTTTTAATTAGGGCTTTTAGGTCTTTTCCCTAATTGTTTACCTATTAAGCTAAGTCGGTTATGCCCTTAATCTAAGACCTATAAATACTTTCTAAGCCTAATTCCTCTCATTATTTTTCATTCCCAAATATTTTTCTCTCTAAAAGAAACTCTCTCAAGCTTCCAAGAAGAAGAAGAAGCTAGGATACTCCATTGAAGACCTTTGATCTTCACCAAATTCTTGTGGGTTTCTTTCAGGTATGATAGTTCTCACCATTAGGAGTCCTTTCCTCCAATGGGTCCGTCCTCTTCTTCATGATTTTCAAAGTTTACTCTAACCCAATTGAATTAGGGTTTTGATCAATCATTATGGGTTCTTCAATTATGATTTCAATTATCAATTTTATGAATTGTAGTGCACGATCTAGCGTGATAAAGTAACTTAGTGTACAAATTAGCGTGAATTACATTATTTGATGCAAAGATTGCATGAAACCTCATGATCCCAAGCAAATTCTCCCCAATTTGATAATATATGTTTTGATTGTTGGGTTGAGCTATGAATTGATGAAGTTTATGACATCTTTATGAAACAAAGCATGAATTATGAATGAATTGAGGATAATCCTATGAATCTAGCATGATGAAGTCAAAAGCATGATTTTTCTCTATTATGTGAGTTCCTTCAAGTATGGGTAAATTGTCTTAATTATGGCTTTCTAAGCATGAGCTTGCATTGATTTGCATGATATGAGTTTAACTTGCATGAACCCATATGAACTCTATGATCTATGAACTATGAGCATGAGGAACTAAGTAAAGATAAGGCTAATGAACTTATGTATGTCTCATATGAAGTTGATAATGAGCTAAGGGTGCTTTGAGAGTAAAGTACCAAAGTTATGATTCGATGATGTTATGGATCAGTAGTGAAAAGTTTTCTCACGTAATTCTCCCAACATGACTAATAGAAGAACGAGAGGCGATTTCCCATGTTCTTAAGGAGCTATTCTAATAAATGAAGGGACAAGAGGCGATTACCCATGTTCCCTAATGTACACAAAGCGGCAATTACCCAAGTCTACCAATAATGAGCTTATGGCTAACGTAGACAAGAGGTGACTAACCCACGTCTACCTAAGATAAAATGAACTATGATTAATCCGTGGGAAATATGCTTAGTACCGAGTGGACAAGTGGCGATTACGCATGTCCCATAACCTATGTGCCACCATAGGGTGAGGGTCTATGATAGACTCTAGCTAGTGGATCCACATAAGCTAAGAAATTCATGGTCTTACCTTGGCAAGTAGGACGCCTCTTTTCGGTGTGGGGTAGACACCAGATTCCATGTTGATAGCTCACATGGTCTTATATGTCGGTTAAGGCTATTTCCCACAAGTTAATGAACAAGTGTTCTCATGATGAAGTAAAGTAAAGAAAAGATGATTTAGCTTGCTTTGGCCTTGATATATGCTTTATGTTTCATGTTTCTAGCTTGGCCATTGCATGTCATAATTTTCTCTCTCTAGCATGATTTATGTATTTATGTGCATTTCTAGCATACTTAGTACTTTATTGAGCTAACACATACTCTTGCCTACATCAACTTCTTTGGTCTAGGACATGGCAGTTCCCCTACTAGTGGCTAGAGCATTGACTTAGAGTTGAAAAGAAGACTTGGTGAGTCCTCATCCATCCGAGGACATAGCCTTGTTGGATTTTACTTTGATGTTTTCCTTAAGATGGATATTGTATTGGGCTGCGTCCCTATCACTTTTATTCGTATTCTATGATGTTAGAAGGCTTTGAGACATGAGTTGTAGATTTTTGCTGTTTTGAGTAAAGCTTGATACAAAAATCTTGTTTTGAACTCTTATTTCTCTATTATCTTGTATGTTATGCATGTCAAGGGCTTGTATGAGGCTTCTCGTGGTCTTGTACGCCGTGTTATATCAAGGGGCTACACTGGGTCATGACAAACTTGGTATTCAGAGCGCAAGGTTTTGGAAAGATCTTAGGATGTCTCATAAGCCGCATCAAGTAGAGTCTTTTTCATGAGTGTAAAGCGCGCCACACTTATGAATGAGAGGCTATAAGACGTTTAAGAAAATCTAGTTCTTTCATTACTCTTAAGTCGTGCAATAGAGTGGAACTCTATAAGTCTCTCTCCTAATCCCTATCCTATGCGTTTCAGGATATGGCGACCCGAAGAGCTTATGCTAGAAGAAACATGGGAGAGAATGTGGAACAAGAAGCTCCTCCTCAAGCTCCTCAAGTTCCGGCCGACCCTTTGGCCGAACAAGTTACTAATGCGGAGTTTAGGGCTACTTTCCAAGTATTGGCTCAAGCCGTGACGGCCCAAGCCAATAGAGAGGTGGTGGCTCCTGTGAACCCAAATGTTGGTACAGCGGCATCAAGAGTGAGGGACTTTACGTGGATGAATCCTCTAGAATTCCATGGCTCTAAGGTTGAGGAAGATCCTCAAGAATTCATTGATGAAGTATACAAGGTGGTGATGATTATGGGTGTGACGCCGGAAGAAATGGTGGAGTTGGCTGCTTATCAACTCAAAGGTGTTACCCAAATTTGGTTCAATCAATGGAAGAGTGAGAGGGCGGTCAATGAGGGTCCTCTTGATTGGGAGAAATTCAAGGTTGCTTTCCTTGATAGGTTATTTCCCCTTGAGATGAGGGAGGCAAGGGTGCTTGAGTTAATCAATCTTCATCAAGGGAATATGAGTGTGAAAAAGTATGCTTTGAAGTTCACCCAACTGTCACAATATGCTCCTTCCATAATTGTCAATCCTAGGGCAAGAATGAGCAAGTTTGTTTCGGGAGTGTCCGAAATGCTGGTTAAAGAATGCCGCACCGCTATGCTTGTTAATGACATGAACATTTCTTGTCTCATGGTGTATGCTCATCAAATAGAGGAGGAAAAGCTCAAGGAAAGGTCTAGAGAGACTAAGAGGGCTAGGACCGGTGATGGTAACTTCTCACACTCAAGATCCGATGGACATGGTCGTCCTAGATTTCGACAAAGGTTCTCTAACTAAGGCTCATCCAATGATCCTCCTAAGTTCAACAAAGATAGGGTGTCAACCCCAAGCCTCAAGGAGGAAATGGTGGTGGTTCTTCATTGTCTACTTGTCCTAAGTATGGGAGAAAGCATGAGGGCAAATGTCTAGCTGGTTCTAATGCATGCGTTGGTTGTGGTAAGATGGATCACAAGATAGGGATTTCCCCTTAGCAGCTAAGAATGAAGAGGATAACCATCGACGCGTTCAATCCAAAAATCCATCAAGTTCTAGTGGGAATCAGAAGCAAAACAAATTTTATGCACTTCAGGCTCATCACGAACAAGAGAGCTCTCCTGACGTGGTTATCGATATGTTAATGGGGAGTTGCTTAGGGTCAGAAGAGACCTCTAGCACTAAGTTGAGTTCAAAACATTTTTACCGGTTAAGTTTTCGCATTAGATCATGCAAGGGTCAACTTCAAACTATCATATCTCCTTGAATATAAGGAATTAGGTGTCTTATTACCTATCAAATTAAATTTCTTTGAGTCCTCTTTCCAACGCCACCAAGTTTGCATCAATCGGAGTTCAGAGTAGAGGGTTATGGCTATTTTACAGAAGCATTTCTGGACTGGGTAACTCGGCGGGCTGCGGGTCAATTCGGTGACTCGCTGAATGGGTTCGGCGCATCGCCAATTGAGCTCGCCGAATGGACTCGAAAACCTCTAGAAACTGTTATTTTAGATGATCTGAAGCTCCCATTCGGCGGTTCACCGAATAGGTCTGCGATGGGACCTCCGGGTCGCCGATTTGGTCGACGAGACTTATTAAAAGGTCATTTTTATCAATTTTTATGGTTTGCTTACGTTCCCATAAGGGTATTCTTGACCTTTTACCCTCAATTAACTTTCCTAAGCCTAAATTATAGCCTAATAACCTCCCCATTCACGGCCAACCCTCAGACAAATCACATTCGCACGTTCTAAGTTCTCTCAAGGAAGAAGCTAGGGTTCTTCACCTTCAAGCTTCAGTCCAAGGTTTCAAGCCAGTGTTTTCCTTTCAGGTATGTAAGGCTATTTATAGCGTTTGGATGAGTTCATCCACGTGCCCTACATCTCAACTCTGTCATTAAAGAGTGAAGTTGAGTTCTAACCGTAATGCTATTAAGTTTTCGAATGAGTTATGATTTCCATCATTAAGTTCCATGTTTATTTATTGTGATTTCTTTTATCCATATGAGTCTTATTCTCGAATCGCTTTTCATGCCTAGTTTCACATGAACCCTAGTTGAGTTACTACATTGCTTCCTATAATGCACTGTTTTAATTGAATAAAGAGTATTTTTTTATGCTATGAGTAAGAGAAAGGTTTTGAGGGAACATGAGTGTCCATGAGTGCATTCATTTGAGTTTTGAAAGTCTTGAGTCATCCATTATGATGCATTATTTTAAGAATGAGTTTTTTGAAGATTTTGCATTAATATTCACTATGCATAATTTTCAGAGTCCTAATAAGTATAGAATCGAGCATAAATGATGTTTTCGAGTAAAGAGTTTGATGAGATGTGAGTAAGTCCTAAAAGTGTTTTTGGATGAGAATGAGCTGAGTCCGAGTTGAGTCTGAAAGGTTCTTAAACTTTTATTATTTTGAACATGAGTATTTTGAGTATAAATGATTGCTTGAGATAGAGTCTTGAGGAGATATGAATGATTTTGATAGCATGTTTTAAATGAAAGAATTGATGATTGAGATGAGATTGAGTTTGATGAGAGTCCAATGAGACTAGATGAAATGATTTGAGTAAATTGATCTGATTGAGCATATGATCACATTGAGTCTTTTGGGAGTAGTATTGAGCACCGATTTGGGTAAGAGTAAATAACAACTCAAACCCCATAAACTACGTAGCCAGCGTAGGATAGAGGCTATGCTTCTCTAGTCCCAAAAAGAGGACTTTGATTGATTGTGGATCCAACGAGGTTGATCGTCCCTTACTCTGGCAAGGTATTGGACGGTTGCGGCAACGGCATTGCAAAGCATTGTATCATCACTAGCTCATAAGTGATGGTTGTCAGTTAGAGAAACTCCCCAAGAGTAAAATATTATATTTTATATACTGAGTTTCATTTACATATACATATCTTTTAAAGCATTGTTTTACATATATTGTATGCCTTGGTGAGTTGAGCTATTTCTCAGAGTTGAGTCCTTTGAGTTGAGTTGGGTTGAGTAAGTTCCTTTTTTTCTTTATTGCATACTCGTACATTCCATGTACTGACGCCATTTGGCCTGCATCATTTTATGATGCAGACACAGGTGATAGAGATCCTCAGCAGGCGTACCATTAAAGGTCAGATTCCACCCAGCGTTTTGGTGAGACCTCCTTGCATTCGGAGGTGCTTCTTAGTCTTTACTTTCAATATTTTGAGGTAGCCGTGGGCTTGTCTCGGCACCTTCGCATGAGTCAGTTAGAGGCTTCATAGACAGAGTCAGAGTTGAGTTAGAATGATTATTTCAGAGTCTATTTTGTTTAACTACAATTTCATTATTGAATTATGATGTTGAGTTGAGTTGATTTGAACTGAGTGTTTAAACTATCCTTTTATTGAGTTGTTGATTGTTAGCCCACTTGAGTTTCTTCTTTGATTTATCTAAGTCTTCTGCTGAGTGATTGAATGAGTAATCAGACCAAGTGGCTCGCTTGGGACCAACAATGGTCTCCGAGTGCTGGCCACGCCTAGGGTACCCTCTCGGGACGTGACAACTTGGTAGAGTTTTTATATAAAAAAAAGTATGGACTTGATAAAATAGGATTATAAAGTAATAAGAAAATTAAAATATAGTAATGACACACACCATACCAAATTGTTTGTTATAGAAACTGGGACTTTCATCATTTCATAATGATGTATTTAATGATATGATACGATCAAATTTAAGTAACAATCAATATAAATATTGTAGTTAGAATATAAATATCATACAATAGAATAGAATAGGTAACAAGCACCCAAATGGCACATTGTTCAATTTTTGAATAACCTAAACTTTGGAGAGTGAAAAAGAATATAAATTGGCACTCTGTATTTCACCCCTACCCAACAAAATAAGTACAAAATTGTAATGACCTTCCAGGTCATTTCTGTATTTATGCCTTTTTTTCATCAATTTAGAGCATTTCTATAGCGACCCTAAGTCATTTTATGACTTGATGGGACTAATAGCTCCATCACTTGGTCGTTCATTTGGAATTTTATGTGAATTTCTGCGTTTAGGAGCTTTTGAACCTTGAACGGTTGATTTCGATCAAAATTTCAAGAAGACTACCTCGGAATGCAATTCTAATGCTTCCATCAGCTCCGAAAGGGTCACGTTAGGCTAGTGCATAGTTGGCTCGAGTCCCGAGGCTTTCGGTGCGAATTTTTGCCATTAGGTATTTTAGCTTCTAAGATGTGGCCTTAGTTTGACCTCGGTCAACATTCTTGAAAAATATGCCTGGATGAGAATTTTGTCAATGTGATGAGCTTTGGAATGTCTACTTTAGACTAGAATGAACCTTTGTGTGGATCCCGAGACTTTCAAGCTAATTTTGAGCCCCCTTGTGGATTTTGGCTTAAAGTGGAGTTTGAGTGTGGGACCCATTTTTTGTCAAGATGACCTCAGCTGGAAGATTTGACTACTCCATAAAATTTGGAATATTGAATTTGGTAGGGTAGCATATCTCGTTTGCATGTACGGGGTTCCGAATGAATTCCAAGCACCCTATTGGAGATTTTGCGGTTCCAAAAACCAGTTGATGTGCTTCAGCTGGTGCATGCAATATATTTTCCTTCATGTTCGTGGGCAAAGGGCCATGTTCATGTTCCCCATGTCATATTTGCGAAGGGTTGACTCCCTTCTCTCTGCAGTTGCAGGCCCCTATTGCATTTGCGGGGCCCTAGTTCCTTACCCTTCGTGTTTACGGGGCCCTTGCCGAGTTTGCGAAGGGATAATTATTCATCCTCCGCATTTTTGTGCCCCTGCGGCTGCATTCGCGAAGAAGGATTTTGGTCTGGTGTTTATTTAAAGACCAGTCCCGATCAACAAGGAATTTTAATTTTCCTTGGCAATTTCTCCTCTGATATAGCTCTGATTCGGGTGATTCGAAGTCAAGTGTGTTTGAAAAGTGCGGGGCTATGTGGTTATGTGATCAGAAAATGTCAGAGACTCTTCATTTAAGGTATTTTCTGTGTTGTTGGGACTGCCTTAGCTTGTTTTTTATTCTTGCATGTTGTTGGTTCCCGCTGTTTAGGACCTTTAAACAGAATCATTTCTGGAATTCCTAGCGCAGGTCCCACATATCCCATTTTGACTCAAAAATTGGTCTGTCCCTATTTTAAGTGAATTTAATGTCTAAATCACTGTATTAATATTGTGATTCTATTATTGATATGTGGCAGCATTCAAGTGTTGTACGGACAGGAAAAGCACCAGAGTGTGATTTGGAATCCACGCGATCAGCCTAAAGGTAGGTTATGGCTTCCCATTCCTAAGATTGAGATGGATTATCTAAAATTATGTTGAATTGAATGAATTGGGGGCAGGTACCTAGTTGAGCATACTCCTTTAACTAGAAATCATGTTTTAGGTGTATTTCAAGATTTTCACAACTAGGAGCATGTTGATTGTGGTATGTGATCATCCTTACCTTATGGTTGGTATTGTTTGTTGTTATCCTTGATTGTTTGAACATGTTGTGCCTTAGTCTAGTCTTAGACTAGTGCTTGCCACAGACTTGTGTTTTTGGAGCCGTTTGGCCTTATTTCCATTTCGACGTCATTTCAGACGATTTAGCTCCTTGTAGACTAGAGTAGAAAACTTGAGTCTGATAGAATGAGCCTTCAATTAGGCGTTACCTTATCTTTGATGACCTTCTATCAACTCTCCCTCCTTTCATTTCCCCATGAGAAGCGGTTGAGATTTCAGCCTTTGTTTGGTGACTTGAGACTAAAGTTGGTTCAAGCTTTAAGTATTGTGGTGATTATCTAAGAGTGGACATTATTCCATGGTGATTCTATGATGATGAGAAGTTATGAGATCCTTCGGAAACCTTTATAGTAGCATATTAAAGGTCTGGTCATGTTGCCCTTATCCTTTACGGAGTCGATAATCTTTTGCTATAGCCTATTGCCCCTTTGGAGACCATCAGTTGTTCGAGGCCTGGACTCTGCACTACTTAGCTTTGGGCGGCTCTTATTGGTTACTTGGTAGGCTATCCGCGTTTTGAGGTCAAAGCTACGCTTCTCCGGCTTTGGACTCACTGTGACTTTTTTGTAGTAAATTGAAACGACCCCAAAAATGGCCGAAAATGTGCTTCGGATACACCTATAATTGTAATTTCCATATATCTCAAAATCCGTGCATGATTTCGGAAATTCGACTTCATATTCTTATTTGTGGGGTCAAATTGAGTGGGAAATGGGTCTAACCCGAATTTTAGAGCAACCGTATCATAATTCGAAAATCGCAAAAATTGCGATTTGGAGGGTCAACTTTAAAGGGGCATATCTCTTAGCACACAAGGAACTGGAAGGGCTGCAACCTATCAAATTAAAGCTCTTTGAGTTAGCTTTCCAACGCATTTGGTTTCACCTTAGTCCGAGTTAGGATGAGGGAGTTATGACCATTTTCGTAAAACCTGTCTGTGCAGATTTGCAATTTCCAGTGAGCTTTTTTTTTAGGCGGGTTGGAGACTTTTTTTTTTATAAAAAGGGGATATGTCCCATACTTAGTCATTTTTCTTAACTCCAAAAACACTCTCTAAGCCCTCTCCAAAAATTCCCAAGATCTTCAACCAAATTCAAACATCTCAAGCTCTAATTCCGGATTCAAGACTCAATCTCAAGCTTCGATTCTCCATTCCAATCTTCATCAAGGATTCTCCAAAGTTGAGGTATGTGGGTTTGATTGTGGAAACCTTCCTTTCCACAAGTCCAACCATTTATCTTCTATTTCTACTTCAAGTTTATGGGTCCTTATGATTATTTATGAACTCTTGAATTATGGAATTACTATTACACACCCTATTATGGTCCATTTTGCATATTATCATGAAATGGAATTATTATGTGATGTTTATGGTTTACATGCTTCCATGATCAAATTATGAAGGTTGATATATATATGTATGTTGTTGGTGGGCTGATTTATATGGATTTTGGAATTGGTTGGACTTAGTATTCTTGAAATACATGATTTCATTTACATGAACAATTGCCCACCTTGTGTTTGATAAAATGCCCATTTATAGAATTCTTAGGAAAGGGAAGGTCCAAGGTACGTCCTATGAGTCGGATGGTTATGTAATTACTGAAATGATGATGAAATGGACACATGTATATGATTTTCCCTAAATAAGTGTTGTGAGTCGACCAAGCCTAGTACGGGGGGTAGTAGGCCCGTATAACCGTATCGAGGGGTTGGTACCTTGGTTGCCTAGTACGGGGGGTAGTAGGCCCGTATAACCGTATCGAGGGGTTGGTACCTTGGTTGCCTAGTACGGGGGGTAGTAGGCCCGTATAACCGTATCGAGGGGTTTGTACCTTGGTCCCTAGCTCGGGGGGTGGTAGGCCCGTGTAACCATATTGAGGGGTTTGTACCTCTTTCGCCTCTCCAAGGGGGTGGTAGGCCTTGGAAATACTATATTGATGGTCACTCGCCACACATGTACTACGTCCCACTAAATATGATTTTTATGTAAGCATCATTATACATATCATTTCATTAATATGCTATCTATTGGGTATGATTACGCATTTTTCCTATGATGTCCATCTAATGTAGCATTGCATTGCATCCCATATACTTAGTACATTCAAATGTACTAACGCATACTCTATGCCTACATGATGTCACCATGTAGGAACCGGAGCACCGCTTGACCATCCTCCTCCGCGTGGCTAGTACGATTTTCTATAGTGGTTATTGGTGAGTCCTCCATTTCGGGGACGTTGCTCATGATCTTTTGCTATGTATAAAACTTTTCCTTTCTAGTTATGTTTTGACTATGAGGGTGAGCCCGGTAGTTTGTCTTGGCCCCCGCTAAGTACTCATGTTTAGAGGTGGTGTTGGACAAGTTGTGTATTATGCTTGAGCTTGACTCATCTATGGTATTTATGTATCATTTCTTTTTTTTGCTCCCTTAGTCCCGATTTCCCCCTTGATTATGCTTATCGTTTATGGTCATTTAATTGCTTCCGCGACCAAGGATGTGTAATGATACGCTATGAGGCTTGTTTGGGGTTCCTTCGGGTTCCCCATTCGCCGGTCACATCTAGGCCCTAGGCTTGGGTCGTGACAAACTTGGTATCAGAGCACTAGGTTGAATGATCCTCGGAGTCCAACACACCGCGTTGATTAGAGTCCGATTCATGGTTGTGTTGTGCACCACAACTATGAGTAGGAGGCTATGAGACATTTTAGGAAATGTTTCCCTTCTCCAAGTTCTAAGTCGTGCTGTAGAAGTTGAATTAAGTTCTTCCCTAACGGTTGTTCTTTGCTATGCTAGATCATGTCTAATACAAGAGGAAGACGAGCCCGCGCACCCGAGGAACAACCGACCAATGGGGATCTTCGTGATGCCCTTACTTTATTTGCACAAGCTATGGCTAATCAAGCCAACCACGGGACCCAAGCCCCTCAGGCTCCTACCCCGGCATCTCGGGTGAGAGACTTCGTGCGGATGAATCCCCCAGAATTCTATGGGTCTAAGTTAGATGAAGACCCTCAAGAGTTCATTGATGAAGTCCACAAGATATTAGCTATCATGGGCGTGAGGTCAGAAAATAAGGCGGAGTTGGCGGCCTACCAACTAAAAGGAGTGGCCCAAATATGGTACAACCAATGGAAGAGAGAGAAGGGGGCAAACTATGTGGTGCCTTGGGAAGAGTTCAAAACGGCTTTCCTTAATCGATTCTTTCCTCTAGAGCTTAGGGAAGCCAAATTGGTGGAGTTCATGAATTTAAAACAAGGATCTATGAGTGTGAGGGAGTATGCCCTCAAGTTTAACCAACTTTCAAGATATGCTCCACACTTGGTTGCCGACTCACGGTCTAGAATGAATAAATTCGTGATGGGT
Source organism: Solanum appendiculatum (assembly GCA_018342035.1). NCBI lineage: Eukaryota > Viridiplantae > Streptophyta > Magnoliopsida > Solanales > Solanaceae > Solanum > Solanum appendiculatum. The sequence continues at coordinate 297,632 of JAGDQO010000635.1, read as the reverse complement.
GTGTCCGACCTAGTGAGTGAAGAATGCCGGTCCGCAATGTTGATTAGTGACATGGACTTGTCCCGCTTGATGGTCTATGCCGAACAAATGGAGGAGGAGAAGTTGAGGAAGAGGAGGGGTCATGAGGCCAAGAGGGCCCGTTTTGAGGGCAAGTTCCAAAGTCGAAGGGGAGGCCGATTTCATCAAGGCCAAGGGTCTTCTCATGCGCCCCATAGGGGGTTTGCCAATGACGTTCCAAGGGCCCAAGGTGTTGGTGGTATGGGTCCTAGTGATGTATGTCCGAAGTGTGGTAAGGGCCATGGTGGCCCGTGTTTGAGAAATACCGGTGCTTGCTACAGTTGTGGGGAAATGGGGCACAAGGCAATGGATTGTCCCCGAAATCGCAACAAGGGTAAGGAGGTCCGTCCACAAGGTGCCAATGCGGTTCCTTTGGGGAGAGGGGGCCGACAAGATGGTGCCCCAAGGCACAATCGATTTTATGCTTTGCATGGGAGGCAAGGGGTCGATGAAGTCCCCGATGTCGTTACTGGTATGTTGAAAATCTTTGACTTTGATGTATATGCACTAATTGATCCGGGTGCCTCTCTTTCTTTTGTCACCCCCTTTGTTGCCAAAAAGTTTCATGTTGAGCCCGACTTGTTGCGTGAGTCATATAAGGTGTCTACTCCTATTGGTGCATATATTGTTGCTAGGAAGGTCTATAGAAATTGTCCTATTTGCATCTTGCATAAAATATTGCCTTGTGATCTTGTTGAATTGAACATGGTCGATTTTGATGTTGGTCTTGGGATGGATTGGTTGCATGCATACTATGCTTCTATTGATTGTAGAACCCGTAGGGTCAAGTTCCAATTCCCAAGTGAACCCATTCTTGAGTGGGAAAGCCAAAATGTGGTAGTCAAGGGTAGATTCATCTCTTGCATTAAAGCCCGTAAGTTGATCTCTAAGGGGTGTCTCTATCACCTCGTGAGGGTTAGGGATGTGGAGTCCAAAACCCTTCTTATAGAGTCGGTTCCAGTCGTAAATGAATTCCTTGATGTCTTTCCTAATGACCTTCCCGATGTTCCTCCCGAAAGGGAAATAGATTTTGGCATAGACCTCCTCCCCGATACTCAACCCATTTCTATTCCCCCTTACCGTATGGCCCCGGCGGAGTTAAAGGAGTTGAAAGAACAATTGAGGGACTTGTTGGAGAAGGGTTTTATTAGGCCTAGCCAATCACCATGGGTGCACCGGTGTTGTTTGTGAAGAAGAAAGATGGGTCCCTTAGGATGTGTATCGATTACCGGCAACTCAATAGGGTCACCGTCAAGAATAAATATCCTCTTCCTAGGATTGATGACTTGTTCGACCAATTGCAAGGGGCTAGCCACTTCTCTAAGATTGATCTTCGGTCCGGGTATCATCAAGTGAAGGTGAGGGAGGGTGACATTCCCAAGACAGCCTTCCGGACTAGGTATGGACATTATGAATTTGTGGTCATGTCCTTTGGGTTGACCAATGCACCGGCTACCTTCATGGACCTAATGAATAGGGTCTTTAAACCCTACCTTGATTCCTTTGTTGTGGTCTTCATTGATGATATTTTAATCTATTCGCATAGTGAGGAAGAACATATGGGTCACTTGAGGGTTGTGTTGCAAAGATTAAGAGAGGAGAAGTTGTATGCCAAGTATGAAAAGTGTGAATTTTGGTTGAGGGAGGTTGCCTTCCTAGGTCATGTGGTGTCAGGGAATGGTATTAAGGTAGACCCTAAGAAGACCGATGTGATTAGAAATTGGCCTAGGCCATTGACCCCGTCGGATATTAGGAGCTTCTTGGGCTTAGCGGGTTACTACCGGAGATTTGTGAATGGGTTTTCTTCTATTGCTTCTCCCATGACTAAGTTGACACAAAAGAAGGCTAAGTTTGAGTGGACCGACGAGTGTGAAAGGAGTTTTCAAACCTTGAAAGATAAACTTGTGTCCGCTCCTATATTGTCACTACCGGATGGGCTTGAGGGATTTGCTGTGTATTGTGATGCTTCTAGAGTTGGCTTGGGTTGTGTCCTAATGCAAAATGGTAAGGTGATAGCCTATGCTTCTAGACAACTCAAAGTGCATGAAAAGAACTATCCTACGCATGATCTTGAATTAGCCGCGGTGGTGTTTGCTTTAAAGATTTGGCGTCATTATTTGTATGGGGTACATGTCGATGTGTTCACCGATCATAAGAGCCTCCAATATGTCTTCACCCAAAAAGATCTCAACTTGAGACAAAGAAGGTGGCTAGAATTTCTTAAAGATTATGATATGAGTGTGCATTATCATCCCGGTAAAGCTAATGTGGTGGCGGATGCTTTGAGTAGGGTGTCTATGGGTAGCCTAGCTCATGTTGATATTGGTGATAGGGAAATGGCTAGGGAGGTACATCGGTTGGCTATGTTGGGGGTTAAGTTGGAAGAGGTTAGTAATGGTGGTGTGGTCGTTGTTGATGGTGCTAGGTCTTCCTTGGTTGATGAGGTGATAGCAAAACAAGATCTTGATTCTTCCTTGTTTGAATTGAAGGCCTTGGTGAAAGAGAGCAAGGTGGAAGTTTTCTCCCAAGGGGGAGATGGTGCCCTTAGGTACCAAGGTAGGTTGTGTGTGCCTTGTGTTGATGGTTTGAGGGAGAAAATTCTTGAGGAGGCTCATAATTCTTCCTACTCCATCCACCCCGGTTCCACCAAAATGTATAGAGATTTGAGGGATGTGTATTGGTGGAGAGGCATGAAGAAGGACATTGCCAAATTCATCTCCGGTTGTCATAGTTGTCAACAAGTCAAGGCCGAACATCAAAGGCCGGGTGGTCTAACCCAAGACATAGAGATTCCTACTTGGAAGTGGGAAGAAATTAATATGGATTTTGTAGTTGGTTTACCCAAGACTAGAAAAGGTTTTGATTCTATTTGGGTGGTGGTTGATAGGATGACAAAATCGGCTCATTTTCTACCGGTAAAGACAACATATGGGGCGGAAGATTATGCAAGGTTATATATTCATGACTTGGTAAGGTTGCATGGGATTCCTCTATCCATCATATCGGACCGTGGTACTCAATTTACTTCACACTTTTGGAAGTCTTTTCAAAGGGGTCTAGGTACGAGAGTTAAGCTTACTACGGCCTTTCACCCGCAAACGGATGGACAAGCCGAAAGGACTATCCAAACACTTGAGGATATGCTTAGGGCTTGTGTATTGGAGCTTAAGGGTAGTTGGGATGATCATCTTCCATTGATTGAGTTTGCCTATAACAATAGCTATCATTCTAGCATCGGTATGGCTCCTTTTGAGGCTCTCTATGGGAGGCGTTGTAGATCACCGGTTGGGTGGTTTGAGGTTGGTGAGGTGGCCTTGTTAGGACCAGACCTAGTTATGGAGGCTCTTGAGAAGGTTAGGATGATTAGAGAAAGGTTGAAGATGGCCCAAAGTCGCCAAAAGTCCTATGCCGATGTGAGGAGAAGGGCTCTTGAATTCCGAGTTGGTGATTGGGTTTATTTGAAGGTGACACCCATGAAGGGTGTGGTTCGTTTTGGTAAGAAGGGCAAGTTGAGCCCAAGATACGTGGGTCCTTATAAGGTGATGAGGAGAATTGGCAAGGTAGCTTATGAGTTGGAATTGCCTAGCGAGATGGATTTGGTTCATCCGGTATTTCATGTGTCTATGTTGAGGAAGTGTGTGGGTGATCCGAATGCCATTGTGTCTCTTGATGTTGTGGGTGTTGTTGAAGATAATTTGACCTATGAAGAGGTTCCGGTCCAGATTTTAGATAGACAAGTGAAGAGGTTGAGAAACAAAGATGTGGCTTCCATTAAAGTCCTTTGGAGAAATCAACAAGTTGAAAGTGCTACTTGGGAGGCCGAAGCGGACATGCAAAGGCGATATCCTTATCTTTTCCACTCCACTCGAGCCTAAGGTATTGATCTAAGCCCTTTATAAAATCTCAGGTCTTAAGTTCAGCCCCATGTCATTGCATACATTCATGTTTAAGTTGACAAGTTCATTGTGGTTTTACAACTATATTGAGGTTTTGAAATAAGGTGTAAGTGCATTGTTGCATCCTTATGTGGGCTGAAATTGCCATGTTTTTGTCTCTCATGTACGTTTCTTTAACATTCGGGGACGAATGTTCCCAAGGGGGAGATATTGAAACGACCCCAAAAATGCCCGAAAATGTGCTTCGGATACACCAATAATTGTAATTTCCATATATCTCAAAATCCGTGCATGATTTCGGAAATTCGACTTCATATTCTTATTTGTGGGGTCAAATTGAGTAGGAAATGGGTCTAACCCGAATTTTAGAGCAACCGTATCAAAATTCGAAAATCGCAAAAATTGCGATTTGGAGTGTCAACTTTAAAGGGGCATATCTCTTAGCACACAAGGAACTGGAAGGGCTGCAACCTATCAAATTAAAGCTATTTGAGTTAACTTTCCAACGCACTTGGTTTCACTTTAGTCCGAGTTAGGATGAGGGAGTTATGATCATTTTCGTAAAACCTGTCTGTGCAGATTTGCAATTTCCAGTGAGCTTTTTTTTTAGGCGGGTTGGAGACTTTTTTTTTTATAAAAAGGGGATATGTCCCATACTTAGTCATTTTTCTTAACTCCAAAAACACTCTCTAAGCCCTCTCCAAAAATTCCCAAGATCTTCAACCAAATTCAACATCTCAAGCTCTAATTCCGGATTCAAGACTCAATCTCAAGCTTCGATTCTCCATTCCAATCTTCATCAAGGATTCTCCAAAGTTGAGGTATGTGGGTTTGATTGTGGAAACCTTCCTTTCCACAAGTCCAACCATTTATCTTCTATTTCTACTTCAAGTTTATGGGTCCTTATGATTATTTATGAACTCTTGAATTATGGAATTTCTATTACACACCCTATTATGGTACATTTTGCATATTATCATGAAATGGAATTATTATGTGATGTTTATGGTTTACATGCTTCCATGATCAAATTATGAAGGTTGATATATATATGTATGTTGTTGGTGGGCTGATTTATATGGATTTTGGAATTGGTTGGACTTAGTATTCTTGAAATACATGATTTCATTTACATGAACAATTGCCCACCTTGTGTTTGATAAAATGCCCATTTATAGAATTCGTAGGAAAGGGAAGGTCCAAGGTACGTCCTATGAGTCGGATGGTTATGTAATTACTGAAATGATGATGAAATGGACACATGTATATGATTTTCCCTAAATAAGTGTTGTGAGTCGACCAAGCCTATTACGGGGGGTAGTAGGCCCGTATAACCGTATCAAGGGGTTGGTACCTTGGTTGCCTAGTACGGGGGGTAGTAGGCCCGTATAACCGTATCGAGGGGTTGGTACCTTGGTTGCCTAGTACGGGGGGTAGTAGGCCCGTATAACCATATCGAGGGGTTTGTACCTTGGTCCCTAGCTCGGGGGTGGTAGGCCCGTGTAACCATATTGAGGGTTTTGTACCTCTTTCGCCTCTCCAAGGGGGTGGTAGGCCTTGGAAATACTATATTGATGGTCACTCGCCACTCATGTACTACGTCCCACTAAATATGATTTTTATGTAAGCATCATTATACATATCATTTCGTTAATATGCTATCTATTGGGTATGATTACGCATTTTTTTCTATGATGTCGATCTAATGTAGCATTGCATTGCATCCCATATACTTAGTACATTCAAATGTACTAACGCATACTCTATGCCTACATGATGTCACCATGTAGGGACCGGAACACCGCTTGACCATCCTCCTCCGCGTGGCTAGTACGATTTTCTATAGTGGTTATTGGTGAGTCCTCCATTTCGGGGACGTTGCTCATGATCTTTTGCTATGTATAAAACTTTTCCTTTCTAGTTATGTTTTGACTATGAGGGTGAGCCCGGTAGTTTGTCTTGGCCCCCGCTAAGTACTCATGTTTAGAGGTGGTGTTGGACAAGTTGTGTATTATGCTTGAGCTTGACTCATCTATGGTATTTATGTATCATTTCTTTTTTTTGCTCCCTTAGTCCCGATTTCCCCCTTGATTATGCTTATCGCTTATGGTCATTTAATTGCTTCCGCGACCAAGGATGTGTAATGATACGCTATGAGGCTTGTTTGGGGTTCCTTCGGGTTCCCCATTCGCCGGTCACATCTAGGCCCTACGCTTGGGTCGTGACATAAATTTAGCTATTATGTGTACCTCTCAGGCTTATGGGGTCTATTCGGGTTTGACTTAAACTTGCGCACAAGTGTACCTTTTGGGCTTATGGGGCTCCAGTTAGGTTTAGTTAGTTGTACTTAGTTCTTTTTTATCTTAGTATACTCGTGTGCATTTCTTTGAATTCTGATTTAACTTCTGTTGTGTCTAGATTTTAACTCTTCATATTGGTTTTACTTTTCCTGCTCAATTGGCCTATGATACCTACTGAGTACATGTTGTTTTGGTACTTATTCTACACGCTGCATCTATTTCGTAATGCAAGTCTTAGCACCATATACTAGTGTTGATCCTTCGAGCCTATTGCAGCTTCAGTTCAGAGGTAGGGTGAGCACTTGGCGTCCTGGTCTTACTTGCCTCTATTTTTATTTTGATAGCTAATCTTTTGTACCTTGATACAGGCATTTTATTTTGGCTCCACTTTTGGGACTTGTGCTCTTTTGTTTAGACAACACTGTACTTGTGACTTTTAGGTGCTGGGAGGGATCTTTTGTATATATATCATTTTTGTTTATTTCCATCTGTTATTCCATTTATGTTATTGAATCACTTCTTCCGCTTTGTTTCTACCCTCATATCTATTACTTGTTGTTCTAGGTTACGGGTTAGCTTACCTACTAGTGGGTTATAGTAGGTGTCATCATGACTCGAGAAATCGAGTCGTGACAAAAATAAATAACAAGTGCGATAAGTATGGCAATCAATGAATTGGATAGAAAATTAAAAGAGATTAGATTTTAAATTTATGTGAATATAAAAAAAGTACTAGGTGATCATTTCATTTCATCTACTTGAGCTATTAGAGTACTTTGGTCAGGAGAAGAGCTGGTGGAAGGCAAAGAGTTCAATTGAATCACCTTGCTCGAAATTTGAGTGATGCAAATAGGGCTAAATGAGTTTTTAAATTAAATATATAGATAGTTGAATTGACTTAAAATAAGGAAAATTCTAGTTTAGTAACAAAGAGAGTTTCATAGATTACATTAGCTTATAAGTTTAAACCCTAGGTGTGACACCTTATATTTTTTTTCTCCATACATGAATTTTTGACTCTATCATTATCTGGTACATGTGCTAATGAGAAGTAGAAACATATGAAGATATTAATACTGGATTCATCATAACCAAACACTTACATATCGGAGCATGAATTTATGTTTAAAAAATCATGACAAATGCAATAACTAGTCGATATGAACCCACAACATTAAAAATAACAAGTTAAATGTTTAGAACCTTAAAAATTTAATCCATAAAGCTTAAATCTTGAATTTTCCTCCAGTGAAAGGTAGCATGTACCGATAAATAATTTACGTATGTACAAAGTGTCAATATTAAAATTTAAAAATAAATAAAATAATAAAAGATAACCACACCAAAATGTGATTTTACCAGTTTGCCTCCATTAAGGAGAATGAGAGAATCACACAAACTAGAGGGGAAAAAAGCTCCTTGTTGGTGTTGCAAACAAGAGGAAACTCAGATCTATCAATTATTTGTTGATAATCTGGGGGCAAAAATCATCCCCAAATTTCATCTGATTCTGCAACAAATTTGAATCCTTTTAATAAAATTATTGATTTTACTGCATCTGCTGGAGTTGTTTTTGAAATTATTTCAAATTTGCAACCTTCTGACAACCTTTCAAAATAATCCATTGGAGCAATGAAGTTTGAAGAATTCAAATATCACAATTCATATAAAAATATATAACAGTTACTTTTGTTCAAAACTTTATATATGATTAAATAATCAAAGGGGAAAAGATTTTAGATATCTATATTGTCAGTTATAGTAATAAGTACAAATGCACATGATATTATGTTTTTCTACAGTAAATTTGACTATATAGTACATTAAAATGTTACTTTATATCAGCCCCTTCCTTACTCAATTAGTACTCCATCATTATTTACCCTAATAGGATAACAAATACTGAAAAACACCGTCACACTCCATAAATTTTATTATTTAAATTATTTTAAAGAAAATAATTGAAAAGACAATCAATTCATCAACACGAGTTCACAATAAAAACTATAAATATAAAGCCTTTTGCTTCTTGGAAGAAAGTTTATGTAAATAATGTCTCATTTTGCCATAGATTTTGAAATTAAACTTGAAAATTTTTTTTGGGAAAAATGAATATGAGCCAATTTTTAGGAATTGGAAAATATTTGAATATCTGATCAAATTTCATGGTCAAATACAATCCAAATAAGGAAAAAAAATAAACAATATACTTTAAATATTTTGTGCACTAAATTCTTTATCATATAAATTAGGCGAAATAGTCTGGTGGACCCTTGTACGTGTATCGATTTGTATTGTGGACCCTTCTACTTACCCATTTGTCATCTGGACCCCTGAACCCATCCAAACCCAACATTTTAAACACATTTTTTGATGTGGTCTTGTGCGTGTTGCACAAACACTTACACGTTTGCTAAATAAAAAAACTTTTTAATCCACGTAAGAAACTCTCAGTCCATATAAGCAGTGACTAGTATGAACAAAGAAAAGTAACTTTTCATTGTTCATCTAGACACTTCATCTTTCCCCTTCTCCCACGACTTCTCCCACGAAGAACAAAGTCATTGTAGCGATTTCCTCTTCTCCGGCGAACTCATATGCTCAGTTGAAGGACATTTTATCATCGCCTTGTAAATTTCTCAGTTTTTCATTGTTCATTTTCATAGTTTGTATTCCTTGCATTTCGCAGTATGTATTTGTTTGATTTCAGGGTTCATTGTCAGTGGATTTTCTGAAAAAAATTTGGGGATTTTACTTTGGTTTGTGTCTAATGTTAGTGTAATATGCTTTCGTAGTGGGTGTTATGACTTCGAGGGACTTCAATGGCATTTTTCTTTAATTCGAGTAGATTCTAGGGTTTATTCGTAAAATCTCAATTTTGACTGAAACTAAGCCTATTTTTTTTGACAATTGTCTTGGGTATTGATTGTGTTAGTGGTCCATTCTTATACATGAGAGGTGTATACAAATCTTGACACCTTGTTTCCTTAAATAATTAGGGCTTTTTGTTATTTTTACTTTTAAAATTAGAATCTTTTACACCTTATTTTTCTTGTCACTTTACAGGTATGGTAAGTAAATGGCTTTAACAATAGTGACACTTCAATTTCACTATGGAGGCTGTTTTCTATCTGATCTTGAGCTAAGGTATGCCAATGGAATCATTTGATCTTGAAAAGATTCATATACATGTATATGAATTGCATATCATGTTGTTTCATAAAATAGCAAGGGAATTGGGTGTTGAAAATGTTGAAACATTTGGATGTAGAGTCAACAAGAAGGGTGTTATTACATGTTAAATATTGATTCTGATGTTTTAAAGTTTCTTAATAGTTTGAAGGGTGCAGATTTTGTTGATGTATTTGTGGTACATCCAATTAGTATACCTTTAGTTGTTGAGGAGCTACCTGTATTGCCTAGCACTAATGCTGATGTGTCCTCCCCACAAAAAGATAATTCTGATGTGTCCTTCTCCCCACAAAATAATAGGGCTGATATGTATTCACCTGAACCATTTGATGAAAATGAAACTAGTAATTTAAACCAAGATCAGTCCCCTAGAGTTGAAGATCAGACACGTAGAGTAAATATAGAGCTTCATTCTTATTTTGATTCTCTCTATGATCTTGATGAAAACATTGATGATTTGAGTGATCTGGATGAGGAGCTGCTTCAAGCTAGACAATCTAACATTCAAAAACAAGTTAAAGAGAGGGCTGAGAAGGCTGATAGAGTAAATCTAGATAAGATACCATCTGGTCCTGTATGTATAAATACTGGATTTGAAGACATTTATAAGGAGAAGAGGGGAAGATTTGAAGGTAATTTGGGTGGTGATGACCCTTATTTTGATAGCTCAGATCCTGGTAGTGACATTAGTGAAGATGAAAGGGATGCTGTTGAGAATGATGAAGAGGTAGATCCACCACATAGAAGTATAAGTACCAAGATCTACTTTGACCCAACTGCTAAAAAGGTTTTATTTCAATTTTATATGATTTTTTTGAATCATATTGAGTTCAGGGAGGCACTGCAAACTTACTCAATTCAGAAGGGTGTGAATATTAAGTTGAAACCTAATGAGAATGAAAGGATAAGGGCAAAGTGTAAAAGAAAGGATTGTCCTTGGCATATTCTTGGAAGTATTGATGGTAACACTGGAAACTTCAGTGTTAAGACATATTTTCCTGTCCACAAGTGTTGTAAAAGAATAAGAAACAAACTGTGCACCCTTATTTGGATTAGTAAACATTACAAGGAGAGGATTATGAGTGAGCCTACCATCAAACTACATAAGATTCAATCTTTGATACAAAAACAGTATGGTTTGTATGTTAGTAAGACAAGTTGTAGAAAGGCAAAACTGAGAGTTATGAATGAACATTTGGGAGATTTCAGAGAGGAGTTTGCTAGGCTGTATGATTATGCTGAGGAATTAAAGACCACAAATCCTGGAACTACTATATCTATTAGGACATCCAAGAACACAATTCCAGGAAAAGAGGTGTTTATGAGCATCTATATTTGTCTTGGTTCCTTAAAAAGTGGATGGAAAGAAGGGTGTAGAAGGATTATTGGGTTAGATGGTGTATTTCTCAAGAGTGTATGTAAAGGTGAATTGTTATCTTGCATTTCCAAAGATGGAAATAATCAGATGTACCCTATAGCATGGGCAGTAGTTGATAAAGAAACCAAGGACACATGGTCTTGGTTTCTCAAGTGCATCAAACACAATTTGGAACTTACAGAAACTGAAGGTGAAGGACTAACAGTGATGTCTGATATGCAAAAGGTATTACTAACTTATTTGTAAAATTTATTCTTTCTATTTACTGTAGTAATTGATATTTAACATTGTTGTATGACTAATGTTCTTTGTTTGACAAGGTCTTCATCTTGCACTTACTGAACTATTGCCAAATGCTGAAATTAGATGGTGTGCTAGGCATATATGGGCAAATTGGAAGAAAGAGTGGAGGGGTGAAGAAAGGAGAAGAAAATTCTGGCAGGTTGCCAGGGCATCATTTGAGGTCCTTTTACAGGTAAAACTTGATGAAATGAGTCAGTTAGGACAAGGTATTGTGGAAGATTTGTTAAAATATAACAAAGAAGCATGGTGTAGAGCATTTTTTAAAGAACATAGCAAGTGTGATGTGGTTGAGAACAACATGTGTGAGACTTTCAATAGTTGGATTTTGGGTGCTAGGTTCAAATCAATCATCACTATGCTAGAGGAAATAAGAGTCAAAGTCATGGAAAGAATGAATCAAATGAGAGAATTTTCAGAAAAATGGATTACTGATGTATCAACAATGGCTATGGACATTCTTAGAAAAAATGCTGAAATTGCAAATAATTGTGAGGTGAAGTTTAATGGTGATCTTAGCTTTGAGATTCATGATCCACCACATAAACATGTTGTTGACTTAAAAAAGAAGGTGTGTAGTTGTAGGTTATGGCAACTAAAGGGAATTCCCTGTGGCCATGCACTTACAGCAATTCATTATAAGGATTTTATTGTTGAGTCATTTGTGGATCATTGGTACAAGAAGGAAACATACTTGAAAGCATATAATAGGTTTAGACAACCTATGACAAAAATAAAGATGTGGCAAAAAAGCACAACACCAGCCATTGAACCAGCTAAAATTACTGCCATGCCAGGAAGACCAGGTAAAAACAGGAGAAAAGATAGTAATGAACCTGTTAAGAAGAAGTTTGGAAAGGCTACAAGGAAGGGTAGAAAACTGAAATGTTCTGTGTGTAAGACTTTTGAACATAACAAGAAAGGATGTCCAACTCTAGTAAGTTGTGCTTTAATGCCTTTCTGTTACTGAATTTTACTCTTTGTGGTTATACTTTTGACTTTAAGATATGTTTATAGAAAAATGTTGGAACTTCAATTGCTGGAATTGAAACTTCAACTACTGATTTTACAAATGCTGCAATTGGAAGTCAATAAAGTGTAAATACAGGTCCAAGTTTGAGGCCTAAAACTGCTTCAACATCTGGTGGAAGGCCTACAGGTTCTACATCAAGTGGTTTGAGGCCTGAAACGGCCTCAACATCTGGTGGAAGGCCTACCAGTACTACAACAAGTCGTGTGAGGCCTGCAACTGCCTCAGCATCTAGTGGAAGGCCTAAAAATGCTACATCAAGTGGTGTGAGGTCTTCAACAAATCCATTAGGTACTCAAGAATCAACTTGTAGTGCAGCTGGCCAAACAAGAAAGACTAGCACAGCTTTGAGAGGTGGCGCAACTCTTGGATATAAGAGACCAAGACAAAAAAATGCAAAAACAGCTGGTTATGGTCTTTTATTTGGATCTGGTGGAAGTGTAATTGAGAGGGTATGTATTTTATCATTTACACATTTAATTGCCTTAATTGATATTAGTTCATCTTTAAGTGAAGATTTTTGTTGTTTTCTCAGTCTGGAAATACTGATAGAGTGTTACATAGTGCTACATTGTCAAGTTCAACTCCTACCAATATTGATCTTGGTTACAAACCCAATGGACTAAGGTGGAAGGGAAGAGCTGCAGTTACTCAAAAGGCAGCTAAGAGAGGAGAGTTACAGAAGCACTCAAGCCACAACAGATACTCATGCCACACCAAGCACTCAAGGCACACATTAGATTTCTCTTTGTTTAGATTAATGACTTAATCCCAACTGACTTTATTTATCTTAATGACTAGATCCCAACTGTTTTGGTTAAGCCTTAATTGGGAAGACTTTGTTTTTGTATATGAATTTGTGTTTGAAGGAAGTGATTTCCTTTGTTAAGTTGTTGTTCAGATTTGTGTTAAAAGGCTATTGTGAAACCAATGTCTGTGTTGTGCAATTGACAACTGCTGCATATAATTGACAACAAATTTGTGTTTGAATGAAGTCAATGTCTTTCATTATCAAATAACAGCTAATACAAATCAAAATAACTTAAAAATAATAGCTAGAAACCAAATCACAACAATCACAATAACAGTGATATCAACACTAGTGTTTGATCCTTGTCTTTCTTGCCTTTCATGTCTTCCATGTCTTCTATGTCTTGATTGTCTTGCATGTCTTGCTTGTCTTCCTTGCCCTGAATTCGTTGATGGATTCTTGATGTTGTATTGTTCTTGGCATGTTGAATCATTTACTTCAGCCCATCGAAAGAATCCATACCCATTACCAGATGAATATTTTTGGCAACCCCAAAACATTCTTCCAAGATTAGTTGGTGTCCTTGGCATCTTAAGTTCAGCATAGATTCCACAGTAGCAACATCGAACCTGCGTCATGGCGACGACTAACAAAATCAAATCAACAAAAATACAATAGAATCACACAAAGAGGTACAAGAGATGCCTTTAAATCGAAGGAAAAAAATAAAGGAGAAGAAATTTGGAGAGACAAGATCGGGAAGAGAAGAAAAAAAGCTTTAATTTGCTCAACAATGGTGTTGAGTGCAAATGAGGAAGAAGAGACACATTTAATGCCTCAAAAATGACCGTTAATGCCTTTTTGGAATGTCTCACGCTCCTGTTTTGTGTGTTTCACACGCTCCATGTGGACTCTGGCTACATAGGATGCCACATCAAAAAATGTGCTTAAAATGTTGGGTTTGGATGGGTTCAGGGGTCCAGATGACAAATGGGTAAGTAGAAGGGTCCACAATACAAATCGATACAAGTACAAGGGTCCACTAGACCATTTCGCCAATAAATTATGTAATATACCATCTCTGTATAAAGTATATAAGCACATCACACATTTTTTCGTAGGGGTCAAATTTCAATTACTTTTCATTTATTATAGCGTCGTACTCTTTTTTTATTTTGTTCAAATAATAACACATGAATATAATATTATTTTTAAATTTCATGCTTCTGAATAACTTTAAAATAGAAGATGGGGATATTATTAACCTTATCATTTACAATATCTTAATATTTTAAATCTTGAAATCAAATAAATTTGGGAAATGACTTAAAACCCACTTAAACTTCGATACACTCTAATTTTGGGTGGATCGTAGGAAACTTATATTATTTTAAAGTGGAATAGATGCACATATATATGTTGATGTGGCAGAAAGAGTGAAATAGACCTTTCTTAAGAGAGTGAGAAGTTTTATTCTTACTTTATTTTATATGTATATCTCTCTTATAACCTTAATTAGAGTTATCTACATTAACACTTCTCGAGTTCAGCTTCAAAACATACACTTTTTGGGCACTACATATTAAAACGGATCCTCCCTAAAAACACAGACCAAAATGGACAAACTATGCCAAATGAATGTTAACTCCATCTATTCACCCATAAATACATCATAAATATTTTACGATAGTTCGCTCATAGTTGGAACATACTTCGAAAGCTAAGTAAACTTCAAAAAGTAGTCCTTCACTATCATATTCCCTTGTTTCAGATTAATGAACTCATGGACCTTAGCTTCCATCAACTCAAGTGGAAAGAACTTTTCCAGAAAAGTAGTTTCAAACTTTTTCCACTCCACTGGACCTGCATTGTCATGACCCTCTAGGTCATTTGTGTATTAATGCCTTCCTTCCGTCATTTAGAGAGTTCCTGTAGCGACCTCAAGTCATTTATGACTTGGTGGCACAGACTGTTCGGTCACCTAGTCGTTCGTTTGAGTTTTATAACCATTTCCCTATTTTGGAGCTTTCGAAACTTGAAAAGTTAATTTCGGTCATAACCTCAAGTAAACGACCTCAGAATATGATTTTGACGGTTCCATCAGCTTTGGAACAACCAAATTAGGCTAAAAGCATGGTTGGCATGAGTCCCGAGGCTTTCGGTGTGACATTGGGGTCCCTTGACGCTTTAGCCTTTGAATTATAGCTTAAGGTTGACTTTAGTTAATATTCTTGGTAAACGCACTCGGATGAGAATTTTGTCAGTGCGATTAGTTCCGAAATGTCTAGTTTGGTCTAGAATGACCCTTCATATGCTTTCCGGGGTTTTCGATCTAATTTCGAGGCCCTTTATGGAATTTGGCCAAAATGGGGCTTTGGGTGTAGGACCCGCTTTTTGTCATAACAACCTCGAATGAAAATTTTGAATGTGCCATTGAGTCTGAAACGTCAAATTCGTTGGGGTAGCATATCTCGTTTGCGTGTACGGGGTTCCGAACAAATTCTGAGCACCCAGTCGGAGTTTTTGGGAAATCCAAGTTCAGCTAGTGCAATAGCTGATGTTGCAGACCCATTCCTTCTCCGCGTTCGCGGCCTTTGCTCTACGTTCACGGAGGTCTGAGCCTTTCTTCTCCGCATTCATGGATAGGGCTCTACGTTCACAGAGGTCTGGGGAATCTTTCTCACCGCATTCGCGGATAGGCCTCTGCGTTCGTGGATGTGTGGATTATTTCCCTCCGTGTTTGTGGGCCCCTAGTCGTATTCGCGGAGGTTTGTTTTCTCTCCCTCCACATTCGTGGGCCTCTGGCCGCGTTTGTGGAGGTTAGCGTGTCTGGCAGTATATAAAGGGGGCAGTCGGGTTCATTTCCTTTCAAAGGTTTAAAAATTTATATCTTGTTCATTTTAAGTCGGTTTTCGGTGATTCTGAGTCCCAGGTGTTTGGAATTGTGTCGTCATTGTGGGTTAGTGCTCGGATAGGGTTGGGTGGTCTTCGATTCTTGTGAATTTTGAGGCATAAGTGGCTGCCATAGGCTTGTTTTGTAAAGTTTGGCATGTTTTGGTTTCTTGTGTTGTCGGCTGTTCCGAACCCCGAATTGTATTCCATTTTGGAACATCGGTTCGGGGGAGGGTTTAGGACCTTTTCACGGAGTCAATTCTGGGATTTTCAGAGTGGGTCCCGCATTTTCTGATTTGGACTCTAAAAATGGTCCATATTTGATTTTGATGCTTTTAGTGTCTAAGAGAGTGTGCTGATGTTGTGATTTTATTTTTGATAGCGTGGCAGCATTCTAAGGTATTTTGGAAGGGAAAAGCTCCAGCGGAGTGATTTGGAGCGTGCGTGGTCAGCCTTTTGGTAGGTTACGACTTCCCTTCTTTTTAGATTGAGATGGATTGTGTGAATGCATGTTGATTTGTGTGAATCTGAGGTGGGGTTTTAGTATATCTTCTCTTCTTCTCAGAAACCATGTTTTAGGCTTGATTTTCGGGCTGTTTTGGGGTAAGTATAATGCTATCGGAGTGGTTGTTTGGGTGTTGATGCATGTGATCTGTCTGGTTGGGTGTTTATTCATGTCGGAGCGTGTTTCTTGCCTTAGTCTAGGTTAGGTTTGTTTTGCCTTAGACCCATGCACATGTTGACTCTAGTATGTATCTGATGTCGATTCGGATGGACTAGGTCCTTGTAGACCGAAATAGCATAATTGAGTCTGATAGTATAAGCCTAGCTTTGGCTTCGTGTGGTTGTGATCTTTTGGCTTCTCTCCTCTTTTCTGTGGTGCTGATGTGTCATCGAAGGCGTGGTGTTTTCCCAAGATTTTGGGTGTTTCGAGATCGGTTATGTGGTAATGTGGTTGTTGGTGGATTGCGATCCATATTGGTTTGGCATTTGAGATCCGCTACGGAATTAATATTCCTCGTGCACTCATCTGGCTGGGATAAGGTCCCGGAGTGTTAGCTGGCTCACTC
This sequence comes from Solanum appendiculatum, assembly GCA_018342035.1. Lineage (NCBI taxonomy): Eukaryota > Viridiplantae > Streptophyta > Magnoliopsida > Solanales > Solanaceae > Solanum > Solanum appendiculatum. Next base: position 280,766 of record JAGDQO010000635.1, on the reverse strand, counting down.
GTCTGGCTGGGACAGGGCCCCAAAAGTGTTAGCCGGCCGGGCAATTGGATATGAGTTATTGGGGTCCTCTTCGGGGTGGACAAGCCCTGTGTACTCATCTGGCTAGGATAGGGCCCCCAGAGTGTTAGCTGGCTCACCCGTCTGGCTGGGATAGGGCCCTGGGGTGTTAGCTGGTTGGGCGATTGGATATTAGGGCCTTGGGAGGAGTTTTATGCCCCCTTTGCACTCTGTTGGCTAGGACTGGGCCCCCGGGAGTTACTACTTGGCTGGGCAGCCCAATGTGGTAGTCAAACCGTTGAAAAGGTGTAGTTGGTTGGTGGTTTCAATTCGTAGTTTGATTTTCCTTCGGTCTCATAGATTTCGCTTCTCTGTGTACCTATCAGGCTTATGGGGTTCCGTTCGGATTTTGTTTGTCTGTGTTTGAGTGTACCTTCTGGGTCTTATGGGGAGCAAGTTAGGTTTAGTTAGGTATTCTTAGATTTGTTTACGGGTTGTTGTGCTTATTTCTTTGACCTCTGTGATTGTTGATTTTATCCTTTCAGTAAGTTTTTACCTTTCTTTCTCAGTCAGCCTATGATGCCTACTGGGTACCTATTGTGTTGGTACTCATGCTACACTCTACATTTGTTTTCGTGAAGCATGTCCGAGCACCAGTTATCAGTGTTGAGTTCGAGCCTAGTGTAGTCTGCTTTGGAGGCGAGGGCGAGAACTTCGCATTCTGGGATTCCCGTCTCTTTCTGTTATATATTTTGGCTTGTCTTTTGCTTTTGTGACAGTCTGGTTTCTTTGGTCCACTTTTGGGACTTGTACTCTTTTGTAATCGCTCTGTACTTGTGCCTTCCAGGTTCTGGGAGGTATTTTTTATTGTATATAGTTTGGGTTCACTTTCGCGTTTCCCTTATGTGTTACTTATATTGATGCATTCGCATAGTTGAGGCTAGTTTCCACCCTCAGTTCCATTATTGTCAAGTTTCGGGACAGGGTTTGGCTTGCCTACTGGCGGGTTGGTGGGCGCTATCGTGACTCGAGAAATCAAATCGTGACAAGTTGGTATCCGAGCACCAGGTTCATCGGTCTCACTTGTACTTTGCTAGCATCTAGTAGAGTCCTGCGGATCGGCATAGAGACGTCCATGACTTATCTTCGGGAGGCTAAAGGATGTCCTTAGGACGTATTCTTGTTTTGTATCATTTTCGTGCTTTGTTGTCCGATTGGTATCATGAAATCTAACTTGTTTCACACTGTCACAGGATGGCTCACACGCGCGGTAGTGGCTGACCCCGAGGTCAAGCTAGGGCTACGACACCAGCCCGAGAGAGAGTGAGGACTCCAAAGCCGAAGGTGGAGCCTCAGTTTAACCAGATTCTTCCTCAGCTGGTGGGGCCGGGACCAACCCAGCCACTGCCTGCACCAGCTGCTGCCCCTAACCTTTAGGTTATGCTTGCACAGATTTTTGGCAGCGATAGGGAGTGTACAACAGCAGTAGGTCCCTGCACCAATTCAAGAGCCAGTTCCAGCACCGTAGGGTGAGCCTACCATAACGGCCCCAGAGGTTCAGCAGCCGCCAGCACCGACCGTTGCTCAGCCGAATGTCCTAGATAGGGTCATGCAATTGAGGGAGCAAAAGATACTCGGAGTGTTTCTGAGATTGTCACCGCCGAGGTTTTCTGGGGCTATTGGGGAGGACGCCCATGAGTTTATTACCTCCTGCTGGGAGTGATTGCACGCTCTGAGGTTAGTGGAGTCAAGAAGAGCCGACTTCACTACCTATTAGTTAGATGGACTGGCCAGACAGTGGTAGCGCTCGGTTATGGAGACCAGGCCAGCTGAGTCCCCATCGGTGACATGGACAGAGTTTTTCGAGGCCTCTTTGGCTAGATTTATCCCGCGGTGCGTCAGAGATCATCTCCGTGATGAGTTCTCAAGGTTGGAGCAGGGCTCTATAACAGTAACAGAGTATGAGGCGAGATTCCATGAGTTATCCCATCATGCTACCATGATCTTGCCCATGGAGGAGGAGAGAGTCAGGCGCTTTGTTAGAGGTTTGAGGTTGCCACTGCGTATTGAGTCGCAGTCTATAGTTTTAATGGGTCGCTCTTTTCTGGATTTGGTGGACCATGCCCGCATGCTTGAGCAGCTCCATCACGAGGCCCACGGGGGCAGTGGCAAGAGGGCCAGGCAGGAGATCATTTCAATGGGCCCCATCCTTGGCCTAGAGTTACTCTGGATCGGGTCCAGTAGAGGTTCCAGTCGGGTCAGCGCAGCCGCCCGTTTCAGGCGTCATTGCAAATTGTAGAGGGTGACCAGCACCGTCAGGGTTGTTATAGTGCCGTTTTGAGTTAAGGCAGAGGAGGTATTCAAATATGTTCCTTAGGTCGGGGTGGCAGGCCTCCAGTTGTGAGCAGGTTGTCTCTTGGTTGCTTTACTTGCGGGGGACTTGATCATTGGTCTAGGGAGTGCCCTATCTCTAAACCAGCCTTACTAGCTCCTCAAGTAGCGGGACCGATATCAGCAGTAGCACTTCCAACTAGGGGAGGAGAACATTATCAGGGTGTTCGGGGAGGTTCCTGGTGAGGCAGGATAGGTGGCAGGGTGGATGCACAGGGTACAGGCGCCCAGGGCCATTTCTATGCAGCTCCATCCAGAGTAGAGGCCGAGGCATCGGATGATGTGATCACAGGTACGGTTCTCTTATGCCATCAGTCCGCTTCAGCTTTATTTTAACCTGATTCTACCTATTCGTTTGTGTCTGCTTATTCTGCTCCTCGGTTAGGGGTGAGTCCAGAGCCCTTAGTGGTACCATTGAGTGTGTGACCCCTGTAGATGATTCTGTAGTAGTGGATAAGGTTTGTAGATCATGTGTGGTGACTATTAAGGGGCAGGACACATGGGCTGACCTTATTGTGCTTAGTATGTTAGATTTTGATTTTATTTTGGGCATGGATTGGCTATCCTCTCACCGAATGGTCTTGGATTGCTATGCCAAGACCGTTACTCTAGCCATGCCTGGTATTCCACCGGTGGTGTGTCAGGGTTCTTGTAGTCGCACACCGGTTGGGCTGATTTCTTGTATTCAGGCTCAGAGGCTAGTGGTTAGCGGATGTTTGGCTTATTTGACATATGTTTGAGATGTTAGTAGGGAGGACCCTACCGTTAATTCTAATGTATTTCCTACTATCCTTCCTGGCCTACCCCCAGAGCGAGATATTGATTTTGCCATTAATTTAGAGCCGGGTACTCATCGTATTTCTATCCCACCGTACCGTATGGCCCCCGCAGAGCTCAAGGAGCTTAGTGTTCAGCTTCAGGATCTCTTGGGTAAGGGATTCATCCGGCCTAGTGTATTGCCTTGGGGTGCCCCAGTCCTGTTTGTGAAGAAGAAGGACGATACTATACGGATGTGTATTGATTACAGGCAGCTGAATAAGGTGACTGTGAGGAACCGTTACCTCATGCCTCGTATTGATGATCTGTTCGACCAGCTTCAGGGTGCCGTAGTGTTTTCTAAGATTGACTTGAGATCTGGCTACTATCAGTTGACGATTAGAGCATTTAGGACTCGTTATGGCCATTATGAGTTCCTGGTGATGTCTTTTGGGTTGACTAATGCCCCTGCCGCTTTCATGGACTTGATGACTCGTGTATTCAGGCCGTATCTGGACTCCTTTTTCATAGTCTTCATTGATGATATCTTGATATACTCGCGGAGCCACAGTGAGGACAAGCAGCATTTGAGGATAGTGCTCCAGACTTTGAGAGATCATCGGCTTTATGCCAAGTTCTCAAAGTGTGAGTTTTGGCTTGAGTATGTAGCATTCTTGGGGCACGTAGTGTCCAAGGATGGCATTACTGTGGATCCAGTGAAGATTTAGGTCATTCATGATTGGGCTAGGCCCACCTCTGTGACTGAGATTCGGAGCTTCATCGGATTGGCAGGGTACTACAAGCGTTTTGATGAGGGTTTTTCTTCTATTGCGGTGCCTTTGACTTGGTTGACTCGCCAGGATGTTCCTTTTGAGTGGTCGGAGGAGTGTGAGAGGAGCTTTCTAAGGCTTACGAAGTTGCTTACCATCGCTCCTATATTGACTCTTCCAGTTGAGGGTGAGGGATTCACGGTATATTGTGATGCATTTGGCATTGGTTTGGGTTGCGTTTTGATGTAGCAGGGCTGGATTATTGCTTATGCGTCAAGGCAGTTTAACCTGCATGAGCTCAACTACCCCACTCATGACTTGGAGTTGGCGGCGCTAGTTTTCGCGCTTAAGATCTTAAGGCATTACCTTTATGGAGTTCATTGCTAGATCTACACTGATCACAAAAGGCCTTAGTTCATGTGAGGATGATTTAGGATCGGCTCAGGATAGTTCAGAGTAGACATCAAAGTTACGCGGATTACACACGATGGCCATTGAGATTTACTGTTGGTGACAAGGTATTCCTCAGAGTATCGCCCATGAAGGGCGTGATGAGATTTGGGAGGCGGGGCAAGCTTAGCCCCAGGTATATTAGGCCTTTTGAGATTTTGAGGACAGTTGGTGATGTGGCCTACGAGTCAGCCTTACCTCCAATATTCTAAGCTATTCAAACAGTTTTCCATGTTTTGATGCTGCGCCGATATGTTCAAAATGAGTTTCATGTGCTCCAGTATAATGTCATTGAGTTGGATAATCGCCTGACCTATATTGAGGAGCCAGTTGCTATTTTGGCCAGAGATGTGAGGTAGCTGAGATCTAGAGCCATTCCTGTGGTTAAGGTCTGTTGGAGGAATCATCCAGTCAAAGAGGCTACTTGGGAGATCGAGCAGGAGATGCCGGAGCAGTTCCCTAGCTTATTTGAGCCCTCAGGTACTTTTTGACTCTTACTTTCGCGGATGAAAGTTCTTTTAGTAGTGGATATTGTACTGACCCTCCAGGTCATTTGTGTGTTAATGCCTTCCTTCTGTCGTTTAGAGTGTTCCTATAGTGACCCCAAATCATTTATGACTTGCTGGCACTGACTGTTCGGTCGCCTGGTCATTCGTTTGGGTTTTATGCCCGTTTCCCTGTTTTAGAGCTTTTGGAACTTGAAAATTTTATTTCGGTCATAACCTTAGGTAAACGACCTCAGAATATGATTCTGACGGTTCCATCAGCTTCGGAATGGCCAAATTAGGCTAGAAGCATGGTTGGCACGAGTCCCGAGGCTTTCGGTCTAACTTTGGGGCCATTTGGTGCTTTAGCCTTTGAATTTTGGCTTAAGGTTGACTTTGGTCAACATTCTTGGTAAACACACTCGGATGAGAATTTCGTCAGTGCGGTTAGTTCCAGAATGTCAAGTTTGGTCTAGAATGACCCTTTGGCTAAACTGGTGCTTTGGGTGTGGGACCCACTTTTTGTCAAAACAATCTCGTATGGAAATTTTGACTGTGCCATTGAGTTTGGAACGTCAAATTCGATGGGGTAGCATATCTCGTATGCGTGCACGTTCCGAACGAATTCCGAGCACCCCGTTGGAGTTTTTGGGAAAGCCAAGTTCAGCTGGTACAACAACTGATGTTGTAGACCTATTCCTTCTCCGCGTTCGCGGCCCTGGCTCCTCATTTTTGGAGGTCTGAGCCTTTCCTCTCCGCCTTCGCGGATAGGGCTTCGTGTTCATGGAGGTCTGGGGAATCTTTCTCTCCGCGTTCGCGGAGGTGTGGATTCTTTCCCTCCGCGTTTACGGGCCTCTGACCGTGTTCGGAGAGGTTCGCTTGTTCTCTCTCCACGTTCGCGAGCCCCTGGATGCATTCGCGGAGGTTTGTTTTCTCTCCCTCCACGTTCGCAGAGGTCAGCGTGTCTAGTAGTATATAAAGGAGGCAGTCGGGTTCATTTCCTTTCAAAGGTTTAAAAATTGATATCTTCTTTATTTTAAGCTGGTTTTCGGTGATTCGAAGTCCCAGGTGTTCGAAAATTTGTCAGCCTCGTGGGTTAGTGCTCAGATCACATTGGGTGATCTTTGATTCTAGTGAATTTGAGGCGTAAGTGGCTGCCATAGGCTTGTTTTGTAAAGTTTTGCATGTTATGTTTTCTTGTGTTGTCAGCTGTTCCGAACCCCGAATTGTGTTTTATTTTGGAACATCGGCTCGGGGGAGGGTTTAGGACCTTTTCACGGAGTCAATTTCAAAATTTCTGGATCGAGTCCCACGTTTTCTGATTTTGACTCTAAAATTGGTCCGTTTCTAATTTTGATGATTTTAGTGTCTAAACGATTGTGATGATGTTGTGATTCTATTTTTGATAGCATGGCAGCATTCTGAGACCGTTTAGTAGGGAAAACCTCTGGCGGAGTGATTTGGAGCATGCGCGGTCGGCCTTGTGGTAGGTTACGACTTCCCTTCTTTTTAGATTAAGCTAGATTGTGTGAATGTAGGCTGATTTGTGTGAATCTGGGGTGGGGTTCTAGTATTTCTTTTCTTCTTCTCAGAAACCATGTTTTAGGCTTTATTTTTTGGCTGTTTTGGGGGTAGTATCATGTTGTCGGAGGGGTTGTTTTGTTGTTGATGCATGTGATCTATCTGGTTGGGTGTTTATTTATGTTGGAGCATGTTTCTGGCCTTAGTCTAGGTTAGGTTAGTTTTTCCTTAGACCCATGCACCTGTTGACTCCGGTATGTATTCGACATCAATTCGGATGGACTAGGTCCTTGTACACCGGAATAGCACTCTTGAGTCTGATAGTAAAAGCCTAGCTTTGGCTTTGTATGGTTGTGATCTTCTAGCTTCTCTCCCCTTTTCTGTGGTGCCAATGTGTCGTCGGAGGTACGGTGTTTTCTCAAGATTTTTGGTGTTTCGAGATCGATTATGTGGCAATATGGTTGTTGGTGGACGGCGATCCGTATTAGTTTGGTATTTGAGATCGACTAGGGAATTGATATGCCTCACGCACTCATCTGGCTAGGACAGGACCCCCGGAATGTTATCTAGCTCACTCGTCTGGCTGGGACAGGCCTAGAGTGTTAGCTGGCCGGGCAATTTGATATGAGTTATTGGGTCCTCTTCGGAGTGGACAAGCCCTGCGCACTCGTCTTGCTGGGACAAGGCCTCCGGAGTGTTAGTTGGCTCACCCATCTGGCTAGGACAGTGCCCCCGGGTGTTAGCTGGTTGGGCGATTGGAAATTAAGGCCTTGGGATTTTCTTATGCCCACTTTGCACTCTGCTGGCTAGGGTAGGGCCCCCGGGAGTTGCTACCTTGCTGCAAAACCCGATGTGGTAGTCAGACCGTTGACTAGGTTGAGTTGGTTGGTTATTTCGATTGAGTTAGTTGGTGGTTTAGGTTCGTAGTTAGATTTTCCTTCGGTCTCATAGATTTAGCTTCTCTGTGTAAATGTCGGGCTTATGGGGATCCATTCGAGTTTTGTTTGTCGGGCTATGAGGGGCCCAATTAGGTTTAGTTAGGTATTCTTTGATTTTTTGTCGGGTTGTGTTGCTTATTTCTTTGACCTCTATGATTGTTGATTCTATCCTTTCAGTATGTTTTTACCGTTCTTGCTCAAATGGCCTATGATGCCTACTGGGTACCTGTTGTGTTGGTACTCATGCTACACTCTGCATCTGTTTTTGGGATGTAGTTCCGAGCACTAGTTATCAGCGTTGAGTTCGAGCCTGCTGTAGTCTGGTCTGGAGGCTAGGGTGAGCACTTGGCGTTCTGGGATTACCTGTCTCCTTCTATTATATATTTTGGCATGTCTTTTGCTTTTGAGACAGTCTTGTTTCTGTGGTCCATTTTTGGGACTTGTACTTTTTTATAGTAGCTCTGCACTTGTGACTTCCAAGTTCTAGGAGGTATCTTTTATTGTATATAGTGTGGGTTCGCTTCCGCCTTTCCCTTATGTGTTCTTTATATTTATGCTTTCGCTTAGTTGAGGCTAGTTTCAACCCTCAATCCCATTACTGTCAAGTTTCGGGATAGGATTTTGCTTGCCTACTGGTAGGTTGGTAGGCATCATCATGACTCAAGAAATCAGGTCATGACATGCATCAACAACCCTATCATCTTTCCATTGCTTATATGAAATCTGAGCCACTTATTTAGCTGATAAGTGGCTAAATCTTCACTCTCAACTGGAATGACACTCATAATCTCAGTATTCTTCTGTATGCCGTCAATAAATCTTATGGATCCTTATCCACCTAAGAACTATGGAACTTTTGAGGGTTCTTCCAAGTGAAATCCTGGACTCTTGCAGCAGTTGTATTCCCATTCAGGTTTGCTGGGGCCTTAACTTGCCGATTGGCATGAGCAGTCATGGCCTGGTCTAGCACCTAGAAAGAAGCCCTAAACTCGGCATGAGAGACCTGTTCAGCCATAGAGTCTGCTAGAGCTGGTGGTGCTTGTTTCTTTTCATTCTTGTTCCTTCTGACGTAAGTTCTTCGGGGAGGCATGATTCTATAAACACATACAGAATGAATTAAAAGGAGATTATATAGAGTTGAACTCTATTGCAAGAATGAGACTATGAAAGAAGTGAAGTAATTCCAAAAACATCCCATATCCTGCTATTCATAGGTGTGGCGCACTTCACACCTATGAACAAGACTTTACTTAAAGCGGCTTTCAAACTCCCTAATTAGACACTTAAACCTGATGCTCTGATACCAAGTTTGTCATGATCCAAGACTGTCCCTTAGTCACGACACGGTGCTTAGAGCCACACGTGACCCTAAGCTAACCTCATGGTCTGGCAGGACCACTTAGATTAACATGAAATAAAAACAACTGAAGCTGATTGAATGAGGAAGTTAAACGGAGATAGTTTTAATAAAACCAAGTACTAAATTACTAAATATCTGAGTAACATAAGTTGAATCTAATATGACTGTCTGAAAGCCTCTACTTAGATGAGTTGCTAGGACAAGCCCCTAGCTAACTCTAACTGTCTGAAACTAAAAGAACAATATTGAATGAATTGTAAATGATGTCCTTGAGAGATGAGGACTCACCAAATTACTACTAAGCTGATTTGGAGTCACACTAACCACGGTTTAAACGTTGAATGTCCGAACCTACGTTATCAAACAATATAGGCACAAAGTATGTGGTCAATACTTTGAATGTACTAAGTATTTAGGATAGGAATGATAAACATAATAACTAAATATGTTGAACTTTAAGGACATGCTGATGCAATGACCAAGTAAATAACATAAGATTCTGATAAATACTATATTGAACTTACTGAATGTTCAGTCATGCAATTATACTAAAAAATTGACTGTGGGAGATATTAAAATGAACATATAACCATGTGAACTGCTACATGGAGTTTGATGTATAATCCCTATCAAAAGGGCCCAATATATTTTCCTAAGGTATAAAGGTTGATCTGAATAATGTGGATCCGCTAAGGTAATGTCTGTAAAATACTAAGGAGTTGGCCTCAACTGACAGGAGACCCCTTCTAAATCCTATGGTAGCACATAGTTCTTGGACTCAAGGATTGCTACTAAAGACTTAGCCTAACTGATGGAAAATACTTCATCCCTAGGCTCGCTGGTGCTAAGTAAAATCCCATGGAAACTATAATTTAACTGAAGACAGTAATAATCTATTAGTACTGACTTAGACTTCAAGCTAATAAATATTTAGTAGCTCATAAATCATGATAAGCTGATAAATGCTGAAAGATACTTTATCTGAAAGCATCATTAAACATGAAATCTAACAATTTGAAATATACATATGAGAGTATATAATTCTGAGTCATGAAAATACTTATCTACTGAGGGTTCATGAAATACATTTAAAAGTACTGAATTTTAAGTAAAATTGTGCAAGTAAAGGCTATTCATAAAAAAGAACTGATTTACAATGAAAACCCATGAAGTCATAAAACACTAGGTCTTGTAGAAATCATAAACTAAAGAACTAAGGTTTCTTTGGGGCTCAATGTGTGAAAGGAAACCCATTGATGAAATATCAAATACTTGGAGTGAGAAACTCTAGCTTAAATTCTTAATGGAGACTTGAATCTTCGAAACCCTAGTTCTTCCTTGAGAGGGAACTTGAGAGCAATGATTCTGAATTTAGGAGTTGTGCGTGAAAGGGAGGGGTTTAGGTCGACTAACTACCTTTAATCCCACTTAAAATAGTCCAAAACGACATAGCATATGGATTAAAAGAGTGGAAAAGACCAAAATGACCCTAAAACCCGTTGGAGATCATCTACGAGGGACATCTACGATATGTGGTTCCATTTACGAATTGTAAATTCCTATCCATTGAAATTAGAGTGAAACATTAAGTTTCTAAAAATTGATCCAGGAGACCCATCTATGGTCGGTAGATCAATTTGCGAGCCATAGAATGTGTCCATAAAGATTAGGGGATTTTTGAGTTTCTGAACTTGAGACTACGAGCTCAATCTATGATTCGTAAAAGGGTTTACAACCTGTAGATTCAGTTCATCCTATTCAGAGGAAAGTCCAATTTTCTGAAGTTGATCTAGACCCAAGTCTATGACCCATAAAACTATCTATGACTCGTAAACTTGACTCATAAATCTCAGACGAGATATCTTGTTTCTAAAGTCTCATCTACAAACTCCCATCTAAGGTCAGTGGTTTCTTCTACGGCCCGCAGATGGTATCCGTAAAACACAGAAAATTCTGCAGACATAGATTTTCTAAACTTTTCAAGGTCTAATCTAGACTTAGGAACTCTTGGAGTGTTACCATATTGGGGTCGGATCCAGTTCAGAAACTGGGTTCTGGATGAGGTTTAGGGTCATGTCCCGCATCGAGTGTCTGGGTTAGGTCCTGATTCAGAATTTGGGTTTCATATCGAGTGTCGAGGTCTTGTCCTAATCCAGAAGTTGGGTCCCTATTCAAATGTAGGGTCTCAGGTTAGCGTGTTGGTATAGGATTCTAGGTCAGGTGTTGGGGTCGTGTCCTGATTCAGGAGTTGGGATTAGATCTTAGATCAGTCATGGGGGTGGGATTCGTATTCCAATTTGAAAATGGAATCCCAGGTCAAGAGTCATTGTCAGGTCTCGATTCAAAAGTCGAGGTCAAGTCCTGATTTGGAAGTTGAGTCCTGGATTTAGAGTCAGGATTCTGGTCGAGTCAGGATTCTGGTCGAGTCAGGTGTAGGGGTCGAGTCCCACTTCAAAAGTAGAGCCATCCATCGGGTGTCGGGGTGAAGTCCTAATTTGTAAGTTTGGTCCAAGTTCATATGTAAGGTTGAAATTTAGGTGTCGGGGTCGGATCCCACGATGGGTGATGGGATTATGTCCCAATTCTGGTGTCGGGACCAAAGTTGAGTTCCACTTCAAATATTAGGTCTCAGGTCGAGAGTCGAGGTCAGGTCTCAGATCAGGTGTCGGGATTGAATCCCGAATCAGTAAATCGGGGTCGTGTCCTAATTAGGGTGTCACAGTCGGGTCCAGCTGCGTTATCGGAATTAGTTTTCTAGTAATAAACTATTTTCCGAAAGGGTATTTTCTACTCTCTAGCCAAAAATAAAAAAATCACCAATCAAATATTAGAAAATATTTTCCACACACCAACTTAACATAAGAAAACAGGTTAGAAACCAACTTGTTTTTCCAAGAAAACAGTTTCTAGGAATATATTTTCCATGGTAAAAACTTTTCCTTCATACCAAATGGTTTAACTAAATCTAAATGTTCAATTTAAGAGATGCAAATAAAAAAAGGAAGAAGTTAAATACTGATTCTTTAAAATCCAAACAGCAAAATAAAAGATAGAGAAAATGGTCAAACACCGCCTTAACCTATAACCGAATTCTCAACTATACACTTATATTTTACGGGAGTCCTATTACCCCCTTTGACTATTTTAAAGCGGTATAACTGCACCTTTAAGTGTTGACTTGGCACAGAGAGTGTGCTCACTCTCTTGAATGCATGTGAAAGTTGAAAAAACTGATAAAAAGATATTTTAAAAATATTTTGACTTTTTTTAAAATATAATTTTTTTACTTTTGTCTTTTATTTAATTTTCTCTATTTTTTTGGTTTCTTTTTTCTTTTCTTTTTCCCCTCTCTCTCTCATCACTCAAAAAAATCACCCTAACCTGTATATTTCCTTCATCGCCATTTTTGAACCACCACTACCATAGCAATCCATCTTTCAATACTTTCTCGTAATTTGTGTCACTATTTACTCACAATTCTTAACACGGCAAATTACCATTGAATCACCAAATAAGCATTAAAACTATTACTCATATAGTGAATAAAATTAAATCATCATTAATCTCTTTACTCTAATAAAATTCATCAACCTTCAGATCTTATCTCTAATCTCTATTATTGTTCGATAAAGAATTCAAACTGCATCCAATAAGAATTTTACGAACTTGAGTAGCAATCACCAGTCGATTATGCCCAACCCTGATAACCCAGATGATTTCCTCAAGTTTATAAGGCATAAATCCTTCACTATTTACAGAAGGAATCAAAAAGGGAGTAGTCGTACTCAAGTCCAAGACGATTAGCGAGAACTCCGAACTTGAAATCGGTGCCAAGATTGCAGAATTTGGATGGGAGAAGTGAAGGGAGTGGTCTAAATGGTTGATAAAATTGTTTTGGTGGTGCTGGTGCTGCTGATAAATATTGTTGATTTCTTTTACCCAAAAAAGAGATGATAAGTGTTGATATGGATCTTGAATTGAGATCTGATTTGTGGGTTATGGAAGGTGAAGGTGGGGGTGGGTGACTAGGGAAAAATTGGGTGGAGGGAGAGATGATGTTTGCAATGAAAAAGAACAACATTTACTTTCTTTTTTTTTTGATATATATGATATTTGACAGTTGTAGCGCGTGTGCACACCACATGTGAATCATGTGGTTCTCTAGTTTTAGGGTGGTATATGTTTCACTTTAAAATAGTCCAAGGGGGTAATAGGACTCCCGTGAAATATAAGTGTGTAGTTGAAAATTCAACTATAGGTTGTGGGGGCATTTGACCATTTATCTAAAAGATAATTAGTCATTTTAGTGTGAGAGAGTCGTCTCATAGGCCTAGGTCTCTCATTTATTTATATACTAGTTTCTGGGAACGTGATTTGCACGTTTATCCCAAACAATAATGAATTCATCACATCTTCCACATAATTAATAAATATGCAAAGTTCAGTAATTGTTATTATGCAACATAAAAAAATTGTTTTAAAAAAAGAAGAGATTCTTACCAAACAAATATAATGAATCATCGAACTTCTCACATATAATCATATTTATATTTTGTCATGCGATTATGATGCCGTGAAATTTGAGAGAGGATAAAAATAACAAAATATAAATACAATTAAATGTGATAATACATAGATGAAGATTGAAGCAAATAAAAGAAGAAACTTTGAAACTAACAATTGAACACTACTGTTTCTTATGATTTATCTCATATTGCCCAATGTCTTAATTTATAGTTTGCAAGATCAACTTTTTCTTTAATTCAATATGAGAAAAAGAAAATATAAGAGTTTTCAAACTTAATTTTTAGAAATGAAGAGTCTTGAAACCATGATCTATTCATTATCATCTTTTTTTAATGTCTTTAACATTTAGTTGAATTTAAAAGTTGATTCAACTTGACTTTACACCTTCCCACTTTTAGTATTTAGTATAATATATATGATATTATTTAATAGTTAATTAATTAGATATTTTATTTAGTGTAGGGGGTAAAATGGTAATCGAACTTTGTACTTTAGAGCTTTCCGCTTTTAATAATACTAGTTTTTGGATACGTGCGTTCCACATATATCTCATGGTAATTTTTATAGGTTCGTTAGAATGATTGAAATTTTATGAAAACATTCGTGTAATGAAAAATAAAATGCAGTAATTACAAATAAATCTTTGAAGTGTGACAAGAAATACCAAATTGGGGGCATATTTTAATGTTTAAAATTAATTCCTTTTAAGCAACCAACTGTAAATTTTGAGCTTTGATTAGTAGTTAGGAAACTTCCATTAAAGTCATAAATAGCTAATTGAAGCCTAAATAAAAATACATACTTAACTATAATAAAACAATTCATAAAAAAATAAATAAAGAAGTCTAATAAAGAGAAACACACAAAAAATACAACATACACATCTTCTTCTTAATATTTTAATGATCATAACAATATAAATGAAAAAAATACATAATTAGTGTATAATATTTAGTGTTCTTGTTGATACCTTCTCCAATAATCAATTAAAATGATAGTCTTCTTCATAGAATCAAACTAAAGAATGAGTCAAATAGTACAATAGTGATGTATAAAGGAATACCACAAGATATTTTAATATAGCACGTAATTAGATATGAATTATGAAGGTGAATAATTAAAGCAAATAAAGGAGAAAAATAATAAATAAATGAAGGAGAGAAAGAGATTTGTACAAATGATATTTAAGTATTTGATAGTAAAGGTTAAACCATCAATCAACTTTTAATGGATAGATATGTAAATCAACTTTTAATTTATATTATTCTCACTTTTAGTATAGCTAGTTTTGGACACATGCAACACGCTTGATTTCCATACAATAACCACAGAAGATTAAAATTTGTTAAAATACCAAAAATGTTTCTAAATTATGAAATTTTAAAAATGTAAGTTCATGAAAATGGTTAATGTTTATTCTATTTTGCTAATGGAATCACAGAATTAAACACCAACCAATCATGACTTTCATATAATTAGTTAGAAGTTATATCAAAGCATGTCAGTAGAAAAATAATGGACTTCTTATAAGCATATGTGTTTGTTCTAATAATTTGAGGAATGTTTTAGGTTAAAAACTTTCTTAACTTCTTACTTTAATTTAGAAGATCTAAAATTTAACTTGTTCGCAACAAATTTTCGTAGTGCTGAAAATTAACTGCAACCAAAATTAATAAAAGAAAAATGTGATTTTTTATTGATGAATTTGTGAGTACAATTCTGTTACTCTCTTGATTCTTCTCTCCTAAACTTCTCCAAGATTTGTGGGCCTTCAGTAGCGTACTTCTCAAATTGTTGGATGATTTAGACCTCCTTGAGAAGTGTTTGATCTCCGGGAATGTCAAGAAGCACTTCTTCGCTTCAAGTCGATCTCCGGAAAGAACTTTGTTGACCACTCCTTCAAAGAGCTACGTAGTTGGTATTGTAGCTTTCTCCAATCCTTGTGGAATGCTTGTTGAAGTCTTGTTAGAATCCCCTTTGAATGTCATGTCTATCCCCTGTTTATAATTGTAGGGGGTGGACAAGGTTATTAATGATTAGCCAAAAGATGCCATTTTGACACTTGGCATATTGTGATTGGTTTATGAATTTGACTGGATTACCACATCATTTGGACACGTGTCTTCACCTTGTTGGTCTTGTATGCCTAGTCACTATGACAAGTGTCATGAGTTTGGTCTTCAAGGTAGAATGGACCTTGGACTTGAACTCAATAAAATTGACTTAATCATTTGTAAATCCCAATTTATTCATTTAACTCAAATGCACATGGATTTAATTCAAATTTCGTATGAATTTTAATCTAATAAAATTTATGTTAACTTGTTCGCAACAAATTTTCGTAGTGCTGAAAATTAACTGCAACCAAAATTAATAAAAGAAAAAAGTGATTTTTTATTGATGAATTTGTGAGTACAATTCTGTTACTCTCTTGATTCTTCTCTCCTAAACTTCTCCAAGATTTGTGGGCCTTCAGTAGCGTACTTCTCAAATTGTTGGATGATTTAGACCTCCTTGAGAAGTTTTTGATCTCTGGGAATGTCAAGAAGCACTTCTTCGCTTCAAGTCGATCTCCGGAAAGAACTTTGTTGACCACTCCTTCAAAGAGCTACGTAGTTGGTATTGTAGCTTTCTCCAATCCTTGTGGAATGCTTGTTGAAGTCTTGTTAGAATCCCCTTTGAATGTCATGTCTATCCCCTGTTTATAATTGTAGGGGGTGGACAAGGTTATTAATGATTAGCCAAAAGATGCCATTTTGACACTTGGCATATTGTGATTGGTTTATGAATTTGACTGGATTACCACATCATTTGGACACGTGTCTTCACCTTGTTGGTCTTGTATGCCTAGTCACTATGACAAGTGTCATGAGTTTGGTCTTCAAGGTAGAATGGACCTTGGACTTGAACTCAATAAAATTGACTTAATCATTTGTAAATCCCAATTTATTCATTTAACTCAAATGCACATGGATTTAATTCAAATTTCGTATGAATTTTAATCTAATAAAATTTATGTTAACTTGTTCGCAACAAATTTTCGTAGTGCTGAAAATTAACTGCAACCAAAATTAATAAAAGAAAAAATTGATTTTTTATTGATGAATTTGTGAGTACAATTCTGTTACTCTCTTGATTCTTCTCTCCTAAACTTCTCCAAGATTTGTGGGCCTTCAGTAGCGTACTTCTCAAATTGTTGGATGATTTAGACCTCTTGAGAAGTTTTTGATCTCTGGGAATGTCAAGAAGCACTTCTTCGCTTCAAGTCGATCTCCGGAAAGAACTTTGTTGACCACTCCTTCAAAGAGCTACGTAGTTGGTATTGTAGCTTTCTCCAATCCTTGTGGAATGCTTGTTGAAGTCTTGTTAGAATCCCCTTTGAATGTCATGTCTATCCCCTGTTTATAATTGTAGGGGGTGGACAAGGTTATTAATGATTAGCCAAAAGATGCCATTTTGACACTTGGCATATTGTGATTGGTTTATGAATTTGACTGGATTACCACATCATTTGGACACGTGTCTTCACCTTGTTGGTCTTGTATGCCTAGTCACTATGACAAGTGTCATGAGTTTGGTCTTCAAGGTAGAATGGACCTTGGACTTGAACTCAATAAAATTGACTTAATCATTTGTAAATCCCAATTTATTCATTTAACTCAAATGCACATGGATTTAATTCAAATTTCGTATGAATTTTAATCTAATAAAATTTATGTTAACTTGTTCGCAACAAATTTTCGTAGTGCTGAAAATTAACTGCAACCAAAATTAATAAAAGAAAAATGTGATTTTTTATTGTTGAATTTGTGAGTACAATTCTGTTACTCTCTTGATTCTTCTCTCCTAAACTTCTCCAAGATTTGTGGGCCTTCAGTAGCGTACTTCTCAAATTGTTGGATGATTTAGACCTCTTTGAGAAGTGTTTGATCTCCGGGAATGTCAAGAAGCACTTCTTCGCTTCAAGTCGATCTCCGGAAAGAACTTTGTTGACCACTCCTTCAAAGAGCTACGTAGTTGGTATTGTTGCTTTCTCCAATCCTTGTGGAATGCTTGTTGAAGTCTTGTTAGAATCCCCTTTGAATGTCATGTCTATCCCCTGTTTATAATTGTAGGGGGTGGACAAGGTTATTAATGATTAGACAAAAGATGCCATTTTGACACTTGGCATATTGTGATTGGTTTATGAATTTGACTGGATTACCACATCATTTGGACACGTGTCTTCACCTTGTTGGTCTTGTATGCCTAGTCACTATGACAAGTGTCATGAGTTTGGTCTTCAAGGTAGAATGGACCTTGGACTTGAACTCAATAAAATTGACTTAATCATTTGTAAATCCCAATTTATTCATTTAACTCAAATGCACATGGATTTAATTCAAATTTCGTATGAATTTTAATCTAATAAAATTTATGTGTCTATATATGTCCCTTACTTCAAGACTTATCGGAGTGTAGGCTTGTCGAAACATAACGATGAGACTAGAAGTATTCATGAATGTGTTTTCATTTTTTGAGACTTGTTGATGTGTAGGCTTGCCAACACTTGATGACGAAAGTTGAAGTCTTCATGAATGTTTTTTCATTTTTGAGACTTCTCGATGTGTAGGCTTGCCGAAACTTGGCGACGAGAGTTCAAGTCTTCATGAATGTGTTTTCATTTTTGAGACTTCAAAAGTATTTGTTTCTTGTAGTCGCATTCTAGCTAGGCCACTACAAACGATTTGTTTGCAGTGATCCTAATTTTTTTTATAAAAAAAACATTCTTGCTCGACAACAGCGTGACCCCTCTATATTGATTTGAAATAGATGGGTCTATTGAGTGATAACATTTTTTCATGTTTCCTTTGTCGCAAGGAATCAGAAAACAAGAAAATTGGTTAGAGATTTTGAACCAAATAAAAAGAATATTAAATTTCATTTGGTATCGAAGTCAATTAATGAATCTAAATTAATGTAAAAATCTTTCACCAAAATCTCTATCTAATCCTCTCCAATGCACAAAGGATTTTCATCAGACAAAATTCCAATCGCTGCAAGACAAGTTGCCCGAGTGTGTTTAACTGTTGAGCTACGACACCGCTTGGTTTTATCAAGTCAAGAGACGTAGCCTCCATCATATCTCAAAAACTTAGAGCAAAATTATTCTTTGTAATTTCTCAGGTAACTTTAAAGGTTGTTTAGCAGTAACCCATTTTTGATGGTTCAGCTTTGCGCGTCTGTAGTGTAAAAATTCATATCTCATTGTAGAAAAATTAAAATCACAAGTCGTTTGATTTTTCCAAAACTAGAAACATGGAACTACAATATAGCAATGATTTGCAGCCAAATTCCTCTTCCATTGCTACATTTTTTATTTTTAATATTGAACCCGCTTTTGATGGTAAGATTTGTACATCTGTAGTGTAAAATTCATATCTCGTTGTAGAAAAATCAAAATCGCAAGCTGTTTGATTTTTTCGAATCTAAAAACATGGAACTACAACGTAGCTATGATTCGCAGCCAAATTTCTCTTCCAATTCTATAGTTTTGATTTTTTATATTGAATCCGTTTTTGATGGTCAGATTTGCACATCTGTAGTGTAGAATTTATATTTCTTTGTAAAAAATTAAAATCGCAAGACGTTTAATTTTTCTGAAACTAGAAACATGGAACTAGAACGTTGCAAAGATTCGCAGCCAGATTTCTCTTCTACTGCTACAATTTTGATTTTTATTACTGAACTCAACTTCAGATTTTTTTGTCTTTTGATTTTTCCAATTGTGTTTTCACCAAAGTAACCCCCTTTTTTTTTCCAGAACCACGTTGTGCAATCTTAATTTCCAGTAGTGACAATGGATTTTAGTGACCGAGAGGTGCCATACCCTTGCCTTGAGATCGTGGAAAATAAGCAACATCTGCAAGCCAAAGTTCTCACCTTGAAAGTTCATCTTGCAGTGATTGGCGCCTTCACACTTATTAGAAAGTTGTTGGATACTTCTCATCATCTCCCAGAGTGGTCTTCAACAGAAATGAAGAACATCATGGACAATTTCTCTGGCAAAGTCACAATTGAAAAAGTTCTCCTCTTGAAGTCTTCTACTCATCCAAATGTTGTTGTTGCCATCCCTCCTCACCGTGATGAGAATCTTAGCAGTTGGCATGTTCCTCCTTTCGGGCTTGATGAGGTTTGCTATACGTCCAGCTATTGAGAATGGGTAGAAGATGTGATTGCCCGTTGCAAGGAGACTTTGGACAACATCAAGACTTATGATGCTACCTTTGCTTCAATGTTCACATATGACTATAACAAAAGTGTTCTCCAAGACTTTTACAAGAATTAGCGTCCATCGACCAACACGATTTCTATCTTCGTTGGAGAGTTATCTATATCTTTATGGGGTTTGAGAACCATTGGAGGCCTTCCTATTCATATATCCTTTTATGATGAAATTATACCCTCAGCTAATGAGTTGACACATATAGATGACCAAGGGAAGTCTTTTCTCCCAGGAAGTTGCTCATACTTATTTTTGGCGTTCTACTGACTTACGAAAGGTGTCATCGATGAAGTCTCCTTTTGTGAATGGACAAAGTTCTGGTTTAGAAGACCATGAAAATATGTCGATCCTTCACCAAGGATGCCTAAGAATCGTACGAAGCAAAAGAAGAATCATGATCCTTGTGGGAATATTGACATGAGTTTTTTGCCATGAACCGAAGAGGAGAATGCTCCTTTCGTGGAGCTAGGCGTGGAAGAATTACTTAGAGATGTGACTTATCTGGAGGCTTTCCTTGCATGTTGGCTTTGCAAGTTTGTACTTCCTAACAAGAAGGCTGATTGTGTTCATGCTCGATGAAGTCTCCTTTTGTGAATGGACAAAGTTCTGGTTTAGAAGACCATGAAAATATGTCGATCCTTCACCAAGGATGCCTAAGAATCGTACGAAGCAAAAGAAGAATCATGATCCTTGTGGGAATATTGACATGAGTTTTTTGCCATGAACCGAAGAGGAGAATGCTCCTTTCGTGGAGCTAGGCGTGGAAGAATTACTTAGAGATGTGACTTATCTGGAGGCTTTCCTTGCATGTTGGCTTTGCAAGTTTGTACTTCCTAACAAGAAGGCTGATTGTGTTCATGCTAGTGTCTTCAAAGTGGCAAGCTTGATGGCTCATGGAGAGAAATTTTCTTTGGCAGTTCTGGTCTTTGCAAGCATCTAACGTGGCCTCAGGGATATATCCACTTCTTCAAACTTGGGTTCTTGCGACGTACTACTTCCCATTCATTATGTATATAGATGGATAGGTGAGTATTTGTAATACCCCAAGCTTTCAAAGAACTTAAAAATGCAGAACTCACCTGAAGACAGTGACCTACGGAGGCCACCTACGGGCCGTAGATGGATTGACGGGCCGTAGGTGGGGACCGTCAATGGCACTGTGAACTATTAGGATTTCCAAGTTTCTGAACTTTGACCTACGGAGTAGCAGGACAGTTCGTAGTTCAATTGACGGGCCGTAGATGGGTTCCGTAGATGCCTTCCAGACTTAGCCTAAATTTTAGCCCAAAATGAACTCTCTGAATCAATTGACGGATGAACTGGACGGTCCGTCAATTGATGTATGGACCGTAGATCCTGTCCGTCGATTGGCCTCGACAATTATTAATTAAGGGCTTTTTGGTCTTTTCCCTAATTGATTTCCTAATAAACTAAGCCGGTTATACCCCTAATCTAAACCCTATAAATACTTCTTAAGCCTAGTTTCTCTCATTATATTTCATTCCCAAATATCTCCTCTCAAATATTTCTCTCTCTAAAAGAAACCCTCTCAAGCTTCAAGGAAGAAGAAGAAGCTAGGATCCTCCATTCAAGACCTTCAATCTTCACCAAATTCTTGTGGGTTTCTTTGAGGTATGATAGTGTTCACCATTAGGAGTCTTTTCCTCCAATGGGTCCTCCCTTTTTTTCAAGATTTTCAAGGTTTACTCTACCCCAATTGAATTAGGGTTTTTGATCAATTATTGTGAGTTCTTCAATTATGATTTCAATTGTTGATTTTATTATTCCTAGTGCACGAATTAGCGTGAATTACATGATTTGATGTAAAGATTGCATGAACCCCTATGATCCCAAGCTAATTCTCCCCAATTTGATAATCTATGCTTTGATTGTTGGGTTGAGCTATGAATTGATGAAGTTTATGACATCTTTATGAAACTAAGCATGAATTATGAATGAATTGAGGATAATCCTATGAATTTAGCATGATCAAGTCAAAAGCATGATTTTCCTCTATTATGTGAGTTCCTCAAGTATGGGTAAATTGTCTTAATTATGGATTTCTAAGCATGAGCTTGCATGAATTTGCATGATATGAGTTGAACTTGCATGAACCCATATGAGCTCTATCATCTATGAACTATGAGCATGATGAACTAAGTAAAGATAAAGCTAATGAACTTACGCATGTCTCATATGAAGTTGATAATGAGTTAAGGGTGCTTTGAGAGTAAAGTACCAAGGTTATGATTCGATGATGTTATGGTTGAGTGGTGAAAGGTTTTCTCACATAATCCCAACATGACTAATAGAAGAACAAGAGGTGATTACCCATGTTCTTAAGGAGCTATTTTAATGAATGAAGGGACAAGAGGCGATTACCCATGTTCCCTAATGTAGACAAAACGGCGATTACCCAAGTCTACCGATAATGAGCTTATGACTAATGTAGACAAGAGGCGATTATCCATGTCTATCTAAGATAAAATGAACTATGATTAATCCGTGGGAAGTATGCTTAGTACCGAGTGGACAAGTGGTGATTACCTATGTCCCATAACCTATGTGCCACCATAGGGTGATGGTCTATGATAGACACTAGCTAGTGGATCCACATAAGTTAAGAAGTTCATGGTCTTACCTTGGCAAGTAGGACACCGCTTTTCGGTGTGGGGTAGATACCGAATTCCATGTTGATAGCTCACATGGTCTTATATGTCGGTTAAGGCTATTCCCCACAAATTAATGAACACAAGTGTTCCTATGATAAAGTAAAGAGAAGAATAGAAAGATGATTTAGCTTGCTTTGGCCATGGTATATGCTTTATGCTTCATGTTCCTTATGCTTTTTATCATGTTTTAGCTTGGCCCTTGCATGTCATGATTATATCTCACTCTAGCATGATTTATGTGTTTATGTGCATTGCTATCATACTTAGTACTTAATTGTGCTAACGCATACTCTTGCCTACATTAACTTTTTTGATGTAGGACGTGGCGATTCACCATCCACTCGTGGCTAGAGCTTGATTAGAGATTTGATAGAAGACTTGGTGAGTCCTTATTTATCCGAGGACATAGCCTAGTTCTTATTTCCTTTCATGTACTTTCATTTCAGTTTCAGATTTGTATTGGGTTACGTCCCAAACTTTACTTTCTATGATAGATTGTCTTTGAGACATGAGATGTAGACTTCCGTTGTTATCTTTTAAAAACTTTGATATGAAATCTATTTTGAACTCTTAATCTCTATTATCTTGTATGTATGTATGCTAAGTGGCTTGTATGAGGCCTTTCGGGGTCTTGTACGCCATGTCGCGTCTAGGGGGTACCTTGGATCGTGACAGTATTTTGACACTTACTACCGTGTTACCCGCCCCCAATGAGGTATGCAAATGTGGCACATTTCTGGAGAAAAGATGGCAAACATTTTGACCTTGTTGATGCTCGCAAGTTATTTCAACAAGTGAATGTGCATAACCTCCATAATTTGGCCATGCTTCATGGAAAAGAGCTACATATTGATGATAGTGTCAAACTGTCCAATTCTTGGAGCGATTTCCTTATAGGCCTTCATTCAAGTTTTGTCACTTTGAGGTAGGATGATGATCTGGCTGTGGACCCTTATAGCCCTCAGCAATTTAGTCGATAATTTGGGTATTGTCAAGATGTTCCTGGTGCTCTCATAGAGCACCATTATGATGGTTCACTGTAATGTTCCTGGTGCTCTCATAGAGCACCATTATGATGGTTCACTGTAATGTTCCTGGTGCTCTCATAGAGCACCATTATGATTTTTCAATATCTTTTCAATGTAATGAGACTAACACAAAGAGGAACATTTTAACTCCCAAAATCACATCTGCTTCACCAGGGTCTTTCATTTCAAACTTAAAAGACAAACAATTCTTAGTCTTATTAATAATATTCACATTAGGGCCAAAGATTAACATGTCATCTACATATAAACATATAATCACACAATCTGACCCTATCATTTTAGAATAAACACAATTATTAGATGAATTTACAACAAAGTCTTATCCACTAATATGACATTAAACTTTTCATACCACTGTTTAGGTGCCTGTTTTAGTCCATACAAGAACTTTCTCAATTTCATACTTTATTCTCTTGTCCTGGAACCATAAACCCCTCAAGTTGAGTCATAGGTATCTTCCTCTAAATCACCATTTAGAAATGTTGTTTTGATAACCATTTGATGTACCACTAAATCATGAATAACGGTTAAAGCAATAAGGGTTCTAATGGTCACTATTTTAGTCATAGGAGAATAAGTATCAAAGTAATCAACACCTTTCTTTGGGTTAAAACCCCTAATCACAAGTCTAGCCTTATATTTATCAATTGTACCATCAGGTTTCAATTTCTTCTTAAATATCCATTTGCTACTTATGGGTTTACAACCTTTAGGCAAATCATACAAGTCACAAATGTGATTAGAAACCATTGAGTTTAATTCACTTTTAATAGCCTCTTTCCAAAATATTGATCTCATTGCTTCATCATAAGTCTTAGAGTCTTCTTCTATTAAGTATATAGACAATAATTCATCATTTATAACATCAATATCAAAATTTTCATTCAAGAAAATAGTGATAAAATCAGGATGAAAACTAGTCTCAATCGTACGTCTTTTACTCCTTCTAAGTTTATTTTCATGCTCATTAGAAATAACATCATAAGAAGGCACAACATGAGAATTAACAGACATAGATGTAGAAACATTCTCTTGCACATCACCAAACACATTATTTTTCAAAGGAAAAATATGCTCAAAAAATTTAACATCTTTAGATTCACAAATAGAATGATCACTTAAAGACATAAATCTATATGCAATATTATTCTGAGCATAACCTATAATGACCCTCCAAGTCATTTATGTGTTTATGCCTTCTGTTCATCATTTAGAGTGTTCCTATAGCGACTCAAAGTCATTTATGACTTGCTGGAACTGACAGTTCAGTCACCTGGTCATTCGTTTGGTTTTTATGTAAATTTTTCTATGTTTTTGAACTTTTAAACCTTGAACGGTTTATTTGATCAAAAGTTTAGGAAGATGACATCAAAATCAAATTTTGACAATTCCATCAGCTCTGAAAGGGTCATTTTAGGCTAGTCACATGGTCGGCATGACTCCCGAGGCTTTCGATGTGAGTTTGTGCAATTAGGCATTTTAACTTTTAAGTTAAGGCCTAAGGCTTGACCTTCATCAACATTCTAGGTAAATATGCCCAGATGAGAATTCTATCAGTGCGGTTAGCTCCGGAATATTGAGTTTCGTCTAGAATGATCCTTCGTGCGGATCTTGAGGGTTCTGAGCCAATTCTGATCCCCCTTGTAGATTTTGGCTTAAAATAGAGTTTGGGTGTGGAACCCACTTTTTATCGATCTGACCTCATATGGAAATTTTGACTGGTTCGTTGAGTCTAGAATATCGAATTTGGTAGGTTAGCATATCTCCTTTATGCACACAGGGTTCTTAATGAATTCCAAACACCCCATCAGAGATTTGAACTTGCCAAAAACCAGTTGATGTGCATCAGCTGGTGTAGGCCCATTTTTTCCTTCACGATCGTAGGCCACCTTAGCTGCATTCACAGAGAAGAAAAATGTTGGCTTCCGTATTCGTGTGGCTGGGCCTCGTTTGTGAAGGCCTAGCTTGCCAAGCCTCCGTGTTTGCGAGCCATTATTTGTGTTCGCAGCGCCCAGGATCACTGGCCTTCTCATTTATGGGCCTCGGGCCACACTCATGAAGGGGAGTTTCCTTGTGCTCCACATTTGCGGTCCCTCTAGGCTACGTTCGCGAAGAGCAAATCTGTTTGGTCTTTTATTTAAATACCAGACACAACTCAGCCTTGGCTGTGATATTCCAAAGGTGATTTCTCCTCTGATATAGCTCTGAATTGAGTGAATCAAAGTCTTGTGCATCTGGGATTGTCATGGCTACACGTGTGGGTGATTTGAAGTTGGTGGTGAACCTTCGTTTGAGGTAAAAAAAGCATTTTAGCTGCCTGCCTTAGCTCCTTTGTTGGTTTTAAATTGTGATAAATTGCATGTCGGTTGTTATAGCGGTTCTGAGCCCTGAATTGTGTTCTCTTTTGGAACACATGTTTGTGGTACTATTTTAGACCTTTTGACAGAGTCAATTCCAGGAATTCTGATACGGGTCCCATGATTCCCACTTGACTCCAAAGTTGGTCCATCTTCGTTTTATGTGTTCTTGTTGTTGAAATGATTGTATTAATATTGTGATCCTATTTTTTATAGCATGGTAGTGCTCTGAGGCCGTTTGGAAGGGAAAAGCTCTAGAAAGATGATTTTAGAGCGTGCGGTCGGCCTTTAGGTAGGCTACGGCTTTCCTTCTCCTAGATAGAGCTTGAATGTGTGAATACATGTTGATTAGAGTGAATAGGTGGTGGTTACCTGGTTGTTCTTATTTCCTATGTTAGATACCATGTTATAGGCATGATCGACATTATTTCAATTCTAGTACCATGCTAGTCGGGGATTAAGTGTTTATTTCTATCTTGTGAGTTGACTTGCATGTTGTTATTATGATATATTAAGCATGTTTGGCCTTAGTATAGGATTAGACTAGTGTGTACCTTAGACTTGCAATACTTGTGGCCTGTAGGCCTTATTTCTTTTCCGACATCATTTCAGACGGATTAGCTCCTTATAGACTAGAATATCATACTTGAGTTCGATAGAATGAGCCTTAGTTTAGGCGTTTATTTATCTTTGTCAGGTTTCTATTCACTCTCCCTATTTCTATGGCCATATTACGATACCAGAGGTTCTTTTGCTTCACTGGGCGACTCGAGATTTGAGTGGTGTAGGCTGGGAGCCTTTTGTTAATTTCTTGTGATTGGATGTTGTTCCACGGCAGTGTTGATGATAGTTAATATGTGGTACTTCGATGGTTTTATTGGATTCCCCCAGGTTTACTCTTACTAGCTAGGCTGGTGTCCTTGGGAGTTTACTAGTTGGCTGGTTGATGGTCTTATTGGTGCCCCTTGGTTACTCTTGCTAGTTGGGTTGGTGCCCCTAGGAGTTTACTGTTTGGCTGGGCAGCCCCCGAGTTTACTCTTGATAGTTGGGCTGGTGCCCCTGTGAGTCTACTATCTGGTTGTCCGGGCCCATTTGGTGTATGATTTGAGGTTGTTTCTTGGGGTTCGAGGCCCTGCTTACATTTCTTGGATCTAGATTCACTATATTTTGCTCTTGTAGTTTAGCTATTATGTGTATCTATTGGTCTTATGGGGTCCGTTCGGATTTTACTTAAACTTGCTCACAAGTGTACCTTATGGGGTCCAGTTAGGTTTAGTTTAGTTGTACTTAGTTTTTACTTCTAGTACGCTCATGTGCTTTACTTTAAATTTTGTTTTGACCTCTATTTGTGTCTAGATTCTATATTTTCATATTGTCTTTACCTTTATACCTCGGTCGTCTGATGATGCCTACTGAGTACCTTTGTTTTGGTACTCATGCTACACTCTGCATATGTTTCATGATGAAGGTCCTAGTACCAACTACCAGCGGTGATCGTTCCATCTTGCAACATTTTGGATCGAAGCCGAGGGTGAGCACTTGGTGTCCTGGACTTGCATGACTCCTTCTGTACTTGTATAGCTAGTATTTTGTATTTTGAGACAAGCTCTGATTTTAGTCTACTTTTGGGACTTGTATTCTTTTGTTAGCATAGCTCTGTACTTGTGAATTCCAGATTTTGGGAAGGATCTTTTATTTATATAGTTTTGGCTTGTTCCGCTCTTATCTTGTTCAGTTGTTAAGATTGTTGCTTCTGCTTATTTCTACCCTTGTACTCTTTACTTGTCATTCTCAGTTATGAGTTGGCTTACCTACTGTAGGTTATAGTAGGTGTCATCATGACTCGAGGAATCGAGTCGTGACAAGTTGGTATCAAAGCCCTAAGTTTAGTGGTCTCACTTGTACAGAGCTAATACCTAATAGAGTCATATGGATCAGTGCAGAGATGTTTGTATCCTATCTTTGAGAGGTTATAGGGTTTCATTAGGAACTTTCTCTATTTTGTATCGCTTTTGTGCAGCGTGTGTGTTATTGGTTTCTTGAAGTCTCACTTTTTTTATTCTTTTCGCAGGATGGCTCATACGCGTCGTGCGGTAGCTCAAGGTAGCGGTCAACCTCCCCTACAGTCCAGGGGTGCAGCACCAACCCAAGATAGAGAGAGGGATCCAGAGCCAGCATCAGACCCTCTAGCAGCCCAGGTTCCTATACAGCTGGTTGGGTTGAGATCAACCCAGCCGCCACTCGGACCAACTATGGCTCCAAACCTTCAAGCAACCATTACACAATTATTGACCGTGCTTGGGGGTATGCAGCATGCCCTAACAATGTAAGTTGTTCTCAATCATCACAGGTGCTTATTCTTTAAGATAAAGAAATAGATTTTTATAAGGAAGTGACATTCAAGAAAGAGAACTAGTAACTTCATTGAAAATTGCTTGCTTCAAAAAAAGATTTTAGACTCACAAAGGTGATTAATTCTAGTAATGTGTATTATTTTAAATGTGCAAATCTGGATTGCAAAAGGTGGTTGAGGGCTGTGAAATTTATAAGCTGCGACAAATTTTGTATTAAAACCTATGAAAAGTATCACACGTGTGGTTCGGAGCATATTAAGAGCCATACTCCGCATGCCATGACAAAAGTCATAGGTAAATACTTTCAAAATAGGTTTCCCAATGGTAAAGGTCCATCTACAAGAGATATGGAAAATCAAATCCGCACAGAATTGAGCTGTAAGGTAAGTTATTGGAAGATTAAGAGCATGCAGATTGCTAAGTCTTTGGTTAGGGGAACACATGAGCACGGATATGAAGTGCTTGATGCATACCATTATATTCTTGAGCATACAAATCCGGGAAGAAGATAACATTTTCGGTTGAAGAAATTGGGAGGTTAGAGTACTTTTTTAATCATATGCGGCTTGGATTCTTAGTTTTCAATAAATGAGAAAAGTCATAGACATTGATGGGACATTCTTGAAGAGAAAATATGAAGGAGTTTTTTCTATCGGCGGTGTGACAAGATGCTGAGAATCATTTTCGGTGGCTTTTTTTGTAGTGGACAAGGAATGTGATGCCTCATTGATGTACTGTGAATTTACGGTACTTTTGATGCATTAAACATAGCGTTTTGTGTGTGTCTTAAGCATTTGTTATTAGATGTGATAGTATTTTGCTTGAATTATTGTAGGAAATAGGTTTGGAGCAGTTGGCACTAAAAGTGTTGCAGCAGCAGCGGTTTTTGTAGCAGTATGACTTGACCTACGAGTCGTAGGTGTAAGTCGTGGGTGGAAGAGGTGAAAATTGGAGCTAAGTATAAAATGATGGAAGCCAACTGATGAGCCGTAAGCTCCTCTATGAGACGTACATAGTGAGTCGTAGAAAAGTTCAGAGAAGTTGAGCTTCAGTATTTGAATGACGGATGGACAGGACAGACTGTACTAAGATCTATGAGCCATAGATCATGCCCGTAGGAATTGATACCCAGATGAAGGACTGACTGCTGATTGATGGAGGCAACCTACAAATCGTAGGATTACGTATGAGTCGTAGGTGCCAAATCGTAGACGAAACTGTCCAAACTGAATTTCCTTAGCTGTCTTTTTCCTACTTTATTTAGGATTTGTTTTCTATAAATATTAGATGTAATTTTCGTTTTTGGGTTGTTAGACTTTTTCAGATACATACTTTTGGCTTTGAGAATTTACTTTAAAACATTTGAATCAATCGATTCTTGAAGTTTTGGTTTATAATATTGTTTTGCTTTCGTTTATCAGTTGAAGATTACAGATTTCATCTACTATAATTGTAAGTCATGATTTATTCTATTAACCTTATTATGAATTGTGATCACCCAAGCATGAGTAGCTAAATCCATAACTAGGATTATGGGAACCAGGCGTAATTAACAACGTAAAACTAATAACTAAGTAATTCTGGAATAGTGTTTATGCATGTATTGTTAATCTCTTCGTTTTGGATGCTTTTTAACGGTGTACAACGTTAGAACTCACCTCATTCCTACTTGCCCGACCAAGAAAGTAATGAATGAGAAAGAGATTAAACAATGTAGATTTAGCGTTGATAATCTGATGTCTAATAGCCTAACCCAAATATGTGAGGGCTAATCTGGGGTCAATGGTAAGGGTTAGTAAAGTATACACACATAGACCAACCAAGTTGCGTAGTGAAATTCCCTATTTGGACGACCAATCACTTAGGAGATACCTAACTTACCGACTTTGCATGTTAAACACTAGGAAAGGATTATTATTATTAGGATTACAGCGTGAAGTGCTTGTGGGGAATACATATGCCCTAGGCTCATCTCATATTGATATTTACAAACTGCAAATCCTATTACTTGCTTTCTTGTTACTACGAATCAATCAATCATTATTTAGTTCTACAAACTCCCCCTTTTTACAGAAATAAGATGACTAAAAGTACAACTGACATTAATTAGCCTAAGTCTAGACCTTGTTCCTCGTGGGATCGACCCTAACCTTTGTTAGGTTCTTTATTTGACAATGACTTTTTATACTTCTTTAGGGAGGTGTAATTTGGGCGTATCACTCATATCAATATTTTTATGAACAAATGAGAAGCTATGTCGATGATGTTGATGAGTTGTGCATTATTTCTGATAGGCATCCATGTATTCGAAAGATGGTTTCGGCTATCTACCCTACAACTCAATATGGTTGTTCAATGAGACACCTTGACGAAAATATTCAAAATAACTTTTACAATTCAAAAGTAGTATCTCATTTTTATAAAGTAGCAAAAGTGTACGATAGAGGTGAGTTCAGTGACCATTTCAATTAAATAAAAGATATGGTACCAAAAGCAGCTGAATCTCTTGAACGTATTGAATTTCACACATAAAACAGGGCATTCTACCTGGGAAATAGGTACAATGTTATTTCATGTCTTTTTTGGGTTTATTGTTATTTTATGTTTTACTAATTGATTTATTCTTTTTTGTATAAATATAATATTATGATGTCAAACATGCCGAGTCGGTGAATGCAATGTTTGAGGTTGAAAGAGAATTTCCAATTATCACTCTATTTGATGAAATAAATAGGAGATTTGCACATTTATTTCACCAAAGGCGTATGGAGTTGGTGAACTCACCAAACAGATTTGTTCCTACAATGGAAAAAGAAATATCAAAGTATGTCAACTTGGGGAATGAGTTATTGGCCCATCAAATTGCTAACTACAAGTTCAGTATGACTAGTCATGGTGATGTTGCTATGGTCGATCTATAAAGAAGAACTTATACATGTAGAGTTTTTGACTTGGCCAAAAATACGTTGTCCACATGCTATGACAATGCTTTGAGCCCAATATGGAGCACAATTTGGAATCAAATTTATGAGTACTCATCTGCATATTATGCAGTGGAAAATACATAATTGCATATTGTGAGAAAATCCACCTTGTGCCTTCCGAAGATTCTTGGATTGTGCCTTTGAATATTTTAGAGAGACAAATACCTCCTCCATATGTTGATCCAAGAAAATTGGGAAGAAGGCAATATAAGAGAAGGCGTGGAGTTGGTGAATTATTTCCAGCAAGAAAAAATAAGAGTTCCATATGTAAGAATGTTGGCCACAAAAGAACTACATGCACAAATCGAAATACTCCATAATTATTGTTGAATTTCAATGAACTTATTTTTTTTAGTTGGGGGTGTATCTTAATTTTAATGAACTTATTTTATTTATATAAAATGTGTGTTTTATTTTGAACTACATGTTTTATTTTGTTATAGAACTGATGCAGTAATGAACTGATGTATTATATGTTCCAACATAACCTAAATTTATTCCAACAGATGCATTATATGTTGCAGTATATGACTTATCTGTTGCAATAGATAATGCATCTTTTGCACAAATGTGATTCATCTGTTGCAATATATGTCTAATATGTTTGATTATTTTTAACTTGACAACTGATGCATTATCTGTTGCAGCAGAGGACTCATCTATTGTAGCATATGACTTATATGTTGTAACAAATTTACACTTCTACTGTATAATTCATTATGATTGTGATATTAGACAATAATTAATAATTATAGATAGTATTATAACATAGTTTATTACTAAAGTAAGGTTCAACGTAACATTTTTCATCAAATTAGTGAATTCATAAATCCATCAAATTGGCATATGTTGCAATATATCAATTGTGTTGAAAATTACCACACATAAGTGTGCATCTATTCCAACAGAACTGACATTTGTTAGAACAAATGTCAATTCTGTTGGAACAGATTTCACTTCTGTGTGGTAATTTCCAATAGATTTGGCATCTGTTACAACAGAAGTGTAACCTTACATATTTAATTACTATGTAATTCATTATGATTGTGATATAAGACAATAGTTAATCATTATATATAGTGTTATAACATTAATTAATAGTAAAATAAGGTTAAATGTAGCATTTTTTGTCAAATTAGTTAATTCATCAATCCATTTAGGATAATACACTTAGTTGATCATCTAATTACAATTTAACTCATTAAAATTGAGATATAAGATAATAATTAATCATTATATGTAGTGCTATATGTAACACCTCGGAAATTGGTAAGAGAGTTGGAAAGGAAAATGTTGCAGAAAATATTGCTAATACAGGTTGCACGGAAGCCAACTATGAAGTGTACAAGAATCTACGGTCCATAGAAGGCAATTGTGGAAAGGATTTTAGGAAGTTGAAATTGTCAAGTTTCTGAACTTTTCCCACGTACTAATAAGGCGGTCCATAGGAGGACCTACGACCCATAGGAAGTGGTCGTAGAGTGTTCCAGATTTTGTGGAATTTTGGGTTGATTTTACAGTTGGGTTCTACGGCTCGTAGAAAGTTATGCGCACCATGGAGTGGACTCGTGGTTTTGACTAGGATTTTTGAAGTTTAGTATCTTGACCTACGAACTAACAAGACGGTCTGTAGCTCAATGTATGGACCGTAGGTGGCATCCATAGGTTACTTCCGACAGGTTTTCTTAAAGGGTATTTGGGTCTTTTCCTACCCATTTAACCCCTAAACTATGTCATTTTGACCCTATATATAAGTCTTATAACTGAGTTTACTCATAAAATTTCCCCATTCCCTCTAATTCACTCAAACCCCCCCCCCCCCCAAATCCCTAAAATTCTTCTTTCCTAAAATTTCCAAGGATCTCAAGAAAAGTTCTAGGGTTCTTCCATCCATTGAGTCCCAAGAAATTCTCAAATTCTACTTTAAGATCTTACCCAAATTATAGGGTTTTGTAAGATTCTTCATGGGTTCAATTGTTCATGATTCAATTCACTATATTTGATCTTATTATGTATGATTTGATTCAAATTAAATGTTTCAAGGATTCTCATATGAACCCATGCTATATGCCTATTTTATGATCATGAACTGAAGCTTTGAAATTATACATGCATGAGGAATTGTAGTGACTATGATTTTTAGGGTACTTTCAAATAAAGCATCTCATATTTTTATGAAATTAGGTTTCTTTCAATTGGAGTACTCTTACTATGAAAAATTTCCTTGATTTAACCACTTCTGATTGGAGTATAGTTTTACTAAGAAAATATTATCATGATTTAAATGCTTTCGATTAAGTGTCTTCTATACATCGATCATGTTATAAAATCATGGTACTTTAAAGGAGCTATTCTTGTATTTTATGAATCTTTATGATTGAGTTGGTGTTACTAGATTTTCACCATTTCAAAGACTAAGATATGACTATGATATTGTTCTTTATAATTTCTATTAGGAGTTTACTTAACACCGAGTTGATTTAGGCGATCCCCAAAGTCCTTGAACTACGTGCCCCCATAGGATTATCTTGAATGGACATTAGCTAGTGAATTCACCTAAGCTTAAGAACATGGTTCTTATCTTTGCAAATAGGACAATCTTTTTTCGATGTGGGAGAAAGACACCAGATTCCATGTTATAGCTCGCATGGTCTATGTTGGTTAACGGTAAACATCCCACAAACAATATGATTCTCTTATGTAGCTTATGTTGTATACATATGTCATGACTTCTATATTGCATTGACCCATTTTCATGATTTATGCACTAAGCTTATCCGATTGATATGTTATACTTCGTCATGCATTATCATGTTTCAAATTTACCATGTTATCATATTTATAGTCATGCATCTTTCCCCTTATTCAGTACATTCCGATTACTGATGAATATATCTCTTTTGCCTTTATTGTTTCATAATATAGGGTCCGACGTTCCTCCATCCGGTCATGGCTATTGGATTGATTCAACTTTACTTAGCTTGTGGAGAGTCCTCATGGTTTGAGGACATGATCACACGTTATGAGTTCTTAGTCTATTTCTGTCATTTCAGTTTTCAGACTTATTTCGTGAGCTAGTGCTTGTCCTAGTCACACCTATGATACAAAGGCTTATTGATGTGATGTGAACTCATAGCACATTTGACGCTAAAAACTAAGAATTAGTGTGAGAAATCAAGCTTGTTTTGTGGATATGATAGTTTCTTTGATGTTGTGCAGGTGAAACACTTGGATGCAAAAGATAGAAAGAAAAGTGAAAAATAGAGTTGAAGTCAAACACCACGGAGCCCCAGATAGGTCGTGGTCTAGTTGACAAGCTATCTGAAGGCTTGTGGAAGAGAAGCAGTGAAGACCTGTGGATGCCTACATAAAGCATGAATACCACGGAGCCCTAGATGGGTTGTGGTCCAGTTGACGAACCGTCTAATGACTCGTGGAAGAGAGGCAGTGGAATCAGGGGTTACCCAAGTGAAGGCGCACTCCACAGAGAACTAGATGAGTTGTAGTACGTAAGACGAGCCGTCTAGTAGCTCGTGAAGATCACCAGTGAAAGAATACCCACATTGTCTAAGTGTGGGACCATGGAGGGCTTGATGAGCTATCTAGCCTTAGACGAGCCATCACCTTGCCCGTGAAGCTTTTCTACAGTAGCAATCATATTTCATGTAGGACTCTTTTTAAAGACTATTTTAATTATTAAGGGTTTATTTTTGAACATGATCGATCATCATTGATGAGAGTGAGATATTCTGAGTGTGGAGAAATGCTAGTTCCTATTTTAACACATTTCTTGGTCGTTTACATGGGATCAAAAACTTCATGTTCTTGATTGAGTGTTGATAATCAAGAAGCTATTGATTTGCTATTATTGTAAGTCTATTATATTATGCTCTCGATAATCTAGACTACTATTTTTCTTGAAATAATAAGTGGCTAAACACCACAACTAGGGTTATGGGAACCATGACTAAAACATAACTACGAATTCAAATACGAGTAACTTTTGATTGTTAATTGCATATGTTGTTTCTGGTTTTGTAATAATTGCTTTCTAATGAGTGCATGCATTAGAACTTGCATGTATTTATCACTTGTTCGAGAGAAAAGTGATAATTAGGAAAAGTCAGAATTAAACTCCATCAACTTGATTCGAAAATTAGAGTTCGAGAGAAGATAACCTTCTTAACAAGTATGCAAGGGTAAGCTTCAAAGCACTCTATGACCGAGAGGAGAAGAGTGAAACTCACCTAATAGGACTGAAACACGTTTAGATGTATCTGACTTGCTAGGAACATATAATATTATCAATAAGCAGTTATTTGTATAGAATTCGGGAGTGAACTAAATGTCATGGGGAACACAATCCTAGTCTCGTTAAATCAATTACTAATATCTTGGAACTATTGTTTGCTCTTGTTGACTATTAATCTTAACTTAAAATTTGTTACTTGAACTCAACCAACCCAATATTTATTTTTCGTACTTTACTCTTTTCGAAAATACTAACCACAACTGAATATAAGCATCAGTAAGGTTATTTCTGTTGTAAATTCCTTGTGGGATCAACCTCAACTTCAGTTGAGTTCTATAATTGACTTCGACCATTTATACTTCTTAATTGAGGTGTAAGTTTGGTCGTATCAAATTTTGACGCCGTTGCCAGGGAATTTCGATTCAGAAATACTCTACTAGCTATTACTTAGGTTGTAGTTGTATTTCCTAATTTTACTTCTTGTTTCTTGTCTGCGTCATTTACATGTAAGTTCACTAGTCTATGCCAAACACCAAAAGTAAGGGAGCACCATTCATTCCTTATGATCCCAAGCTAAGAAAACTATAAGGAAGGTGGTGAATGCACAGGAACTCGAAGCTCAGAGGCAAAGAATGAGACAAGATATTGAGGCCAATGCTAGAGGTGCTCAGCATAATGCTAACGACCCAAACAGGGTGGTTGAGGAGAATAAAGGGGTAGAAGAGATAGCCCCTCCTCAACACCAACCACTAGCTCCAAGGGGTCGTGTCCAACAACCAGTGCGTATAGCAATTGAAGAAGATGACCTAGAGCTGGATGGAGCTGGAGCTACTGGAGCTATAGTACTACCAGTGTTACCTCCAGGAGTGAAGTTCACCATTACTAGCACCATAATCCAACTGTTGAACCTGAAAGGGATGTTTAGAGGAACTGCTGGTGAAGACGCAAACCAGCATTTGATGAACTTCGTTAAAATTTGCAAGTCAACTGAGATTCCTGGAGTCAGCAAAACTGCGATGAGATTGAGGTTGTTCCCTTTGTCTCTTGCTAGGGAAGCAACAAACTGGCTGAATGAGTTGATGCATGACTCAATCAGAACTTGGGTAGAGCTCAGGGAGGTTTTCATGGAGAGGTTCTTCCTAGAAGCAAAAGAGCTACAGATGAAG
This sequence comes from Solanum appendiculatum, assembly GCA_018342035.1. Classification (NCBI taxonomy): domain Eukaryota; kingdom Viridiplantae; phylum Streptophyta; class Magnoliopsida; order Solanales; family Solanaceae; genus Solanum; species Solanum appendiculatum. The sequence continues at coordinate 244,472 of JAGDQO010000635.1, read as the reverse complement.
GATGAGATAGGTTCTCATAAGCATCTACCAGGTGAAGCAATGCATGACACATGGTGGAGGTTTAGCCAAAAGTTAAAGAAGTTCCCAAATCATGGCCTCACTGATAGGCACTTGAAGCAGGTATTTTACAGGTCATTAAACTTCATGACTAAATTACCAGTTGTGGATGTAGTATGTGGTGGATCATTCATGAGCAAACCATTCCCTGAGATTATGGTTATCATGAATGAAGTATCAAAGAACAACATAGCATGGCACATAAGAGATGCAAAGGTTGGAGACCTTGGGTTCACCTTTGAACTCTCAGCTAAGTAGAGAAAGGGAGAAAAAGAACGGGACCAAGATATGGCCCACATGAAAACCCAAGTGGACCTCATCATAAAACATTTAACTGGTGGTCAAGAAAAGGTAAATGCAGTTGGTGCAACAAGAAGGTATGAAGAGCCGGATACTGAATTTGACGAAGAGGCAAAGTATTTGAACAACCAAGGGGTTTCTGAAATTATAACTCAGGCAACAGGGTTATAATTCTGGAAATTAAGGTAGGAACTATCAGTAGGATAGTCAATATGACAGACTAGTAAGCATAGAGCAAGGAAACTAGCAAACCAAGGACGGGTACAAAAATGAGTGCAATGGTGTATATGTACCTCCAGGTAACAGATATCAAATAGGTAGTGGGTCCAGTAGTTCCAGGATGGAAGACATGTTAGCAAAGGTTCTATAGAGAGTTGAATCCACAAATGTGGAAGTCAAAGAGTTGAGAAACAATTTCTCCAGCATGAGTCAACTTGTAGACTCACACTCCACATCTATCAAGCAGTTGGAGCAGTAAATGGGGCAACTGTCAGCCTTATTGAACCAGAGAAAGAATGGAACACTACCTAGTGATACCATTCAAAACCCAAAGAAAGATGGGCATTTTGTGGCGATCACTACAAGAAGTGGTAAATCACTTCCAGAGCCTAAACCTGCAAGTATTGAGCAGGAAGAGAGCATAGAAAGAGATGGGGAAACAGAGGTAAATGCATAAGTTATGAATGACTCAGAGGTTTCTAGAAAAGTAGAGAAATCACCAGGAGTGAAAGAGTCTACTATAGAGGTGACCTTACCTTTACAGCAAATAAGAGACTGACCTCCTCCTCCTCCATTTCCTCAAAGTCTCAAGAAGAAAGCTGAGGATGGAAAATTCTTGAAGTTTATCTCCATTCTTCGGCAACTATTAGTGAACATTCCATTAGTAGAAGCTCTGGAACAGATGCGAGGTTATGCTAAGTTCATGAAGGACTTTGTAACAAAGAAGAGGCCTGCAATTTTTGAACCAGCAGATAATGTTCACCAATGTAGTGCTATTGCTACAAGGTCTTTAGTGCATAAGAAAGAGGACCCAGGTGCGTTCACTATACCATGCACCATTGGTGCATTCGAGTTCGCTAAAGCTCTATGTGATCTGGAGTAGGTATCAATCTCATGCCATGGGCCATATACAAAAAGCTGGGGTTAAGGGCTCCAAAGCTCACTGCTATGAGCTTGATGATGGTAGATAGATCAGTGAAGAGACCTATAGGCATTTTGTGTGATGTACAGGTTAAGGTGGAAAGTTTCATCTTCCTAGCTGATTTTGTGATTCTGGATTGTGAAGTGGATTTTGAGGTTCCCATAATTTTGGGAAGGCCATTTTTTGCCACTGGTGATGTACCGTGGACTTACGGTAGTTTTGATGCATTAAACTTAAAGTTTTACACATTTCTTAGGCATCTTTTTAGTAGATGTGATGGTATTTGTGTTTAACTTTACAAGAAATAGGTTTTTGGAGCAGTTGATGATTAAAGTGTTGTAGCAACAGAGTTTTGATGATGTACGAGTTGACTTACGAGCCATCATTCCCTTGACGAGCCGTAGGCTGAAGTTGTGGATTCAGGTGCTTGAAATTTAAGCTAAGTGGGGAACGATGGTTGAGAATGACGAGCCGTAGTTCCTGCTATGAACCATAGATGAAGAACCATAGAAAGCTTCAGAGAGGATGAAATTCAGTACTTAATTGACGAAAGAGCAGGACGAGACGTACTAAGATCTAGAAAGCGTAGATCATGCCCGTAGAAAGTGACCCTCATATTTTTTACTAGCTGCTCAATGACGAAAGGTACCTACGAGCCGTAGGTGTGACTATGAGTCGTAGGTCACCAACTGTAGACACTGCCCAAGCCGAATTTCCTTAGTTTTCCTTTTCCTACTTAGTTTAGGTTTTGTTTTCTATAAATATAAGTTGTAATTTTCATTTTTTAGAAGTTGTTAGAGCTAGACGTTTTGTGATACATTATTTTAACTTTGGGAATTATTTATGCAAACACTTTTGGTATTTTATTCTTGAAGTTTGGTTTATGCAATTGGATTTTTTTCTTCAATTCGAGATTTTGGATTCCATCTATTCTCATTGTAAGTTCATGATTTATTATTCAAACCCTAAAATGAATTGTGAATACACAAGCATGTCCACAACTAGGGTTGTGGGAACCATGAGTAATTAACAACATAAAACTAATAATTGAGTAATTCTTGATAAAGTGTTTATGCATGTATTTGTTAATCTCTTCATTTTGAATGTTTTTTAACGGTGTATAACGTTAGAACATGCCTCATTCCTACTTGTCGGACCAAGGAAGTAATGAATGAGAAAGAGCCTAAACAATATTGATTTAGCGTGATAATTCGCTATCTAATAGTCTAAAACAAATACACTGAGGGCTATTCTGGGTCAAAGGTAAAGGTTAGTAAAGCATACACCTGTAGACGGACCAAGTTGTGTGGTGAAATTCCCTATTTAGAGGACCAATCACATAGGTGATACCTAACTTACCGACTATGCATGTTAAACACTAGAAAAGAGTTACTATTATTAGGATTACTGAGTTAAGAACTTGTGGGGAACACATATGCCCTAGTTTCATTCTCATATTGATATTACAAAACTGCAAATCATGTTACTTGTTTGCTAGTTACTACACATCAATCAATTATAATTTTAGTTTTCAAAACCCCTCTTTTTATAGAGATAACTTGGCTAAATGTGTAGAATAACAATGAATTAGACCAAGTTTGAATCATATTCCTCGTGGGATCGACCCTAACCTTTGTTAGGTTCTTTATTTGACAACGGCCGCATATACTTCTTAAGGGAGGTGTAATTTGGGCGTATTAAATTTTGACGCCCTTGCCGGGGAATAAGGCTTCTAGATTAGACTAATTTTGTTATTTTAAGTCAATTATTTCTCGATTTATGTTTTATTTTGCTTTTGTGATCATACAGGTCTTAGTTCCAGTGTAAGCCCAATACACGAAGTCAAGGCAATCCCCTGACTCCTTACGATCCGGAATTAAGAAGAACTCTATGAAGAATGGCCGAAAGAGGTCAACAAGCGAAGCACGAAGATGACCCTAACGGAGAGGGCCATCAAGAGGCACCTGGAGTCCAACCTCCAAGAGTGGTGGACATGCCAGGAAACCTTCTGATTAATCCTCTTTTTGAGAATGTGGTTAGAGTGCAGAAATAACCTGCACCCAATGTTCGCCTCAACTATGAGGTTGACCATAATGTTGTAGGATCAACTGGAGCCATAGTTATTCCTCCACTACCAACAGGACACACGTTTGTGGTTACTAGCAGTCTTATGCAAATGCTTACATTCTGGACTGTTTGCTGGATTACCATCTGAGGACCCATATGCTCATCTGAGTAAAGTTATCAGCGTGTGTAAGAGCAGAGTGGGGAGTGACTTAGATATAGATGTGATCGGTTTGTGTGTGTTCCCACTATCTTTGACAGGTTTTGTGAGGAGTGTACCGAACCACCGCATTGATGATAAATCGCTCAAGGAGTATTTCTATACAGGGCTAGATGATAATGGCAAAGTTGTACTAGATACTATTGCGGGAGGATACGGAGCAAACATATTCCAAGAGATTGCTGAGAAAACTTGAAAAGATCTCTAAGAATAATAAGTCATAGAGAACTAGAGCATCGGCTACTGCAAAGAGTACCTTCTCAATACAAGCTACACCAAATCAGTCCATTGATGATATTCGTAAAGAGATGGTGCAGTTGAGGACAGAGGTAGGCTTGGTGCTCAAACATGTAAGTGGGAATGTAGAAAAAGTTAATGCAGTCTAGTATCAATATAATGCTCCTCGAATTGGCTGGTATACACATAAAGAGGGTGTGAATCTTGTGAATGAGCAACCGGGGGTTTCCGGACTAACACCCAAGGATCCAATCAGGATAATTGATGCCAAGGTCAAGGGAATCAAGGTCGAAACTATAGTAACTACAATCGGAAAGGACAGTATAATTGTGAAGGGAACTACACCCGAGATAATAACTACAACAGAAATGTGTATAACAATAGGAATGATAGAAGTGGCCCGTACATCCCACCAGGAAACTGAGATGGAGGATCAAGTTTGAATCGCATCGAGGATATGATTAGCAAAATGATGAAACGGTTTGACTCTATGGATGAAAACGTGAAGGAGATGCATAACGACTTATTGAGCATTGGCAAAAGGTAGGGTCACATGCAGTGTTGATTAGACAGATTGAGTAGAAATTTAGCCAACTTTCTACTAATGAAAATCCACGCCAACAAGGAACACTTCCCAGCAATACTATTCAAAATCCAAAGAATGATGGACATTGTATGGCAGTTACAACTAGGGGAGGAAAGCAAATTATTGACCCTCCTATGCTGACTGGAGTGGAGAGTGTTGTTGACACCCAATTTTGGCATAACATTTTTCAAAATTCATAACTTTTATGTTTTATATATTAAATAGTTCAAAATATATTTTTTGTAATTTTAGATAAATTTATCAATAGTTATTCTTATTTTTCAAAATATTAGGATTTTTATTAGTTTAATTTAAATTTTAGTTAATTTTAATTTTATTATTTTGTCACAATCAGTTGAATACATTCAAATATTTGTTCATTTTGATTAAATCATTATTTTTGTTAAATTATATTTTTTTTATATATGCCATTGGCTACATTTGTTACATTTTTTTTAATATTTATTTTGATATTTTTGCACAAACTAGAAATTCATTCAAATATGAATAAGATTTCATACACGGATATTTTATTAACCAGTGATTTTTGCCCATGGTTTTAGGGTAATGATATTGTACTATAGGTGGTTTTCGATTTTCTATTTAAGCAATAGCTTGGTCATTAAGTTAGGGGTGGTGGATAAGATTTTACATAAGGGTTGTAATTTTTAGATTTTAGTGTTTAAGAAATTCTTTTTAGTGTTCATATTTTTTCTGGTGACAAACTCACCGGAGCTCCGCCGGAATCCGGCGAGTCCACCACCACCACCCGAAGACCCTAACCTTTCTTCCTCTCCTCCCCTCTTTTCCTTCTTCTCCAACCAGACAACAGCAAACCAGACCTACCATAAAACAAACCAACCTCCATTGTTCTTTTCGGATTCAACTCCAAACAGCCACCTCCGACCTCCATTGCTGGTGACCATAGAAACCCCAACCTGCAAACAACACAAAACCCCAACCTTCAACCTGAAATAGCCCCCTAAACCTCCACCACGACCATTAAAAACCAGACCCAAAAACCCCATTTCCGTTCCACCAAAGAGACCACTAACTAGAATACAACAAATAGCCATTAAAACCCCAACCTTCAATCTGAAACCGCCAAGAAACCACCACCAAAACCTCGCGACAGCATGTAGTGAACAACAATAGCAACAACCAACAGCTTTGAGCTCTAAAGCTCCTACACCGACGAACTAAACGGGAGAAAACACCATCTCCGGTGATACAACAACAACAACACCCGTTAGCTCCGTCTGTGGAGAGAGGTTCATTATTATTTTTTTATGATCTAGTGTTATTTTAAATTTTTATTAGTACTTACTTACTGTTGTCTTATTTCTTAGTAGTTATTTTCATTTTTTTTATTTTTAGTTTTTGAGTCTGTCATATGTGTGTCACATTATTTAGTTTTGATTATGACATTATCGTGTTTTATATTGAAATTATTTTTTTCCTATCATATTTCATCATGTTCTTTTTCTTTATTTATTTGTTGTTTTGTTTTTGTTTATGTTTTTATTTTTATGCTTACATGTTTGGCTACTTTTAATTTGTTGGGATAATGACATACATTTTATATAAATTTCCAGTGAATTATTTTTATCATTTGTTTACTGTTCGCATGTTATTGCATAATTTTATATTGTCTTTAGTTAGTTGTATGTGATTTTGTGTTTGAAAAGCTATCATGTTAAATTGGCCAGTGAAAAAATCTCTCCGTCGGTTTTTGAGGCCTCCCCATTATTAAAGACGGACATTTAGTTTAAGTTTATATATATTGTATGTTAAAATTGGCCGATGAAGAAATTATCGTCGATTTCCAAGGCCTCCCATGCTAATAAGACGGGTTTTTATTTTTAAGTTATTATTTGATTCATTTATTTTTATTCATATTTATTTATGACTAACACTTTTACTAAGTGTCTTTAGAGAATCCTAGAGTTGCTTCCCAAAGAAGCTATACAAATGAAGTTTGAATATTATATTCATTATTTAGTATATATTGACGTTACGCAAACCTTATGTCTTTTCTCGTATTATTGCTTTATTTTATTCTTTGTGTATATTGCATGTTTATTATACTTGTATATTATTTTTATCTTCTCCTCTATTTGTAAAAATGAATTCAATCGGGATCCACAGTTGTGGATTTTGAAGGATGCCTAACACCTTTCCTTCAGGATCACTTGAACCCCTTACGTAGAATCTATAGGTTTCGTAGACATATTTGTAATTAATTAATTGGTTCTTAATTTTTTCCTAAAATTAGGTGGCGACTATTCTTAAAATTCTTCTATTCTTTAAATTCTTTTAAAATTTAATTGAATTGATTATTTTTTAGAGTTACCACGACATTTCCCCTTATTTGAATAAAGTAGGAATGTAAACAAATGCGAAAGAATCGAAAGAAGATGAAATTGAGGTAGCAGAACTGCTTAAAGATCAAAATGAGAAAGAGGCTGAAATCACGCAAAAGGTCATCCCTATGCCAAGACCTCCACCTCCCTTCCCACAAAGGTTGGTTAAGAAGACTGAAGAAGGGAAGTATCGAAAGTTTATATCTATGTTAAAGAAGTTGTCGATAAATGTTCCTTTGATTAAAGCATTAGAATAGATGCCTAGTTATGCTAAGTTCATGAAGGATCTTGCGACTAAAAAGAGAGCTGTCAGTTTGAAGATGATGATAAGCTACAACATTGTAGCACCATTGCTCCTAGGTCGTTAGTCCAGAAGAAGGAAGATCCCGAAGCATTTACGATCCCATGCACAATTGGCACATGATGCACTTTGAAAAGGCCCTATGTGACTTGGTGCTAGCATAAATCTAATGTCGCTTTCTGTATTCAAGAAATTGGGCTTGGGAGCTCCCAAACCTACAGCAATGCGACTACTTATGGCTGATCGTACTGTGAAAAAGCCAATAGGGGTGCTTCAAGATGTTATGGTCAAAGTGGAGGCATTTATCTTTCCAGAAGATTTTGGGATACTAGACTGCGAGGTTAATTTTGAAGTGCCTATAATACTAGGGAGACCATTCCTTGCCACGAGGCGCGCACTAGTAGATATGGAAAAAGGGCAGATGAAGTTCTGTTTGAACAATGAAGAGGTGACATTTAACATCTGCATATCAAAGAAGCATCGAAGTGAACATATATCAGTATCGGTAGTATAACTATGACGATCATGACAAACCAGAGGTGTCCATTGAGGAAAGTCTAGGTGTTGAGGCACTAGCTGCAGTGATCATGAATTTTGATGGTGATGGTATTGATGAATATGACAAGTTCGTTGCTGCACCTTGATGAGGGTTGTTTTCCTCATCGACAACCAAAGAAGCTGGATTTGGATCTGAAGAATCGAGACACTCTGCCTGCAAAACCATCTATTGATAAGCCTCCGAAGTTGGAGCTAAAAGCTCTTCCATCTCACTTGCGGTATGTGTTCTTTGGCAAAAACAATACTTTGCCTGTCATTATAGCTGCTGATTTGAATGAAAGGCAAGTAGAAGCTTTGATATCGATACTGAAGTGATATAAAAGAGAAATTGGGTGGACGATTACTGATATTATTGGTATTCCACCCGGGATATACTCGCACAAAATTTAACTCATGTCGGACAGAAAACCAAGCATTGAACACCATAGAATATTGAATCCACCAATGCAAGAGGTTGTGAAGAAGGAAATTATCAAGTGGTTAAATGCTGGGGTAGTGTACCCGATTGCTGATATTAATTGGGTGTGCCTGGTTCAATGTGTGCCAAAGAAGGGAGGGATCATTGTGGTTCCAAATGAGAAGAATGAGCTCGTTCCAGTGAGGCATGTCACTGGATGGAAACTCTGCATGGACTATCCCAAGTTGAATGCATGGACTAAGAAAGATCACTTTCCAATGTCATTCATGGACCAAATGTTAGATCGTCTTGCTGGAAAAGGATGGTACTACTTTCTAGATGGATATTCGGGCTACAACTAGATCTCTATAGCCCCAGAAAATCAAGATAAGACCACTTTCACTTGTCCTTATGGGACATTCGCTTTCAAAAGAATGACATTCAGGTTATGTAATGTACCGGTGACTTTTCAGCGTTGCTTGGTGTCTATATTTTTTGATAAGGTGGAAGACACTATCAAAGTATTTATGGATGATTTTTCTGTAATTGGTGACTCATTTGATGATTTTTTGATACATTTAGGTGGCATGCTGAAACGTTGTGAAGAGTGCAATCTTGTACAAAACTGCGAGAAATGTCACTTTATGGTGAAAGAAGGTATAGTTCTGGGCCATAGAATCTCACAAAAATGGCATTGAGGTTGATAAAGCAAAGGTCAAGGTGATTGAAAAGTTACCACCATCCATCTCTGTGAAAGGTGTTAAAAGTTTTCTAGGGCATGCAGGTTTCTATAGGAGGTTTATTAAAGATTTCTTGAAGATTGCACACCTTTTGTGCAAACTGCTTGAAAACGAGATGAAGTTTGTATTTTGATGATGCTTGTTTGAAAGCATTTGAGTAATTGAAAAAGAAGTTGATTTCTGCACCTATTATAATTTCACCGGATTGGGGACAACCATTTGAAGTCATGTGTGATGCAAACGGGGTGGCTCTCGGCGTAATATTGGGGAAAAGGTGAGAGAAGATTCTTCATCCTATATATTATGCTAGTAAAGCTCTAAATATAGCTCAAAAGAATTACACCGTCACCGAACAAGAATTGCTTGCCGTAGTCTTCACGTTTGAGAAGTTCAGATCCTATTTGTTGGGCACTAAAGTAATTGTGCACACTGATCATTCTACATTGAGGTATCTTATGGCAAAGAAGGATGCAAAACTGAGGCTAATTCGATGGGTACTATTGTTGCAAGAATTCGACTTTGAGGTGAGAGATCGAAAGGGAACAGAAAACCAAGTGGCTGATCACTTGTCCAGATTAGAGAAAGAGGCTATGTTGAAGTTAGCTGATGGAATTGAGATAGATGATACGTTCCCAGACGAACACATTTTTGCTGCTTCTGTTGATCTTGTCCCTTTGTTCACTGATTTTGCCAACTATTGGCAAGTGATGTAGTGCCTTCAGATTTATCATTCCACGAAAGAAGAAAATTCATGTCTGATGTGAAGTTCTTTCGGAAATAGCCTTACTTGTTTCGTATATGTGCTGATGGGATTATTCGTGGATGTGTGCCTGAGGTAGAGATGATGAGTATATTAGAAGCTTGCTACTCGCCTCCTGTTGGTGGTCATCATAGTGGTATCCTTACTGCTCATAAAATCTTACAATGCAGGTATTAGCGGCCCAACATTTACCAAAATACTCATGATTTTGCCAAGTCTTGTGATCGATGCCAAAGAGAAGGAGATGTTTCAAGAAAACAAGAACTCCCAATGAACCTTATACTAGTGATTGAACTCTTTGATGTGTGGGGCCTTGATTTTATGGGTCCATTTGTGAGTTCAAATGGGATGAAGTACATACTTTTTGCGATCAACTATGTGTCCAAATAAGTGGAAGTTGTTGCGCTTTCAAACAATGAAGGTAAAAGTGTCACCGCGTTCCTGAAAAAGAATATCTTCTCCAGATTTGGTACACCAAGGGCGATTGTTAGCGATGGAGGTTCCCACTTTTGTAACAAACTATTCAAGGCGCTGCTTGAGAAGTATGGTGTTCGTCACAACGTAGCAACTCTTTATCATCCACAATCTAGTGAGCAAGTTGAAGTGTCCAATAGAGAAATCAAGCAAATCCTTGCTAAGACTGTGAATGTGAACAGAACTAATTGGTCGAGAAAGCTCGATGATGCTCTATGGGCCTATCGTACTGCATTCAAGACTCCCTTAGGTATGTCTCCTTACCAACTTATTTTTGGGAAATCATGTCACTTACCTGTAGAGCTAGAGCATAAGGTGATGTGGGCATTCAAGAAGTTGCATCTGGATTGGGATGTTGCATCAAGTCAAAGGCTTAATGAATTGAATGAACTCGATGAATTATGCTTAAGAGCATATGAAAGTTTAGCCTTCTATAAAGAGAAGATGAAAAAGTACCATGATCAAAAGATCAAAAAATGTAATTTTGCACCCGGAGATATGGTACTTCTATTCAACTCAAGACTGTGATTGTTTCCTAGCAAGCTCAAGTCCAAGTGGACGGGACCATTCAGAGTTGTTCAAGTATTTTCACATGGAGCAGTCGACCTTGAGAATAAGGAAGGAACGAATGAAATTCAAAGTTAATGGCCAGAGGATCAAACTCTATATGGCCCAAATGGAAGAGGTCAACGAGTTGATTGAACAATGGAGTTTTGATGAAGTCTAAGTAGTCAAGAGATCTGTGTTGTGCCACGATGTTAAATAAAGCACTACTTGGGAGGCAACCAAGATGTAAAATCTAGCCAATTTTAGTAATTTTTATGAATTTTTAGACTTTTTATTGAGTTATGTTTTATTGAGCCTTAGTGTTGGCTAGAATAGGGTAGTATAGGGTCCATGTCCAAAAAGAGTCAATAAAAATATAAAAGAAAGTCCTAATACTTGCTGCATGTGCAGAAAAGTGAGAAAAATCTTTTAAAAAATTAAGTATAGAAGGTTCTACTGTTCCCATCTACGAGTCGTCATTTGATCGACGGACCGTAAATGGCATCCGTAGAACTTGATGTCAAAAAGCAGCTGCAGCTTTAAGTCTATGGTTGCACAATATGAACTGTACATCAATTGATGGTCCGTAGTCTACAATCGTAGACCCCAGGTATTTTTCAAAATTTAACCAAGTGTTGGAGAAATGACGAAACCCACCTACGGCCCGTACAACCATGTGTTAACCATAGACGGGAAATCGTAGATTCAGACAGGATCTTTAATTCGACCTGACCCGTGAAATTAACTAATATAACCCTTCATTTTTAAATCATTCCCATTTCCCTCTTTTCCCCAACCGTTAGAAACGTCCTCTTACTCGCAAATTCAACTAATCCATTCCCTTTTCACTCACAAATCCACCCTTTCAATCATCCCTCGTCCCCTATATAATCTTCTTCTTCTCCAACTTCCCTCTTCCATCTTCCCTTTTTTATTTCTTCCCTAAGCTCTGTCAATTCCCTTCAAATACCAAGTCACAGGTCTGGAGTCTAACTAGTGGTTGATTAAGGCGTAAAACACACTCACACAACTTCAACTTCATACTTCATTAAAGGTACTGATTTCTGGTTTAAAATTTAATTTGAAGTTGAAATCAAAAGTTGTTACTTGACTTGGGTAGTAATTGTATGTGAAATTGATTCTAAGAAGTTGAAAATTACCCTTGGGATGATGGTATGGTGGGGGGTGTTAAGTTTAGATGTATACATATGATGAATACCTTCTAGTTGTGTTCTTGACTTAGGGTTTTGATCCTTATTATTGATCATATACCTAATTGCATGATTGAAACAATAGGAACAAAAGAATAACATTAAATTGTGTTGAAATGCATGTTCTAGAAGTAGTTTGGTACAGTAAATGATGTATATGTGATGTTGGTTAAAACATTTGTTTTGAGGACTGACACAGTGGTGGTCGACGACCACGACCTATGGCTCGTAGGGCAACCTACAGACCATTGGTCAGGTTTCATCAGTCTGAAGTGCACACTAGTAGCCTAAGTTAGTTTTGACAAATTGATGTACCGACCGTGAGTCCTTTTACTGACTGTCCTGCCAGACCGTCAATTCAACTTTAGAAACTAAAAATTTGACTTTCTCACCTACTGTTAGGACCTACAGTCCGTAGATACTTCTACGGCCTGTAAGTACTAACCGTAGGTGCCAAAAACAGTAGAAATCTAAATTTCAGTTTTGTATAATCTTGTAGTTCTCTAGTTTCTATTTGTCTCTTGTTTTTCTTTGCATCTTTCAGTACTAAAATGGTTTCACAGGTATCATGCCACCAAAGGTCACTCAGAAGTACGAGCATAGGGGAAAATCAACCGCACCTTCAGCCCGGTGGAGACTTATTGATGAGTCTTCAGACAACGAGCTCAATGGGTCCGAGTATGACCCTGCTTTGGCAGATGAGTCTCCCATGTCACCCCGAGCAACTCACTAGCAGGCCAGGCAGTTGGCTATTGTTCCAATGACGGAGAGGTCGACCTTCGATAGTCATAACGGTGCTTCTTAGTCTGATGAGGGAGTACAGAGTTCGAGAGAGGGTAGTGGTGAGCGACAACCCAGAGTAGCCCCAGTTCCCAACCAGCTTTGCAGTCCGAGTCTGGCTCCAGCTCTGAGTCTGTCGCAGCATCTGCCTCCGATGCTACGGAGTTCGGAGAGGCTCATGACCCACCACCCACCAGACCTTTCGAGCCTATACAAATTGCTAGTGAGCCCAACTTGTGGTGTGTGAAGGGTATGTTCCAGATATACACCGACACCATGCACCTCATTGCCCCAAACAAACATGCTCAGCAAATTGAGGAGGAGAGATGGGTACTAACAGGCAGCCTCCACATTGTTCCATCTGTACATGGATTATTTTGGAGGCACAGATGTGAGTGGATGGCCGAGAAATTGGGTCGGTATAACCCTATTATGGTGCAGGAGTTCTATGCCTCATATGCGGCCACAGTACAGCAAGACATGCCCCGGAGAGCAAAGGCTTTAGAGCAACCACCACTCTTCTCCACACTTGTACGTGATATTCCCGTAGACATCTCCGAGACTACCCTTCACCATTTTATTTATGGTCCGTCTCACACTCAGCCCATTAATACAGCTGAATTTGACTAAAAGATGCAGTTGATCCACAACAGAGTTGTCATGTGGGACATGGTACAGAGAGAGACCCTACTCCGATGGGTGGCTAGTTACATTGCTGACCAGGGGGTTGACATTGAGTGGGTCCAAGACTTGATCCTCCTTATTAAGAACGCCACATTGAATTTTACTGCAAAGTTTTAGTGGTCCATAGTTAGCACCAGGTTGTCCCCTACAATTACAGACAACCAATTAACTTGGGACAAAGCGGTGATGATAGCGTTCTTGATAGCGGGGCATGAGATAGATTTTTCCCGGATCATTATCTCTGATATCTATGAGAGGGCTTTCCGTAAGACCACTACCTTTCCATTTCCCTGCCTTATATTCAGCTTATGTCGCGAGGTAATTGTGCCAGTATATTTTGGGGACTCTTATATTGAGGTGACGAAGACCGTTGACATCGGTCTTATTAGAGATGAGGCAAACCCCGTAGCACTACGACGAGGTATCCAGATTGACTTGCTGCCCAAAGGCAATGCATCAGCCCCCGAGCAGGCTAGTGAGGACACTATTTTGGATCCTACTACGGAGCCCCAGGGGTCTATTCCCCCTTCCACAGCTTTAGGTTTGGCCGCAAGCACACCATGTTCTCCCACTCCTACAAGGTCGGCCATGCTTCCACTAGCCAGAGTCCTCAAGTTTGAGACTCAAATAGCGATGCTTTAACAGCATATTCAACCTTGGATGCAGAAATCGGTAGAGAAATCTGAGGCACGAACTGAGCGGATGGTAGAGGTGAAGATACAGGTTGTGCATCGATGGATTGATGCTTCTGAGAGCTAGATGATGGAGAGGCCTCCGCCTGGGCCTACGATTGATAATGTTGCATTCCAGACAGAGTTAGCTAGACTCCATGTTGATATTGATGCCTTGACTACCATTGATACAATGGCTTCAGAACCTTGCCCAAAAGCTAATACTAACAATGTAGTGCTTAACGCACTGTTTGGTGTCGGGCAGTAGGCTACTACCTCCCTATATGTGCCAGGAAAGCGCATTCGGTCTGACACCAATACTTCTATAGACCCTGAGGAGGCATGGCGAGCCCGCAAAAGGAAGTGACGTGAGTAACAGACTGCCCAGCATTAGTCCATATTAGATGTGCAGCAGCGGCAGGAGCGTGTTAGTGCTATGGCGGAGGGAGCTTCAGGCTCGGGGTGCACTACTGAAGGTGCACCCCAGATGACTACTGAGGGCATTACTGAGGGCGCCCTACATGATGATCTAGTGGGTTCCGAGCAACTGGACCCACCCGCTTCTTGATGGGTCTTCGGTGCTTATGAACCACAAGTTTGTTTCACCCTATGTCCTTACTTTTCTTTGTGCATTGAGGGCATTGCACTACTTTTTATGTGGGGGTGGGGTGAATGGATTGTGAGTGTTGGGGTGAAGTTTGAGTAACTCAACTCACAATCCTTTCTTAGGGTTTTCTTGCCTGTGTTCTTTTTCCCCAAGGAACTATTTTAATTTCCATTGAACTGGCATGTTTATGATAGTAAATGTGTAGAAGTAACCTGGAAGTAAAAGCATGATGTAAATAGAGCATAAAAATTGACATCCCTCCAAATTTTGATTTGTCCCATGTCTGTGAATTTGATAAGTTGAATGTGTAGGACCTTTGTATGACATGATAGGAATCGATGAGACACTATGACTTAAGTTATAACATAAACCAGATGCATTGATGATTTAATAAAGTGCAACAAGGTGTCGTGTGTGTGTGTGAGGTCATTTGTACATTCATATGGTACGTTCCAATCTAGACTTTGCCCCGTTGGTCTTGCTAAGGTGATTTAAAACTGGAAATTGGGAAATGATCATAGGCCATTGTTGATATTGAGTCCACTTAAGCCTAAAAACAACCAACCAAAAGGATAAATTTCTCCCCTCGATCCAAATGTTTGAGCCTAAAGAATACAATTCTTTCTATATACCAATTCACCTTCCCTCATAATATTGTAAAACTCTGTTTTGGCCCTGGTCCCTCCTTGGACATTGTGTAGCTCGACTTAGGCTAAAAACCTAAGTTGAGGGTGTCTACTGCAAAGTTGTACCTTAATTCTGGCCCTAGTCCTTCCTAGGACATTTGTGCACCTCAACTCATATTAAACATCTAAGTTGAGGGTGGCTATTATGAAGGAAAGCAAGAAAGAAAGGGTATGAAAAGAGTCATGTGTAAAGAAAAGAAAGAAAAATGTTGAAAATGGTGTGACTGAACAAAAAGAAGCAAAAAGAATGAAAAGCTTAGACAAAAAGATGAAGAAAAGATGAATCAAACAAGATGATCAAGTCAAAAGTCACACTCAAGCTTAAATGAATCATAGGGAGAAGAGCATAAAGCATGAATGATGTCATAATTGGTTGTAAAAGAGGTAAACTAGCCAATGTAATGTCAAAGAGGGCAGAAAAATTACTTAATATCCAAATATAAGTTACAAGCTAAGAAAGTCCTAGAGTGATCCTAAGTGAAAAGTTTTGAAAGTCAAAGCAGGGAACATAAGGGCAAGCCTATGGTATTGAGCACAAACTATACTGAATTCGTTCTAATACTGAGCCCCTAACTAAATTTCAAATTTTGTGTGAAAAAGGGATTTCTTTGTGGTAAGGGCACAAGTTGCATTATTGACGATTTAGTATCTTGGTGATTGTTGTCTATGTGTGTGAATGTGTCTATTGGTATGTCTATGTCACGTATTGATCCGCATGAGTTAACTTGTTAAGTTTATGATGAAATTTGCACTATGATGAAAATAAATAAGGAGGATGATGCTTGAGAAAATGATGTGTGATTGCTTGAATTGTGGGTTGCTTATGCAGAAGTGTCATTTAGAGTTTGTTGTGTCACTTGAGGACAAGCAATGATTTTAAGTTGAGGGTGTTGATGTACCGTGAACTTACGGTACTTTTGATGCATTAAACTTAGAGTTTTGCACATTTCTTAGGCATCTTGTTAGTAGATATGATGGTATTTGTGTTTAATTTTATAGGAAATAGGTTTTTGGAGAAGTTGATGATTAAAGTGTTACGGCAGCAGAGTTTTGATGATGTAAGAGTTGACTTATGAGCCTTCATTCCCTTGACGAGCCGTAGGTTGAAGTCGTGGGTTCAGGTGCTTGAAATTTGAGCTAAGTATGGAACGACTATTGAGAATGACGAGTTGTAGTTCCTACTACAAACCGTAGATGAAGAACCATAGAAAACTTCAGAGAGGATGAACTTCAGTACTTGATTGATGGAAGAGCAGGATGGGTCGTACTAAGATCTACGAAACATAGATCATGCCCGTAAAAAGTGACCCTCAGATTTTTGACTAACTGCTGAATGATGGAAGGTACCTAGAGTCGTAGGTCTGACTAAAAGTCGTAGGTCACCAACCGTAGACGACACTGCCCAAGCCGAATTTCCTTAGTTTTTCTTTTCCTACTTAGTTTAGGTTTTGTTTTCAATAAATATAAGTTGTAATTTATTTTTCAGAAGTTGTTGGAGTAGACGTTTTGTGATACACTATTTTAACTTTGGGAATTATTTATGCAAAAACTTTTGGTATTTAACTCTTGAAGTTCGATTTATGCAATTGTCTTTTATTCTTCAATTCGAGATTTTGGATTCCATCTATTCTCATTGTAAGTTCATGATTTATTATTCAAACCCTAATATGAATTGTGAATACACAAGCATGAATAGCTAAATCTACAACTAGGGTTGTGGGAACCATGAGTAATTAACAACGTAAAACTAATAATTAAATAATTCTTGATAAAGTGTTTATGCATGTATTTGTTAGTCTCTTTGTTTTGAATGCTTTTTAATGGTGTACAACATTAGAACATGCCTCATTCCTACTTGCCGAACCAAGGAAGTAATGAATGAGAAAGATCTTAAACAACAAAGATTTAGCGTGATAATCCGCTATCTAATAGTCTGAACCAAATATGTTGAGGGCTAATCTGGGTCAAAGGTAAGGGTTAGTAAAGCATACACCCATAGATGGACCAAGTTGCGTGGTGAAATTCCCTATTTAGAGGACCAATCACTTTGGCGATACCTAACTTACCGACTATGCATGTTAAACACTAGAAAAGAGTTACTATTATTAGGATTACTGAGTTAAGAACTTGTGGGGAAAACATATGCCCTAGTTTCATTCTCATATTGATATTACAAAACTGCAAATCATGTTACTTGTTACTACACATCAATCAATTATAATTTTAGTTTTCAAAACCCCCCTTTTACAGAGATAACTTGGCTAAACGTACAAGATAATAATAAATTAGACTAAGTCTAAACCATATTTCTCGTGGGATCGACCCTAACCTTTGTTAGGTTCTTTATTTGACAACGACCGCTTATACTTCTTAAGGGAGGTGTAACTTGGGCATATCAACTGGTAGAGCATTAGTTGATGTGGAAAGTGGGGAGCTAAAATTTTGGCTAAATAATGAAGAGGTCAAATTTAAAGTGTGCAAGTCGATGAAGCAACCATAAGATATGAGTGTGGTGTCTGCATTTAATATTGTTGAAGAGGGAGACATTGAAGCGTCCATAGAAGAAAGATATACTGTAGAGACATTGGCTACAGTAATAATCAACTTTGATGAAGTTTTTCGAGTCGATTATGTGGAGACTCTAAATGCACTGCAAAGCATGGGTTCACATTCATATTCTCCCAAAAAGTTAGACTTGGATTTGAAGAACAGGCCAAATCCTCCACCTAAACCATTTATTGAGGAACCGCCTGTGCTTTAAATGAAGCAGCTGCCTGGTCATCTAAGGTATGAATTTCTAGGTGAAAATAACACTTTGCCAGTTATTGTGGCTGCAGATCTTAATGTTGAACAAGTCCAAGCACTGGTGAACGTGTTGAAGAGGTTCAAGTAAGCAATTGGTTGGACCATTGCTAACATAATTGGGATACCTCCAGGTATTTGCACTCACAAAATTCAACTAGAGGAAGATTGCAGCCCAAGTATAGAGCACCAAAGGAGATTGAATCCACCAATGCAAGAGGTGGTAAAGAAGGAAATTATTAAATGGATAGATGTAGGGGTGGTGTATTCCATTTCTGATAGTCATTGGGTGAGCCAGTGTAGTGTGTGCCCAAGAAGGGTGGAATTACTGAAGTGGCGAATGAGAAGAATGAGTTGATTCTACAAAGGCCGGTTACAGGTTTGCGAGTGTGCATGGACTACATGAAGTTAAACAAATGGACCTTGAAAGACCATTTCCCAATGCCTTTCATGGACCAGATGTTAGATAGGTTGGCACGAAAAGGGTGGTATTGCTTCTTAGATGGATACTCTGGGTACAATCAGATCTCAATTGTACTAGAAGACCAGGAGAAAACCATTTTTACATATCCTTATGGCACCTTTGCATTCAAGCGCATGCCATTTGGGTTATGTAATGCACCAGCTACTTTTCAATGGTGTATGATGTCCATCTTTTCAGACATGGTTGAAGACACTTTAGAGATATTCATGGATGACTTCTCTGTGGAAGGTGACACTTTTGATGATTGTTTGTTGAATCTTAAAAGGGCACTACAGAGGTGTAAAGAGGCAAACCTAGTGCTAAACTTGGAAAAATGCCATTTCATGGTCAAGGAAGGCATAGTTCTAGGACATAAGGTATCCGAGAATGGTTTGGAGGTTGAGCAAAGATTGAAGTGATTGAAAAGCTGCCTCCACCTACCTCTGTGAAGGGGATTCATAGTTTCTTGGGTTTTTAACGGTGTTTCATCAAAGACTTTTCAAAAATTGTACATCCTTTGTGTAAGTTGTTAGAAAAGGAGACGCAGTTCACTTTTGATGAAGCACGCACCAAACCCTTTGAGTGTCTGAAGGCTAAATTAATTTCATCCCCAGTAACCACTGGTCAAGTTTAGTCGGAACCATTTGAGGTGATGTGCGATGCAAGTGGTGTTGCTTTAGGGGTTTTGCTAGGACAGAAGCGCAATAAGATCTTTCACCTGATATACTATGCAAGAAAGGCGTTGAATGGAGCATAGAAGAACTACATTATCACTGAGCAAGAATTGCTTGCAGTGGTGTATACCTTTGAGAAATTCAGAGCATACCTACCGGGAACTAAAGTAGTAGTTCACACTGATCATGCAGCACTGCGGTACTTGATGGAAAAATAAGATGCTAAGCCGATATTGATAAGATGGGTGCTGTTGTTACAAGAGTTTGACTTTAAAGTCAAAGACAGAAGAAGTTGTGAAAATCAAGTAGCAGATCACTTGCAAAGATTAGAAGCAGAGAAGAAAGGGGAAGCTGAATTTGACATTGATGACTCATTTTTGGATGAGCAGGTATTTGCCGCTACTCTTGATCTCATTCCTTGGTTTGCTAACTTTGCCAATTATCTTGTCAGTGCCTTGATGCCTGAGGGCTTAACTTTCCAACAAAGGAAGAAGTTCTTGCATGATATGGGTAAGTACTTTTGAGATGAACCTTACTTGTTCAGGGTTTGTGCAAATAATATAATCAGGCAATGTGTGCATGAAGCTGAAATGTTGAATATTTTGGAAGCCTGTCATTCATCTCCAATTGGTGGACATCACGGGGGTGTTTGCACTGCCCAAGAGGTGTTTCAAAGTGGATACTATTGGCCTACAATTCACCAAGATGCACTCGACCTGGTTAAAGGTTGTGACATGTGTCAAAGGCAAGGGGCTATTTCTCGCCGCCATGAGCTACCTATGACCCCTATCTTGGAGGTTGAATTATTTGATGTTTAGGAGATATACTTCATGGGACCATTTGTGAGTTCGTTTAGGCAGAGATTTATATTGGTAGTAGTTGATTATGTCTCCAAGTGGTAGAAGTTGTGGCCTTGGCAGAAAATGATGGCAAGAATGCAGCAGGATTTTTAAGGAAAAATATTTTCTCTAGGTTTGGCACACCTAGGGAAATTTTTAGTGATGGAGGCTCACATTTCTGCAATAAAGTGATTAGCAACCTCTTGGCTAAATATGGGGTGAAACCGCATAAAGTGGCGACGCCTTATCATCCACAAACAAGTGGCCGAGTGGAAGTATCCAACATGGAGATAAAATCAATATTGGCAAAGACAATGAATGCCAAAAGAGCTGACTGGGCAAGGAAGTTAGATGATGCTTTATGGGCATATCGAACAGCTTTCAAAACACCCACTGGTATGTCACCATATCAGTTAGTGTTTGGAAAGGCATTTCAGTTGCCCATGGAATTAGATTGTCACGACCTAAAGTGCCCCCTAGACGTGACATGTCGTACAAGACCCCAAAAGGGCCTCATACAAGCCACTTAGCATTCATCATACAAGATAATAGCAATTTAAGAGTTCAAAGAAAACTCATTATCACGAGAATTTACCAACCATAGTTGAAGTTTACATATATAGTCTCAAAGCCATCTATCAAAGAATAGAAAGAACGTTGGGACGTAACCCAATACAAGTCCAAGGGTAAACAAACATAAAAGAATAACAAGGCAACGTCCTCGAACATATGAGGACTCACCAAGTCTTCAAGGCTCTTCTATTACAAGCTCTGGCCACGAGTAGATGGGGAGGAGTCACCACGCCCTACATCAATAAATCAATGTAGGCAAGAGTATGTATTAGTACAGACATGTACCAAGTATGATAAATGTGCATAAAATCATTTAATCATGCTAAAAGGGAACATTTACATGACATGCAAAGACCAAGCTAAAACATGAGGTAAAAGAGGTTAGAAATATATAAGTCATAGGATCATGGTCAATGCAAGCTAAACATGCTTAAAACACTTATGAGATACTTTGAAAGTCACTTTAGTTCATTATTGTGGGAAATTATCTTTAACCGACATTTAAGACCATGTGAGCTATTAACATGGAATCTGGTGTCTACCCCACACCGAAAAGAGGTGTCCTACTTGCCAAGGTAAAACCATGAATTTCTAGCTTGCGTGGATCCACTAGCTAATGTATATCTAGACAATCATCCTATGGTGGCACATAGTTTATGGGACATGGGTAATCATCACTTGTCCACTCGGTGCTAAGCATAATTTCCACGGAATAGTCATAAATCATAATTCTTCTTATCTTTAGTAGACATGGGTAATCGCCTCTTGTCTATCATTAGGAAACATGGGTAATCGCCTCTTGTCCCTTTCATTAGAATAGCTCCTTAACTTTGATTCAAGTTTAGTTGAGAAAACCTTTCAACCCTTTATGAATCCTTTATGTGAGAAAAATCCTTTCACATTCATGGTTTGAGTAATATGTGAGAAACCCTTTCATAACTCAACAGCAACATCAGTTATGCTTCAATCTCAAAGTAAGTCTTAAATCATCATAAATTTCATAATTGAACATGCATATATTCATAAAACCCATCTTTTGATCATTCATGACTTCATCATGAAATTCATAGCTTAGAAGACATAAATCATGGATGGGCTCATGTATCTTTATCTCAAAATCATTCAATTTCCCCAATTCGTCTTTCATAGTTCAAGACCTCACATTATGATCATAGTCTAGAAATCATGAAAATTCATATGGGTTCATGGAGATTCAACTTAAAACATTCAATTCAATTCAATTTCATGCATAAGAAGTCATAATTAAAGCAATTTGATCATAATTGATAAGAACCCACATGATAGAAGAAAATCCTAAATTCAATTGAGAATTCTTACTTTGAAAATTGAGGAATTTGGGAACCCTATGGAGGAAAGGACTCCATAGGAGAAAGCTATCATACCTTGATGCCAAAATCTTGAAATCAATGGGGAATTAGGAGACTTGGCTTGAAAACCCTAGCTCTTGCTTCTTCTTCTTCAATCTCTCTAGAGAGAGAATTATTTGGTAGAGGAGAGTTTTGCGAATGATTAGGAATGGGTAGAATAAGGCTTAAAAGGTTTATATAGGGTCTAGGTTAAGGGCCAAACCGACTTAGATTAGGAATTAAACATTTAGGGAAAATACCAAAAAGTCCTTCTTAAAATAACTATCGGACCCCTACCTACGACTGGACCTCCGGTCTGTAAGTCAGCCTATGGGCCGTCTTTTTCAACCGTAGATAGATTCAGAGAGTTTTTCAACTTTAGACCCCCAACGACGGGTCACCATGTACGGTCTGTGGTTCATCCTATGGTCCGTACATGGCCACCGTAGGTCTGACTTTAGGCTCTGAAAGTTTCACTAAATCTGGGGAGACCTACGAAACCTACCTATGGTCTGTAGAAGCAACTATGGACCATCCTGTTGAGTCGTAGAAAAGACCCTGAAACTTGACATTTTGAAAACATTTGCCCTTCCACCTACAGTTCACACCTACGGCCCGTAGGCCCACCTATGGTCCGTAGTGGCTTTCGTAGGTGCTGGCACCAGATGAAAACCTGAAATTTTTCCTTCTTTCAAAACCTGAGGTGTTACATAGATCATAAAGCACTATGGGCACTAAAGAAGCTTATTTGAGTTGGAGTGAGGCAACAAATATGCGACTTGAGCAAATAAACGAACGGGATGAGTTTCGATTGAGGGCATATGAGAGATCTGCATTATACAAGGAAAGAATGAAGTTGTATCATGACAAACATATTGAGAAAAGGACTTTTAGTCCTAGAGATTGGGTGCTATTGTTTAACTCAAGGCTATGCCTATTTCTGGGAAAGCTGAGGTCCAAATGGTCAGGGCCATTCAAAGTGACCCCAGTATTTCAATCGAGAGCAATTGAACTTGAAAATGAAAAAGGTGAGAAGTTCAAGGCAAATGGCCAACGAGTCAAGGCATATATGGGAATCCCGAAAGAAGTGAAGATAGTTAAGGAATGCAAACTTGATGAAGTCTGAGTAATCAAGTAACCTGCGTCGCGCAGTGACGTTAAATTGTGTGTTACTTGGGAGGCAACCCAAGATGTAATTGTAATAAGTAGTTAAGTTTTGCAAATTTTGTTGTCTTATAGGATCACAGTGTGTGCAAATGTGTAGGAAAAGTTGAGGCTTGAGGTGCTCTTCACGAACCATTAACGGGCCGTTTAACACTATACGGCCCGTGAAGATGAGAGCCAACTAAACTGAGCTCACTGGAAAAGGGCAAGAAATGTTCATGGAAGGGTTTACGGCCCATCTGACACTAGACGAACCGTTTAGACTCTCGTGAACTTGCAGGTAAGTTTTCTTGTTCAAGTCATGGCCACGAGCACTTGTACGGGCCGTGGTTCTTTTCACAAGCCACTTCACGGCCCATTAGGGTTAAGTCAGCAGTGAAGTTCTTGTCCCAACCCAACTCAATCCAAACCTATTTTTTTCTTCTTTTCTTTAATTAAAAGCTTCCAAACACCAAAGGACCGGTTCTTTCCCCCTATACTCAAATTCATAATGTCTTTTTGGCAAAGCAAGAGTTTTCTAACACCTATATCAAGAGATCAAAGAGAAGTTCAAGTCCTAATTCAATATAGCTAGAAACTTCTAAAGTCAAGCCTCCTCTCCTTCTCTTTGTGCGAAATTAGGATTCAATTTGAAGTAAGTTCTTAATCATGACTTGATATAAGTTTAATCTTGTTGAAATCAAGTGTAGGAACTCCTATTTATTGATCGTATCAGAGTATTCTTGAGTTATTGTGATTATGTGGGTTTGTATGTTGATGGAATGATATTAAATTTAGTACACTGCATGTTAGATGGTGATTATATATTTAATTTATGATGGGTTTGGTGAAATATGATGAAATCATGTTGTGAGAAGGCTAAGAGGGTCGTTTTTGGGGAGTTCTTGGTGGACCAAGTCAAATAATTGAGTTTGTTGAGACTTTTAAATCATGCCCTAATCTAAGTGTAAGTCTGCGACAGGTTTCACGGACCGTGTAGGTGTGCACGGGCCGTGAAACCCTGCACGGTCCGTGAAACCCTTTGTGAACCACACTTAGGTGATAGGTGGTTACTGGGAAGCTTCACGAGTGCCTAGATGGGCTGTGGTACTTACCACAGACCGTATAGAGCCCCGTACATAAGAAAAAGTTAAAAATACCAAAAAGATTTTCTTTTCTTATTTCATTCTTTGTTCATTGTGTGGCCCTTCTCATTGATAGATTGAGTGACGACATTCTTAAGGCAAGGCATCACTATGAAAAAATACACAGGGGAAGTTTGAGTACCCGTTAGTGTAGTCATTTGATATACGTTGGTTCTAACTTGTTGTCTCTCAGGTACAATGGCTAAACCAAGGTGCAACATGGCCAACTACATGTCTCACCCCCAGCCTCTCCCGAACAAATTTCAAGTGAAGAGGCACCTAGTAGTCCTGGGGTCCAGGTGAATACGGAGATTGAACAACACTCTCCCCGTGCTACTAAATCTCGAAAAGCCAGGGCTACTGCACATCACACTCCATCCCAATCTGAAGAGGAAGAGAATAGTTCTGGGAGTGAGCAGGGGTCTGATGATGATTTCCGACTATTGATATTGCAGAAGAAAAGCGAGACAGTCAAGATAAGATTGATGCCAGTGATGCCGATGACTCGTTAGTGCAGTTTGTTTGACAGAGCAAAGCTGACCCAGTAATATAGCAGCACATCATTGATATCTTCTGAAAGACTTGGTCTATTCCTAGATCAAGGGAAATATTTGATAACGGCAAACTGTCAAAGTCCAGTGCCATTGGGGGGAGACCCATTATTTCAGAATGCAGAGTGGCGGAGGCTGATTTGCAAGCTTTTCTGGATATTTACAATATGTTCAGACAACATCAGTTTGAATGGATTACTAAAAAACCAGGAAATATTGTGCGACACTTGACAAAAGAATTCTACTCCTCCTATGTTGCCTTATTGATGAATTTGGCGACCCCAGGATCATCCAAAAAAGAGAAGAAAGTAGAAGCATCAAAATTAGGACCACTAGCTGAGGTGGTTGTTCAGGGTGAGAAGGTTGATATTTCGGAGACCTCAATCAATAGGTTTCTACATGGTCTGGAGTACACTGCACCTACTGCAATAGGTCTATATAAGGATCACCTCCATTCAGTGACCAGTGAAGCAGAGATAGAGGATCCAATATCATGGGAACGTATCACGAAGTGGATTGGAGGGCTGATTGTGACTGATGGTGAGGCAGCAACATGGGTAGCCAACCCACAGGTGCACATTACCAAGGCATCCTTAACATTTCCAGTGAAAGTCTGGTGGACAGTGGTTCGTGCACAGTTGCGGCCAACGGGGAATGACAACCCCCTATCACCTTTGCAAGCATGCTTAGTAGCTTGCATCATAGCTGGTTATGCATTAAATGTAGGGCGTATTATTGCTACTGAGTAAGAGATCGTGCCCTGTATGAAAGAGCTAGTCTGTTGTTTCCTTGTTTGATAAGGAGATTGTGTGTGCATGCCAACATACCACCTAACAAATTGGTGGATAGACATATGGAGGCGACAAAAGTCACTACGATGACTAAGATAAAAGATGTGGCAAACCCATTATATGGTTCGAGAGCAGGACTTGTAGCACTGTTGGCGGTATTACCACATGTTCTGGATGAGCCTATACAAGCTGAGGGGATCAGTGAGCAGGCAGAGGGGAAAACCTAGGAAGCGTCAGGAGTGCAACTTCCACCATTATCATCTTCAGCAGCTACAGGGTATATTTGTTTCTTTCCCCACCATATTCTTTGAGAGACTGGTAGTAGAGTAGAGGCAGACTCAGCCCATATTAGAACAGGTAGTTCAAAAACTACCATAGGTGGTCCAGAGTCAGGTATAGAGTGCGGAGCGGTGACTGCAAAATGAACTCCGACAAGAAATTTTTGTGCTGAATAATCGGATGGATGGCTTAAAGTCTTATGTAAATAGCTGGCTAAATGATTTAGGTTCTGTAGAT
Organism: Solanum appendiculatum; assembly: GCA_018342035.1. Lineage (NCBI taxonomy): Eukaryota > Viridiplantae > Streptophyta > Magnoliopsida > Solanales > Solanaceae > Solanum > Solanum appendiculatum. The sequence goes on along the minus strand of JAGDQO010000635.1, from coordinate 218,225 downwards.
GGCTCTTCTTTTCAAGCACAGATGGCTGCAATGAAAGCTGAGATTGCAAAACTGGCAGATAAGCCAGTTGCTTTGCCTCTACCACTTGTACCAGATTCACTGATGAATCTATTTAGTATGCCTTCAGCCACTCAGGCAGTTGGAGACATTTGGGGTGATCTTGCTAGGCCCGAGATGGGTAAGGACAAGAACCTTGAGTCTGATCTTCATGATGACATTTCATGGGAAGAAATGAGGAGACTCAAGAGAGCTAGGAGAGAGTCCAAGAAAGCTACCAGAGAAAAGGAAGAATTAGAGAGGCAACATCATGGAGCAATACGGTTTGTAGCTTTAGGTAGTGGACCATCTACCTTTACAGTCAGTGAGGCACTAGCTCCAGATAGCAGTCATCCCGATACAGTCCATGCACCAGAGAGCACCTGCTGATGAGGGTGCAACCAGAAATCCAAATCCTGGTGCCTAGAGTGTCGCAGGTATGACCCCTCCTCACAACCCTTGTATTCTGTACTTTGAGGGAAAAGTCTATTCTTTTTGGGAGGGGTGGTTGAGAAACCTTCCATATTAGTCGTCAGTGCATGGAAGTTGACTCTTTGTCAGGTATCGTGTGTGTTGAAAAAGTTATTTTGGTATTTTGATGTGTTGAAAAAGTTAGTTAGTACTTGATGTGTGCTGGAAAGTTCATATCAACAGCTAAAGTTTGTATTTTGTTTGACATTATGAGAAAAGCATCCTTAATCTGAAAATTTACTATTAGGCTCTTTGTGCGACATCTCATATACTTGCGTGTTGATCGTTGCTAACTAGAACATAAATTGGTTAACTAAATACTGAAAGTGTAAGCATGTGCCATATAAGTGTGGGTTTTGCATGAAGTTTAACACTGTAGGTAGAAGCTAGAACTTGCCCAAGTAGTCTTGCTAAGATAATTGAATAACTGGATAGGAAAGGATCATAGGCCATTTTTGTACTAAGTCCACTTTAGCCAAACACAACTACCAAATGAAATCATGAACCCTTGAACCCCATTTGAGCCGTGAAGCTAATTTTGTTGTCATCCTATTGTATTTGTATCCTTAGTTCTCCGAAGGCACGATGCCACAGCTTAGGCAAAAAGCATAAGTTGAGGATGGTCATGATCAACAGGATCATATCCTTGGTCATTTCGAAGGTATTAAACCTAATGCATGTTTTGAATGGTTTAGTTTCGAGGGATAAAGTAAATGGTAGTTATACAAAAAATGAAGAAAAATGAAAAATAAAAAGAATGAGAAAAAGAAAAAGAAGAAAAGAAGAAAATAAATGACATGGGTACCGGGATTTGCTAACAGAAAAAGAGGTTGGAAGCACTCGAATAAGAGTTGTGTGCTAATAAGAACTTTGGGGAACTAAGGTAATCTAGTCACTCATATACCAAATGTTCCACTCCCTAGCCCGAGCCAATGCCACAAGTCAATAAAAGTGCTATAGTGATCCTATTCCGGTTATTTAGCAGTTGAAGCGTAAAAAACAAGGGAAAGACTATGGTCTGTATACTTCCAGTGTTAGAAGTTCTTTTGGAAAGTGAGAGTACTCGTCAATCCCAAATATCAGGTGTGAGGGACTTCTTTGTTGTGAGGGCATTATGTTTGCATTTTCTAGTATATTATGTTAGCTAATAGTTGGTACTAGTATACGCATGATCGACTGTGTGTAATGGGATGTCATCCATTGATCCTTTCATGCTAAACAGATGATTTTGGATGGAAGTGTTGTGGAAATGGATGATGCATATCTGTGATATTGTTTCTATGTATTTGAGCGTCAGGTGTTGTTCTTTTTCATCGCTTAAGGACAAGCAATGGCTCTAAGTAGAGGGTGTTGATGTGCTGTGAACTCATAGCACATTTGACGCTCAAAACTAAGAATTAGTGCGAGAAATCAAGCTTCTTTATGTGGATATGATGGTTTCTTTGATTTTGTGCAAGTGAAACATGTGGATGCAAAAGATAGAAAACAAAGTGAAAAATAGAGTTGAAATCAAACACCACGGAGCCCCAGATGGGTCGTGGTCCAGTTGACGAGCCGACTGAGGGCTCGTGGAAAAGAGGTAGTGAAGACCTATGGATGCCTACGTAAAGCATGAAGACCATGAAGCCCTAGACAGGCCGTGGTCTAGTTGATGAACCATCTAATGACTCGTGTAAGAGAGGCAGTGGAACCAGTGATTACCCAAGTGAAGGCATAACTCCACGAAGCACTAGACGAGCCGTAGTACGTAAGATGAGCTATCTAGTAGCTTGTGAAGATCAGTAGTGAAGGAAAACCCACACTGTCTAAGTGTGGGACCACGAAGGGCTTGACGAGCTGTCTAGCCTTAGACGAGCTGTCACCCTGCCCGTGAAGCTTTTCTACAACAGCAGTCCTACTTCATGTAGGACTCTTTTCAAAGACTATTTTAATTACTTAGGATTTATTTTTGAACATGATCGATCATCATTGACGAGAGGGAGATATTCTGAGTGTGGAGAAACACTAGTTTCTTTTTTTAACACATTTCTTGGTAGTTTACTTGGGATCAAAAACTTCGTGTTCTTGATTGAGTGTTGATAATCAAGAAGTTGTTGGTTTGCTATTATTGTAAGTCTATTATAAAATGCTCTCGATATTCTCTACTACTATTTTTCTTGAAATAATGAGCGGCTAAACACCACAACTAGGGTTGTGAGAACCATGCCTAAACATAACTACGAATTCAAATACGAGTAACTTTGGATTGTTAATTGCATATGTTGTTTCTACTTTGGCAATAACTACTTTATAATGTGTGCACACATTAGAACTTGCCTATATTTATCACTTGTTCAAGAGAAAAGTGATAATTAGGAAAAGTCAGAATCAAACTCCATCAACTTGATTCGAAGATTAGAGTTTGAGAGAAAATAACCTTCTTAAAAAGTATGCAAAGGTACGCTTCAAAGCACTATAAGACCGAGAGTTGAAGAGTGAAACTCATCTACTAGGGCTGAAACGCATTTAGATGTATCTGACTTGCTAGGAACATATAATATTAGAAATACGCAGTTATTTGTATAGAATTCAGGAGTGAACTAAATGTAATGGGGAACACAATCCTAGTCTCGTTAAATCAATTACTCATATCATGAAACTGTTGTTTGCTCTTGTTGACTATTAATCTTAACCTAAAATTGGTTACTTGAACTCAAACAACCCAATATTTATTTTTTGTACTTTACTCTTTTTGGAAATACTAACCACAACTGAATATAAGTGTCAGTAAGGTTATTTCTGGTGTAAATTCCTTGTGGGATCAACCTCAACTCCAGTTGAGTTCTATAATTGACTTCGACGTTTATACTTCTTAATTGAGGTGTAAGTTTGGATGTATCACTTATTGTCAGACTTAGTATGTTTCCGCTTATGAGATTGTTGTACATTGATTTTGGTATTCCTTATGATGTTTTTGTTGAGACTTATATCTCACTTTCATGCTTTATTCTCTTCAATTATTTATCTTAGTGTGATGCTTATGTCAAGTAACTTGTTTAGGGTCTCTCGGGATCCTATTCGCCATGTCACATCTGGGGGTAATTTGAATCATGACAAACTTTATTCAGAACATTAGGTTATAAAGGTTCTAGGAGTCTTACAACCCGCATTTAGTAGAGTCTTATTCATGAGTGTGAAGCGCACCATATTTATGAATAGGAGGCTAGGAGACGTTTAAGAAACTTCACTTCTTTTATTACTCTAAAGTCATGCAATAGAGTTGAACTCTATAAGGGTCTTCCTCCTAACTCTTGTTTTATGCATTTTCAGTATATACCTCCACAAAGAGCTCCCATGAAAAGAAATATCAATGACAATATGGAACCCGAAGTTCCTCAAGCTCTGGTTCATCCTTTGGTCGATCAAGTGTCTCATGAAGATTTTAGGGCTGCTTTTCAAGTATTGACCAAAGCCATGACTGCTCAAGCTAATAGGGAGGTGGTAGATCCCCGTGAACCCAAATGTGGGTACGGCGGATTCATGTTGCTAACTCCATTATTGCTAGACGGGTCTATAGATATTGTCCAGTTTAAGTTTCTCATAGAGTTAGTCTAGTTGATCTTGTAGAGCTAGACATGATAGATTTTGATGTCATTCTTAGGATGGATTGGCTTCATTCTTGTTATGCTTTCATAGATAGTCGGACCTGATTGTTTACATTTCAGGTTCCAAATGAACCTATCTTAGAATGGAAGGGTGGAAATTCAGCGCCTATAGGTTTATTTATCTCTTGTCTAAAGGCTAGGAAAATAATTTCTAAGGGTTGCATCTATCATCTTGTTTGGGTTAGGGATATGGATTCTGAAACCCCTACTCTTGAGTTAGTTCCAGTTGTTAATGAGTTTCTGTAGGTGTTTCCCGATGATCTTCCTAGTGTTCCTCCCGAAAGGGAAATAAACTTTGGCATTGACCTTCTTCTGATACACAACCTATCTCTATTCCTTTTTACCATATGGATTCGGTAGAAATTAAGGAGTTAAAGGATCAGTTGAAAGACTTGTTAGATAAGGGTTTCATTAGACTGAGTATCTCACCATGGAGTGCACCTATGTTGTTTGTTCAAAAAAAGGATGGTTCACTTCGTATGTGTATTGACTACCGACAATTAAACAAGGTCATGGTAAGCAATAAGTATCCTATTCCTAGGATAGATGACTTGTTTGATAAACTCCAAGGTGCAAGTTTCTTCTCAAAGAATGATCTTCGATCGGGGTATCATCAATTGAGGGTAAGGGAAAGTGATATTCCAAAGATGGCTTTTTGAACTCGGTATGGTCATTATGAGTTCCTAGTAATATATTTTTGTTTGACTAATGCCTCGATGAATTTCATAAATCTTATGAATAGAGTGTCCAAACAATATCTTGACATGTTCGTGATCGTGTTTATTGATGATATTTTGATTTATCCACGGAGTGAGGATGAACATGCTGATCACCTAAGGATTGTTTTGCAAATCCTCAAGGATCGTCAATTGTTTGCTAAGTTTAGAAAATGTGAGTTTTGGTTGAGGTCTATTGCTTTTCTTGGCCATATTGTTTCCGGTGAAGGTATTAAGGTTGATCCTAAGAAGACTGAGGTAGTTAGAAACTGTCCTAGACCTCGTTCCCCTTCAGATATTTTGAGTTTCTTGGGTTTACCCAGTTATTATAGGAGGTTTGTGGAAGGATTTTCCTCTATTGCTTCGCCTTTGATTACGTTGACTAAGAAAAAGGTGAAATTTCAATGGTCGAAAGCTTGTGAGAAGAGTTTCCAAGAGTTAAAGAATAGACTCACTTCAGCCCTAATTTTGACATTATAGGAAGGATCCAATGGGTTTGTGGTTTATTATGATGCTTCACGGATTGGTCTTGGTTGTGTTTTGATGCAACATGGTAAAGTGATTTCTTATGCTTTGAGGAAATTGAAGGTACATATAAAGAATTATCTGACTCATGATTTGGAGTTTGTGGTGGTGGTTTTTGCTTCGAAGATTTGGAGACATTATCTCTATGGCGTTCATGTAGATGTGTTCACCGATCATAAGAGTTTGCAATATGTATTTAAGCAAAAGGATTTGAATCTTCACCAAAGGAGGTGGCTTGAGTTGTTGAAATATTATGATATAAGTGTTCTTTATCATCAGGGTAAGGCAAACGTGGTTGCCGGTGCATTTAGCCGATTTTTGATGAGTAGTGTTGCTCACATTGAGGATGATAAGAAGGAGTTAGTTTGTGATGTTCATAGACTAGCTCGAGTGGGTGTTCTCTTGGTTGACTCCAAGGATGGTGGCATCATTGTTCAAAATAGCTTAGAATCCTTTCTTGTTTTGGATGTGAAGGCTAAGCAAGATCTTGATCCGACTATGGTTTAATTGAAGAAAGTGGTTTTTGAAAAAGCCATTGAGGCTTTCTCCCAGGGGGGAGACGTTGTACTTCATTACTGATATGAGGCAAAAAATATATATATTTTTGGGACATGGATTTTATGGATTGTGCTTAATAGTATATTTTATTTATAGGATTAAATTGTTGTAAAGATGAAGTTTGGAGTTAAAACAAATTAAAGATGGAAGATTATAGGAGGAAATCAAGCAGGCAGCTTAATGGATTAAATTAAATATTATATTATATTATATATATATATATACATATTCATATTCAAATGATTTCAAAATAAGGGACCTACCAGAATGTGCCACATGGCAACTATCCAAGGCAAGAGCACGAAGTGTTGGAGCCAGCTACAGTTTCACACGTAACCATTTCTTTTAAGTTTTGGGTTCCTAATTTGTTTTGGACTCAATTATTTTATTTAGAGCTTCCTACATCTATAAATAGTCTATAAGAATAATTATTAGGGGGAGGATACTTTCTAAGGAAAAGTTAGCATATAGGGTTCTTTTCGTCTTTTTCTTTTCTTAGACATTAGTAGTTAAAGACCTTTGTTCTGGGGCTGTGGCTACGAATGATTGTTTAGTATAGAATTTTATGGATTGAAGTTCGTTATTGTATAAATGTCTCTTTTGTTCTTGATTTAGTATTTCGTGATTGGTCACCATTGAAATAAACTTATTGTCTCAATTGAACTCGGGAGAGGAATAAGAGGTTAGAACGTGGAACAAAAGGAGCATGATCTTCTCTAGAATTAGGGCTGATTCATATCTAGGATAGGGATATAGCTAGAGACCTTACTTGGTTAATAGACACGATGAAAATGTAATGCTCGATAATTGGTTCAGTCTATCACCGTTCAACGATTTAGTTTGACTGCCAATTAAAGTATGCGATAAGAGTTTAGGAGACCATGATCATACATATAACCCTATAAATCAGTGATTTGATAACCAATTGAAGTCCATAGAAGAAGATATTTGATGAGTGGGTGATGTTCACTCATTTGGAGTCTTTTTCTTATGCTTTTTTGGCACTTAGGTAGAGAAAGAGGCTAATTTTCCTTTGAATATGGTTGTTTCAGGTACATGTTGGTTAAAAATGAGTTTTGATGGAAAAAAAGGAAATTGGGGCAAAATAGAGCTAAAAATAGAAAAATTGGAGCTGACAGTGAAGTACTCTCCGTGAACGCAGAGAGTTGGGCGCGAACGTGGAGCTTCGCCTGCCTATGAACTGCGAATGCGGAGAGCTGGTCGCGACCGTGGAGCTCTAGCCAGTTATGGACCGCGAACGCGGAGTACAATTTTATTGAGTTCCATGAACGCAGAAAAGAAAGCGTGACTGGCATCCGGGCAGTTTTGGAATTTCACCTTGACCCTAATTCACCATATACACTAAGACACAACCATTTTAGAGATTATTATGTGAATATCATATAGATCAGACAGAAAATCAGAGATTATAGAGAGAAGAACTTTGGGGATTGAGGCTTGGGCATAGCTTTGAGAGCAAAATTCCTCAACAAACACCGTTAGAGTGAAGATTGTTTGCTTGATTTGTAATTATTTTTCATTCCTTCTTCAACTCTTTGCTTTGTATTTTTGAATTCTAGGTGTTAATTATTGATTGGTGATTTGGATATTGTGTTAGTGATCAACAATATTTGGGTTGTTGATTTCTACCTTGTGCTTTTGTAATTAGTTGAATGCTTTCTCTTATATGAAATAGGTTTTTGAATATCCAATTGATTTCATGCCTTAATTGCTTTCCATTGGAATTGATCACTCCTTGGACTTGCCCATTAACTTTGATTGAGCATGTAAGAGTCAATTGAGGTTGGGAAAGATTAATTGGTGCATTAATTGAGGTTTAGCAACTCATATTTCGGAAATAGCTAGAAATAGTAATTCCTTGCAATGCCTACAATTGGAATTGATTGTGTTGTCACTTGACTAGGTTCGTGAGAACTAATTGAGAAGTATTTGCCTATATTTGTGAGAAATAGGTGGATGATTTAGATTCCAAGGCATATATGATTTTACCTATGATTTATTGAGATTGTATGATGCTATAGGTGTTGTTTGATTTTCCATTCCCAAATCCCATTGGCATTCTTGCTTGAAAAGTCTTTGTACCTTGTTCTCCTCTATCCCTCATCCGAAATTGTTACTTGAAATCTTCATTTTATATTTGTATCTTTCATTTCGGATTCAAATTAGTAGCTTGTAATTTTTTGTTTCTTCAATAGCCTACACATTGTTCCTCGTTGGATCGACCCCAACTGTTCATTGGGTTTATACTTGTTAGCGACCGCCTACATTTTGAATCATAAGAGGTGTAGTTGAGCGTTATAAAAAATGGCGCCATTGCCAGGGAACAATTTGGCGTACTGAATTAAATTTAGAATTTATAGTTTACTAATTTCAATCCAAATTGTGAATAGTTGTTTTTGTTTTGTTTTTTGTTTGATTTTATGGCTTCTTGTGAAGGAAAAAGGTTTGGCGATTGCAAGCCCTATGTTGATGACCCATGGCCTTGTTGTGGAAGACTTTATGTTGGAAAGAGTTATGTGGAAGCCTCTTTGGATGAAGAGATGTGTGAAGAGATGGGTATTGTGAGTCAAACTTGGCTCTTGCATTTGTCTCAACGACTAGAAAAGGGTGTGAGGCTTAGAGATTTAATGTTCCAAATGAGGGATGAACTCCGCAACTTACACCTAACTAGGTGCCATGAGATGATCCAAGTTGAGTTTGAGATTGCTACTTTGAAGGCAAATGTGAGATCAAGATTTGGAGTATGTAGTGCTCCTTGTCAAATGGCCAAAAGTAACGCATTGAAGTTGGAATCTCAAGAAAAAGGGGTTGTGTTCAATATTGATGAAATCTTGGGTGTTTGCAACCAAGCCAAGCAAATAAAATTTCTAAATACCAAAATTAAGGTAATGATATTAGAGTTGCAAGAAAAAGCCAAAAAGATCATATATGGCAACTCTAATTCATTGGAAAGTGATGCACTTGAGGGCCAAGGTTTATGAGGTTTGATGCTCGAATGACCTAGTGACTCTATCACTATTGCCCAATGCTCCTCCACGAAAAAATGATGTGAAGTTGGGCAAGAAATTCAAATCTTCGAAGTGGAGAGATCGAGTGAAACGCATGATGCTCTCATGTCATCCCCATGTTCTTCGAAGAGAAAATAATTCAAAGTTGGGGAGAAGGTACATCGCCTCGAAGTAGAAACATAAAGGGTGATGCAACCGGCGTCGCGCCGCGACATTAAATTGTGTGCTTGATGGGAGGCAACCCATCGGTATCCAAAATTTTAATTTTTAGTTAATTTCAGTTTTATTTAATTTTTAGGATAGATTAGAATATTTTTTTTGACTAATCCACATGAGTATGAGTTGCATATAGACTTTATGAAATGATGTTTTGAACATGCTTTAGCTTGGAGTTGATGTTTCCTCCTCGGATATGTGCATTTATGTGATTGCATTCTTGTTGGGTTGTTAGATCTTGTTTCTACCCTTCTAATGATACCTTGATTCTCATTCGAGGACTATTGTTCTTTTATGTTCTTTCATTTTGACATTGTATTGGGTTACATCCCAACGTTATTTTCATTCTTATGTTAGATTGGCTTTGAGACACTTTATGTAGACTTCCGCTACTTTTATCAAATTCTTATGATTTGAACTTGATTTTTATACTCTTTTAAATTCTATGATCTTGGACTATGTATGTTAAGTGGCTTGTATGAGGCCTTGCGGGGTCTTGTATGCCATGTCACGGCTAGGGGGTACTTTGGGTCGTGACATAAACTGAGTCGGTTCACAATTAATCCCAATCAAACTCATTGAATGGCAATGAAAAGATTTTTGGGGTATTTAAAATATACTCAAAACTATGTCTTGCATTATAACAAATTATATCCAATAGTATTGAAAGGATATAGTGATACAAATTAGATCACTGGGTCAAATGAAGTAAAATTCACGAGTGGATATATATTTACTCTTGGTGGAGAAGCGGTCTCTTGGAAATCTTCTAAACAGACATGTATCACTTTCTCTACAATGATCTCTGAGCTTGTCGCTCTAAATAAGGCCGGTGAATAAGTTGAATGGCTTTGAAATTTCTTGAAAGATATTTTTTTTGGCCCAAACCTTTGGCATTAGTATGCATACACTTTGATAGTCAAGATGCAATAGGTAGGGCATGGAACATGATGTATAACGGAAAGTCTCATCATATAAGACATAAACATAATATCGATAGAAAACTACTCTCTAGTGAAATTATCACAATTGACTATGTAAAGTTAAAAGATAATGTGTCAGATGCACTTACAAAAAAGCCTAACTAGGGAGAGAGATGAAAAATCATCTAAGGGAATGGGTTTAAGGCTTAGGACAAGTCATCATGGTAGTAACTTTACCTAGCAGACTGGAGATCCCAAGAGCTAGGTTCAAGGAGAAAACAAAAATTGTGACTGACGGTTCGACATTTTCAAACAACTCAATCCATTTTAATGATGAAGATAATGTTTAGGAACAAGGATAAAACATTAAGGTTTGTTAACAAGTTCATAAAGCTTAAAGTTTTCTAATGATTTGCTAAGTTTGGCAAATTTGACCAAATAGTGTATCTACATGATAACACAAGTTAGAAATCACATATATGAGTGTGAAGTGTAAACCGCTTCAAAGAGAATTATTCTAAAAAGCATATTCTCTATACACTCACGAAACCAGGAGGTTTTCGTGGCTGAAACGAATACAATCATAAGAACCATAAACGGTAAAGGGTTGATTGTGTGACATATGTTGTCTAGGTATACACCAAAGTTTTACAGTTCAAAGATATCAAATCTACCGATTGACCGAGTATATCCGACATATGTTCACTACGGAAAGTTCAAAAGGTGACCTACTTATCCAGATGAAATTAATTTTTGCCTGTAAAGTATACACACTTGTCCGTTTCTTTGTTTTAGAGTCATTCTCATTCATGCAGGGGATTGTTGGGTTTTAAAGGTGTGAATGGAAAATGAAGAGCTGTGACTTAAATAAAAAGTTGTGACTTTTATAAAGAGTTGTGACTTTTATGAAGAGTTGGGACTTCTATGAAAAGTTGTGACTTTTATGAAAGGTTGTGACCTTTCCGAAGGATTGTGACTTTTCCAAAGGGTTGTGATCTTTCCGGTAAGGCACAATAAGCATCTGTTCACACTACCCTTTGTTATCTATAAATAGACCCTTTGTTGTCTATAAATAGAGGGATTTCCTCTCATTTTTTAACCATGAAATAACTAATTTTCTGGACTTCTTCTTCTACTACTAAATCTAGTATTCTAAGTGTACTTTATTGCCGTTGAGTGGTTCGTTGACACCGTGGGTATAGGTACCGATACACCGGTGAGTAAGATCGTTCTATCCTGGGAGGATATATTCCATTAACCTCAGGTACTTGAGGAGAATAATTTTGTTAAGAAGACAATGTCATTCAGTGGGCTCGATTTTCTTATTTGAGAAAAATAGTTTGTATATTATTTCTAATCTGTTTCTGATTCTATTTTCTCTACTAGTTTTAATTTTCTAGTTTTGAAAATACTCTTTAAACTTTGTTATTTCTTACCAAGTTCTCCAAAATTTTTGTTCTAAGTATCATAGGAATACAAGATGAACAACAAATCCTACTCACACATAACAACCTGAATTGTCTTACACCAAACATGTACAATTTTTTCTAGAATCAAATAAACTGAATCATCATCAAAATTTTCAACTTTCTATTATGAGAAATGAAATTGACAATTTCATTAGTGTTACATTTACAATGAAAAAAAAACAAGGAATTGTTTTCTCTTTTCTGTCTACTTTTTTTTCCTAACTATTTCTTTGCTTCTAATGCAAAAAAAAGACTAAACTCTGAAGTCATGTTTCGATAAAACCAGTCATCCTTAGAATTGAGTCCCTTACTTGACTCAAATTTGTTCTCTAGAGCGTCCCTCCATAGCCGATACAAATTTAAAATGTCATCATTCTTGTGGCAATTCTCCATTTAATTATCATATGGGGCGGCTTCATCATCTATGTACTCATCTTCAAAAGAATTGTATTTATTTTCATTGAACAATGAAGCTTTGTTCATTGGTATGGAATTTGTATCCTGCTTCATGATAACTTTCCGTATTATGGATACCTTGTTGTTATAACGATGAATTTGAAAGCCATATTCATCATCTGCTTCTTCCTCATTAGCTGAATTTTGAAACTTCGTTTCATGCTCTTGAGGAAAAAGCACTTTGCTTTCTTGAAATTCTTCATCCATAAAAAGAGAAGTATGAGAAAAAAATGAAATAGTTTTTTTGGAACAAAAATATTTGAAGTTGAATTAATAGGAAAAAGGGGTAGGAGAAGGGAAATATATAGGGAATGGAAATGGTTAAGTGACATGCTAAAAAGCATGGGGTGAGCTTTTTAGCATGACACTTAACCATTTCCATTCCCTATATATATCCCTTCTCATATATACCCCCTTTTCCTATTAATTCAACTTTGAATATTTTCGTTCAAAAAAAAAAATTTATTTTTTCTCATACTTCTCTTTTTATGGCTAAAGAATTTCAGAAAAGCGAAGTGTTGTTTCCTCAAGAGCATGAAATGGAGTTTCAAAATTAAGCTAATGAGGAAGAAGCAGAAGATGAATATGACTTTTAAATTCTTCGTTATGACAACAAGGTATACATGATACAAAAAGTAATCATGAAGCAAGATACAAATTCCATACCAATGAACAAACTTCACTGTTCAATGGAAATAAATACAACTTTTTTGAAGATGAGTACATAGATGGTGATGATGATGAAATGGTGACGCCCCCATATGATAATTAGACGGAGAATTTCCATAAGAATGATGGCATTTTTAGTTCGTATCGGCTACGGAGGGATGCTCAAGAGAAGGAATTTGAGTCAAGTAAGGGACTCAATTCTAAGGATGATTGGTTTTATCAAAACATGACTTTAGAGTTTAGTCCTTTTTTTCGCATTAGAAGCAGAGAAATAGTTAGGAACAAAAGTAGATAGAAAAGAGAAAAAAAAATTCCTTCTTTTTTTTCATTGTAAATCATGTAACACTGATGGAATATCAATTCCATAACTTTGTGTGTTTATGATTTTGTGTATGTGTACGAATTTTAAATTAAGAATTTTAGAATTGAGATCAAACACAAAGCCTGTTAAAAATAAATAAGATAACGAGGACACATAAAATGGGAAAAGATTAAAATATACGGTACTAAGGGAATTTTTAGTAGCTAAGTTAGTTGACTACCTGAAAACTTGTTGATGAGAGTTCGATTCCCCACTTTGTAATCTCCTTCCTCATTTTCCTTTTCACTAACAATAAAAAAATATTATTAAAATAAATCATACAAACGAAAATCAAATCAATCAGCAATCAACGAGCAAATATATAGTGTTACCTCATTTAACTAGTATTTAAATAATGCAATTCATATTTTGTGATATCTTCATTTTCTTTCCTTTTCTGGATCAATTGTTGAGGAAACATCCTCTCAGATTTACGTAGTATCAATCCAAATTTCATAGTAAATGGATAATTGAGAAAAAGAAAAAGAAGATGAAAAAGGAATTCAGAAATGAAAAGAACATACAAAATTTCAGGCAAGCAGACAGTGCTTGAAGGGTTGTTAGGGCTTTTGGCGGAAAGGGAGAGAAATACGAGAGTTGGGGGCTATTGGAGAAACCAAAAATAAATTAGGGCATAGAGAGGAGGAATTTGTGTTACCTGGTTAAATAGAATGAACGGCAAAGTTTACGAGGATCAAATGGTTTGGATTTTGGGCTTTTTTTTATGGGTCATGAATTGGATCAATTTAGGAGTTAAAATTGGATGTGAATTTTGGCAAAAGTTAGCATAATTCAACCAATTTTTCTGAAAGAGCTTGATAATTTTATTTAGGATTATTATTTAAATATTAAAATACTACAACAGTAATATAAGATGATACTGATAAAATGATATAAAAATTTATAATAATAAATATAATAATTAGTTAAGTACGTAATGACAAATACATATGTAATTTTATTAGAATTAAAAATGTATTTAAAATTTTAAGAAATAGGTATAATAATAGTAATAATAATGTAATATAGAGAATATTATTTTTAGATATAATATGAGTGATAAAATATTACATAAAATTCTGAATAGAACTATAAGAATGTCGGAATTTTCCAACAATTTTCTTGTTGTGATATTTCAATATTGTTGCCAAAAGTGCTTTTGGCAATAAGAAAAAAAGTTGTAGTAAGTGTTGATATAAATATTGTTGGAAAAGGTTTATGCAATGATAAATAATACTGTTACCCAAAGCTAAATATTTACACAACAAAAAAAGTTATTGTCATAAATAAGATTTTATTGGTAAAAAATCACATCGTTATGACTTATGCGATTGTTTAGCAACAAAAAATTTGTTGCAAGAAATTATTTTTTCTCCATAAACTTAATTGTTGCAAAAACAATGGGCAAGAAAATCAGTTAATAACCTTTTACGAATGTTTTTAGCAACAACTATTATCATGGTAAATCACTTTTTTTCTACAATAACATATCATCATATTTAATTTTAGCAATAATTTATTAGTAATTGTTACATACACAGTAACTCACATATTTTTTAATTTTTTTCACAAATGTATATATATATTCCAAGGTCAATACATAAAACTAATGCACTTTAAAAAATTGTAAATAATAGACATTTTACGTAAAATATGATTCCAATCAAGATTTTCATTAAGTTTAAAGTATTTGAGGGTCATTTGATAGGTGATTGGGATTTAGGTGATTAGGATTTAAGTGATTAAAATGTACCTCGTGTAGGTGTTTGCGTTTTTGTCCCGCGTTTTGTAAATACTTTGTGAGTGTTTTGGGACATTTCTTTTCTTTCGAGGGCATGTAAATTGATTGAGTGGTGATCTTGAAAATTCCTAATTGCATCAAGTGAGCATGTAAAAGAGCTGTACAGTTAAGTCATCTCTTGAGTTAGAGTTGTTGTCACTTAATGATTCTCGATTATTTTATAAAAAAAATGCTCCATGAGAATGAGGGGTTGATGTTATGAAAAGCTTGCTTGAGGACTATTTGTTAGTACCAACCAAAGTCATGATCTTGATCCTTAGTAGAAATGAGAGTGTATTGTGCTTAAATTGATTGCCTCTTGTGCTTTTGATTTTGTTTTGCTTGAGGACAAGCAAAGTTTCTAAGTTGGGGGTGTTGATGAGTGGGTGATTTTCACTCATTTGGAATCCTTTTTCTTATGATTTTGTGGTTCTTAAGTAGAGAAAGAGGCTAATTTTCCTTTGAATATGGTTGTTTCATGTACATGTTGGTTAAAAAGGAGTTTTGATGGAAACGAATGGAAATTGGGGCAAAATTGAGCTAAAAACAGAGAAATTGGAGCTGACAGTGAAGTACTCTCCACAAACACAGAGAGTTGGGCGTGAGCGCGGAGCTTCGCCTGCCTATGAACCGCGAACGCGGAGAAGAAAGCGTGACTAGCATCTGGGCAGTTTTGGAATTTCACCTTTTGACCCTAATTCACCATATACACTGAGACATAGTCATTTTAGCGATTATTATCAGAATATCATATAGATCAGACAGAAAATCAGAGATTATAGAGAGAAGAACTTTGGGGATTGAGGCTTGGGCATAGCTTTGAGAGAAAAATTACTCAACAAACACCATTAGAGTGAAGATTATGAGCTTGATTTGTAATTATTTTTCATTCCTTCTTCAACTCTTTGCTTTGTATTGTTGAATTCTAGGTGTTAATTGTTGATTGGTGATTTGGATATTGTATTAGTGATAAACAATATTTGGGTTGTTGATTTCTACCTTGTGCTTTTGTAATTAGTTGAATGCTTTCTCTTATATGAAATAGGTTTTTGAATATCCAATTGATTTCATGCCTTAATTGCTTTCCATTGGAATTGATCACTCCTTAAACTTGCCCATTTACTTTGATTGAGCTTGTAAGAGTCAATTGAGGTTGGGAAAGATTAATTGGTGCATTAATTGAGGTTTAGCAATTCATATTTCGGAAATAGCTAGAAATAGTGATTCCTTACAATGCCTATAATTGGAATTGATTGTGTTGTCACTTGACTAGGTTCGTGAGAACTAGTTGAGAAGTATTTGCCTATATTTGTGAGAAATAGGTGGATGATTTAGATTTTAAGGCATCTATGATTTTACCCATGATTTATTGAGATTGTATGATGCTAGTGTGCAATGGATCGTATAGGTGTTGATTGATTTCCCATTCCCAAATATCATTGGTGTTCTTGCTTGAAAAGGCTTTGTACCTTGTTCTCCTCTATCCCTCATCCGAAATTGTTACTTGAAACTTCATTTTATATTTGTATCTTTCATTTCGAATTCAAATTAGTAGCTTGCATCTCCTTGTTTCTTCAATAGCCTACACATTTTTCCTTGTGGAATCGACCCCAACTCTTCGTTGGGTTTATACTTGTTAGCGGACCACCTACATTTCGAATCGTAAGAGGTGTAGTTTAGCGTTATCAATACTATGCATGAATTCTAAGTAGGCTGCAGCCCTGGAATTTTCCCCATTCATAGTAAAGGTAATCTTAGTATTTAATTGTTGCATTCTCTTATTTCTAAATCAAACTATTTTGGTACGCTTGAATAAATAATCAGAATTAGTATAATTTAGTAAATTGTTAATTGATAAGTTCGTGTGGGTTCGATAATCCGGCTCTTTTAGAGCCATTATATTACTTGTGCGATCACGTATACTTGCATGTGCAATTGGGAGTAATAAGTTTTTGGCGCCGTTGCCAGAGACTTAGAAATTATTTATTCTTCTAGGTTGTACTTTTTTTTTATTTATGTAAGTTTTATTATCATTATTATTATTATTATAACTATTTTTTTCCTTTTTATAATTTGGTACTCTTATTGATATGGATGATTGGGATAAATGGTGGTTGGATGATGGATATCCGTGTAAGTATTGTGATGGACCCCACTTGGATATCGAGTGTCGTCTATGTCTTATATGTGGTGGTCAAGATGGCCATGAAAATGGCTGTCCTAACTCTTATGCCCCTCCCCTGAACCCCTATTATGATTCTTCTGTTATTTGTGATGTTGGCAGGAGTGATAAAGTGGAGAATGCGGAACAAGAGGCTCACATTATAGATTTATTTGAGCAACTAGTGGAGCAAAAAGAGGAATTCCAACCACTCAATTATACTTTATTCCCTAGTGTCAATGTTGAGAATGAGTACAAAAGTGAGAATGTTGTAAATAATGTTGCTTTGGAATTGAAGAATATTGGACCTCATTCGAAATATTTTTCTACTTTATGCCTGGATGACAATATAAAATTCGAGTCATCTAAACTAATGGAGGAGTGTCTAGAGGAGGAACAAGGCCCATACATCCTAAAGTTTTCCAGCCCACAAAGACAAAATGGCATTCCTCACATAAGGACCAAGAAGTGCAAGATGCGACATCTATTACTTGATTTCTTTATCTTTATACCACCGCCTCTTGAGCGAAATAGATAAATTGATGCAAAGTTAGGAGTGCAATTCATAAATTCAAAGTGGAAAAAAAATGGTGAATTTAATTAGGTCATGCCGCGATGTTAAATTAGGCGCTTATTGGGAGGCAACCCAATTCATAGTGTAGCTTCTTATTTTTTTTATTTCTTTAGAGTCACTTTTTTTGTGTTGTTTTTGCAGATAAGGAGAAGTCTGAGTACCCAGGATTTGAAACAGAGGAGCACGTTTGAGCTTAAGTGAGGGGTGCGTACGACCCTTGATGAAAATTGAAAGAACATGCTACTAGCAAGGCCTAGAGGCCTGAGGGAGTTTTTCTAACCCTTGTTTTAAAATTTTAATTGATGTTTTGGGGACATTGCATCCTTTCAAGTGTGGAGTGGGGATTCTTCTGCATATGGTGGTTAAGGTGAAGTGTGCTTTAGAGCTGTTTAATATTGGTCTAAAAAGGAAAAAAATGAAAAAAATTATGGGCAGTGAAGTCCGTATCCAGGCCGCATCACGAACTTGGGTACAAAAAATAAAAAAAAGCTTTTATTCGTTAGTAGAAGCACACTTAGCCCAATCCTTTTTTCATGTCATAAAAAAACTCTTTCATTGTATTGAATTGTTGCACTGGGGATAGTGCCATGTTTTAAGTGTGGGTGGGGTAATGAATTTCTAGTTTTTACTGTTTGATTGAGTCTTTTCTTTTTTTAAGATGGGTTCCTTGGCTTTTGTTTCGGTTCTTTTTCTGAGGATAGTTCCTTTGAACCGATTATCTTTTATTTTTTTAGGGAGTAAATTTTTTTCTTTCTATTTTTTGGAGAGAAAAGAAAAGACCCTTTTGACTTGTTTGATACTTGTTATTTGGGTCTAATTTTGAGTAGTACTTTCTTGTGAATGCTTGATTGCTAATAAAATTGCAAACTCTTTGACACCGAGGCTCATGGTTGTGACTTTGCATATAGCTTATTTTATTTTGTAGTTTGTTATGGCCCTGTCACTCTTAGAAGTGGAACTGATCCATCTTGATTGATACTTGTGCCATGTGTGGTGAGAATTTATTTATTCCATGTTTGCATCTTAGTCTAGAATTGCCCTACTTGTTATTGAAGTTAATAAAAAGTGTTGCTTTGTTTAGGAGATGATAATAGGCTTTCTTTGATTTATCTTGTAAATTTTAGCCTTTTGAAATATTATATCACTAATTAGGCCTTTTGATCCTGTTGCCTTTTGTTGATGGTCATACTTTTGCCTTGACTCTTTTGTTGAATCCCTATTTTTTTCACCTTGCTTCCTTGAGTACTTTAGCATAGACTTATTATAATTGTTATATCTGAAGAAAAGGGATGGTTAAGTGAAAAGTGTAATCAATGATAGCTACAAAGTAATGAAAAAACCCTCTTTGAAAGATTGTGGCATGAAAAAACAAAAAGAAAAAAGAAAAAAAAAGTGAAACGTTCTTGATGAGATGAAATTACTAGTGAAATAATTGTTGAAGAGAGGGCTGAAAATAAAGAGAAGAAAATAATGGGTGATAAAGTCTACAAGTGCAAAGTTCTTAGGGAAGTATAAGTCACTATTATACAGTTTTTCTACTCATCCCCTAGCCTACATTACAACCCGTTAATGTCTTATTTTGATTCTATTCGAGCAATGAAAATGTACATAATGGGCAAGCCTATGGCTCTTTGTGCATACATGTGAATTTTCTTTGTGAGTGTGAGAGTTGTTCGTTGATGATAAGTCCTTAATTTATATTCAATCTTTTAAATTGAGTGTGTGGACTATTTCTTCTTGTGAGGGCACTTGTTTCATGATAGATAGGTAATTTTATTAGCTTTCTTTGATGAGAATAGGTGAACAAGCTTAAATTTGATGAGGTCAGAGTCCTTCCTTGAGGTTAGGAGATTAGAGATTTGTTGTTTATTTGTATATCTTGCTTAGTGATTGAGAAGTGTACTTGATGTTTTGAAATTTGTGTATGGCCTAATTGTTTGTATCAACCAAAGTGGTGGCATTCCTAATTTGATTTTTTGAGATGAGCTTTAATGCTTGCTTGAGGACGAGTAAAAGTTTAAGTGTGGGATGTTGATGTGAGGCCAAAAATATATTTTTTTAATCATTATTTATCTCACATTTAGTATTTTTATTTGTCCTTTTTGGAGCATGAATTTTATGCATTGTGCTTAATAGTATATTTTATTTGTAGGATTAAATTGGTGTGAAGATGAAGAAGTTTGGAGCTAAAACGAATTAAAGATGGAAGATTATAGAAGAAAATCAAGCAGGCAACTTAATGGATTAAATTTAATATTATATATATATATATATATATATATATATATTAGAGGACTTACCCGAATGTGCCATGTGGAAACTATCCAAGGCAAGAGCACGAAGTGTTGGAGTCGGCTACAGTTTCACAAGGAACGATTTCTTTTAAGTTTTGGGTTCCCAGTTTGTTTTGGACTCAATTATTTTATTGAAGGTTTTCTACATCTATAAATAGTCCATAAGAATAATTATTAGGTGGAGGATACTTTGTAAGGAAAAGTCATCATACTATTTAGGGTTCTTTTCTTCTTTTTCTTTTCTTAGATATTAGTAGTTAAAGACCCTTGTTCTGGGGTTCTGGCTACGAATGATTGTTTAGTATTAATTTTATAGATTGAAGTTGGTTATCGTATAAATTTCTCTTTTGTTCTTGATTTAGTATTTCGTGATTGGCCACCATTGAAATAAACATATTGTCCCAATTGAACTCGGAAGAGGAATAGGAGGATAGAACGTAGAACAAAAGGAGCATGATCTTCTCCAGAATTAGGGTTGATTTGTATCTAGGATAGGGATATACCTAGAGACCTTGCTTGGTTAATAGACAGGATGAAAACGTAATGCTCGGTAATTGGTTCAGTCTATTCTCGCTCAACGATGTTGTTAGATTGCCAATTAAAGTAGGCGATTACAGGTCGAGAGACCATGATCATACATATAGCCCTGTAAATCAGTAATTTGATAACCAATTGAAGTGCATAGAAGAAGATAGTATATATGAATTCCAAGTGGGCTGCAGCCCTAGAATTTTCCCCATTCATAGTGAGGTAATCTTAGTATTTTATTATTGCATTCTTTTATTTATAAATCAAACTATTTTGGTACGCTTGAATAAATAATCAGAATTAGTATAATTTAGTAAATAGTTAATTGACAAGTCCTTGTGGGTTCAATAATCTAGCTCTTTTGGAGCCACTATATTACTTGTGCGACCACATACATTTGCATGTGCAATTGGGAGCAACAGTTACCATAGTCGGTTATATGTTCTGAATGTTGATGAGTTGAAGCAACAAATTTTATTAAAAGCTCACAGTTCTTGCTAATTTATTCACTCAAGAGCCACCAAAATGTACCGTGATTTGTAGGAGGTCTATTGGTGGAATAGGATAAGAAGAATATTGCGGAATTTGTGGCTAAGTGTCCAAACTACCAACAAGAGAAAGTTGAGCATAAAAAATTGGGAGGTTTGACTCAAGACATTAGCATTCCTACTTGAAAATGGGAAGACTTGAATAAGGATTTCATTATGGGTTTACCTCATACTCGTTGATAGTATGATTTGATTTGGGTGACGAAGTCAGCATATTTCATCCTCGTGAAGACTTTGTATTCGATTGAGGATTATGCTAAGTTGTATATCCGAGAAATGATAAATTTGCATGGAGTGCCTTTATCCATTATTTCCGACCGAGGTACTCAGTTTACTCAGTATTGGAGGTCATTTCAAAAAGATCTTGGTACTCAAGTGAAGCTTAGTACGGCTTTTCATCGTCAGACCGATGGTCAAGCCGAGCGTACTATTCAGACTTTGGAGGATATGTTGAGAGCTTGCGTGATTGACTTCAAAGGTAATTAGGATGATCATGATTTGCCTTTGATCAAGTTTTTTTTATAATAATAGTTATCACTCAAGTATCCGAATGGCTCCTTTTGAGGTTCTCTATGGTAGGAGGTGTAGGTCTCCTATTGGTTGATTCGAAGTTGGTGAGGTCAGTTTGATAGGGCTCGAGTTAGTGCATGAGGCTATAGAGAAGGTTCGTCTTATTAAAGAAAAGTTGAAAATGGCTCAAAGTCAATAAAAGCCGTAAGCGGATGTTGTAAGAAGAGAACTTGAATTTGATGTTGATGAGTGGGTTTACTTGAAAATCTCACCTATGTAGGGTGTAAGGAGATTAGGAAACAAAGGTAAGCTTAGTCCCCGTTATGTAGGCCCATATCAGATTTTGAGAAGTTTCTATCAAGCCTATGAGTTAGATTTGCCTCTCGAATTTGCAGCGGTGTATCCGGTGTTTCATGTTTCGTTGTTGAAGAAGTGTATTGGTGATCCTACTTATATTGTGCCATTTGAGAGTATTGGTGTTACGAAAAGTCTTTCTTATGAAGAGGTTCCAGTTGAAATCCTGGATCTTCAAGTTCGGAAGTTGAAAAACAAAGAAATTGCTTCCGTGAAAGTTCTTTGGAGGAATCAATTAGTTGAGGGTGCTACTTGGGAGGTCGAAGCCGATATGATGTCCAAGTATCCCCATCTCTTTCCCTCCGCTTCAACTTTACCTTGAGGTAGAAGTTCCTCATGTTTACTCTTTTGGATTCATGTGTTTTAGCTATTCTCATGTTTTCATATACATGCATGTTCATAGAACTTGATTTTGTGTTTATGTTTTAGCTTGGGGTTGATTACTCCTTGGTTTGTGCATTTTGATTTGATTTGCATTCATGTTGGATTGTTACATATCTTTCTCTACTCTATTCATGCTAGCTTGAGTCTCATTCGAGGATGAATATTTCCAATGGGGAGATATTGTAATACCTCAGTAATTGGTCAGAGAGTTGGAAAGAAAAACGTTACAAAAAATATTACGGATACAAGTTGTACGGAAGCTAACTATGGAGCGTATAAGGTCCTATAGTCCGTAGAAGGCAATCGTGGAAATGAGTCCTGGAAGTTGGAATTGTCAAATTTCTAAACTTTTCCCATGGACCAACAGGACGGTCCGTAGAAGGACCTATGAACCATAGGAAGTGGTCATAGAGTGTTCTAGACTTTGTGGAATTTTGGGTTGATTGTATGGTTGGGTTTTACGGCTCGTGGAAAGGTCTACGGATTGTAGAGTGGACTCGTAGTTTTGACCTAGATTTTTGAAGTTCAGTATCTAGACCTACGGACCAATGGGACGGTCTATACCTCGATGTACGACCATAGGTGGTGTCTGTAGGTCACTTTCGGCAGTTTTTCTTAAAGGGTATTTAGGTCTTTTCCTACCCATTTAACCCCTAAACTATGTCATTTTGGCCATATATATCTAAGTCCTATAACTGATTTTACTCTTAAAATTTCCCCATTCCCTCTCATTCACTCAAAACACCCAAAATCCCTAAAGATCTTCTCCAAAATTTCTAAGGATCTCAAGGAAAGTTCTAGGGTTCTTCAAGCTTGAAGCTCCCTTCTCCAATTTCACGGCTTAGATCCATCAAGGTATGTGGGAAATTCATCAATGAATCCATTTCCATCCATTGAGTCCCAAGAAATTCTCAAATTCTACTTTAAGATTTTACCCAAATTCTAGGGTTTTGTATGATTCTTAATGGGTTCAATTGTTCATAATTTAATTCACTATATTTGATCTTATTATGCACGATTTGATTCAAATTACATATTTTTAAGGTTTTTCATATGAACCCATGCTATATGCTTATTTTATGATCATGAATTGAAACTTTGAAATTATGCATGCATGAGGAATTGTAGTGACTATGATTTTAGGGTGCTTTCGAATAAAGTATCTCGTATTTTTATGAAATTAGGTTGCTTCCGATTGAAGTACTCTTACTATGAAAGATTTTTATGATTTAGCCACTTCCGATTGAAGTGTGATTTTACTAAGAAAATACTATCATGATTTAGATGTTTTCGATTAATTGTCTTCTATACATCGATTATACTATGAAATCATGGTATTTTAATGGAGATATTATTATGTTTTATGAATTTTTATGATAGAGGTGGTCTTACTAGATTCTCACCATTTCAAAGACTATGATATTGTTCTTTATGATTTCCGTTGGGAGTTTACTTAGCACTGAGTGGATTTAGACAATTCACAAAAATTTTGAACTATGTGCCCCCATAGGATTGTATCGGATGGACATTAGCTATTAAATCCACCTAAGCTTAAGAACATGGTCCTTATCTTGGCAAGTAGGACAATCTCTTTTGTGTGTGGGAGCAAAACACTAGATTCCATGTTATAGCTCGCATGGTCTATGTCGATTAATGGTAACATCCCACAAAAAATATGTTTTTCTTATGTAGCTTATGTTATATATATATGTCACGACTCCTATATTGCATTGACTTATTTTCATGATTTATGCACTAAGCTTATCTGATTGGTATGTTATTCTTGGTCATGCATTATCATGTTTCGAACTTATCATGTTATCATGCTTATACTCATGCATCTTTCCCATTATTCAGTACATTTTGAGTATTGACGCATATATCTCTTGTGCCTATATTGTTTCATAATATAGGATCTAACGTTCCTCCATCCGGTAGGTAGTGGATTCATTCAGCTTTACTTAGCTTGTGGTGAGTCCTCATGGTTCGAGGGCATGATCACACGTTATGAGTTCCTAGTCTATTTAAGTCATTTTAGTTTTGAGACTTATTTCGTGAGCTAGGATTTTTCCTAGTCACACCTATGGCATAGAGGCTTGTTGCTAGACTTAGTATGTTTCCGCTTATGAGATTGTTGTACTATGATTTTGGCATCCCTTATGATGTTGTTGAGACTTATATCTCACTTTCATGTTTTATTCTCTTCTATCATTTATCTTAGTGTCATACTTATGTCAAGTGGCTTATTTAGGGTCTCTCGGGATCCTATTCGCCATATCATGTCTAGGTAGTTAGGTCGTTATATTATAACATTGTTTATTACTAAAATAAGGTTAAATGTAATATTTTTCATCAAATTAGTCAATTCACAATCCATTAAATTAGCATATATTACAACAAATGTCAATTCTATTGGAAATTACCATAAAGAAGTGTGCATTTGTTCCAGTAGAACTGACATATGTTTGAACAGATGTCAATTCTGTTGGAATAGATTTCAATTCTGTGTGGTAATTTCCAACAGAATTGACATATGTTGTAACAGAAGTGTAACCTTACAAATCTAATTATTATGTAATTCATATGATTATGATATAAGACAATAATTAATCATTATATATAGCGTTCTAATATTGTTTAATACTAAAATAAGGTCAAATGTAATAATTTCCATCAAATTAGTCAATTCATCAATCTATTCAGGATAATACCCTTAGTTGATCTAATTACTATGTAATTCATTATGATTGAGATAAAAGATAACTAGTCATTATATATAGTGTTATAACATTGTTTATTACTAAAATAAGCTAAATGTAACATTTTTCATCAAATTAGTCAATTCATCAATCCAACAAATTGGCATATGTTGGAACAAATGTCAATTTTGTTAGAAACTACCACACAAAAGTGTGCATCTGTTCCAACGAAATTGGCATCTGTTGGAACAAATTTCATGTGATAATTTACAACAGAATTGAAATTTGTTGCAATAGATTTCAATTTTGTTGGAACAGATACACACTTCTGTGTGATAATTTCCAACAAAATTGACATACATTGTAAAAGATTACACTTCTGTGGGAACAATATAGACAAAATACTTCATAAAATGGAATTCAATAATAGACAAATACTAGACAACTAATAATTCATAAAATAGAAATCAATAGTAGACAAAATACTAGACAACTAATAAACATAAAATATTGTCATTAATTACAAACATAAAACAACAAGGCTCCAAGCTCCTACACACTATCTCAGTAGCCCAAACTCATTGCATTCTTAAAACAGTATTATCATTCAATAAATTCTTGTTAGGTTCCATAGAAGTGTCGGTTATCAAATGCTCAATAAATGCAAGCGAGTATGACCCGCACGCGGCACCAGACTCATTTTTGGGAAGGTCTGATATTCGACCTTCAAAATTCCGTCATTCATTGAGCAACTTTGCTGACAAATATTTCATTATGTTACTTTGCATTAACAATATCGGGAAATACTCCAACACAGGCTCTATAAATATCAAAAACATCCAATGATAAAAAATTGGTACGTTGTAGTCATAAACATTCATGACTCCCTCATTCAAGATAATATCAAGAGTCATAAAATATTTTTTCTCTAAGTTCATGACTGCAAAAAACCTCTTTGCCTCTATCCAATCCATGACACCAGGATATTGTCTCTTCCCTCTAACGTACTCAACTACATCCTTGTCCCATTTAAACTTAGCAAGTAACTGCTTTAATAATCTGCCACCAACTGTTGTTTCTTTATCTCTCATAATCTTGTACATGTCTTTAAAGTTATTATAAAAGTTGAGATTCATGATTCTATCTCCGATATCATAGTGCTCATAGAATTTGATATGCCTCTCCTGCATGAGGCAAAGAACTTCATCAACATACTGAAATAACAATTAATTTTAGTTAGTGATGATTGAAAAGATAAAACAAATATAGGTATCTGGTGTACCAGATGAGTCATATGTTCCAACAGATGGGTCATATGTTGCAACTTCTACTTGAATCTGTTGCAATAGATCACTCATCTATCGCAACAGATGTTAATATGTTGCAACATATCTCTCATCTGTTGCAACAGATGTTTAATATTTTACAATTGATGCCTAAAAATAAATATAAATTAAAGGTTATTTGCGAAAACTTACCCAGTCATCCCACCAAACATTTATATTAATCATGTTCTTGAAATAATCTCCATCAAGAAAATGCATGGAGTAGAGTTGACGATTCTTTGTTTTCATCACTGCCATCAACTTAGCCTTTTTAGCTGAAGTCACCAACTTGTAAATATTCACCTTTTTAAGCACAAACTTCACTACTATGACCGTTGGCAATTGTCCAATATTTTTTGTTTCATATTTGACATTGCCTTGACAAATGATATTTTTTCTTCTCTTAGTCTATGGAGTATATGGATCCCGAAGCTTCCTTGATGGAATGACACCCCTCTTGGATGTATATTATTTCATAACCTCAATCAATGTTTGAAGGCTCTTGACAACATCATCTTTTTTCTTGCACTTTTCACATTGACAGCCAAAACATTTATTAGAAGAGGTAGCAACAACTTTTGCCTACCCAAAAAATGGTGTGAACATTCTTTCACCAATAGTTTTTTCAGCTCCAGAACCACCAATACCAACACTTTTTTAGCCCAGCAACACCAGCCCTACTTTTTCTCCCACCACTAAAATCATCACCAACATCAACATTAACATCAGCCCTTACATCTGCATTAGCCATATCATCATCAAAAACAAGAAGTTGACCATCATTAACTATTTCCCTTTTAGTTGTTGTTGCTCCAACCAATTTCCTTTTAACCTTATCCACCACAGGATCAAATAGGGGTTCAACAGACCCTAGAATAACAAGGAATAACATTTGCAACTTTTTTTTTGGGACAAACCTTGGATGCACAACCTATAATAAAAAGATATGAGTATGTTAGGTAATCTTTCAAGGAAACTTACTTATTTGTTGGAATAGATGAGTCATTTGTGGCAACAAATTACCAATATTAACCAACAAATAGGACATACGTTGCAACAGATGACTCATCTATTGGAATAGATGACTCATCTGTGGCAATAGATCATCATCTGTTGTAGATTGATCATCTATTTATAGATGTTTATATATATGTTGCAACAAAAAGGAATTTGTTGCCACAAATGACACATATGTTTCAACAGATAGGTAATATGTGGAAACATATGACTTATCTATTGCAACAGATTGATCATATGTGGCAATAGATGTCCTATATGTTGCCTCAGATGATCAATCTGTTCCAATTTGTTAACTTGTTAAAGTTAAGGTAAAATATTATATTTAAAAGAAGAACTTACTACATCATAAGGAAGGTTAAAAAGATCTGCATGATTCTTGTTATATTTTGTAGACAACCATCTCATAATTCTTGGAGCTGAAATCTCTTCTTTGGCTATTACTTGTTGCCTCAAATGAGAAATGACTTCAAATGTCTAAGCCTATAAAAAAGATTTCAACAAATCAAATATTGCATTATTCAATAAAATATAAGAAATACTGAAGAAGATATGTGTTTACCATGAAAGCCCATGGAAAGCCATATAAGTTAGCTGTCTTTAAAGATAATGGAGTCAACAAATATTGGATAGTCAATCGGTAACTTTATCACTCAAGTATAGTTGTTGAAAGCCTCAACATCCTCTGAGTACTTTACTGAATTACGTGGTATGTTGTTGTTGGCATCTTTGAACCAAAGTACATTATGTACAAATCAAACTAAGCACAATGACTCATTGTGCTCCTTTGAAAGGTTGTTACCATTAAACTCAGCTAGCAATCTAGGATTTTTGAAGCTTGGACCAACAAGGGACACCAAGTCTTCCATACTTATGTACAAATCAAACTAAACACAATGACTCATTGTGCTCCTTTGAAAGGTTGTTACCATTACACTTAGCTAGCAATTTGGAATTTTTGAAGCTTGGACCAACAAGGGACACCAAGTCTTCCTCACTTGACTCTTCTTTATTAGTTGATTCCTTAGCTTCTTCTTTCTTAGGATCGGTCTTTCATTTGCGGGGTTATTGTTTTGTGTAAAAATAGGGATAGGCTGAGAAGTGGAATGATATTTTAGTCCAGTATCTATAGTAAATTCCTTTTTACCAAAACAAAGTGGCATGACATAATAATTAATCCAAACCTCATCCTTCTTTTCATCATCTGCAAATATAAACCTTCTTTTCAGAAGATCATAGACCATGGTCATTTGGAAACGAACATTATTATTCAAAGACAAATCAAGATATTTCCCAAAATAACTACTTCTAACAAAAAACTTTCAAATCTTTCTTTCGAAGTATTTTTCTAAACGAGTCAAACGATTTTTCCAAGGCTGACCTTATGATGCAATCACTAGTAGCATTAAGTTTGAGATGCACAGGAAAACTGTCTGCATTGAGAGTTTTCACAACTTCTTAGAATGAAGAGTTGTTTGGATCAATAATGATATCATGTTTTCCTTTTGTTCTACATTCATCAATAATGGTATCATCTTCTTCTTCCTCTATTCCATCATCTTCTTTATTATTGTTTTTTTTTCTTTTTCTTCCTCAGCATTATTTTTCTTATTCTTCTTCTTACTTCGCATCATTTTTTTCTTCTTCTTCCTCAACATCATTTTTTTTCTTCTTCTTTCTCTACATCATCTTTTTTCTTCTTCCTCAACATCATTTTTTTCTTCTTCTTCCTCAGCATCACTTTTCTCTTCTCCTTCTTTTTCTACTTCATTCTCACCTATTTTCCTCTTTTTTCTATCCTCTATCTCCATCTTCTATCTTTTCATTATCTCCTTTTTCTTCGTCTTCTTCAACTTCATGTTCAGGTTCATCATCTCTTTTATTTTTTTTCTTCTCTT
The DNA here is from genome assembly GCA_018342035.1 of Solanum appendiculatum. Taxonomy (NCBI): domain Eukaryota; kingdom Viridiplantae; phylum Streptophyta; class Magnoliopsida; order Solanales; family Solanaceae; genus Solanum; species Solanum appendiculatum. The sequence goes on along the minus strand of JAGDQO010000635.1, from coordinate 189,080 downwards.
TTTCTATTTCCTTAGAGGATTGAGAAGGGATTTCTAATTCTACTTGAGAAGAAATTCATGTTTCTACTTGAGACACTACTTGGGATGCAAGCTCTTCTGAAGGAGAATTGGAATGTAGTTTCTTCCTAGCTATTTTACTCCTTAGTTTCTTTAGAGTTATTTCTTCAATTTTTCTTTTGACTGAAGACATTCTATCTGCAAAAATGAGGTAAAAAAAGATTATCACTAATTTAAAAAATAACCAAAAATATATTACTAAAATGTTGTCATAGATAACACATCTGTTGCAATAGGTGACTCATATGTTGCAGCAGATGGATCATCTTTTGCAACATATGAGTCACCTATTACAACATATGGGTGATATATTGCAAAATGTGACTCATATGTTGCAAAAGATGACCCATCTGTTGGATGTAAACAAAATAGTTCCAACAGATGGGTCATCTGTGGGAATAGTCATTTGCTCCAACTTATGTTGCAATATATGACTCATTTGTTCTAATATGGCTGATATGTTACAACAAATGACTCATACGTTGTAACATATGAGTCATCTATTGCAACATAATTGTTGTCTCCACTCATGTATAACATTATTGAGGAAAACAACAACCACAATGAATAACAAAAACAAAAATAATTTTTTACCAAACAAAAAAGATTTTTCACTGAACAAAAATTAATTTTCATTGAAAAAATGAGTTTTCACTTAACAAGAATAAGAACAACAACACATCACCTCACATATCCCAATTATTATTCAATACCACATATTCAATCTCCATTCAACAGAACAAAAATAACAACATAATCCTAACCACTAGAATTTAGGGTTTTTTGAGACGGATTTCTTTCATAAAAATGGAATAATAAACAACAAACAACTCATTAACCACTTGAAAGAAGACTAAAAAATCCTGATTTAAAACTTGAAAATATTTCAAAACCCTAATTTAAAAAGATATCGAATGATAAGAAGGAACGACCGGCAACGACGAGGCGGTGGAGAAATAATGGATAAAGTGCAACAAATTACATTTTTGTTGTAGAAAAATAGAGCAATAGGCGGAGAATCTATTGAGAGCTCAAGATCGTAGAGAAAGAGAAATAGAAAGGGAAGAGAAATAGAAAGAAAAAGTGGAGAAGATTGAATGTGAACCGACCTTTTTAAAGAGGAGAGAGAAAGATGATTGTTGGTTGGTTCATTTTTTGATGTGAACATTTGATGTGATAACTGTCTTTTTAATTTTTTTTAAAAATTATTTATTTATTCGGTAGTTATTATTCTCACCTATTGAAATCGGTGACAATTCTGTTGGAACAGATGCACACTGAAGAAAAAATATTATGTAATAATTTCCAACAGAATTGACATCTGTTGCAACAAATGTTAATTCCAACAGATGTCAATTGACATCAGTTGCAATAGACTACACTTCTCTTGGGATATATGCATACAATTGTTTGATATTTTTCAACAGAAGTTATATTTGTTGCCACAGATTTCACATAATTTATAACAGAATTGACATCTCTTCCAACATATTTCATTTTGTTGTAATTTATATAAATAAACAAAATAATAACCATAACCATTTCATCTAGTTTAGAATAATAAGATTGTCATATTAGATAATACATTAATATATAAGTAATCACCAAAAAGGAACAATTCACCTATTATTTTTACGACTTATCAACAAAAAGGTAATTCCAACAGATCTAAATCTATTCAATGGTAATCATAATATTTTCATATAGAGCTTTGAAGTTTAATTTTTTAGCTTTAGGTAGTCTTTGTTGGTCTTCATTGTTACCAACATCGTCATTCTGAGCCTTTATAACCCCATAATTCTATAAAAATGAAGCATATCTCATGCGAAGAGATTTAGCAACAATTCTAGAAGATGGTACTTGTAGTCCATCACATAGAAACTCAACAAATGCAGCAACAAAAAGTCCACAATCCCTGCATCGTGTATCATCTATTAAAAACTAATAATATCACATTTGTAAATGGTAAAATAAACAAAATGTGATACACATGGACTATCACTTGCTTACTGGGTGAGATTTGTTTATGCCCTTGTAAGATTCAATCGTTGATCAGTCGGTTCGATCTTTTTTCTAAAAAAAAATTAACTGTATTGAAGGTACTTTGGCAACATTGTAGCCAACTTTTGAATCTCACTAGACAATTTTTTGTTTATGTTTCTCAATTAGGACATCAAATCATACACCGTTATGCACCGTTCCATCAATACAAAGACTGCTAGGACCCAATGAAACTCCCCATCACAATTTTTTAGGACATACATGTAATACCCCAGCTTTCCAAGGAATGAAAATACAGAATTTACCTGTAGGCAGTGACCTACGGAGGCCACTTACAGGCCGTAGAAAGGTTTACGGACCGTAGATGGCGAGTTGTCAATGGCTCTGTTAATTTCAGTAATTCCTAGTTTCTGAAGTTTGATCTACAGGTAGTAGGACGGTTCGTAAGTCGAACGACGGTCCGTAGAAAGTAACCGTAGATGACCCCAGACTTAGCCAACCCCTTAAACTCAGGCAGTGATCTACGGTTGTGGTGTACGGTCCGTAGATGGACCTACCAACCGTAGATCGAGACCGTCGTTGCAGGGTCCCCAGATACCAACTCTCTGAATCTTTTGACGGTCCAACAGGACGGTCCGTTAATGGATGTACGGACCGTAGGCCCTGACCGTAGATGGGCCCCGAATGTTTTTAATTAAGGGCTTTTTGATCTTTTCCCCGGTTAATTCCCTAATTAACTAACTCGGTTTTACCCTTAATGAAGGTCTTATATATAGTTTTCTATACCTAAATCACTTCATTCTAACTCATTCCCTAAATTCACCTCTCAAATATTTCTCTCTCTAAATGAAATCCTCTCTAGCTCAAGGAAGAAGAAGAAGCTAAGTCCTCCATTGAAGGTCACCCAATCTCCTCCAATTTCTAGTGGGCTTTGCTAAGGTATGATGGTATTGACCAATGGAGTTGGCTTCCTCCATTGGGCCCTCCCTTTTCTTCATGAATTTCAAGGTTCAATTCCCTTCAAGTAAGCTAGGGTTTGATCAATTGTTATGGGTTCTTCTAGTATGAGTCCAATTACTGATTTTATGCTTTATAGTGCACGATCTAGCGTGGGTAAAGTAATTTAGTGCACGATCTAGTGTGAATTACATGTCTAGTTGTAATTATTACATGAACCCACATGATCCCAAGTAAATTCTCCCCAATTTGATAATCTATGCCTTGATTGTTGGGTTGAGATAAGAATTGATGAAATTGAGGAATCATCTATGGAATTGAACATGAATTGGGGTTAAGCGCATGAATTTAGCATGTTCAAGTAAAAAACATGATTTTCCTCTTTTATGTGGGTTACTTCAAGTAGGACTAAATTGCCTTGATCATGACTTTTAAGAGCTAGCTTGCATTGAATTGCATGGTTTAAAATAACGGCAATATGAACCCATTAGCTATGAAGAAAAAGCATGATAGAATCATGAAGAAAGAGGTTTACAGAATCAAGCATGTTTTATGTGAAATCTATGATATGTTGATGTTGAGCCTTGAAAGGGTTTTCTCATATAATGTTCAACCTAAGCTTGTGAAAGGTTTTCTCACATGTAAAGGATTCATAACTTGTTAAAAGGATTGCTTAACTAAAAATTGAATCAAGAGCTTAAAGAAGCTATTCTAGGGGTGTAAGCTTGGCCAAGTCCATGAAAGAAGAAACACCCAATGAAGTAAGGTTGGACTAGTACATGGTATGTGAAGTCATGTTTAGCTTGGATTGGCAACCCCAGGTGTGCCTTTCCATGGATATCAGTAGTTATGATTGTATAGTGAGAATTATGCGTAGAACCGAGTGGACGGGTGACAAGTCCCCATATGTCCTATGCCTATGTGCCCCCATAAGTGGTCTTAACAGGCCCATATCAGCTTAGCTAGTGGATCCACGTAGGCTATGGTTCAGGATTCTACCTTGGCAAGTAGAATGGCCCTTTTTCGGTGTAGGGTACACACCGGATTCCATGTTGAGTTATTCCATGGTCTACAGATCGGTTTGAGGCTTTCCCCACACTTCAGCTAGCACGATGGTGCATGGGTTACTAAAAGTAAAGAAAAGAAAAGAAGAGTAAAAGAAAGATGATTTAGCTTGCTTTGGCCATGGTTTATGCTTTATGCTATTTGCTTATATGCCTTATCATGTTTAGCTTGGCCAATTGCATGTCATGTTTATATCTCAATTTCTAGCATGTTTTATGAGTTTATATGCATGGCTATCATACTTAATACTTTATTGTGCTAACGCATACTTTTGCCTGCATCAACTTCTTTGGTGTAGGACATGGTAGTTCTCCTACTCATGGCTAATGCATTGACTTAGAGTTGACAAGAAGACTTGGTGAGTCCTCATCCATCCGAGGACATAGCCTTGTTGGATTTACATTTGATGTCTTTCCTTATGTTGGATATTGTATTGGGCTGCGTCCCTATCACTTTTATTCGTATTCTATGATATTAGAAGGCTTTGAGACATGAGTTGTAGATTTCCACTGTTTTGAGTAAAGCTTTGATATAAAATGCTCTTTTGAACTCTTATTTCTCTATTATCTTGTATGTTATGTATGCTAAGGGCTTGTATGAGGCCTCTCGGGGTCTTGTACGCCGTGTTACATCTAGGGGCTACCCTGGGTTGTGACAAACTTGGTATTCAGAGCGCAAGGTTTTAGAAAGATTCTAGGATGTCGCATAAGCCGCATCGAGTAGAGTTTTGTTCATGGGTGTGAAGCGTGCCACACTTATGAATGAGAAGCTACAAGATGTTTAGGAAACTTCACTTCTTTTGTTACTCTTGAGTCGTGCTATAGAGTTTAACTCTACATCTCTCTCCTAATCACCTATCCTACACGTTTCAGGGTATGGCATCTCGAAGGGCCTACGCTACTAGGAATGCAAGAGAGAATGAAAGGCAAGAAGCTCCTCCTTAAGCTCCACAAGCTCTGGCCGACCCTTTGGCTGAACAAGTGACCCCTGCAGAATTTAGGGCTGCTTTCCAAGCTTTGGCCCAAGCCAATAGAAAAGTGGTGATTCCCGTGAACCCAAATGTGGGTACGGCGGCGTCGAGGGTGAGAGACTTTACAAGGATGAATCCTCTAGAATTTCATGGCTCTAAGGTGGAAGAGGATCCTCAAGAGTTTATTGATGAAGTTTATAAAGTGTTGATGATAATGGGTGTGACACCGGAAGAGAAGGTGGAGTTGACCGCTTATCAACTTAAAGGTGTTGCCCAAACTTGGTACAACCAATGGAAGAGTGAAGGGGCTATTGATGAAGGTCCCATAGAATGGGAGAGGTTTAAAAGTGCTTTCCTTGATCGATTCTTCCCTCTTGAGAAGAGAGAGGCCAAGGTGCTTGAGTTTATTAATCTTCGTCAAGGGAGTATGAGTGTGAAAAAATATGCATTGAAGTTCACACAATTGGCTAGATATGCTCCATCCATAGTTGTCGACCCAAGGGCAAGAATGAGCAAATTTGTGTCGGGAGTGTTCGATATGTTGGTGAAAGAGTGTCGCACCGCCATGCTTGTTCATGACATGGATATTTCTCGCCTCATAGTTTATGCCGAACAAATTGAAGAAAAAAAGCTTAAAAGGAGATCTAGAGAGACTAAGCGGGCTAGAACAGGAGATGGCAACTTTTCTCATGCAAGATCCAATAGATGTGGTCATTAAAGATTTCGCCAAAGGTTCTGTAATCAAGGTTCTTCCAAGGCTCCTCCAAGATCCAACAATGATAGGGTGCCAAACCCCAAGCCTCAAGGGGGGGAACGGTGGTGGATCTTCTTTACCTAGTTGTACTAGATGTGGGAGGAGGCATGAAGGCAAATACCTAGTTGGTTCGGATGGTTGCTATATTTGTGGTAAGGCTAGTCACAAGATGAGAGATTGCCCATCTCTCTTGGCTAAAGGAAGAGAGGGTAAGCAAGCTGCCCCAAGTAGTTCGGGTTCAGGTGCTCCTAAGCAAAATAGATTTTATGCACTTCAGGCTCGTCATGAGCAAGAGAGCTCACCCGATGTGGTCACCGGTACGCAGAAAGTTTTCCATTTCGATGTCTATGCCTTATTATATCCCGGTGCCACTTTGTCCTTTGTGACGCCCTATGTGGCCATGCGGTTGGATATTGTACCGGATATGTTGCTAGATCCTATCCTTGTTTCTACTCCGATAGGAGAGTCTATTTTAGTTAAGAGGGTTTATAGAGGTTGCTCCATTTCCTTATCCCATAAACTTACTCTTGTCGATCTCATAGAGCTAGATATGCTAGATTTCGATGTCATTCTTGGGATGGATTGGTTGCATGCTTGTTATGCCTCTATTGATTGTAGGACTAGAGTGGTCAAGTTCCAGTTCCCTAATGAGCCTATCCTAGAGTGGAAGGGGGGAAAGTCTATGTTTCGAAGTCAAGGATAGAAGGATGATCTCTAAGGGTTGCTTTTACCATCTAGTTAGGGTAAGGGATGTAGATTCCGAAACCCCTAATCTTGAGTCGGTCCCCGTTGCTAGTGAGTTTCCAGAAGTGTTTCCCGATGACTTTCCCGGTATTCCTCCCGAAAGGGAAATAGACTTCGGTATTGACCTTCTCCCAGATACGCAACCTATCTCTATTCCTCCTTATAGAATGTCTCCGGTAGAACTTAAGGAGTTGAAAGAGCAACTAAAAGACTTGTTGAATAAGGATTTCATTCGACCAAACGTTTCCCCATGGGCTCCGGTATTGTTCGATAGAAAGAAAGATGGTTCACTCCGTATGTGCATCGACTATCGTCAATTGAATAAGGTTACAATCAAGAATAAGTATCCCTTGCCAAGGATAGATGATTTGTTTGACCAACTTCAAGGGGCTAGTTACTTTTCTAAGATCGACCTTCGTTCGGGTTATCACCAATTGAGAGTGAAAGAAGATGATATTCTGAAAACGGCTTTCCGAACATGGTATGGTCACTATGAGTTCTTGGTTATGTCGTTTGGATTGACAAATGCTCCGGCTGAATTCATGGACTTGATGAATAGGGTGTTTAAGCAATACCTTGACATGTTCGTGATTGTGTTTATTGATGATATCTTGATCTACTCAAGGAAAGAGGATGAGCATGCTAGTCATTTGAGGGTTGTGTTGCAAGTCCTCAAGGATCAACAACTCTTTGTAAAGTTTAGAAAGTGTGAATTTTGGTTGAGATCCGTGGCTTTTCTTGGTCACACTATTTTCGGTAAGGGTATTGAGGTAGATCCTAAGAAGACCAAAGCGGTCAAGAATTGGCCTAGACCTTTATCACCTTTGGACATTCATAGTTTCTTGGGTTTAGCCGGTTCTTATAGGAGGTTTGTTGAGGGGTTTTCTTCAATTGCTTCTCCATTGACGGCTTTGACTCAAAAGAAAGCTAAGTTTATGTGGTCCAAGGCTTGTGAAAGAAGTTTTCAAGAATTGAAAGATAGACTTACTTCGGCCCCGATATTGACTCTACCGGAAGGAAGCGATGGTTTTGTAGTGTATTATGATGCCTCAAGGATTGGGCTAGGGTGTGTTCTTATGCAAAACGGAAAAGTGATTGTCTATGCTTCAAGGCAACTAAAGGTGCATGAGAAGAACTATCCTACTCATAACTTAGAGTTGGCAGCAGTGGTGTTTGCTTTGAAAATATGGCGACATTACTTGTATGGAGTACATGTAGATGTCTTCACCGATCATAAGAGTCTCCAGTATGTGTTTAAGCACAAGGATTTGAATCTCCGCCAAAGAAGATGGCTTGAATTACTAAAACATTATGATATGAGTGTTCTCTATCACCCTGGCAAGGCTAATGTGGTGGCGGATGCTCTTAGTAGATTGTTTATGGGCAGTGTTGCGCATATTGAGGTTGGCAAGAAAGAGTTGGTTCTTGATGTTCATAGTTTAGCCTGATTGGGTGTTAGGTTGATTGATTCTAAGGGTGGAGTTACCGTTCACAATAGTTCCGAATCTTCTTTTGTGCATGATGTAAAAGCTAAGCAAGACCTTGATCCTAATTTGGTAGAATTGAAAGAAGCGGTTCTCAAGAAGTCCATAGAGGTTTTCTCCCAAGGGGGAGATGGTGTACTTCGTTACCAAGGTCGCTTATGTGTTCCCGACGTTGATGATTTGAGAGGGCAAATTTTGTCAGAAGCTCATAGTTCTAGATATTCTATTCACCCGGGAGCTACCAAGATGTATCGTAATTTGCGAGAAATCTATTGGTGGAATGGCATGAAGAAAGACATTGCAGAATTTGTGGCTAAGTGTCCTAATTGCCAACAAGTGAAGGTTGAGCATCAGAGACCGGGAGGTTTGACCTAAGACATAGAGATTCCTACCTGGAAGTGGGAAGATGTGAATATGGATTTTGTAGTAGGTTTGCCTCGCACAAGACGATATTATTATTTGATTTGGGTTGTGGTGATAGAATGACCAAGTCAGCCCATTTCATTCCCGTCAAAACTTCTTATTCGGCGGAGGATTATGCTAAGTTGTACATAAAGGAGATGGTTAGGATGCATGGAGTGCCTTTGTCCATTATCTCCGATCGAGGTGCTCAGTTTACTTCTCAATTTTGGAAGTCATTCCAAAAAGGTCTTGGTACTCGTGTTAAGCTTAGCACGGCCTTTCATCCCCAAACCGATAGGCAAGCGGAGCGTACTATTCAGACTTTAGAAAATATGTTGAGAGCTTGTGTTATTGAGTTCAAGGGTACTTGGGATGACCATTTGCCTTTGATCGAGTTTGCGTATAATAATAGCTACCATTCTAGTATTGGTATGGCTCCATTTAAGGCTCTCTATGGTAGGAGGTGTAGATCTCCCATAGGTTGGTTTGAAATTGGGGAAGTTGCTTTGATAGGCCTCGAGTTAGTGCATGAGGCTATGGACAAAGTTTGGCTTATTCGAGAAAGGCTGAAAACGGCTCAAAGTCGACAAAAGTCTTATGCCGATGTTAGAAGAAGAGAATTAGAATTTAATGTTGATGATTGGGTTTACTTGAAAATTTCACCTATGAAGGGTGTAATGAGATTTGGGAAGAAAGGGAAGCTTAGTCCCCGCTTTGTAGGCCCATATCAAATTTTGAGACGTGTTGGTAAGGTTGCCTATGAGCTTGATTTGCCTAATGAGTTGTCATCGGTGCATCCGGTTTTCCACGTCTCATTGTTGAAAAAGTGTGTTGGTGATCCGACCTCTGTAGTGCCAATAAAGACTCTTGGCATAAAGGATAGTCTTTCCTATGAAGAGGTTCCGGTTGAGATTTTAGACCGACAAGTCCGAAAGTTGAGAAATAAAGAAATTGATTTCGTGAAAGTTCTGTGGAGGAGTCAATTAGTCGAGGGTGCTACTTGGGAGGCCGAGGCCGATATGAAGTCCCGCTACCCTCATCTCTTTCCTTCCGATCCTCCTCTAGCTTGAGGTACCTAGTTCCTCATGGTTCATTCTTTTGGTCTCATGTGTCATAGTTGATTTCCATGATTCCTTGTTTTTTATGCACGTTCATGGAGAGTCTAATTTGATATATGTGCATTGAGTATGAGTTGCATATAGTCTTCATGAATTTAGTGTTGAGCATTCTTTAGCTTGGAGTTGATGTTTCCACCTCGGATTTGTGCATTTATATGCTTGCATGTTAGGTTGGGTTGTTAGTCCGAGTCTTTCACCCTTCTCATGATGTTCAGGTTCTCATTCGAGGACGAATGTCCCCAAGGGGGATATATTGTAATACCCCAGCTTTCCAAGAAATGAAAATTGCAGAATTTACCTGTAGGCAGTGAATTACGGAGGCCACTTACGGGCCGTAGAAAGGTTTACGGACCGTAGATGGCGAGTCGTCAATGGCTCTGTTAATTTCAGTAATTCCTAGTTTCTGAAGTCTGATCTACGGGTAGCAGGATGGTTCGTAAGTCGAACGACGGTCCGTAGAAAGTAACCGTAGATGACCCCAGATTTAGCCAATCCCTTAAACTCAGTAGTGATCCACGGTTGTGGTGTACGGTCCGTAGATGGACCTACCAACCGTAGATCGAGACCGCCGTTGCAGGGTCCCCAGATACCAACTCTCTGAATCTTTTGACGGTCCAACAGGATGGTCCGTTAATGGATGTACGGACCGTAGGCCCTGACCGTAGATGGGCCCCGACAGTTTTAATTAAGGGCTTTTTGGCCTTTTCCCTGGTTAATTCCCTAATTAACTAAGTCGGTTTTACCCTTAATGAAGGTCTTATATATAGTTTTCTATACCTAAATCACTTCATTCTAACTCATTCCCTAAATTCACCTCTCAAATATTTCTCTCTCTAAAAGAAATCCTCTCTAGCTCAAGGAAGAAGAAGAAGCTAAGTCCTCCATTGAAGGCCACCCAATCTCCTCCAATTTCTAGTGGGCTTTGCTAAGGTATGATGGTATTAACCAATGGAGTTGCTTCCTCCATTGGGCCCTCCCTTTTCTTCATGAATTTCAAGGTTCAATTCCCTTCAAGTAAGTTAGGGTTTGATCAATTGTTATGGGTTCTTCTAGTATGAGTCCAACTACTGATTTTATGCTTTGTAGTGCACGATCTAGCGTGGGTAAAGTAATTTAGTGCACGATCTAGCGTGAATTACATGTCTAGTTGTAATTATTGCATGAACCCACAGATCCCAAGTAAATTCTCCCCAATTTGATAATATATGCCTTGATTGTTGGGTTGAGATAAGAATTGATGAAATTTAGGGATCATCTATGGAATTGAGCATGAATTGGGGTTAAGCTCATGAATTTAGCATGTTCAAGTAAAAAACATGATTTTCCTCTTTTATGTGGGTTACTTCAAGTATGACTAAATTGCCTTGATCATGACTTTTAAGAGCTAGCTTGCATTGAATTGCATGGTTTAAAATAAAGGAAAAATGAACCCATTAGCTATGAAGAAAAAGCATGATAGAATCAAGCATGTTTTATGTGAAATCTATGATATGTTGATGTTGAGTTTTGAAAGTTTTTTGTCATATAATGCTCAACCTAAGCTTGTGAAAGGTTTTCTCACATGTAAATGATTCATAACTTGTTAAAAGGTTTGCTTAACTAAAAATTGAATCAAGAGCTTAAAGAAGCTATTCTAGGGGTGTAAGCTTGGACAAGTCCATGAAAGAAGAAACACTCAATGAAGTAAGCTTGGACTAGTCCATGGTATGTGAAGTCATGTTTAGCTTGGATTGGCAACCCCAGGTGTGCCTTTCCATGGATATCAGTAGTTATGATTGTATAGTGGGAATTATGCGTAGAACCGAGCGGACGGTTGACAAGTCCCCATATGTCCTATGCCTATGTGCCCCCATAGGTAGTCTTAATAGGCCCATATCAGCTTAGCTAGTGGATCCACGTAGGCTATGGTTCAGGATTCTACCTTGGCAAGTAGAATGGCCCTTTTTCGGTGTAGGGCAGACACCAGATTCCATGTTGAGTTACTCCATGGTCTACAGATAGGTTTGAGGCTTTCCCCACACTTCAGCTTGCACAATGGTGCATGGGTTACTAAAAGTAAAGAAAAAAAAAGAAGAGTAAAAGAAAGATGATTTAGCTTGCTTTGGCCATGGTTTATGCTTTATGCTATTTGCTTATATGCCTTATCATGTTTAGCTTGGCCAATTGCATGTCATGTTTATATCTCAGTTTCTAGCATGTTTTATGAGTTTATATGCATGGCTATCATACTTAATACTTTATTGTGCTAACGCATACTTTTGCCTGCATCAACTTCTTTGGTGTAGGACGTGGCAGTTCTCCTACTCATGGCTAAAGTATTGACTCAGAGTTGACCAGAAGACTTGGTGAGTCCTCATCCATCCGAGGACATAGCCTTGTTGGATTTACATTTGATGTCTTTCCTTATGTTGGATATTGTATTGAGCTGCGTCCCAATCACTTTTATTTGTATTCTATGACATTAGAAGGCTTTGAGACATGAGTTGTAGACTTCCGCTATTTTGAGTAAACCTTTAATATAAAATGCTCTTTTGAACTCTTATTTCTCTATTATCTTGTATGTTATGTATGCTAAGGGCTTGTATGAGGCCTCTCGGGGTCTTGTACGCCGTGTTACATCTAGGGGCTACCCTGGGTCGTGACAATACACCTCATCTGTTAGGTGCCAAGGTAGTCCGGTGGCTATACTAAACTCTTTGATAATGTTAACAATTTTCTCCTCATAATTAGCAATAACATTGGCCTTGTCAATGTATATTTTGAAAAAATAATTATCGATGATATATCGATATTCTGAATAACTCTGTTGCTTCGACTTCTTCCGTAGATAGTAAAAAATGACATCGACATGTTGCACACATGCATCAACAACAATTTATGTATCATTTATTTGTATGTATGTATCAGCAGGTGTTAATCAAAGGATAAGTGACATTGTTATACCTCATCATTTCAACATTTGTTGGGTTGGGACATTAGGTAGAACCATTCCTTCGTATTCGAAAATACAACTACAAAATCTAGTTGTTCGAATCTAAGACTCGAGCATTTAACTATGTAGTGCATATTTTTGTCTTTTCTGTAATTGTATAAACATTAAATATAATTAATTAGTGAACATCAAGAACATTTATAATAGTTGACTGACTTACTTTTGTGCATGTTGCTTGTAAGACCCTCGCGTATCCATTTCGAGAATGGTGACATTAATTAAGTTGGACCCTCGCCATAAATGTTATAACCTTCAAATTAATATTGTTGCTGCACATCATAAGTGACTTTCTCCTTACCTTTTGAGGTTGAGCCAAAATCTGTCAAAGGTAGAATAGATAGTGGAGCAGCAAGACTTGATATTTGTCTTTTTCTTTAATTTTAGATAGTGATTTGGAAATTAATTTTTTCAACCTCCTAAACTTTAAAGGTTGTGCAATCTTTTTGGATGGAAGGACACCTATATTAGATGTCAATTCCTTAATAGTATTTGTCAATTCATTAACACGCTTAAAACAATAATCATGTTTATGTTGACATTCTTCGCATCGACAGCAAGAGCATTTGTTGTTAGAAGAGGAAGCAGCAAAAGATTGAGCATTTATTGTTTCTCCGTTTCTTCTGAAATTTTATCTACAAGGTAAACAAAAAAAAGGTTACAATTGATTCAAAAAAACTAAGGAGTATTAGTTTATTTAACAAATAAAAAATAATTTAAATTTTTTCCAAAAGATGGGTCATCTGCTGCAACATATGATCCATTTGTTGCCAGAAATGAACCTTTTGTTGTAATACATAAGTGACCTATTGCAACATATGACCATCTGTTGCAACATATGAATCATCTATTACAACAGATGACCCCTCTGTTGCAATTACATATGGGTGACCTGTTGTAACATATGACCATTCTATTAGAATTTCTACCAATATATGAGTCACCTGTTGCAATGGATGACACTTCTTTCTACAAATGAGTTATATGTTGTAAATAAATCAATACAACTGAACTGACTATATTTCTATCAACATATGAGTCATTTGTTGCAACAGATGACACTACTGATTTTCAACAAATATGTCGACTGTGAATTTTCAGAATTTCAATAAAAAATTATTTTTCGCACTACTTGAACCAATGCTCACAAAAAGAAGAACAAAAACAACAAAAAATGAATTTTCACTGAACAACAAAAACACATATCATATATTGTTAAGATTTTTCAAAAATTAGAGTTTTCTTGGTTTCTCGATTTTTTTTCACAAACAAGAAACAACAAATCCCCATTAACCCATTATTCAATTTTCTCAACTATAAAATGAGTTCTTGTCTAGTAACTCAAAAAAAAAATTGAAAATCTAATTTTTCTATAGTATTCTTCGTTCACAAATCCTAAAATTTTTGAAAAAATGACTTACTTGGTGGAAGAGTGACGACCGGTGACGACATTGAGTTTTTCGATGAGTGACGGCAACAACAATGAGGCGGTGAATTTGACTGTTGGTTGTAGAGAGCACAACTGTTAGTCGTTTTTTAAAGAAAGTTTTGAATGGTTTTCTTTTCTTTTTGGGATAATTTCGGAGACCTTCCCTCACATTTAGCTTTTTTACAGTGACCTCCCTTGTGGTTTATTATATAGCGCTTATCTCCTTTATTTTAGTTTTTTTGTATTAATTTTATAATTTATTCATCATTAATGAAAAAATATCGTGACCTGACTTAATTTACCCTTGTTATTTCATAAACATAATTTTAAAAGAATCAATTTCCATTCTTTCATCTGTTACTTCGAAAATTGAAAGAGCTTTTCTAAAATTGTTGAAATTCAACTTTTATCTTCACATGGCTACCATATATGATATATCATAATCCCTTTCACGAAAACCTTTACCACATGCATATTTGCAGATTACCAACTTTTTTTTTCTTCAATCGAACAAGCAATGAAAGATATTTTAGAGATAAGATTTCAAAATTGCATCTCCATTTGAATATCAATTGTGATTAATTAACTAATACGATTATCAAATGAAAAGAAGATTCGAAAACAGAAATGAGAAACCACGTCTAAATTTAAGAATTAAAAAATAATGAAACAACAAATTTAGAATTGATAATCCTAATAGCTAGTCGCTAGGCTGACTCCTAGTGATATCTTATCTCGTAAATTCAATTTCTGTTATCTCAAAACTTAATTTATCTTTAAATCGTATTTTCTTAAACCAAAGGTTTTCACCAATAGTTGCTAACATTAGCAGTATCAAATGACGATGAAGGGGAGGCATTGGTACATAAGCATAATGAAGGAGAAGTAAATGAAAAAAAATCCTCTCAAGAGCAAATTGATATTGAGTTTGTAAATTTTTGTGAGGACGAAAAATATTTTATCCTAAAACAATTAAATGAAATACTTACAAAATTAATTGAATAAAAATTATATGAAAAGGGGCAAATTAGTCATATTATATATTTTTTTATTTAATAATAAACAAATTAAAAGAATTATTACAAAAAAATTAAAATAAGAAGACAAACGTAATATCGTAAATCACAAAGGAGATCACTGTGATGAAGCTAAACGTGAGGGGGTCTCTGAAATTATCTCTTTCTTTTTTAAATGATTATGTTTGAATTAAAATAATTGAAGAATGAAGTGTTTTTATATTATATTTAAAAAAACACTAAAAAGTTTTGATGAATTTTGAATTAACTCAATTAAATTTTGAAGTGACCTTTCCTTCATAAAAAAACAAAATAACCTTTTGTTCAAGACCCTTAGAACAAGGAGGAGATATATACAATCAATAAAGCTTGGATTTTCTACCGAATTGGGCGAGAAATTGATGAGATAGAGCTATGAACTCCAGCACGGTGGAAGAATTCGAGAAGAAGCTAGACATTTCGGAGGAAAGTAATTGTCGAGAGAGCGATTCTTTCAAAATTGTGGCAGTGCTTCGAAGATTTCTGGCTGTGCAGCAACGCAGAGCCCAAGCTTATGCCAGGCTGAAGAGGTAAGGAAATAGGAGATTCATTTTCTGCTACCAAATCTTCTCTATCGGCTTGCTTCTGCTTAACATAGACTGGTCGGATTGAGTATGGCGTTTCTATTTCTATGTGTTTTTCTGTATTCTTCACAATTTTTATTTATTTGGGTTTTTGAAACCTAGTAATACAGATTACACGCAAGCACTGCAAAACCCAATAACAGAATAAATCAGCTAAACACGCCTTCTGCTATGCCAAACTTATATATACTGATGAAATTGACCTAATAAGGGCATAGGGAAACTGAAAAATCTTCATATTATACATCAAATCAAATCCCTGCAAGTAAGTTGCGTTCCAGGTACTATGTGGATTGTTATGTCCCTTAGCCCTCTTCCTTCATTTAGAAGTTATCAATTAAGTGGAAGAGACTTCAAGATAAACCTGTCATCCTTGTTCTTCATAAAAGAGGGAGGATTTTCCAACTTTAAGGTCATAGCACCAGTACTTGAACGCTTACTCTAGATCCTTCTTCCCCCCCCCCCCCCCCCTATTTTCTTCATTTGTACCAAATTCTACCATTTACTTTCATGTTGAGTTTCCGAAAGATTGCTCTAGCTTGGTCAACCTGTGAGGATATGCTAACATCTTCTTAAATCAAATATATGGAGTACTAGGACCAAGGATGACAACAACATGCATTGCCAAATGCCAACAATTGTAAACTTTCAGGGAATAAGAACATCCCAATTCCGACTCAATTTCGACTGTCATCCAGGTATAGCTATTGTTGACGAGCTTATACATCTTCCAAAATTTTGCATTGCCACTAAATAGGAGATTGAGTTACCTCCAACCAAATGTAATACCTTGTTTCCCTATAACATTAAAAAACCTTGACATACCTTGTTTTACTTAAGCAAACCATCAGAAGAGGGTGAGACCACTGTTGAACTAGATGTTTTATGTTTTGAACAGGTGAAGAATCTTTAACCATCTTTTCTTGCACTACACAGTTGTATCTGCATAATCCCTGCGGTTATATGGAATTGCCTGGGTTATGCTAGGAAAGAGCAAGGGTTTGTTTGGAAACTACCGTATAATTACATAGTAATTAAAAAACGAGTAACTTACAAAAATGACCATAGTTTTAGGGTTATTGAAGTTCAATAGCTATAAGTATCTTATTTACCAAAAATGACTACACTTTATATCTAAATTTAACTGTATTACTGTATTAATTTTATTTTATTTTTATACGTTGATACAGTTATAATTAAAAAGGACTAAATAATGTAGTTTAATTAGGTCCCTAAAATTCTCAACTTCTCATTATTAAATTAACAACTAATAATTCATATCAATTTTAAAAAGAAATTGAGATACATCATATTCAAATCTTCCGTATTCATTGAATTTTGATTATTTCTCCATTGTATTTGTATATGAATCTTATTTCCAAGAATACATAAATTAATTGATACAATTCTTGGAAAAAACATATAATTTAAATAATTGAATGCATAAATTAATTGATAAAATTCATGAAAAAACATATAATTTAAATAATTGAATACATAAATTAATTGATACAATTCTTGAATACATAAATTAATTAATACAATTCTTGGAAAAACATATAATTTAAATACAAAAATATATTGTATTCAAATCAAATAGAGGCGAATTTGTATCATTATTTCCAAGAATTTATGTATTCATATAACGACAATAAAATCAAATTAGTAGATACTTGATAAAGATAAATCACAATGAATCTCTTGAAATCATACAAAAAAATCATGAATTGAAAGTAAATTAGGGGGAAAAAACGTGATTTAGGGATAGGGAAAGAAAACATTTTGAAGAGTGTAAAAATGGAGAATCGTGAGCCGTAAAAAGAGCCTCATTCCGTATTAATTAGGCGTGTATTAGTCTCTTTGCTATTTAATATATAATTATATCCATATAAAATAAAAAACATAAACTATAGCTATTTTATTTAAATATATATTATAGTTTGACATATTATATAGTTTTTCCTTAAACAAATACCTGTTTGTTTGACATAAACTGATAACAATGCAATTTCTAGTGTTATGTTTGGTTGAAAACGAGTAATTATTATGTGAGCCTATTTATGTTTAGTCCGTCCAAAAGAAGAATGACCTCTTTCTAAATTTGAAAGGTTTAATGAAATTATCATTTTACCCTTGTTGAGAGAAACTCCCTCCATTTAAATTTGGTTGCCCTTTTTTGACTTGACACGGAGTTTAAGAAAGTAAAGAAGAGTTTTGAATCTCGTGATCTTAGATTAAATATATGTAGAATGTACCAAAATGTCCTTTAATCTTGTGGCCTGAAACATGCATGTGGAAAGTTTTAGCTTGTTGGAATAGAGAAGGAATCAGTCAGGACACAAGGAGAGATGGAAGATTGTCCCAGCGTGCATTTGGTGGACTATATGGATGGAAAGGAACCAGAGATGCTTTGAAAATAAGAGTTGTTCACTCAGAAACTGAAGATGAACTATCTGGTCCTTTTCTTTTTTTGGTGTAAACTTGAATATCCTCTAGAAGAGGATATTCTTAGTATTCTAGATGAATTGTGATGTAGCAATAGTTTTCTCTTCCCTAGGCATGGCAATGGGGCGGGGCGGGTGTAGGGCGGGGTAGGTTTGGTCAAATACGGGGCAGGGCGGGGAGGGTTTTTATAAATGCAGGTGCGGGGCAGGCTAAATTAAAATCTTTAATTTTGTGTGGGGGGGGCCGGGTGCGGGTTGGGGTATTTCTTTTGAGCTCCTATACAAGTTATCTTTGGAGCTTCATTAAAATAGATCACGAGGAGTATAAAATGACTTATATGGTTATTTGGTTAATGTGAGGGATGGATCTTATTTTGTTACTCTTTTCCGATGCTAACTTTATTAGTTTGTAGATCTTAATGTGTTGTTCCCAATTTCTTATGCTTTTACTGCCTCAAGAACCTTCATTCATGTTCTTCCTATTTCGATTTGTTTGTATCTGTTCCAATTTTATAAGCTGTAACATTTAATTGAAAAACTGAGGGTTGAAACATTGTGACCATTAAAACGTCATTACAATGTCAAATATATGCACTGATAGCAGTAGCATGTTAATTCCACGAAGACTGAGTAAATGGACCAGTGTATCCTTTGAGATTTACAAATGTTCATCCTCACACCTCAGATTTCAGGGCTCCGCAGTCATCATTTGGGACATTTTGAACGTACTATTTAGCATCTTATTCTGTATAGCGTCTAAATTTGACATACTATTGCTCTAATTTAATTGTAGCAATAGTGTTTGCAGCGAGAGATTGACAGATTATTGAAGCTTTGCGGGGCGGGTTAATGCGGGGCGGGGTAATGCGGGACGGGGCGGGGAATAAATGAATAATTTTTCTATGCGGGGCTGGGCAAAGCCTTTGCGGGTTTATGCGGGTTTGCCCCGCACCTGCACCATAGCCATCCCTACTCTTCCCTGTATTTTGGTTGTAAGTATTACTGGAATACTTTTTGAGTATCCCTTTGTTCATAATACAAGTCACCTTTCTCAAAAAAGAAGTTTAAATTAAAAAGTTGCCAAAAAAGGAAAGATACATTCCTTTTGAAACGGATGAAGGGGGTGTTTGAATTGGCTTTTTTTAAAGTGACTTGTACGCTAAAAACTAAAAGCCATAAGTTTGGGACACCCAACTTTTGGCTTTTTCTTTTACTTTTCCAGCCTTATAAAAAGTGTTTGTTTCCAAAACAATTCCAAAACTAAAAGGAGTTTAAAAACCAAAAGCCACTTAAATTAAGCCAATCCAAACACCCACTAAAAAGGAAAGAAGGACAAACAAATTGAAACAGAGGGAGTATGACAATTTTAAGACAACAAGTTCCAAAATTCATCCTTTCTTTCTTAAACTCCCCGGTTCATGACCCATCAAATAGCTTCACATAAATTCACATAGTGCAATTCATATAAAAAAACAAATAGTTCTTTTTCAGATGAACGAGTAAATAAGCTTTAAAGTATGCCAAATATATGTGTTTAAAAATATTAAATATTATTTATCAGTTATAACTAGTTATTTTAAATATTTATTTTTCCTTAAAAATATATTACCGAATACGAATTTAGTTTTCTATAGGGTAAAGGCAGAAAAGCATCCTTGAACTTTTTTTGGATTTCTAGCTACAGACTTATACTGTGCCCATCCTATTACCCCCTATACAACTTAAAACAGAATAAATACACACCTAAAACATGAGGACTAGTTTTGTATGAACGGGTAAAATTTACGCACCTGAAGTGTATATTTTTAATTTTCTTTTAAAGAAAATTCTCCCTATTCCTTTTCTTCTTCTTTTCTTTTCTCTTATTCCATTTTCTTTCCTTTTCTTTTTCGTTCCCCTTTCTTTGAGGTCTCAGTCTCACCAACGCCCTTTCTTCCATCAGTGAAAGGATGATAATGGCTTCAAAAATCCATGTGAGGAAACACCTTAAAAAATCCTATGGACACCTTTCTTCTCAAGGATAGTGAAGTTTGGCCCATCTTTTTACTCCTTTGATTAGTTGTTTTCACTAGATTAATCTCCAATGTGGTTTATACCGTGGGGTAGTGATGAGATTGAAGATTGAATTGGAGGTGATTTTTTTAGGTGGGGATTTCCTCTAGATTTGGAATTTTTATAGTGAGAGGAGAGTTGGAAAGAAATGGCTGTGGAAGCCAGCGGTGAAGGGGAGGAAGATGGTGGAGACCTCCAGACTGATTTGTGTGTTAACGGCTATGGTGGATTTCTGTGTTAAAAAAGGTGGCTATGGTGGATTGCTGTGCTGAGGATCATTTTGGGAGACCAAAAATGGTTTTTTTTTGGGAACGATGAAATGGTCTAGCGAAGAGGAAAAACAAATGGTTGAAAAGAGGTGATAGCCAGCTGTGGTTCTCTGCCGGTAGTGTTGCTGTGACTAGTCACTATAGGCAGTGGTGATCAATTTCTTTTTTCAAACTGATGATTAAGTAAGAGAGAACTTATTAGAACTAGCTACCATGAATTTAAAATATTCATCCAAAATAGGAGCAAAACAAATGATGCCCTTAATAGATACATCCTTTTGACAAGAAAACAACATACTAGGTGGTGATTGACTGTCTGTTTGGAAAAACAAAAGAAAATAAATAGGAAACAAAAGGAAAAAGGAAGAGAAAAAAAGATGTCAATTTTAAAAAATAATGATAATTAATTTAGCATAAATAAATGTGACGTATCCAACTAAAAAATGAAATTTAGATGTATTAATCAGTTTTAAACTTATTTTTCCCCTTCACATGCTTATAAGAGTGAGCAACCTTTCTGCGCCACATCATCAATCAAGAGTGTATTTATTCTGTTTTTAAAATCTGAACTACACCAATAACAAAATCTAATTATGCACTTCAGTTTTAACTTTTGTATAGAGCTGCTGTTGCCTTCAAAACACTTAGAAATTTTTCTCCTTCCATATAGTCCACCATATTACTGCTGGGACGATTCCTCATTTGCTTTTGTTTGTGCTGCCTTCCCCCTCAGTATTCCAGCTTCGACAAAGATAATAATAAAGAATGTAAGATACTTTTAAATATAAAGCTCATAAAAAATGTAATAGCAACAAAAGCAATACATCTTTGGAAGATGAGAAAAAAAGAATGGAAGAGCAAGAGTGTTAAAAGAATAATATATTTGATAGAGAAAGCTAAAAGAATTTGAAAAGTCAGTTTGTAATAATTACCGGCAATTCATTTTATTTTTTTTGAAATAGTTTCAAAATAATTACTGGCAATTCTTACCTCTCCCTTGAGAATTGAAGAGTGATTTTTCCACCTCAATTACGCTCAATTCCATGTTGATCAAGTAACAATTGGCCAGCCAAACACATCAAAATCTTCAGGGAAATGACTCCCCTGCCTATTTTCAAGTAAAGAAATAGAAGCTGCTAGGAAGTTCGCACACCATGCACAGATTCTGTGTTCTAAGATACTTCGTTTTTTTTTTCTTGGGTATAATAAACATAGATATGTGAATGTAATAGCTTATTATATGGACTGTTTGATCTCTTTGGAGTTGATTTTTTTTTTTTTACAAATCATGTAGAACCTCCTTGGTTCCTCTATTTAAATGAAAACAAATATTTGCTGATCAGAAGGAAGGATCATTTTATTTTGCCAAATTCCAATGATGTCTTGGAAACCACAGTATCCTAACCCTGAAAAGACTAAAAAATAAAAAGTAAAGGAGGTAAGAGAACAAGCATGTAAGATGATGGAGATGGGTAATTGATATGACATTCAAGCCTTATAATAGTCATTACTCACTGGCACCCAAGGGTGTGGCCTAGTGGTCAATGAAGTGGTTGAGAACCCTGAGGTGTCGGGTTCAAAACTCAACGGAGACAAAAAACACTAGGTGATTCTTCCATCTGTCATAACCTTGGTGGACAGAGCTACCTGGTACTTGTTGCTGGTGGGAGGAGGAAAGTATCCCGTGGAATTACTCGAAGTGTGCGAAAGTTGGCCCGGACACCACAGTCATCAAAAATAAAATAAAAAAATAAAAATAAAAATAGTCATTACTAACTGAAATGATGTTTTAGTTATAAATAAGTATTTCTGTTTCTCATTCCTAATTTGCACCATCTATAAGCAGAACCAATATGATCTGATTATCTTGACTGTTGCTTCTTTCATGTCAATTCTGATTGCTATGACCTGCGGTTTGTGTTTTCTTTTAGAGCATAAAAAGGTATAATCTTTCTTTTATCTTTTAGTCTGGATGTGTTGCAGTTCTAAATGGTCTGCTCATGCCCTTTGGCTTGCAGAGGTTTTGAAGATTATATGGCTTCAGGAGTAGAATCAACTTACCAACAGCTATGCAGTGAGATCACTGCTGAATTTAATGATTGTTCAAAGCAGGTTAGTATGGTGGTGCATCATGCAGATATTAATCCAGCTTCTAGTTTTATTTTGAAGGAGGGGGAGACAGGATTAGAGATCGGATCTACCTGTGTATTAACAGTTCACTCATACCATAATCCATACTTAATCGGTTAATCCTGCATATGAGAAACCCCTCCTTAATTGTTACGTTCTTATCAAAAGAAGAAGACCCTCCTTCTGGATAGGGATGAAAAGTTCATCTTTGACCCTTTTCCTCCTGCTGACCCACACCAAGCTCTGCCACTCCCAACTAATATTTATAAATTTTCTTACTACGTATAATAGTTGTACATTGTAGAAGTATTCAGAGGTAGACAACTTTAGCCTATGTTGCTCGGACTCTTTAAAACTATCGATGGGTGCGTGTCAGATACTTAAAAAATAGTGTATTTTTGGAGAATCTAGCACATGTACGAGAACATTTTTGGAGAGTCCTAGCAACATAGACCTCAGCCACCATCCTACACTTATTAGCATAAGCAAACATGAGATACATTTTATCCATCTTATCCACGAGCTCTTTAATAGTACTCTGTCATGATCCCTTCACTTTCATCATTCACTATACCTCAACTCTGCCAGTGGTGTTATAATCCTACTGTCTGCCGCTCATAACTGTGGTTTGGCTTGTACCTCTGAACAATGGCATCATGTTTGCAATTTCTGAGCAATTTTTATCAATCCAGGTCCTTGAGATGGAGTCTCAGTTTCTAACTGCCCATTGCTTCCGAGAGGATCTGTCTCTACTTTTGAGATCTGTTCAAAATCAGGAAAAGATGAAGCTGCAACTGGTATTTCGGTCATTGAATTTGCAGTTATTTATTATAGATATTAGCTGTGAAGAGTATATGTTCTGTTTGACTCTTTGTTTCTGTGCATCAGTTCAACATGCCCAGTGTAATCCCACAAGTGGGGTCTGGGGAAGGTAGTGTGTACGCATACCTTACCCGATGTAGAGAGGTTTTCAGAAGATCCTCGGCTCAAGTAACGCATATCAAAGCAGATTTAAAAGGAGAAAACATAAGCAAGGAAGACATCACAAATATTAGGGGAATCATTCTAAAACATACAAAGAAAGGAACAATAAACGTAACAAAATGAAATGATAACTGAAGCACAATAAACATTTAGTGGCAGAAATTGAGGGACCAGGAACTTTGAGAGTTTCTGTGCATCAGTGGATCTTCTTAATGTAGTTAAAACATTGAGAAAATACATAAAATGCCCCCCCTAAACTTGTCCTGAAAACTTAGTTACATAATTCAACTTTACAGGTGATTATTTACCACCCTATTTTTTCATCCGAAGTGAATTTAATACCCTTTTGAAAATGAAGATCCAATCTAATGAGGGGCAGTGTGTTACACACACAGCCACGTCATATGCCACCTCAAACAACATAACCAGTGAAAATCCACTTAATTTTTTTCACTCCATTTTCACTTTTTTCCACTTCCACCATTTCCTTCAAATTTTCCATATACTTCTGCCATTCTCTCTTCTCCCACGGACATTCTACCACTCCACGACTCCCTTTGCTTCAACTGTTACTCGACTACTTTCTCTGATTCATTTTCTCCTTTTATTTTATTTTTAATTTCCAATCACCATTAGCCGGAGCTTTCAACATCAATATACACCTAAAACCATTGCCAACAACACAACCTACAATATGTTGTCCTAGTCTAATATTGTTTTCAAAACTATCAGAGTATCAGTAACATTTTTTATCACAAAAAACAGGAGAAAAAAGTGATAAAAATAATCCAGCAACACACCTAGATCATTGAGATAAAGTGAATAAAATGAATCACCATCTTGTAGGGAAAAATGGTGCCGATGAGTGCTAATCTTCCCAGGGCCAGGCAATTGAAAAATTTCGCTCGACCTCTAATTTATTTTATTCCTCTTTTTCCTCCTTCATTCTGTTTAATTAAGGGCTTGTTTGGAATGCCACATGGTAATTGGATTTCAGTGTAATGGGGTGTAATTACACAGTTTGACCTGTTTGTTTGGGCCATGTAATTACTTGGTAGGAAATTGGGTGTAATTGGGAGGGGGTAATTGCACTTTCTAATTCTCAAGAGGGTTGAGAATTGAGTGCAATTACACCATGTAATCGCAAGGTTACTTTTTAATTTATTTCCTGTGTATTTTTATTTTAATTTATTTTCTTTTAAATTTATTTTTTTCTATTATTTTAATTTATTTTTTTGTATTTCTATAGTTAAAATTATTTTTAAGTTCTAAATATATTTTTCTTTTATTTTCTTTCTTCTCATTTCCCAACTTTTAGTCCTTGTGATTCCATTTTTTTAATTTGCTTTTTTAATCCTTTTTTTTTTGTGTGTAGCTACATTATTATTCTAGTTTTTGAAACTACATATCCTAATATTAGAAAGAATGATTCATTAACAAACTTGATATACAATGAGGTGATGTTATTAAAGTAGAATTTTGTTGTTGAATGAGGTTATAGGCTCATGGTTTCCCTTTCTTTTGGATTGTATTTACTAAGTTGTATTGAAACTTTGTGTTATGTTGGAATTGGGCATAAGAGTATTCATAATTATGTTAAACTTTCTTTTTTGGATTCTGAATTTATATATTTTTTAATTCAATTTATTTGTTTTAGTACTATTGATTTGTTATTTCAAAAATGAGGTCTTAGCTAGTGTTTGGCATAGATTCCTAAATATTTTTGGCAAATATTATTTGGGTGAAATTTCACCATGTGTTTAGCCATAGTATTTGGGAAACATATTTCACTTTTTAAGAAATATGATTTAAACCCATAAGTTTTAAAAATTATCAAAACTAACCATAAGTTTGTATTACATAGCAAGATAGAAACGTCGACGTAACAAGATTCATGACTTCCGCAACAAGTTAGTTGGATCTTCGTTGCAGCAAATAACAAGTAGTGTCCATGACACTGGAGCAATGTGGTAGTTTCGGAGTGAGTGCAACAAGCATCATTCCATACATTGTGAAGTAGACAAAGCACATGATTTTGTTACCCTGAGCTGATTGTTCGTCATTTTCATCAACAACCATATCATCACTTTCATATTCACTGAATATTCCACCACTGCTTTGGTGTTCACGTAAAAAATTTATGTAATACAGTGCAAGCAACTATTGTAGAGGGTGTTTTTGTAAAAGATAAAAGTTTGGTGCAGAATTTAAATTTCTAAAAGCTCCCAAATAATGAAATTTGGCCCAAATACTAGTTTTTTCTAGCATATGTAATCATTGTTGATGTCCCTACTAACCTGGATTACCGACCTAAGATACTTAAAACTCTCTCTTTGTAATAGTCTGTGCAGCAAGCCTCATTTCCACATTTGCTTCATCCAACGCAACACTGAATTTACTTCAAATATTCCGTCTTGGTCCTACTCAACCCAAACCCTTTGGACTCCAAAGTTGTCTCCAAACCTCTAACCTAGTATTAACTATGTCCCGTGTCTCATCAATCAGTGCTATGGCATTGGCAAATAACACACACCATGGAACCACCTCATAAATAGACCACGCTAACTCATCCATCACCAAAGCAAATAGGAAGGGGCTAAGAACTAAGCACTAGGGCAGCCCCATCTCAACTGGGAAGTACTCCGAGTTTCCTCCCACCATTCTAACTCGAGTCTTAACTTCATTGCAGATGTCCTTTATACCCCAGTAATTGTTACAATTTTGGATATCACTTGTACATTGGAACCATTGTACTGTGAGTCGGGCATTTTTGCCGTCTTAAAAATAGCATTAAATAACCCAGTTAGCCACTCCATACCTGGCTTCTCTGTGCACTTCCAAAATTCCACCAAAATCCCATCGGGTTTGGTCACTCTTCCTTTGCTCATCCTACTAATAGCATGGGCAGCCCCATCTCAACTGGGAAGTACTCCGAGTTTCCTCCCACCATTCTAACTCGAGTCTTAACTTCATTGCAGATGTCCTTTATACCCCAGTAATTGTTACAATTTTGGATATCACTTGTACAATGGAACCATTGTACTGTGAGTCAGGCATTTTTGCCGTCTTAAAAATATCATTAAACAACCCAGTTAACCACTCCATACCTGGCTTCTCTGTGCACTTCCAAAATTCCACCAAAATCCCATCGGGTCTGGTCACTCTTCCTTTGCTCATCCTACTAATAGCATGGGCAGCCCCATCTCAACTGGGAAGTACTCCGAGTTTCCTCCCACCATTCTAACACGAGTCTTAACTTCATTGCAGATGTCCTTTATACCCCAGTAATTGTTACAATTTTGGATATCACTTGTACAATGGAACCATTGTACTGTGAGTCAGGCATTTTTGCCGTCTTAAAAATAGCATTAAACAACCCAGTTAACCACTCCATACCTGGCTTCTCTGTACACTTCCAAAACTCCACCAAAATCCCATCGGGTCTGGTCACTCTTCCTTTGCTCATCCTACTAATAGCATGTATAACCTCCTTAACCCTAAAATACCTATAGTACCCGAAGTCTTTCAAAGTGCGCCAACCCACCCAATACAATGTCTCTATTCCCTTCTCCTTTGAGGAATTTGTGGAAGTAAGCTTGCCATCTTTGCTTAATGGAGGTCTCTTCCACCAACACCTTGCCTTCCTCATCCTTGATGCACTTCACTTGATCCAAGTCGTGTGCCTTTCCCTCTTGTGCTTTTGAGAGCATATACAATTTCTTATCCCCACCTTTGTCCCCAAGCTTGACTACGGTGTAATTACTAGGATGTGTAATTACTACCCTAGTAAATATACCAATTTCAATTATCAAGTGGCTTTCCAAATAGACCCTAATACTAAATTAACCAACAAATTTCTCTATGAAAACATAGTGTAAGGAGGAGGATAATATATTTTAACCAATAATTTATCACCTATCGTTCCTCAATATTATGTTCCCGAAAGCTACATTAACTATGGTGAAAGAGAATGTAATATATCTCTGAGTGAAGGTAGAATTGAAATTAATAGTGGTGTGAAGGGAGTGGAGAAAGAAAGATATGTTTGTCTGTTTAGGGATGAAAGGTGATTGGGAGAAGACAAACAAGAAAGAAGAATAAAAAACAAAATCAGAAAATGGAAAAAGAATAAAACAAAACCTAAAATGAAAAAATGTTAGAAAAACTAATTAAGTACAGTTACTTTTTTTAAAAAACCAATAAGAAGATGACAAGTGTATGAGTTTGACTGCTTTTGGTATTTTCTCTTCGCACGCGATTTAAGGCAAATGATAACACATCTTTTGCCAGAACACTGTTAGGGGGTATTAAATTCACTTTGGACAAAAATAGGGGGTTATTAATAATCACTCGTAAAGTTGGATTCTGTAACTAAGTATTCAAGACAACTTTTATTACATGCTTAATGCTCAAAAGGTTTACATGTCCGGATCTTGATTATTTTGCCATGCATGGC
The DNA here is from genome assembly GCA_018342035.1 of Solanum appendiculatum. Taxonomy (NCBI): domain Eukaryota; kingdom Viridiplantae; phylum Streptophyta; class Magnoliopsida; order Solanales; family Solanaceae; genus Solanum; species Solanum appendiculatum. The sequence goes on along the minus strand of JAGDQO010000635.1, from coordinate 161,136 downwards.
TGCATGGCTTAACCCTCAATTTCTTTTTATGCCCGTGTTGGTACATTTGTTGCTTATTTGGTTCGAATAGCTTGTTTAGGTTTCATGACCAGTGATTAATATCCATATATTTAAAGCATTTGTTTGCTATGAGAAAGACTGTTCCATTTAATTTTTGTTAGACATAGCATTGGCTATTATCTATCCCAGTAAAAGGTGACGGAGCTGAAAAGCTTATGACCACCTACAAAAGTGAGCATTTGATAATTGGAAGCAGCTGTTGAGCACTTCATTTTTAATTAAATTGTAGTTCGAGGATCTGTCTGAAACATATTGCCAGAGTGCTTACCTTTGCAATTGGATGATGACAAGGCAAATACCTTAAACTAAAGTTGGCAGGGAGACTGATAAATGGAATATGCTGGTACAGACAGGCCTGATTCCAAACAGCAAAGGAACATGTACTGTATTTCAAGGGCTTTATAAAAGTTGAAGTGTGTTTCAAGGATAAGAGATTACGATAAGGGGATAGTTGTTAGCGTTATTAAAATAGGGTTGGGGTGGGGGGGTGGGGGGGTGAGGATATTTATCGAACAAGTTCTGGCTCTTCTTGTTACTGGACAGAATATGGTTTGGATACTCTTGCATTCCCCTCGCCCCCAAAATCCACCCCAAATTTGTTGCATTTTCAATAAAGTCATGCTGATGAAAACAAATACAGTAAGGGTGAAACTTCATTATTCTCCTTTTTTGTGTGTGCGCTCACATCATTAGTTAAGTCATCTAAAGGTTTCATAATAGTGTGATGAATTTCTCTGAAGATCATTTTTTTGTATGACTTATTTTCTTGATATCTTACTTCACAGTATGTAAAGAATATCACAGTACCTCATTCAGTTCAAATGTCAATCAGGACTTGACTTCCAATCTGTATAAGTGGTCCAGACTAAGAGAATGTTCGGATTGACTTATTTTAAGTGCTTTTAAGCCAAAATAGCTTTTAAGCACTTTTTGAGTGCTTAGGTTAAATTAAAAAAGTGCTTATAAGAACTGGGTTATAAGCTAAAATGATAAAAATAAACCAAAAGTCTTAAGTTAGAATTTCTAACTTATGGCTTTTGGCTTATAAGTCAAAAATCAAAAGCCAACCCAAACTGGCTCTAAGCTTCTATGGCGCAACTTCAACTTAATTTTAGCAATTTTATTCATTGGCCTTACATTGTTACCTTTCTTACATAGTCACCTATCATAATCCTGAGAAAATTACTCTACAATTCTCTCTATCCCAAAACTTGTAATGGACATTTCTTTTCATACTTGAACTCACATCATAATTTTGTTCTCAACATGAAAGTTTGATATATGTTTGTGGATTATCGACTAAAGAGAAGCTTGAGGGAAACTAACTGTGATTTAACTGTTTAGACTGTGTGTATCTCAAGTTACATTATCCGTAGAGGTTGGAGTTTGGAAAATAGCATAAAGCATTAGCCTGTGCTAGTTTTGTTGATGTTCGAAAAAGTTTCAGTAATAAGTGTTGTGTCTGTAATCAAATACCAAATAGAAAACATGTTATTTGTAATCAAATACCGAATAGAAAACGTATTATATTTGTAATCAAATACTGAATAGAAAACGTATGGTATCTGTAATCATAGTACAAATTAGGAGTTCGAGAGAAAATAACCGAGATATAATTGCGCTTAGACTATGTATATCTTAAGTTACTTTCTTCGTAGAGATTGGAGTTTAGAAAATAACATTACACATCAGCTGTGCTTATTTCTTTGATGTTCGAAATTTTCACTGTCTTAACTGCTGTATTTGTAATCAAATACCAAGTTAAAGAAAGTGTTATATCTGTAATCATAGTTGTGCAATTATGCAACAAACTTGAATGAGAGCTTTCTCTTCTTGTAAATGCTTTGCATCACTGAATGTCCTCAGTTACAGGGATTAGATTATTTTTTTTTTTTGTAATCAATTTTTAGTAGCCTAGCTCTGACCAAAGCAAAAAGTTTCAGATAGTTATCCAGAAGATTTCAAAGAATATTTTCCAGAAAATAAAGCCAAAGCTAATGGTAGCTTCAATTAATAAACATAATGACAATGATAATAGATGTGTTGTTAAGAACATTATAATGTTGGTAATGCACATATACTTAAGACTTCTAAGAACTACTATGTTTATTTCTATGGCGGTGTTTGGCTGGACACGACTTTAAGAAAGAAAGACTGACTTTTGATAGATTACCTAAATGTATATGACATCGAAAAGTACCCTTAAGGATCTAATGATCTTAAACTTCTTGCGTCACCCTTCCTTTAAGAGCATCTCTTTAAGGGGAAAATGGAGCTGTAATAGTTTGTGTTTCTAAATGTAGAAAGGTGTCAATCTTTAAGCAACAAACTAAAAAGGGAAGAGTTCCATATAAATTGGAATGTGGGTATATTTTTATCCTCTCCAGAATCCATGCCCAAACTATCTTCCCATGATTAACTTTTCTCTTCCTATGTATCCTGGTTTCAAGAATTAGTCCAAATATTCGATGTTCAGAGTGCTGCTATGTATGTTGTCTGTGTATGTGAGACACATGGCAAGATTACATTGCTTTTTTATGACTTTGCTTGATGTTTTCTTGCAATTTATCTGGCAGACTGCTACAATACAAGTCTTGAAAAGAGCTGGCCGCCCCTCAGAGCGTCTGGTGAGTCATGAAAATTGTAGATTTAGTAAGCCAACTGGACATGAATGCGTACATATCCAGAAGATAACCGAAGCTTCAGGCACTGAAGAAGCAGAAGCTGATGCAGAATTTGATAATGCTCTCAAGGAGGCTATCAATGGTGTTCAAGATGCAGTGACCGCAATAAATGAGAATTTGGAAGAAGTTAGGTATGAGATTGCAGCACTTGAAGACTTAAGATGTAGTTGATTGACTATGCCTTTTAAGTTCTTAAGGGCACATTGCTATAAAAAATCACCCCGTAAATTCCATGGCAATCAAGCCTCAAAGATTATCATGTACATTGTTCATCATAACGGTTTCCATTCGTATAGGCGACAAACATTTTATTTCTTGATGGTTGCACAGGGAGGTGATATAAGCTTTCAAAATTTGCTGCTCAATTTTATCATAAAGAACCTGGGCATTTTAAAGCTAATTTGTCTTGAGCTTTTTTCTCACTGTATAGTAAGAGATAAATATGTCAAGTTCCATGCAAGGAACTTCCATTGATGAAAGAAGAGAAAATGGCGGAAAGCTCACAAACCGACACCATATATTTGAAGTAGGAAACGAATTTTATTTGGTTGAATGGATGAAATGACAATTGCTATGTAAGCTAACTTCCACCTAACCACATTAGTCAACACCAACTATAGTAGAGTCTAAAACTAACTCTTAACAACTTAGCACTTAACTATAATTAACCAACTAATAAGTTAACTAAGCTAAGTTTAAGTAGTTAGTCTGCATTAATCTTTACACCCTATTTCAAGCTAGGCACATTGAGAATATTTTTCAATCCTAGCTTGGACAAGAAATGCGTGTTGTTGGACCTTGCTGGGTCCCTTGGTGAGTATGTCTGCTAGTAGGTCAGTAGAGGACAAATATGATGGAATTAGTGGACTGTTGAATCTTATCTCGGATAAAATGACAATCAATATCTATGTGCTTAGTATATTAATGAAATGGATGATTAGCAGCAATTCTGCATAGCAGACTTGCTATCACAATTCAGAAGGACAGACAAATAAATAGATATCTCCAATTCTTTGAACAACCTAGTCAACCATGCAAACTCAATAACTGTAGGTGCTAAGCTCCTATTAAGCCTCTGCTGAGCTCCTTGATATAGTTACTTGCTTCTTATATTTTCAAGAAATCAAAGAATCACCAAACTTGACCAAATATCCAGTTAGAGATCTTTTGGTGTTGGGGCAAGCATCCCAATCAACATCACAATACACTGCCAACTGAGAGGAAGAAGTTGTTGAGAGTAAATCCCCAATTCTGAACCCTATTTCAGATATCCGAAAATCCTAATAGAAGCTTCCATGTGTGAAGCCTTGGGATGTTGCATTAATTGACTAAGACACTGAACAACAAAGCTGATATCAGGTCTAATCACTGTTAACTATAACAATCTGCCAATAAGTCTCTAATATCTCCATGGATCCGGCAAAGATCTTATCATAATTCTCACCAACATGTTTATCAAATTCAGCAATGGTGTACTTGAGATTAAGCTCCATGGGAGATCCAACAGGTCTAGACCATGAAAGCCCAATTTAAAGATCAATTATAATACATAATGTGATGACCCACCACATCATCACGCCACAAAGGCGCCACGTGGTGTAAATGTGTCTATGTGGAAGCTTACAAGATAAGAATTCGTGGGAAGATTCTAGAGCCATGGAAAGTTTCTTGGAAATACTCTAGAGTATCTACGAAGAATTTTCGAAAGGCCTTAGAATATTCTAGGCATGTAGAGAATTCTAGAAAAAAGGCTTATTTGTAAATATATAAGGACTTATGTAATAATTATTATTTACATATTAGCCCCTAAGTTAGTAGTATAAATAGATGGACATCCATTTGTAAGATCATCAAGCAAAAATTAATAGTTCTCTATACAATTCTTCCTAACAATGCTCTTGTGTTCTTTCTTCCATTTTCTTAGCGATTTCTAGTCTTAGGCTGACTTGTCATAGCAAGATCATGAGCAAGTAGTGCAAGAACGTGAGCAAGCTGTCAAGTGCCGCACATGTGCTTAGTAAAAGACTAAGGACGTGAAAATGTGGTATCATAGCGAGGTCGTAACTAAGGGAATGACAAACAATGGAGAAATCAATGCTGCAAACACCCAAGCCAATGTCACCCAGGATGCCGCCGACAAGAAGGGCTATGGCAAAAAGAGGAATGCCACCAACAAGAACCAGGAGGTGCTGGTCGAGGTTGAGCCAAATGAAGGACTTACATCCCAAGAACCTTCTACCACAAAGGCGAGCGAGGATGATGTGGAGGTCCTACCCAAGGACATCTCGCTTGGTAGTGAGTAGGTCACGAAGGTTAACACGGGATGGACACAGTCGAGATATTTGGCCTATGATTGGGGAAGATAGAAGGCACTTTAAGCATTCTTGAGGAGCATACTCTTGAAGAGATTGTAAGTATTCAAAATGACTTGGATGGGCATACACAGATTCAGATAGAGACGAGGTAGACCATCGCTACATTAGAGTGCAAGTTCACGGACTATCAATGCCATGAAGGCAAAGATAGAGGCACTCAAAGAGAAGGTCAACAATGGCGTGACTGAGGCCTCTAGAAATATTATCGTGACTAGGGAGGCTAAGATTGAGGCTCCAAGCCCCTAGTGTTCAAAGGTGTTTGTGATGCACAAGAAGTAGAGAACTTTCTTTGGCATTTGGAGAATTATTTTCGACATGGAAATGTAAGGGATGATGATGCCAAGATCAACACTGTTGTGTTGCACTTGTTAGAGACTTCCATGCTATGGTGGAGATGAAAATCGACTGATGTTGAGAGAGATTTGTGCATAATTAGCACATGGGATAAGTTTAAGGCCGAGTTCAAGCGTCAATTCTTCCCAAATAATATCGTGTACAAGGCAAGAAGAAAACTTAGGGAATTGAAGCACACAAGGAGCATACGGGACTACGTCAAAGAGTTCACGACCCTTACATTTTAAATCCCCAACCTCACCAACAATGACTTGCTATTCCACTTTATGGACGGTTGTAGTATTGCGCTAAGCAGGAATTGCAATGCCGACAAGTCACTGATGTAGACCAAGCCATAGTGGAAGCCGAGTCTTTGAAGGATTTTAGAAATGAGAAGTATAACAAAGACAGAGGCATTACGTCAGAGGATGACTTTGCTAAGAGTGGAAGAGATTATGGTAAAAGTAAGGAAGTACATCAACAACGCTACAAGACTCAAGGTACCCATAAGTTCGATAACAAAAAGTCAATTGGTCATCAGAGCTATACGGAAAAGAAAGCATAGTTTGAGAGGAAGGGATGCTGCATATGCAGAGGGCCACATAGCTTCAAGGATTGTCCCGGCTTATAGAGTGTTAGCTCTATGGTGCGTGAACAGAAAGAGAAAACGCAAGAAGAGAGTTCAGTCACAGCTCAATTAAAAGTGATTGGACAATGTAGATCCATCACAAAGTCAGCTAGCCAAGTTAACGAGAATAGAATCAGTACGTGGACAGTATAATCAACAATAAGCCTGCTCGTGCATTGGTTAACACGGGAGCAACTCATAATTTTATGACCGAGGCTGCAGCGAAGAGACTAGAGTTGAAGCATGCTCCAACTAACTCTCACATCTAGATTGTGAATGCAGATCCTCAAAATGCTCATGGTTTTGCCAGTGGTGTTGGTGTCAAGTTGGGAAACTGGAAAGGTATGACAAACTTTACCATTACAAAATGGATATCTTTGATATTATTCTAGGGCAAGAGTTCTTCAGCCAGTGTCATACCTTGATCGACCCCTACTTTCATTGCCTCTGGGTCATAGAACGAGAAGGGGCTTGCATGGTGCCTACAATAACTATATTGATAACACCTCCAAAGTGCAAAAGGTAAGTTGAAAATTTAAAAGTTTCAGAAAAGTGTTGCAGTGTTTTACAGGATCCATGTAAGGGCCATAGTTATCTCCACGGCCCGTGGAGTAAGTTCAGAAAATGGGAATAATATTGAGTCTCAAACCCCTTTTCATGAGCCAATAGGACGACTCGTGGTTGGGTTCACGATTCATGGATGGTGGGTTGTAGTGCTCACCAGAGGGTTTTCAAACTCAAGTGTACGAGAGGTTTTACAGGTCATCAATTGGAATACGGCTTGTGGATCTTTGTTCGGGGTTCGAAGTAAGAGATTTGAACTTTTAGTGCTTGGCATTCACGAACGAACAGTATGGTCCGTAGACAGTGTTCGTGGAGTTGGTTCGACAGTTTTTAATCAAGGATAATTGGGTCTTTTCCTACTCTTTTAAATCTTATACTATGTTGTTTTGGGTTTATTTTGAAGACTCAAAAGGGTTCCTAAGAACCCTAACCTCCCCATTCCTTCTCATTCTCTCAAACTCTAAATTCTCCCAAGTCTTCTTCCTAAAAAAAACTAGGGTTTCAAGGATTCAAGTTTCCATTGAAGATTTCAATTAGGGCTTTAATCAAGGTATGTGGGAAATTCATCAATGAGTCCCTCTTCACCTATTGAGTCCCAAAGAAACCTCAAATTCTCATTTATGATTCTTGCCCAATTCTAGGGTTTTCATGATTTTCTTATGGGTTCAATTGAATTTAAGTTTTCTCTCCATGAATGATCTTTCTATGCATGATTTGATCATATTTCAATGCTTTCAATGATATTTTCATGAAACCATGTTATGCAAGGAAATTATTTATGAACATGAATTAAGCTATGTTGATATGCATGCATTATGTTATGAAGGATTCTATGAATCAAGGATGCTTTTAGATAAAGTATCATTATGTTTAAATGAATATCATGATTTAGATGTTTCAAATACGTATCTGAAGAGTATGTTATGAAATATGATTTTAAGGAGCTATTCTTATGACTATGAGATTATGTATGAATGATTCAATATTAATAAATTATTTCCATTTCAAAGAATATGATTATGAATGTTTTCCGTTGGGAGTTTACTTAGCATTGAGTAGACCTTGGGATGAAGGCTCACCCATTAGTAGAGGCATGAGATCTTTAGTAGCAATCCCCTTGTCCCAGAACTACATGCCCCCGTAGGACTTAGTCTTAGTTGACTCTAGCTAGTGGATCCACCTAAGCTCACGATTATGGTCCTTACCTTGACAAGTATGACCCTCTCTTTTTGGTGTGGAGTAGTACACTGAGCTCCATATTATAGCTCACATGGTTTATGTTGGTTAATGGTATCTCCCACAAAATCTTATGTTTTCCTCATATGTTATAATTATGATTTGAAGAAGAACGCATGACCTTGTACTATCTTTTATGAAGTCATATGATCAGCTTTATGCCATGTTTACTCGATCATTGCATTATCATGTTTCCAGACTATCATGCTACATATGATGTTCATGCATCTTTACTCATATGCAGTACATTCTGAGTACTGACCGCATACATTTTTGTGCCTATATTGTTTTATAATATAGGTGATGACGCTCCACATCAGGCTCACAGTTAGTACATGATCCTATCAGCTTTGCTTAGTCTTGGTGAGTCCTCATGGTTCGAGGACCCGCACCTTATGTTACTTATTTCAGTCAAACTTTACTTCAGTTCAGATGTTTCGAGTGAGCTAGGGCTTGTCCTAGCGACTCACTTATGATAGAGGCTAATTTAGACATTAGATATTCTGCATATGTGTCTTGTATTCAGATTTTTCATGTTATGTTGAGTTTACCATTTGAGACTACGACTTCGCTTATCTTTTTTTTACCTAGTTATGTTGTTGTCTTAGTGTCATGCTTCACCATGTGGTTTGCTTGGGATCTCTTGGGACTCTAGGTACCATATCGCCTCTAGGGGATAGTCTTGGGTCATGACAAACTTGATATTTAGAGCATCAGATTCATGTGTCTTAGGGTGTCTAAAATCCGCATTAAGTAGAATCTTGTTCATCGGTGCGAAGCACACCACATTTATGAATGAGAAGTAATGAGACGTTTAATAAACTTCACTTCTTTCATAACTCTTAAGTCGTGCGATAGAGTTAAACTCTATAAGGTTTCCTTCTAACTCATGTTCTATGTGTTCTAGAATGATACTTCCAAGAAGAGCTCTAGTGAAAAAGAACTTGAATGCGGAGCAAGAAGCACCACAAGCTCCGATTGATCCTTTGTCCGAACAAGTCACTCTTGCTAAGTTTAGGGCTACTTTCCAAATGCTTGCCCTAGCCATGATTGCTCAAGCCAACCGCGAGGTTGTAGCTCCCGTGAACCTAAATATGGGTAAAGCAGTGACTAGGGTTTGAGACATCACAAGGTTGAATCCTCTAGAATTCCATGGTTCTAAGGTGGATAATGATCCACAAGAGTTTGTTGAGGGGATTTAAAAGATTGTTGATATTATGCGTGTCACTCCGATTGAGATTGCAGAATTGGACGCCTATCAATTGAAAGGGGTTGCTCAAATTTGGTTCAAGCAATGGAAGGAAGAAAGGACTGTTGATGCCGGTTCTTTAGATTGGGACAAGTTCAAAGGTGCTTTTCTAGATCGATTCTTCTATCTTGAGATGAGAGAGGCAAAGGTGCAAGAGTTCATCAATTTGAAGCAAGATAATATGAGTGTGAAGGAGTATACTTTGAAATTCACTCAACTCTCCAAGTATGCTCCAACTATGGTGGCCAACTTTAGGGACATTATGAGAAAGTTCATTTTCAGTGTCTCAGAGATGGTTGTGAAAGAGTATAGAACCACCATGTTGATCAAAGAGATGGATATTTGTAGTTTGTTGACTCATGCTCAACAGATTGAGGAAGAGAAGCTTAAGGGGAATGCTAGGGAGACTAAGAGGGCTCAGACCGATAGTGTTGACTACTCTCATAAGAGATCTGGTGGTCGTCGTCGTTCTCAGTTCAGACAAAGGTATTCAGGCCCTACTCCATCTTTTGCTAGTTCTCCGGTGTCAAGTTCAACAAGGATAGGTGTCAAACCCTAATTCTCATAGTAGTGCTTCTAGTGGACATTCTTTTCCCGCCTACCAAAAGTGTGGTAAGAGCCACTCGGGGAAGTGTTTAGACGGTACTGATAAATGCTATGGTTGTGGTAAGGTTGGTCATAGGTTGAGAGATTGCCCCTCTATTGCTAGAAAGGGAAGAGATGGTCATCAGCAGGCTTAGAGCCTGTTTGGATTGACTTTAAAAAGTAGCTTTTAAGTCAAAACATAAAAAGTAGGGGGAGACCTACTTTTGGTTTTTAATTTTTTAAGTCATTTTAAACTTATTTTAAGTTTTTTTTAAACTTGCCAAACACTTCTAAAAACTAAAAATGACTTAAAAGTATGTTTGACCTACTTTTAATCCAATCCATACAGGCTCTTAATCTACTTCTTCATGTCACCATACTCGGCAAGTTACTTCATCTAGTTCCAGTGGTGGACAAAGTCAGAATAGGTTTTATGCCCTTCAAACTCAACATGATAAAAAGGTTTCCCCTGATGAGGTCACTGGTATGTTACGAGTCTTCCAGTATGATGTTTATGCCTTTTTAGATCCAGGAGCTTCATTGTCTTTCGTGAATCCTTATATTGCTATAAAGTTTGATGTCGGTCCCAAAATTCTATTAGAACCCTTCTCAGTCTCTACTCCTGTTAGTGATTAAGTTTTAGCTAAATGGATTTTCAGAAATTGCTCGATCTTAGTTTTTTAGAGAATCACCTTAGTTGATCTAGTACAACTAGATATGCTTAATTTTGATGTTATTCTTGGTATGGATTGGCTTCATGATTGTTATGCCTCTATTGACTGTAGAACCAGAGTTGTTAAGTTTCAGTTTCCAAATGAACCAGTCATAGAGTGGAAAGGTAGTAACTCAGTGCCTATAGGTCAATTTGTCTCATGCCTTAAGGCCAGAAAAATGATTTCTAAGGGTTGCATCTACCATCTAGTTTGGGTTAGGGATGAGAATTTTGAAACCCCTACCTTTGAGTCAGTTCCTGTTGTGTATGAGTTTCTGAAAGGGTTTCCAGATGATCTTCCTGGAGTTCCTCTAGAAAGGGAAATTGACTTTGGAATTGACCTTCTTCTAAATACCCATCCTATCTCTATTCCGCCTTATCGAATGACTCTGGCAGAGCTCCATGGGAGTTGAAGGATCAGTTAAAGGACCTTTTGGATAAGGATTTCATCAAATCGAGTATTTTTCCATGGGGTGCTCCAGTTCTTTTTGTTCGGAAGAAAGATGGTTCTCTCATAATGTGCATTGATTATTGACAATTGAACAATGTCACAATAAAGAGTAAGTATCCCATCCTAAGGATTGATAACTTATTTGATCAACTTCAGGGTGCTAGCTTCTTCTCCAAGATTGGCCTCTGATCTAGTTATCACCATATTAGAGTGAGAGAACATGATATTCCGAAGACAACCTTCAAGACTCGATATGGTCACTATGAATTTGTAGTTATGTCTTTTGGACTAATGAATGCTCCTGCAGCTTTTATGAATTTGATGAACATGGTATTCAAGCAGTATTTGGATATGTTCGTCATTGTGTTTATTGATGACATCTTGATCTATTCTCAGAGTGAGGATGAGCATGCCGATCATTTGAGGATTGTCTTGCAAGTGCTCAAGGATTGTCAGTTGTTTGCTAAGTTTAGCAAATGTGAGTTTTTGTTTAGGTCGGTTGCATTCCTTGGCCATATTGTCTCAGGAAAAGGTATTCGAGTTGATCCTAAGAAGACCGAGGTAGTAAAGAACTAGCCTAGACCTCTCTCTCCCTCAGATATTGGGAGTTTTTTGGTTTTAGCAAATTATTACAGATGGTTTGTGGAAGGATTTTCCTCTATTACTTCTCCTTTGACTACCTTGACTTAAAAGAAAGTAGAATTTCAATCGTCCGATGTTTGTTAGGAGAGTTTTCAGGAGTTGAATAATTGATTTACTTCAGCCTCTATTTTAACTTTACCGGAAGTTTCCGATAGTTTTGTTGTGTATTGTTGCCTAAAGAATTGGTCTTGATTGTGTTTTGATGCCAAATGTTAAGGTAATAGCCTATGCTTCTAGGCAACTTAAGGTTCATGAGAAGAATTATCCGACTCATGATTTGGAGTTGGCAACGGTGATTTTTTCCTTGAGGATATGGAGACACTATCTCTATGGTGTACATGTGGATGTGTTCACTGATCATAAGAGTCTCTAGTATGTGCTTAAGCAAAAGGATTTAAATCCTTACCAACGGAGGTGGCTTGAATTGTTGAAGGATTATGACATGAGCGTTCTTTACGATTCGAGTAAGGCAAAAGTGTTTGTTGATGCTTTTAGTAGGTTGTCCATGAATAGTGTTGCACATATTGAGGATGATAAAAAGGTGTTGGTTCATGATGTGCATAGATTGGCCCATTTGGAAGTTCATTTGGTTGGTTCAGAGGATGGTGGTGTTGTTGTTCAAAATGGTTTAGAATCGTCTCTTGTGTCAGATGTTAAGGCAAAATAAGATAATGATCCGACTTTGGCTGAATTGAAGAAAGTCGTTTCAGAAAAAGCTATAGAGGCTTTCTCCCAAGAGGGAGATGGTGCACTTCATTATTAAGGTCGTTTATGTTTTCTGAATGTTGATGAGTTGAGGTAACATATATTATCAAAAGCTCATAGTTCTCGATATTCTATTCTCCCGGAAACCACTAAGATGTACTGTGATATACGGTAAGTCTATTGGTGGAATGGGATGTAGAAGGATATTGCGGAATTTGTGGCTAAGTGTTCAAATTACCAACAAGTTAAGGTTGAGCATCATAAACCGGGAGGTAAGACCCGAGATATTAGCATTCCTACTTGAAAGTGGAAATATTTGAATATGGACTTCATTACAGGTTTACTTCGTACTTACCGACAACATGATTTTATTTGGGTTATTGTAGACTGAATGACTAAGTCAACGCATTTCCTTTCGTTAAGACCTCCTATTCAACCAAAAAATATGCTAGGCTATATATTCAAGAGATGGTTAAGGTGCTTTTATCCATCATTTTAGACCGAGGTACTCAATTCACTTCTCAGTTTTGGAGATCGTTTCAGAGAGGAATTGGTACTCAAGTTAAGCTTAGCTTAACTTTTCACCTGCAGATAGATGGTCAGATATAGTGGACAATTCAAACTTTGGAAGATACATTAAGAGCTTGTGTTATTGATTTTAAGGGTAATTAGGATGATCATTTGCCTTTGATTGAGTTTGCTTATAATAATAGCTATCACTCGAGTATTCAAATGGCTCTATTTGAGGCTCTCTATGGTAGGAGGTGTAGGTCTCCTATTGGTTGCTTTGAAGTTTGTGAGGTCGCTTTGATAGGACCCAAGTTACTTCATGAGACGATGGAGAAAGTTTGTCTTATTAGAGATAGATTGAAGACGGCAAGAGTAGATAGAAATCTTATGTGGATGTGAGAAGAAGAGAACTTGAATTTACCATTGATGATTGGGTTTACTTGAAAATCCCGCCCACGAAGTGTGTGATGAGGTTTGGTAAGAAAGGAAATATTAGTCCCCATTGTGTAGGCTTATATCAGATTACGAGGTGTTACTGTAATGTGGCTTATGGGTTAGATTTGCCTTCAGATTTAGCATCAATGCATCTGGTGTTTCATGTTTCCTTGTTAAAGAAATGCAATGGTGATCCGACTTTATGACTTTAGAAAATGTTAGTGTGAAGGAAAGCCTCTCTTATGAAGAGGTTTCAATTGAGATTATAGATCGTCAAGTCTGGAAGTTGAGAAATAAAGAAGTTGTTTTCGTGAAAGTCCTTTGGAAGAATCAGTCGGTTGAGGTTGCTGCTTGGGAGGCGAAAGCCAATATGATGTCCAAGTACCCCCACCTCTTTTCCTCCGGTTCAATTTTAGTTTGAGGTATTAGTTCCACCTATGTACGTATTCGGATTCATGCATTTTAGCTACTCTCATGTTTTCCTATGCATGCATGTTTATGAAATTGATTTTAAACTTTATTTTTAAGCCCGGAGTCGATTACTCTTCAGGTTTTATGGATTTTATGTGTTTTGCATTCATGTTGGGCTGTTAGGTCTCTTCCCTAATACTCTATTCATGCTTGGTCAAGTCCCACTCAAGGACGAACGTTCCCAAGAGAGAGATATTGTAACACCATAGAAGTGCAAAAGGTAACTTAGAAATTTAAAAGTTTTAGAAAGTTGTTGGTGCAGTGTTTTACGGGAACCATGTACGGGCTGTAGTTGGCTCCATAGACCGTGGAAGTGGCTCGTGGAGTGAGTTTAGAAAATGGGTAAAATGTTGAGTCTCTGACCCTATTCACAAGCCAACAGGATGGCTCGTGGTTAGGTTCACGACTCATGGATGGTAGGTCATAGTGCTCACTAGAGGGCCTTAAGACTCAAGTATACGAGAGGTTCTACGGGTCATCGATTGGAATACGACTCGTGGATCTTGGTTCGTGGTTCGATGTCAGAGATTTGAACTTTCAGTGCTTGGCATTCACGAACAGACAATACGGTTTGTGGATTAGTGTACAGATCATAGATAGTGTTCGTGGAGTTGGTTCGATATTTTTTAATCAAGGGTAATTAGGTCTTCTCCTACTCTTTTAACACCTATACTATATCATTTTGGATTTATTTTGAAGATTCAAAAGGGTTCCTAAGAACCCTAAACTCCTCATTCTCTCAAACTCCAAATTCTCTCTCAAGTCTTCTTCCCCAAGAAAACTAGGGTTTCAAGGATTCAAGTCTCCAATGAAGGTTTCAGTTAGGGCTTTAATCAAGGTATGTGGGAAATTCATCAATGAGTCCCTCTTCACCCATTTAGTCCCAAAGAAACCTCAAATTCTCATTTATGATTCTTGTCCAATTCTAGGGTTTTCATGATTTTCTTATGAGTTTAATTGAATTGAAGTTTTCTCTCCATAAATGATCTTGATGTGCATGATTTGATTATATTTCAATGCTTTGAATGATATTTTTATGAACTCATGCTATGCAAGTATTTTATGAACATGAATTAAGCTATGTTGATAAGGATGCATTATGTTATGAAGGATTCTATGAATCAAGGATGCTTTTAGATAAAATATCATTATGTTTATATGAATATCATGATTTAGATGCTTTAGATAAGTATCTTAAGAGTATGTCATGAAATCATGATTTTAAGGAGTTATTCTTATGACTATGAGATTATGTATGAATGATTCAGTATTACTAGATTCTTACCATTTCAAAGAATATGAATATGATTATGCATATTTTCTGTTGGGAGTTTACTTAGAACCGAGTGGACCTTGGGATGAAGGCTCACCTGTTAGTAGAGGCATGAGACCATTATTAGCAATCCCCTTGTCTTAGAACTGCGTGCCCTCATTGGACTTTGTCTTAACTAACTCTAGCTAGTGGATCCACTTAGGATCCTGATTATGGTCTTTACCTTAGCAAGTAGGACACTCTCTTTTTTGTGTAGGAGTAGTACACTGAACTACATGTTATAGCTCACATGGTTTAAGTCGGTCAATGCTATCTCCCACAAAAGCTTGTGTTTTCCTGATATGTTATAATTATGATTTGAAGAAGAACACATGACCTTTTACTATGTTTTATGAAGTCATATGATCAGCTTTATGTCATGTTTACTCGATCATTGCATTATCATGTTTCCATACTATCATTCTATTATGTTATATTCATGCATCTTTCCCATACGCAGTATATTCCAAGTAGTGATAACATACATTCTTGTTCCTATATTGTTTTATAATTTAGGTGACGCTCCATATCAGACTCACGGTTAGTACAGGATCATATCAGCTTTGCTCAGGCTTGGTGATTCCTCATGGTTCGAGGACCTACCACTTATGTTACTTTTATGTCATTCCAACTTTACTTCAGTTTTAGATTTTTCGAGAACTAGGGCTTGGCCTAGTGACTTACTTATAATAGAGGCTTATTCAGACATTAGATATTCCACATATGCGTCTTGTGTTCAGATTTTCCATGTTATGTTGAGTTTACCATTTGAGACTATGACTCTGCTTACCTTTTTTTTTACTTAGTTATGTTGTTATCTTAGTGTCATGCTATGCCATGTGGTTTGCTTGGGGTATCTTAGAACTCTAAGTACCATTTCACATCTAGGGGGTAGTCTTAGGTCATGACAATATCACACGTACAAAATCAAGCACAATTTTCGGCTATACAACTATTGAAGGGGCTCAAGAAGGAAAGGCTGATGTTCTTGGAAACCACTACAAGTTTTGAGGGAGACAGAGACAAAAACCCATTGGCGTGTTCCTCATCCATTGGAAGGGATAATCACTAGAAGAAGCCACATGGGAGCGGTATAAAGACTTGTGGCAATTCAAAGACAAGATCCGTGAATTTATGCTGCAGTGATGCACTGCGGTCATCGCAAGTTCGGGTAGGGGAAAGTGTGGTGACCCACCACATCATCATGACATATAGGCACCACATGGAATAAATGTGTCTATGTGGAAGCTTGCATGATAAGCATTTGTGGGAAGATTCTAGAGACGAGGAGAGTTTCTTGGAAATACTCTAGAATATCTAGGAAGAATTTTTGAAAGGCGTTAGAATATTCTAGGCATGTAGAGAATTCTAGAAAAAAAGCTTATTTGTAAATATGTAGGCACTTATGTAATAATTATTATTTACATATTAGACCCTAAGTTAGTAGTATAAATAGAGGGGCATCCATTTGTAAGATCATCAAGCAAAAATCAATCAAAGTTCTCTACGCAAATCATCCTAACAATCCTCTTGTTTTCTTCCTTCCATTCTCTTAACCATTCCAAGAGTCTTAGGCTGACTTGGCATAGCAAGATCATGAGCAAGTGATGCAAGAACGTGAGCAAGCAATCAAGTGTTGCACATGTGCTTACTAAAAGACTAAGGACGTGACAATACGGTCTCTGATGCATAAGAATGCTTTGATAGATTCTAGCAAACTCAATTCCAAGAAAGAATCTGAGATTACCAAGATCTTTGATCCTGAATTGATTAGTAATCTGAATGAATGCAATATCATTTCTCATGGTCAATATATCATCTACATAAACTAGAAAAACTAACTAAGTTTCATTGTGCCTTCTTGGTGAATAAGGAAAAATCATAATATCTCTGAGTGAAGCCAGAATCCAACAAAGTTGTAGTAACACTAATATTCCATTTGAGCTTCTTATTTATTTGGAGTCACACACCTATTGGAGTTATCTCATTTATTTGGGTCCAGAGGTTGGTGGTTAATGGTTGCTTATCTTACTTGGCTTATGTGAGGGATGTGAGTAGGGAGGTTCTTTCAGTTGAGTCAGTTACTATTGTTGATGAGTTTGTGGATGTGTTTCCTACTGACCTACCTGGCCTAACCTCAGAGCGTGATATAGATTTTTCTATTGTCCTTGAGCTGGACACTCATCCTATTTCTAGTCAGCCTTATCAGATGGCCATTGCAGAGCTCAAGGAGCTCAGTGTTCAGCTTCAGGATCTCTTGAGTAAGGGATTTATTCAGCCTAGTGTATCTCCTTGGGGTTCCCTCGTCCTATTTCTTAAGAAGAAGGACAGATCCATGCAGATGTGCATTGACTACAAGCATCTGAAAAAAGTGATGGTGAAGAACCATTACCCCATGCCTCGTATTAATGATCTATTTGACTAGCTTCAGGGTGTTGTAGTATTTTCTAATATTTATTTGAGATCTGGTTACCATCAGCTGAGGATTATAGTAGCGGACATCCCTAAGACAGCATTTAGGACTTGTTATGGTTGTTATGAGTTCCTAGTGATGCCTTTTAGGTTGACTAATTCCCGTGTTGACTTTATGGACTTGATGACGCGGGTGTGCAATTCGTATCTTGAATCGTTCATCATAGTGTTCATTGATGATATTTTGGTATACTCTTGGAGTCAGAGAAAGTGTCACGACCCAATTTCTTAAATCATGATGGCGCCTACCAACCTACCAGTAGGCCAGCCAAAACCCTATCTCGAAACTTAGCAGTAATGGGACTACGGGTGGAAACTAACCTCAACTAAGCGGAAGCAACAAATACAACACATACAGAAGGCTGAAGCGAAACCAAACTATGTATACAAGACACCTCCCAGAACATGGAAGTCACAAGTACAGAACTACTAGCAAGAGTACAAGTCCCAAAAGTGGACCACGAAAACAAACTGTCTCGAAAATAAAAGACAAGTCAAAATATAAAAACAGAAGGAGACAGGTAATCCCAGAACGCCATGTGCTCACCCTAGTCTCCTAAACTGACAGCTGCAGGCTCGATCTCAACGCTGAATACTGGTGCTCGGACCTGCATCGTGAAGACAGATGCAGAGTGTAGCATGAGTACCAAAACAACAGGTACCAATAGGCATCATAGGCCGACTGAGAAAGAAAGATAAAAATGGGCACACAAGATAGAATCAGCACAAACAGAGGTCAACGGAAACAGGAACAGAGAAAGCGGAAAGCAAACTAAGAACAACTAAGCTAAACCCAGTTGAGCCCCCCATAAGACCCGCTGGTACAACGAAGAGCTATTCTACAGAAACGAAGGGAAACACAACTCCAGAATCCTCAACACCCATGGGTCCTGGACCCAAAAAGATAACACCTAGGACCCGCCCAATCATCAGTCACGAGCTGGAAATACCGAACTATAACCGCGTAACGTCAGCCTCGAGCTGGAACAATACTCGGGCCCCGCCCAATCATCAGTCACGAGCTGGAAATACTGGACTATAACCGCGTAACGTCAGCCTCGAGCTGGAACAATACCTGGGGCCCGCCCAATCATTAATCACAAGCTAGAAATACCGAACTATAACCGCGTAACGTCAGCCTCGAGCTGGAACAATACCTGGGCCCCGCCCAATCATCAGTCACGAGCTGGAAATACCTAACTATAACCGCGTAATGTCAACATCGAGCTGGAGCTAAACAACTTACGCTCAACAGTCTAGCATTGGAAATACTGGCTCTAATCGGGTAACGTCGGCTGCGCAGCTGGGACTAGTAGCCTACGAGCAACGGTCTCGCGCTGGAAATAATAGGTTGTAATCGTGTAACGTCAGCTGCATACCGGAGCTAGCAGCCTACCCCAGACAGCCTAGCACTAGAAATACCGGATGCTAACCGGGTAACGTCAGCTGCATACTGGAGCTAACAACCTCGAACCGAATAAAGCCACATACAGAAAATAAAACACAAGGCTAAAAACCATGAGTCACCGGCCCCACAAGGACATCAACCGAATGCTCCCAACCTAAAACAACCCATTCGTCAATCGGCGCAACTGCAACGTCTCCCGACAGCACCCTAGAATCACAGAAATAAGAGAGAAAGAATCGAAAGATTTGAAAGCCACGAAAACGCCTAAATTAAGGCTCAAGCTATCAGACCCAAGTATTCTATACCAGTCTACAAGGACCTAGTCCATCCGAAATGACGTCGGATACATACTCAAGTCAACAGGTGCATAGGACTAAGGCAATACTATCCTAACCTATTCTATGGCCGAAACAATTGCATAAACCAACAAAAATCAAACAATTATCCCAAACCCACGCATGCATTAACAGATAACCACCCAGCAGATAATCCATAGTAAATTGACAACACCCTAAGACAACAACTCAACCTAAAGCATGATACTGATCCCGAACAGTTCAGAAATCAACTCCAAACAAAGAAAATCAGAGAAGAAGAACAGAAGTACTAGCTACCCACCCCAGATTCACACACATCAGCCAGCGTTTACGCATTCAAGCTCAATCTAGAAAGAAGGGAAGCTGTAACCTACCAGAAAGCCGATCACACGCGCTCTAAGTCACTCTGCCGGAGCTTTTCCTTTCCGAACGGCCTCAGACTGCTGCTACGCTATCAAAAATAGAATCACGCGTCAATACGGTCGTTTCGACACTAAAATCATCAAATTCGGAGATAGACCAATTTCGGAGTCAAAATCGAGAATGTGGGACCCGCTCCGAATTTTCTGGAATTGACTCCATGAAAAGGTCCCAAATCCTCCCCCAAACTTGTATTCCAGAATGGAACACCCATTGGGGCTCGGATTAGCTCCATGCAACACAAACAAGAAATGCAAAACTTTACAACAAATAGGCTTATGATAGCAACTTACGCCTCTAATTCACGGAAAAAGAGGTACACCCAACGCAATCCAACTACTAACCCACGAAGCCAACGAGATTTTGAATGCCTGGGACTTCGAATCATCAAAAACTGACAACCGAGGAGGGAGATATGAATTTTTGAATGAAACTTCCAAATGAGCTTCTACCTCCATATATAAATCACTGCCACCCGCTCTTCTCTGCGAACACGCCAACTCACTCGCGAACGCGGAGGGGAAACAGGCAACACTCCACGAATTTGGCCAGGGCCCACGACCATGGAGGGAAGGGACTCAGACCTCTGCGAATGTGGAACCCTATCCGCGAACGCGGAGAAGAGACTATCCCAGGCTCTCCAAACCTCCGCGAACGCGGATCCCCAATCGCGAACACGGAGAAGGAGATCACCCCCCACTCCAAAGACCTCTGCGAATGCGGAGTAGACCCTCTCCCACCTCCGCAAACGTGGATCCTATCTCGTGAACGTGGAGGGTAAATGGATCTGCAGTTTTGACAGCTGCATCAGCTAAGTTTTGGACAATACCAAAACTCCGACAGTGTGCTCGGGATTCGTTTGGAACCCCATGCACGCAAATGAGATATGCTTCCCCCTCTAATTCGATGCTCTAGACTAAATGGCACAGTCAAAATTTCAATACGAGGTCGTTTCAACAAAAAGTGGGTCCCACACCCAATGGGCCATTTTAGCCAATTTCTACCGGAGGCCTCGGATTTTGATCGGAAGCTCCCGGAAGTTCTCGAAGGGTATTCTAGACCAAACTCAACATTCCAGAACTAATCGCAATGTCAAAATTTTCATCCGAGCACGTTTACCAAGAATGTTGACCAAAGTCAACTTTAAGCCAAATTTTAAAGGCTAAAAAGCTATTTGGCCCCAAAATCACACCGGAAACCCCAAGACTCGGGTAAACCATGCTTTCAGCCTAATTTGGCCTTTCTAAAGATGCTGGAACCGTTAGAATTCCCATCTGAGGTCGCTTACCTGAACTTATGACCGAAATCAACTTTCCAAGGTCCAAAAGCTCCAAAACAGGAAAACAGGCATAAAAACCAAACGAACGACCAGGCGATCAAACAATCAGTGCCAGCAAGTCATAAATGACTTGGGGTTACTATAGGAATGCTCTAAACAATAGAAAGGAGGCATTAACATAGAAATGACCTAGAGGGTCATTATAGAAAGATGAGCAATAATTGAGGATTGTTCTCTAGACTTAGAGAAATCTGCGGCTTTATGCCAAGTTCTCAAAGTGTGAGTTTTTGCTTGAGTATGTAGCATTCTTGGGGCACGTGGTGTCTAAATATGGCATCATAGTAGACCCGAAGAAGATTGAGGCTATTCGTGATTGGGCTAGGCCCACCTCAGTTCTTGAGATTCAGAACTTCATCGGACTAGAGGGCTACTACATATGGTTTGTGGAGAGTTTCTCTACCATTGCAGCACCTTTGACTTGGTTGAATCACCTTGATATTCCATTTGAGTGGTCTGAGGAGTGTAAGTTGAGCTTTCGGAAGCTCAAGGAGTTGCTTACCATCGCTCTTGTATTGAGTCTTCCAGTTGAGGGTGAGGTCTTCACGGTGTATTGTGATGCATTTGGTATTGGTTTGCGTTGTATATTGATGTTGGGAGGCTGAGTTATAGCTTATGCATCAAGGCAACTTAAGATGCATAAGTGCAACTACCCCACTTATTACTTGTAGTTGGTAGCGGTAGTTTTTGCCCTTAAGATCTGGAGGCACTACCTGTATGGAGTTTGTTGCGAGATCTACACTGACCACAGGAGTCTTCAGTACATTATTAGTTAAAGGGACCTTATTTTGAGGTTGTGTCCTTGGATTGAGCTCCTAAAGGACTACGACCTCTCTATTTTCTACCATCTCGGCAAGGCAAATGTAGTAGTGGACACCTTAAGCAAAAAGGTGGTGAGTAGGAGTACGCTAGCCTTCATGTCTACCGTGGAGCGACCCTTGGCTTTAGATATTCAATCTTTGGTCAATAGATTAATTAGTTAAATATTTCAGATTCTAGGCGTGTGTTGGCATATGTGGGAGTTCAATCATTGTTGTTGGAGTGGATTTGTGGTCTCCAGTTTGAGGAGGAGACCTTAGTTTCCCTTCGAGATCAAGTGTTGGGAGGTAGTGCCAAATAGGCTACCTTAGATTCAGATGAGGTTTTGATATTTGCTGGTTGTATCTATGTTTCGAGAGTTGGGGATTTGATTCGGTTGATCCTTTGTGAGGCTCATGATTATAGATATTCTATCCATCGGGGCACCGTGAAGATATATCTTGATTTGAGGCAACACTACTGGTAGAGTGGTATGAGGAGAGATACTCCAAACTATGTGTCCCGCTATTTGTGTTTCCAGTCAGTGAAGGCCAAGCATTTGAGGCCTGGTGGTGAGTTTCAGAGATTACCCATTCTGGAGTGGAAGTGGGATCATATCACCATGGACTTTGTTGTGGGTTTGCCTCAAACTTCTAGAGGTGTTGACAGCATCTGGATCATCGTTGATTGATTGAAAAAGTCAGCACACTTCCTTCCCATTCAGTCTTCGTTCGCTCGTATCTATATTCGAGAGGTAGTTCGTCTTTATGGTGTGCTTATGTATATCATCTCAAATTGGGGTTATCAGTTCACTTTTATATTTTGGAGTACCTTTCAGGAGGAGTCGGATACTCGTGTTGACCTTAGCACAACTTTTTACATGTAGACCGACGGGCAATTGAATTATACTATTCAGATTCTTGAGGATATTTTATGGCATGTGTTTTGGATTTTGGAGGTTAGTGGGACTAGTTCTTACCTTTAGTAGAGTTTGCGTACAACAATAGATACCACTCTAGTATTTAAATGGCCCTATTCGAGGCCTTATATGGTAAGCATTGTCGCTCACCAGTTGGTTGGTTTGAGTCTTCAGAGCCTAAGCCTCATGGTACTAACTTTCTTCATGAGGCCTTAGATAATGTAGGCTCAGGACAACTCATAGTAGGCACCAGAGTTATGCTGATAGTAAGCATCGATCATTGAGGTTTGCAGTTACTGATAGGGTATTTCTTTATGTGTTACCCATGAAGGGCTCGATGAGGTTTCGAAGGCGGGGCAAGATTATCCCTAGGTATATTGGGCCTTTTGAGATTTTTCTGATAGTTGGTGATGTCGCTTATGTGTTTTCCCTACCTCCTACATTTTCATCTATTCACCTGATTTTCTATGTTTCAATGTTGCACCAGTATGTTCCTGATGAATCGCATGTGCTCCAGTATGAATCGGTTGAGTTGGATGACCGTTAGACCTTTATGGAGGAGCCAAGTGTTATCCTAGCAAGAGATGTGCAGCGGTTGCATTCGAGAGTCATTCCTGTGGTTAATATCCGTTAGAGGTATTGTGTCACACCCCGAGGCTACCTCCTAGGCGTAACATGATACTTAGTGTCACGAGTGACCCCAAGCTAACCCATGGCATGGCATATCTATACAAACTCAATTAAAACAATATTGTGCGGAAGCTAAAAATAGTTTAATGTCTTAATCTAGGAAAAAGCCCAACATGTCTGAATGCATATATAATATTCGAAGAGTTTAGTGATGACTAACAACAACACCAATGACTCAAGCTGAATCTAATCTACGTCTATGTCTGAAAGCCTCTAACTGACTTGAGATGCTGGGACATGCCCCCAGCTAACTCTAAGAAGACTGAAACTAAAAGTAAAGACTGAAAAGTAAAGCATGTCTACTGTCCTCGAACTATTAGGACTCACAACTAAAACTGTTGAGTATGGACTAGAAGTCGAGCTAAGCGCGATCTGGATGCTGAGCTCCTGAACCTACATCATGAAACGATGTAGCGCAAGAGTATGCGTCAGTAATTTGTATGTACTGAGCATGCAGAATATAGATACTAAGCTAAACAATATAAACTGAACGACATAAACTGGACAATATAACAGAACATGGAATAGACTGTACTAAAGTATAACTGAAAACTGGACTAGATGCAATGACCAAGTACTAATCATGAAGATAACATGCTGAACTGTATACTGAAGTAAATATTGATAACATGGTCAATGTAATAAAAGTATGACTGTGGGAGCTACTGTTAACCTACATAAACCACATGAGCCAAACGTGCAGTCCGATGTATACACCCCATCGAGAGGACCCAATATACCTTGCTAGGGTATAAAGGCATGACTGTGGCGTGATCACGAACACTGATGCCCAACAGAGGGGACTTCTGAACCTACGTTGGTATGTAGTCTGGCACTTTGTGGGTACGCTAAACCAGTCCAACTCGGTGCTAAGTCTACTCCCAACTGAATATGCAAAGCTAAAATGCAACTGATATACTGAGTAGCTTAAAATAATGACATGCTATCTAGGAATGCACATAAACATACTGAAAGATATGGCATTCAAATACTGGAGCATGATTTTCTGACTGATCTGTCTAGCAAGTATAATTCATGAAATGTTGATAATTAATACAAGCTAGGGTTCTGAATTCTATACATGGGACTATGCAAATTTTCCAAGAAAGCATGGTATTTAGATCATGGAAACTATAGCAGCTAAAATCACAATGAATATCTAAGATTATGGAAACCCTAGGTCTGAACAATTTATGAGAAATTGAAGAACTGGTTGAATTTTAGGGACCTAATGGGTGAAAGGAACTCACTAGTGAAATCCCACATACCTGGTGATGAAAACTACGGAGAAATCCTTTGGATTTAGGGGTTGAACTTAAAGAATGCTTCTGCTAGTTCTTAGGAGAAACTGTCGCTTCGTTCTCTTCCTTTTGGATGATTTTGGAGAATGAGGGTTCTAGGTTGTTTCTGACTAAATTATTAGGCTTAGACTGAGTAAAACGACATAGTTTTGGCATCAAATGACGTAGTTTAAGTGCCTAACGCATAGGAGAAAAGACCAATATGACCCTGACTTAAAGCTGCCGAAATGACTTCAAGACAGGCTCCACGAGTTGTACAATGCTTCATGGCTCGTACAATGGGTCGTGAATATTTCTCAGCCTGACAGCGCTCCACTAAAACGGGCATAACATTTTACTCCAAACTGCAAATTGAGCAAACTTGGTGGCGTTGAAAAGAGGACTCAAAGACCTTTAATTTGATAGGTCATGGGCCACCTCATTCATTTTTGAGATAAAAACTATGATCATTTGAAGTTGACCCTAAACTCAAAATCGGAAGGAGGCCTTGTACGGACCACTATACGGGTCGTACAATGCACCATAGGCCGTTTAGTGGCTCGTGGTGAGTGATTTCACCTTGCCTGCCTTGGGCAGTCCTTCACAATTCCCTATATAGGCTCTGGTCCCCTCCACGAGCCGTCTAAGGTCTCGTGAAGGGTCCATGGTTTATTTTGGGTTCGTGGACCTTTCCCATTCCTCTTTTTAGCCTTTTTCAAATCTGAGATGCTACAATATCTCCCCCTTGGGATCATTCGTCCTCAAATGAAGACTAAGCAAGCTAAATTTGGAGGGAAAGAGCTGCAATCCCTACCAACGGAGTACTAGAAGCAGATATCTAACTGAATTGAGTTTCACGAACATGCAAATATGTTGAAATGCATGGATAACTGAGGGAACAAGTTACTGAGACTGAGTTACACAAGAGTAAAATGAGAGACTGGAGAGGAACTATTACCTCAAGCTGAAACTGAATCGAAAGGAAAAAGATGGGGGTACTTGGCCTTCATAGCTGCTTCTGCTTCCCAAGTAGCTCCCTTTATGGATTGATTCCTCCACAAAACATTTACTGAAGCGACTTCCTTATTTCTCAACTTATGAACCTGACGGTCAAGAATCTCAACTGGAATCTCCTCATAGGTGAGGCTATCCTTCACAACCACACTTTCTAAAGGTACTATCGATGCCGGATCGCCCACACATTTCTTCAACAAGGAAATGTGAAGGACTGGATGAACCGCTGCTAGTTCTGCTGGCAACTCTAACTCATAAGCCACATTACCAACCCTTTTTAGGATTCTGTAAGGACCTACATATCTGGGAGATTCCCTTTCTTGCCAAATCTCATCACCCCCTTCATGGGTGACACCTTTAGGAAAACCCAATCATCGATTTCAAACTCTAAGTCCCTTCTCCTCACATCTGCGTAGGACTTCTGACGACTCTGAGCTGTCTTTAGTCTATCTCTGATGAGCTGAACTTTCTCCATAGCCTCATGAACCGAATCTAGTCCAACCAAGGCTGCTTCACCTACTTCGAACTAACCAATCGGAGACCTACATCTATGCCCATACAGTGCCTCATAAGGGGGGCCATCTGAATACTGGAATAGAAACTGTTATTATAGGCGAACTCTACTAGAGTCAAGTGATCATCCCAACTACCCTTGAAATCGATCACGCAAGCTCTCAACGTGTCCTCTAAGGTCTGAATGGTACGCTCTTCCTGACCATCCGTCTACGAATGAAATGTTGTACTAAGATTTACCTGAGTACCAAGACCTTTCTGAAATGATCTCTAGAATTGAGAGGTAAACTGAGGACCTCTATCTGAAATGATAAACAAAGGAACACCATGCAACCTGACTATTTCGTTGATGTAGAGTTTGGTGTAGTTCTCTGCTGAATATGTAGTTTGACTGCCAAGAAGTGAGCTGACTTAGTGACTCTGTCCACTATCACCCAAATAGAGTCATGTTGTTTGTGAGTATGAGGTAAACCCGCAATGAAATCCATGTTTACCCCTTCCCACTTCCAAGTAGGAATGCTAATCTCTTGAGTCACACCTCCTAGTTTTTGAGGTTCTACCTTAACTTGCTGACAGTTGGGACACTTAGCCACAAAATCTGCGATGTCTCTCTTCATGCCGTTCCACCAATAGACTTTCTGTAGATCACAGTACATCTTAGTGGCACCCGGATGAATAGAATATCTGGAATTATGGGCTTCTGTAAGGATCTGCTTCCTCAACTCATCCACATTAGGAACATATAACCGACCCTGGTAATGAAGCACACCATCTTCCCCTTGGGAGAAAACCTCAACTCTCTGCTGATGAACTGCACCTTTCAATTGAAGCAATATAGGATCACTATC
Organism: Solanum appendiculatum; assembly: GCA_018342035.1. Lineage (NCBI taxonomy): Eukaryota > Viridiplantae > Streptophyta > Magnoliopsida > Solanales > Solanaceae > Solanum > Solanum appendiculatum. Next base: position 134,169 of record JAGDQO010000635.1, on the reverse strand, counting down.
CTATTTCTCCATAACCTCCGCTACCAGTGAAGATTCTGATCCATTCTGCACTATCACACCACCATCTGAAGTGTCCATCAGGCAAACTCCTACGTGAGCAATCCGGTGAACATCTCTGGCTAATTCTTTCTTCTGTTCCTCAACATGTGCCACACTACCCATGGATAGTCTGCTGAGGGCGTCAGCCACTACATTGGCCATACCCGGATGGTAGAGCACATTCATGTCATAGTCTTTGAGAAATTTGAGCCATCTCCTTTGACGAAGATTAAACTCTTTCTGGGTGAACACATACTGAAGACTCTTATGATCTGTGAGCACATCAACACGAACACCATACAAGTAGTGTCTCCAAATATTTAGGGTGAACACTACGGCTGCAAGCTCGAGGTCATGATTCGGGTAGTTCTTCTCATGGACCTTAAGTTGTCTGGAAGCATAAGCTATGACCTTACCTTGCTGCATCAACACACAACCTAGGCCGACCCTGGATGCATCACAATAAATCACGTAACCGTCTGAACCCTCTGGTAGAGTCAAGACTGGAGTTGTAGTCAACCTGGTTTTCAATTCTATGAACCTTTTCTCACACTTATCCAACCACTGAAACTTGACCTTTTTCTGAGTCAACTTGATCAATGGGGCAGCTATGGATGAAACTCCTTCAACAAACCTCCGGTAGTAATCGGCCAAACCCAAGAAACTTCTAATATCAGTCGGAGAGGTGGGTCTGGGCCAGTGCTTTACTGCCTCAATTTTTTGAGAATCCACTCGGATCCCTCCGCTGGATACCACATGACCAAGGAAAGCAACCGACTGTAACCAAAATTCACATTTGCTGAACTTAGCGAATAGCTGGCGATCTTTGAAGGTTTGCAGAACCACTCTCAGATGAGTCACATGTTCTTCCTCATTCCGAGAATAAATGAGGATATCATCAATAAAGACGATTTCGAACAAGTCCAAATACTGCTTGAACACCCTGTTCATTAAGTCCATGAAAGTTGCAGGAGCATTTGTTAGTCCAAAAGACATAACTACAAATTCATAGTGACCATACCGAGGCACCCTGAAGTTGGTCAAACAAGTCATCAATCCTGGGGTAGGGATATTTATTCTTTATTGTGACTTTGTTCAACTGACGATAGTTAATGCACATCCTGAGAGAACCGGAACAACACTGGAGCACCCTATGGAGAGATGTTGGGTCTGATGACGTCCTTATCTAGAAGGTCTTTCAACTGTTCTTTCAGTTCCTTAAGCTCAGCTAGATCCATTCTGTAAGGAGGAATTGAAATAGGCTGGGTATCTAGAAGGATATCTATTTCGAAGTCGATTTCCCTTTCGGGAGGAACTCCGGGAAGATCTTCTAGAAACACTTCTGTAAACTCATTCACCACTGGACTGACTCAAGAGTTGGGGTTTCAGAGTTTGATTCCTTAACCCAAAAAAGATGATAAATATACCCTTTGGAAATCATTTTCCTAGCCTTTAGGTAAGAGATAAATCGACCTGCAGGCACTGAGCTACTACCCTTCCACTCCAAGAATGGCTCGTTCGGAAACTTAAATCGAACGATCCTTGTTCTACAATCGACTTAGGCATAACAGGAATGTAACCAATCCATGCCTAGGATGATATCAAGTCTATCATTTCTAGCTCTACAAGGTCTGCTGAGGTGACTTTCTGGGAAACTGTGACAGGGCAATTTCTGTATACCCGTCTAGCTATAACTGGGTCACCAACTGGAGTAAAGACTGAGAAGGGTTCTGAGAGAGTTTTTGGGCTAACACCGAAGTGTACTGCTATATAAGGAGTAACAAATGAAAGTGTAGCCCCTGGATCTAACAATGCATAAACATCTAAATCTAGTGAGTTCTCTTGATCCTGACGACTAGCTATAGCATACAGATGGTCCGTACCTCCGCCTGTTCCTAAAGTAGCTCCTCTCTAGGTATTTCTATCCGTTGAAGCTACTGAAGAAGATTGGGCTCTATTTCCCCATTACTCTGAGACTGATTACACTGAGCTCTGAAATACTGAAAACTCTGATTCCTGTGATCATTCTTGTTTCTTGGTGTAGATGCCTAGCTGAAGATGGAGTAGGTCCAGATGACCTCTGCTAAAAAGATGATCGATGTCCATTCTCGGTCTTTTGCTGGCCAGTCTCATTACTTATTGTCTTGGCCCTTTTGTTGCGAAACTCTTCGCTATCCTTTAACCTATCCTCCTCAACTTATTGTACGTGAATCATGAGTCTAGTTATGTCCACATCCCCTATCAACATAGTTGCCTTACCTTCCTTGTTGGATAGGCGGGACAGCCCAGACACGAACAAATGCATCCTACTCCTCTTATCTGCCACCATCTTCGGTGCAATGTAGGATAGCTGAGTAAACTTGAGACTGTACTCCTGCACACTCATCGCTTCCTGTTTTAGATTCATGAACTCTCTTACTTTCACTTCCCTTAGCTCTCGGGGAAAGAAGCATCCCAAAAAGTAATCTCAAACACAGTCACATGTAAGCACGAGTTAGAAAAAACTTTATAGAGTTGAACTCTATCGCACGAACAGGAGTAAGAAGAAAGTGAGATGTTCCTAAATGTCGTAGGCTCCCAATTATAGATGTGGTGCGCTTCACACCGATAAGAAGGACTCTATATACACGGCTTTCAAACACCCTAGGACTCTTAAACATGATGCTCTGATACCAAGTTTTTCATGCCCCGAGGCTACCCCCTAGGCGTAACACGGTGCTTAGTGTCATGAGTGACCCCAAGCTAACCCATGGCATGGCATATTTATACAAACTCAATTAAAAAAATACTGTGCAGAAGGTAAAAACAGTTTAATGTCTTAATCTAGGAAAAAGCCTAACATGTCTGAATGCATATATAATATTCGAAGAGTTTAGTGATGACTAACAACAACACCAATGACTCAAGCTGAATCTAATCTATGTCTATGTCTGAAAACCTCTAACTGACTTGAGTTGCTGGGACATGCCCCGAGCTAACTCTAAGAAGACTGAAACTGAAAGTATAGACTGAAAAATAAAGCATGTCTACTGTCCTTGAACTATAAGGACTCACCACTGAAGCTGCTGAGTATGGACTAGAAGTCGAGCTAAGCGCGGTCTGGATGCTGAGCGCCTGAACCTACATCATGAAATGATGTAGCGCAAGAGTATGCGCCAGTACTTTGATTGTACTGAGCACGCAGAATATAGATACTAAGCTGAACAATATAAACTGAACGATATAAACTGGATAGTATAACTGAACATGGAATAGACTGTATTGAAGGTATAACTGAAAATTGGACTAGATATAATAACCAAGTACTAATCATAAAGATAACATGATGAACTGTATACTGAAGTAAATGCTGATAACATGGTCAATGCAATAAGAGTATGAATATAGGAGCTACTGTTAACCGACATAAACCACGTGAGCTAAATGTGGAGTCCGATGTATACACCCCATCGAGAGGACCCAATTTACCTTGCTAGGGTATAAAGGCATTACTGTGGCGTGATCACTAAAACTGATCCCCAACAAAGGGGACTTCTGAACCTACATTAGCATGTAGTTCTGGGACTTTGTGGGTACGCTGAACCAGTCCAACTCAGTGCTAAGTCTACTCCCAACTAAATATATAAAGCTAAAATGCAATTGATATACTAAGTAGCTCAAAATACTGACATGATATCTTGGAATGCACATAAACATACTGAATGATGTGGCATTCAAATACTGGAGCCTGATTTTCTGACTGATCTGTCTAACAAGTATAATTCATGAAATGCTGATAATTAATACAAGATAGGGTTCTGAATTCTATACATGGGACTATGCAAATTTTCCAAGAAAGCATGGTAGTTAGATCATGGAAACTATAGCAGCTAAAATCACAATGAATATCCAAGATTATGGAAACCCTAGGTCTGAACAATTTATGAGAAATTGAAGAACTGGCTGAATTCTAGGGACCTAATGGGTGAAAGGAACCCACTAGTGAAATCCCACATGCCTGGTGATGAAAACTATGGAGAAATCCTTGGGATTTAGAGGCTGAACTTGAAGAACGCTTCTACTAGTTCTTGGGAGAAATTGTCGCTTCTTTCTCTTCCTTTTGGATGATTTTGGATAATGAGGGTTCTAGGTAGTTTCGGACTAAATTATTAGGCTTAGACTGAGTAAAAAGACATAGTTTAGGCATCAAACGACGTAGTTTAAGTGCCCAATGCATAGGGGAAAAGACCAATATGATCCTGACTTAAAGCTGCCGAAATGACTTCAAGACAGGCTCCACGAGTCGTACAATGCTTCACGGCTCGTATAGTGGGTCGTGAAGATTTCTCAGCCTGACACCGCTCCACTAAAATGGGCATAACTTTTTACTCCAAACATCAAATGGAGAAAACTTGGTGGCGTTGAAAAGAGGACTCAAAAACCTTTAATGTGATAGGTCATGGGCCACCTAATTCACTTTGTGCTAAAAGATATGATCGTTTTAAGTTTAACCTAAACTCAAACTCTGAAGGATGCCTTTTAGGGACCACTATACGAGCCGTACAATGCACCACGGGCCGTTTAGTGGCTCGTGGTGAGTGACTTCACCTTTGCTGCCTTGGGAAGTCCGATAATATGGTCAATGCACTAAGAGTATGATTGTAGGAGCTACTGTTAACCGACATAAAGCACGTGAGCTAAACGTGCAGTCTGATGTATACGCCCCATCGAAAGAACCCAATATACCTTGCCAGGGTATAAAGGCATGACTGTGGCATGATTACTAAAACTGATGCCCAACAAAGGGGACTTCTAAACCTACGTTGGCATGTAGTTCTGGGACTTTGTGGGTACGCTGAACCCGTCCAACTCAGTGCTAAGTCTTCTCCCAACTGAATATCCAAAGCTAAAATGCAACTGATATATTGAGTAGCTCAAAATACTAACATGCTATCTAGGAATGCACATAAACATACTGAAAGATATGGCCTTCAAATACTGGAGCATGATTTTCTGACTGATCTATCTAGCTAGTATAATTCATGAAATGCTGATAATTAATACAAGCTAGAGTTCTGAATTCTATTCATGGGAATATGCAAATTTTCCAAGAAAGCATGGTATTTAAATCATGGAAACTATAGAAGCTAAAATTACAATGAATATCCAAGATTATGGAAACCCTAGGTCTGAACAATTTATGAGAAATTGAAGAACTGGTTGAATTCTAGGGACCTAATGGGTGAAAGGAACCCACTAGTGAAATCCCACATACCTGGTGATGAAAACTACGGAGAAATCCTTTGGATTTAGGGGCTAAACTTGAAAAACGCTTCTGCTAGTTCTTGGGAGAAACTGTCACTTCGTTCTCTTTCTTTTGGATGATTTTGGAGAATGAGGGTTCTAGGTAGTTTCGGACTAAATTATTAGGCTTAGACCGAGTAAAACGACGTAGTTTAGGCATCAAATGATGTATTTTAAGTACCCAACGCATAGGAGAAAAAACCAATATGACCCTGACTTAAAGCTGCCGAAATGACTTCAAGACAGGCTCCACGAGTCGTACAATGCTTCACGGCTCGTACAGTGGGTCGTGAAGATCTCTCAGCCTGACAGTGCTCCACTAAAATGGGCATAACATTTTACTCCGAAATTCAAATGGAGCAAACTTGGTGGCGTTGGAAAGAGGACTCCAAGACCTTTAATTTGATAGTTCATGGGCTACCTAATTTATTTTGTGTGAAAAGATATGATCATTCAAATTTGACCCTAAACTCAAAATCTGAAGGATGCCTTGTATGGACCACTATACTGGCTATACAATGCACCACGGGCCGTTTATTGGCTCGTGGTGAGTGACTTCACCTTGGCTGCCTTGGGCAGTCCTTCACAATTCCCTATATTGGTCGTGGTCCCCTCCACGAGCCGTCTAAGGTCTCGTGAAGGGTCCATGGTCCATTTTGGGTTCGTGGACCTTTCCCATTTCCCCTTTTTAGCCTTTTTCAAATCCGAGATGTTACACATTGTCCAGTTAATGAGGCTACCTAGGAGATCGAGCATGAGATGCAAGAGCAATTTCCTGACTTGTTTGAGCCTTCAAGTACTTCTTGAATCTTACTTTCACGGATGAAAGTCCTTTTTAGTAGTGGATGTTATAATGACCCTTCAGGTTATTTCTACGTAAATACCTTCCTTTCATTGTTTAGAGTGTTCCTATAGCGATCCTAAGTCATTTATGACTTGCTGGGAGTGACAGTTCGGTCACTTGGTCGTTCGTTTGGTTTTTATGCAAGTTTTTGTGTTTTGACGCTTTTGAAACTTGAACGGTTGACTTCAGTTAAAAGTTTAGGAAGTCAGCCTAAGAATGCAATTCTGACGGTTTCATTAGCTTGGAAACACCTAGGTTTTTCTAAAACGACATTTCATGCGGATCCCGAGGCTTCATGGCCAATTCCAAGCCCCCTTGTGGACTTTGGCTAAAAATGGAACTTAGGTGTGGGACCCACTATTTATCAAGAGGACCTCATATGGAAGTTTTAACTTCTCTGTTGAGTCTAAAATATCAAATTTGGTGGGGTAACATATTTTGCTTGCACGTACGTGGTTCTGAGCAAATCACAAGATATATGTCAAAGAACTTGAGACTTGCCAAAACCAGTTGATATGCATCAGCTGGTGCAGAACACCTTAAATCTTCGCTTTCATTGGCCACGTTTGCGAAGGCTTGGTTGGCTGGTCTCCGCGATAGCGAGCCCTGGCCGCATTTGCGAGGGTCTGACTTGTGACCTTCCACGATCGCGGGCCTCCTACCACATTCGTGGTGCCCTGGGTCTTTACCCATTGCATTTGCGGGGCCTCCACCGCGTTCGCACAATGTTAGCTTTTGAGCCTTCGCGTTCACAAAGAGCATGTGGTTTGGTCTTTTTTAGTTAAGACTAGACCCTGATCAGCTCTACTTCTAAAACTTATTTTGACGATTGTGGGAGCTACAAAGGTCCGATTGAGGTGTTTAAAAACTCGGTGTGTTTGGGAACCTCAGGGCTACGTGGTTGGCCAATCAAGCATTGTCAGGAAAGTGTTGTTGGAGGTAAAATCCACCCCAAAAGGGGCTTCCTTCCCTCTTTAATTGTTCATTAATGGAGGATTTTATGCATGTGATTGGTGTGGGATGTTTCGAGCCCCTGAATTGTGTCCCATTTTGGAACACAAGTTTGCGGAGCTAATTAGGACTTTTTGACAGAGGCAATCCCAAAATTTCCAATGTGGATCCCACATTTTCCATCTTGACTCCAATTTGGGTCTATCTCTATTCTATGTAATTTTAGTGTCTAAACGACCGCAATAACATTGTGATTCTATTTTTGATAGAGTGATAGAGTTTGGAGGCTGTTCAGAAGGGAAAAGCTCTAGAATAGTGATTTAGAGCGTGCATGGTCAGCCTTAAGGTAGTCTACGACTTCCCATTCTTTAGATTGAGCTTCATTATGTAAATGTACATTGATTTGAGTGAATTTGAGGTTGTTACCAAGTTGATCATGCTTAACTCCTTAGAATTCATGTTTTAGGTTTTTATTGGGTTTTTCGAGACTGCTAGCATGTTGGATGTTTTACCTGTGATCATTCTTATTTTTTGGTGTGCTTTGGTTGTTGTTGTTGATTGATTTGAGCATGTTTGGCCTTAGTATAGGCTTAGACAAGTGATTACCATAGACTTGCATGTTTTGGAGCTGATAGGCCTTAGAATATCTCCGACGTCACTTTGGATGGCTTAGCACCTTGTAGACTGATCTAGCAGGCTAGGATCTGATAGAATGAGTCTTATATCAGGCATTAACTCAGCTCTGATAACCTTCTATCTATTACCCCTCTTTCTACGGTCCCATGGTTTATGGTTGAGTTATCGGGCCTTGCTTGGCGACTTGGGATTGGATGTGGTTCGGGCTTGGAGTACTGTTTACATTACATGGGAGTGGACGTCATTTTGTGATGGTACCAATGATGATTTCATATGGGATTCTTCGGCAGCTCTTATGGACGTAGGTTCAAGGTCTAGTCATGTTGCCTTATTATTAGTCACAGATTCAAGGTCTGGACATCTGATCTTTAGCCGCAGTCTGTGATTTGGGCTCTTTGTCCTCTACAGAGTTGATATCTATTGGCTTGCTCTTGGTTACTTTGAGGCTTATTTGTTGTTCGAGGTCTACGCCCTCTATGGTTCTTTGGGGGATCCTTTCGCAGTTCAAGGTTTGGGCTATGCACCTTACGGCTCTGGATTCACCATGACATGTTCTTAGTAGTTATAGTTATTTTGTATACATGTCGGGATTATGGGGGTCCATTCGAGTTTTACTTAAACTTGCACAAGAGTGTACCCTTTGGACTTATGGGGTCCAATTAGGTTAGTTAGTTGCACTCTCTTTTATGTTCTTAATACACTCGCGTGCATCTCTTTTAACTTCTGCTCTTTTGACCTCTGTTTGTGTTTAATTCTAGCATTTCATATTACCTTTACTTTTATTGCTCAGTCGGCCTATGATGCCTACTGAGTACCTATTATTTTGGTACTCATGCTACACTCTTTATCTATTTCATGATACAGGTCTGAGCACTAGTTATCAACGCTGAGATTCAAGCCTATAGCAACTTCAGCTTCGGAGGCGAGGGTGAGCACATGGCATCCTTGACTTACCTGTCTTTATCTATATTGTTTTGGCTAGTATTTACATTTTGAGACAATCCTTTGTATTTTGGGTCCACTTTTGGGACTTGTACTCTTTATTTTAGTAGCTCTATACTTGTGACTTCCAGGTTGTGGGAGGGATATTTATTATTGTATATATATATTTTGGTTTGCTTTGGTCTCTCTATTATTATTTCTTTGAAATTGTTGCTTCCGCTTTGTTTCTACCCTTATACCCATTACTTGATGTTTCGGGCTACAGGTTGGCTTACCTACTGGTGGATTGTAGTAGGTGACATCTTGACTTGAGAAATTGGATCATGTCAAGATCCTAGATATTGAATTCAAACAGATAATTTGCCATCAACTCCCTTAAGTGTGTCCATTGTTCAAAACTGACGAATCTATTCATTTTCTAAAGTCTCTCAGCCCAATTAGAAGAGTTTCACTCTAAGTCCTTCTGACACTTAGATGTGGATTTAATTTCGTCATCATCATATATATCATGTTAGTTATTTTATTTCCAGCTCAAGCTATTAGATGGGGTCGGTAACCCCAAATTCATGTTAATGATTCTCTTTCCTATTCTTAACTTCTTTGATCGAATAAGATACAATACATTCAAGTTCTTCATCATGTTTGCAACCATTAAAAGACAATCTTTACGAAAGAACCTTAATGCACAAAACTCTCACCTTCATGCAAAGAATATGTTATTCTTATTCCTACTCTAGGTTCCATAATTCTAGTTATGAGATTTAGCTAGTCATAACTAGTTTCGAAGAATCAAAGTAACTAAAGTAAGAAATAAGCATAACGATGAAAAGAAATAAGATAGACCTTGAATTAATTACAATGTTTCCACAAATCTATTGTTCGTGCAGAAGTAAAAACTGTGAAAATTTTATACTATTGATAGGGTTACCTCCGCACTTGTGGAGTATTAATCGCCACGACAGAGTCACGCCTACGACAAAATGTTTGCACTAGCGACTGTCTGGCTATAGTGATGCCCAAACTGTCACTTCAAATTGATAAATCAAATCTGAAATCAAAGTGGGTGTTGATTATATTTGCTTAATTTCATCATATCCATGGCTTCTCTCATAATAGGTATAATTTTATTAGTTTTTGTGATGGGTGGCTAAAACCCCAACTCTAGGGGTGTAATTATAGGGTTGGGTGTTAATTTAATGTAGAGGGTATTGTGTTGTGCTCTATTTTATGTCTATTCATTCATGGATTTAGGCTAATTAGCATGGGGTTAACTCATGGGTTAAGATTGCAAACTTAATCCTATATTTGATATTCGATTAATGTTCGCAAGAGATAGATTGAAGTGAGTAATTATTCTAAGGCTTATACATTGGGTTTGATGTCTATGATTTGCTTGAAAGAGAAATTATGGGTCAGATCTAGTTACCCTAATATGCTTAAAAAAGAGATTTTGTAAGGTAATGGGTTGATTTGTAGTTCACATGGATGAGACCGAAACGATATTCTATGAACTGATGCTATGAAATCAAAAGAAGATTATCATCATTGAAGATGACCCAGCCTATTCATGATTGTTTAGAACTATTGAGCACCACAATTACCTTGAACCTCTAGATTATTTCTCAATTGGTTAAATTCTTGAAATTTTAGTTTTATTTTGACTTTTGATAACAAAACCCTTTTTTGTAAATTTGGTGGAATTATCCACCCTTGTCTTACATGCTGCAAATGAATGGATTTACATCCTAATGTTCCTACATGAATTCCTTGCCACACACCATTCTCTGTGGAATTCGATTCCGACTCTTAGTTGTGATTTTTATTGGCAACGATCACTTATTCTCGTAATTGTTTGGAGGATAGTTTGAGCGTTATCAAAAATGGCGCAATTTTTGATAGCGCTTAAACTATCCTCCAAAACAATTAAGAGAATAAGCGATCGTTGTCAATAAAAATCAACAAGAGTCGGGGTCGAACCCCACAGGGAGTGATTTGGTGCATGAATTCAATTAGGAAGTTAAGGAAGCAACCGATTATTTGTAGTGATTTAGAGAAAATGGGTGGATACTTCCACCAAAGTTAATGAAGAAAGTTAAGAAATATTTATCACTACTAACTTAACAAAACCGAGGTAAGCAATTAAAAGATAATCTAGGGATTTGGGGGTTAGCATTTATGCCATAAAAGTGCTTGCTCAAGACTCACAAATCAAGCATGGATAATCTGGGTCATCGATAAACGAACTAATCTTCTTTCAATCTCGTAGAACCATTGTAAAAAATCTCCTTTCGGTTTCATTTGCACACCATACAAATCAACCCACTACTTTACAAAATCTCTCTTTAAAGCAGATTTTAGCAATAGAATTAGATGTATAATTCCTTTTTCAAGAAAATGTATAGAAATCAAATTCGCATCGCAAGTATCAAGCTATCAAACCACTTCTACTAATCCCTTTCGGGCATTAATTGAAGATCTGACCTAGGGTTAAGTTGGCCACCTTAACACATTAATTAAAATCATGTTAAACAACTTGAATCCATGATTAATTAGTGATAAAAAAGAGTAAAAAACTTAACCCACTAACATTCATCAACACCCAACCCTATAATCACACCCCTAGACTTTGGGGTTTAGCCACACATAATAAAAAGAGAAGAGATTATACCCAAAGTGAAATCAGCCATTAAATTGCAGGTGATAAGCAATAATATTGAAGACCCACTTCAAATTTCAACTCTTCAAATGTTGATTGCAAAGCTATTAAGAAACCCCAAAAACTAGGAAGAAGAAAATAATTTCTAGCTTAGTGTTCTAAAGTTAGGATAATGAAAAGTTACACTTAAATTACAGTTTCTCTCTCTAATTTTCTATTTATAGCTTCCCAAAATTAAATTCAGATTTCTTTCGTGGCTTGCTCGGCGACATTATTCGGGTTCTCCTAACTCATTCGACGGATCGCCATCTGGTCCATCAACTTGTCCATAGTGTAAAGTGTTTATAGTTAATTTTAAAATTTGCTAGTTACTATGTAATAGTTAGCCATATTAGAGAAGTTTGAAATAGTAGTGTTGCCAGCAACAACTTCTTGTAAATTGGGAAGCAAGTTTCCTAAAAGTCAGAGTTGAATTGTCTCATTGGTCTTCCTTTAAAAGCTATTTATATAAGCTTAGTAGTCTAGCTATAGATTGTAATTGGGCGTTAACACAAATCACCAATTCAAATAAGAATTATCTTTAGAAGGAAAAGATAATATTTTGGAAACATCTCATCCTTCTCCACCTTAATTAAGTACTGTTATTTTTTACAGCAGTTGTTATCAGACTTTGGCTTTATCACCATTAGATGATTTCTTAATTGGCAAGTACTTTTAGATGATTTATCGGATTGTGTCTCTATTTTCTTGGATTATGTTGTTTCTTTTATTCCATTTTCTGATTTTATTTGCCTAATGCATAAAGTAGGGTGTAAATATTCTAATGATTGATTTGGCTAGTTTAATTTTTCTAGGTTTCTTTCCTTAAGGTTGCGTGAAGTGTAGAAATTGTTCCTAGGAGTGTGATCAAAATTTCTTTCTTGTTTTAGCTATTCCAAAGGCGTACATTTTGATTACTTCTTAAAGACTTCAGCTTGCTTAGAACTTGACTCTTGTACATCTTGGATTTATTTGAACTCTTACCTAAATCTTTAGGTTTACATACTAATTTAATGGAGTTAATCATGTGAATTAGAAATAGTAAAGGTGCCTTAACACACCTAGTTAAATTATTAGATAGCGATTCCTTTTACTCTTTTAATTGTCAACGCTGCGCTTTGCCTTAAATCCATTCAAAATGGGGTGCAACATTTGTTTTACTAGTTGGTGTCTTGTTTCTAAGATGTTCTAAAGATTTTCTAAAGATTTTCTTCGATTTTGCTTTCTAAAACTCTATCTTATACAATAATTACATGTAGTTTCTCTTTTAAGTCATGTCATATTTGATTTTGATGTGAGAAATCCTACATAGGTTATCTTGTATTTAATAGTTAGTATTTTCATGAATATGTTCATGGAATTTACGCTGCTAAGTAGAGTAGATCATTTGTGATTGTGATGATATACTAAGGGTCCCCAAACTTTCATTTATAGTAAACTTGTTAGGATAAAGCTTTCGATTGTAAATTAGAAATTACTAATATATATTCTTCATTTTTACATTTTAGATATCTGAATTGATTTTCTTTTTGAAACAAATGCAGATTTATTTGGAAATAAAAAAAAGTTTATAGAAAGCTAGAAGAAAGGTCCTGCGAAATAAAATAGTCTATGAAAAAAATGATATCAAAGATTCAGTTGGTAAAGGGAGATCTGTTAGAGTTGGGAATAACATATCAAAATTGTCATTTGATCCTAATAATTGGAATGAGCTCACAAGATAAAGGGAGAGACACAATTACTAAATTACATTGTATTTTTTAAGATCATCACATTTTTGTCATAAGATATATTATTTTGTCATAAATTGACTATATTGTGTGTCTTCTGATCAATAAACTATAATTTGTGCTTTAACTACAAATTAAATTTATAATTTATCGCTTGCAATTGTTAGTCAGTAGTCATGATAATTTACAGTGACAGGTTTATTTTGTCACTAGAAATAATACTTTTTGTGACAACATGATATTTTTAACTACAAATTTTAAAGCTATTTTTATAAAATCAGAATTATCACTAATTTATATGTTTGGGGACAATATATTTTTGTATACAAAAAATTGTCTTTCATGGCGAAATTACTTTTTTTAAATACGAAATATATATAACTTTAGAGACAATTTATATCGTCACTAGTTAAACTAACAAATTAGTGACGAAGTAGTATTGTCGCTATTAATAATATTTTTAGTGATGAAAACACACTACCAACTGTAAAAAATTATTACTTTGTTGACGAATCAGCTCGTCAAAAACACTATGTAATTAAGGACGAAAAATAATTTCATAGTTAATGTACTATTATTTAGCCACGACACATTAAATTGTCTTTGTATATATTTAGCGACACATATTTAGTGATGAACAGTTGACGATTTTGTTTTCGTCACGAAAATTTTTTTTGACAAATATGAGTTTTAAAAGAATTTGTTATAGTGTAATAGACTAAATGAATGGTGTGATGGACTATGTGACTCAAACAAACAATCATTAGAAAACGATATGTTGGTTCAAGTATAACATATAAGAGTTTGATTGATAAAATACCATCTTCATGACTAACTGTCTTTTCTTCCATCTTCGTATGATATCTCTTATCCCTCCAATTTGTGTGGCAATTTGCCTATAAATTGATTTAGTCCATTTCTAAATTCATCACTTCCACCCAAAAAAATTCATCTTCCTAAGCCTATTACTAAAACAATGTCAAATATTTTTATTTCCAATGATTTGTCTTTTTCTGATGATGACATGGATACGGATAGCCAAGAAATAGACTATGTGGACACCCCAAGTTCCAAAATGACGACTCATCGTCTGATATTGATAGTGACAGTGAAGATGGCGACAACGAAGATGGTGAAGACGATGATTCTGAAAATTTTAAGATCAAAGAGGACGACATGGGAGAGGAGAAGGAAGAAGATTAAGATGGCTATGTTGGGGAAGGTGAATAAGAAGAAGGTGATGGTGATGATTGGGACAGGGACGATGACGACGATGACCATGGAAGAGATGCATAGTTTTAAATGCTTCCAATCCCTCTATTTTAGTTTTATCTACTATTCTGCTTTATTTTAATGAATGCTTTGTATCCTTAGTTTCTAGTTTATTTTATTTTCTTGCTTTGTATCCTTAGTTTTCCTAGTAGTGCATTTTATAATAAAGTTCTTAATAAGCTTTTGTTTTCCTTCATTTAATTTTAAAGTTTTTGATGAATTTACTGATGAGGTGTTTTGTCTTTCTCTCCTTTTCACACTTATCAGCTTTTGATGGCTTCTAACTGATAAAATAACATCTTCATGACTAACTGTCTTCTCTTCCATCTTCGTATGATATCTCTTATCCCTCCAATTTGTGTGGCAATTTGCCTATAAATTGATTTAGTCCATTTCTAAATTCATCACTCCCACCCAAAAAAAATTCATCTTCCTAAGCCTATTTCTAAAACAATGTCGGATTATTTTATTTACGATGATTTGTATTTTTCTGATGATGACATGGATATGGATAGCCAAGAAATAGACTATGCGGACACCCCAAGTTTCGATAATGATGACTCATCATCTAATAATGATGGTGACAGTGAAGATGGTGACAATGAAGATGGTAACAGCGAAGATGGTGAAGACGATGATTCTGAAAATTATAAGATCAAAGAAGACGACATGGGAGAGGAGAAGGAAGAAGATTAAGATGGCTATGTTGGGGAAGGTGAATATGAAGAAGGTGATGGTGATGATTGGGACGAGGACGATGACGACGACGACCATGGAAGAGATGATTAGTTTGAAATGCTTCCAATCCCTCTATTTTAGTTTCATCTACTATTCTGCTTTATTTTAATGAATGTTTTGTATCCTTAGTTTCTACTTTATTTTATTTTCTTGCTTTGTATCCTTAGTTTTCCTAGTAGTGCATTTTATGATAAAGTTCTTATTAAGCTTTTGTTTTCCTTCATTTTATTTTAAATTTTTTGATGAATTTACTGTCTAGATGTTTTGTCTTTCTCTCCTTTTCACACTTATCCTCGCTTTTGATGGCTTCTGATTTTTTTATAATATAATGTCTCAATTAGAATATTAGGATTATCAGCATTGTAGTGTTGTTGGCATCATGTATGTATATGTGAGTTACACAGATAAAAATATAAAAATATTCTTACTATGATTGATGAATCACTTATTTCTTATATATATATATATATATTGTGTTTCTACTTCATCGGAAAGATGCAGTAATTTTTCTGTAACTTAGCTGAGGTACATTTGTCTAGATTTTATTTCCATTAAAAATTGGTAATTTCTCAATTACATTTCGAAGGGTGACTAAACTTTGAATACAGATCCAAAAGTTTCCAAAGAACGCCTATTAACTCCCCTAACTGAAGAACTTGGCATGGTCAATAGAATCAGTGAATAAATCATTCACCTTTTCTGTTAATTCACAAAGTAGTAACAAAAACTCTTGGGCTTGAAAGTCTCATGTATGCAAGCCTAGGCGATACACGGATTTTTGGGCTCGGACGTGGTGATGGGATTGGATAACAGTTCCTAGGCTGAGACAAGTTAACCCTTGGAGACAGATTGACTGTTTCAAGGGCCTGAGATTGAAGATCCATTGGATAGTCTCTAACACAATCAATACGGGGACCAACTCCACTTGTCCACTTGCACGACAAACGTTTGGTCAAGTCAAAAAATGGGTTCTTCTATATTGTCTTTTTGCTTACCCAATGTACGAGGTCGAGGTTGAATCTCGCAAGGACCAATATAGGGGCGATTGAAGAGATAAATAGTTACAAGCCACTATTTTGAATCCATACAATTGATATAAATATTTTTGGGGATTATTTTGGTAATGAGACAAATACGAAAACTAAAATAACAAAATAAAAGATAGGTTGATCTCAGACCCTTTAACCCGATGATAGCAAGGAGATTTGCGAATGGAGATTCAATTAATGTTCCTACGATCCATCACAAATAACCAAATATCATCTAAATAATCATGGGTAAGTCAACTTTCCCTTGGGTTCTTGAGCACTCACTATCTCTCGATCACAAGCAAGTATTTCTTAACTAATTCATCCGATCTTAGCAAGTATACAAAAAATAACAACCAATTATGGGAACACTGGTATCATCCTATCTCTGTCTCAAATCCAAAAGATGAGAGTTAGACCGGATCCAGACTTTCCCAAGCTCTAGTCCTTTTGTCAATCCTCAGATTGTACTACTCAATATTTCTCACACTTCATCCTCTTTCCCAAGCAAGATATAGATTAATAGGAAAATCCTTCGATTGATCACTCCCTTGGAAGTCAATTTAAGCATGAGATCAATTAGAGAATCAAAGACCCATATCATAAACAAGATAATGTTCAGTGAAATTGCAAAACCAAAAAACATAAACTAAAACCCAAATATTAGTTATCTCTAACCCAATATCCAAATCTAAAAATAAAACACTACAACTATGAATATTCAATCCAAACCAAGAGTTGAAGAAAGATTTAAAGATATACAAACTTTAGGCTAAAAATCTTCACTAAATCAGCCCACTTCATTCCAATTAGAGTTGATTATAGCTCTCAACAGTTGGCAAAGATTTATGTCAAAGAGATAATAAGGCTGCACAGGGTGCCCCTTTCTATCATTTCAGACCGTGGTACTCAGTTTACTTCTAAGTTTTGAGGTAAGTTGCATGAGGCATTGGGCATTCAACTCACTTTCAGTACAGATTTTCATCCGCAGACTGACGAGCAATCATATAGGACTATTCAGGTATTGGAATACATATTGAGGGCATGTGTAATTGATTTTAGAGTTCGTTGGGATCAGTTCCTACCCTAATATGAGTTCTCCTATAATAATAGTTATCACTCCAACATTGATATGGCACCATTTGAAACACTTTATGGGAGGGGATGTAGATCTCCCATAGGCTAGTTTGAGGTTGGAGATGTGAAACACTTGGGTGTTGATTTGGTTAGGGAAGCTCAGGAAAGGGTGAGGGTAATTCAGGCTAAGTTGTTGGCAGCTAGAGTAGGCAGAAGGAGTATGTGGATTGCAAGGTAAGAGACATGGTTTTTCGGGCTGGTGAACACATTTTGTTGAAGGTGTCACCTATGAAAGGGGGCATGAGGTTTGGTAAAAAGGGTAAGCTTAGCCCTCGTTATATTAGCCCATATGAGGTTCTTGAGGGTATGGGACTAGTGGATTACAGGTTAGCACTTCCACCCAACCTGTTTGGGTTCATCTAGTATTTCATATGTCAATGTTGAAGAAGTACCATGGGGATGGAGATTACATCATTAAATGGGACTCAGTTGTGTTGGACAAGGACTTGTGATAAAAAGAGGAACTAGTGGTGATTTTTGAGTGGGATGTCCGGAAGCTGACGACAAAGGAGATCAAATCGGTAAAGGTTCAATGGAAGCATCATTCAGTTGAGGAGGCTACTTGGGAGATAGAAACGGATATGCGATACAAGTATCCTCACTTGTTTGAAATTTCAGGTACTACCTCTTTTCTATATTACCCCAGCTTTTCTTATTTGATCACTCGGGGACGAGTGATGGGTAAATTGATATCTATTGTAACAACCTGACCTGGTCGTTATGAATAGGTCCATAGGGAAAGAATTTGGGCCAAAAAACTTTCTGAGTAGTAACTTGAAAATTTTTTGCTAGGCCAACCTTAGATGGAATCTGGGCTAGGTGAGGTCTATGGCCATCCGGGGAAGGGTGGGGAAGGGTGAGGTCTTTTTTTTTAGATTTGATTGATGTATACTTGTAGCCAAGACATTAAGAAATCCACAAGGCCTTCCAGAATTGAATTCGGGTAAGTAGAACCCTGAAATTGAACTTGGCGTGAAAGGTATGAATCAGGAAGTCAAGGAAAGAGCTTGTGTTGTAAAAAGGACCTTTTTGGAATTGAGGTTTCTGAACTTTTGTCGATCTCTCTATAACAGCCGGCCTCGCGCTATAGTGGCGCTCAAACTGCTTTAGTAAGGTAAGTTGTCTCTATAGCTAGGCAAGCATCGCTATAGCGAAAGAATCGTGATTTTATGCAGAAAACTGCCCAAAACCCCTATTTCTGGAATTTGAGTTCTTGAAATAGAAAGGGGCAATTTTGGGCAACCTGCACTAGTTTTTCCATGAAATTCACCGGTAAAGATAAGAATTCGACTCCCAATCTTGTAAACTGCTTCTTAAGTCATAGAAACTAGGTTGTTAACCTTGGGGAAGGATTTTCATGATTTCATGGTTAGAAAGAGCCCTAAGTTGGGGAGATTATCACTTTTGGCCAAGGTTGGGATTTGTTCATAATCCGGTAAATTAATAGGCCATTAGTGATTGATTGTTGTTTGTATTGCTTATTTTAGACCAAGAACAAGCTAAGGCACTTCACAAGGTGAAAGCTCGGGCTATATAGAGTTTCCAAGAAGCTTGATTTGAGGTAGGTATTTGTTGTATGCTTTCGAGTTATGTATATATACATGTTTATTGTTTGTAGTGTCATATCGTGCAATGTATGATAGGAAGCATATGAAATGAACTTGTGATTGTAACTTGTGGGTTGAAGTGATCTTGTTTATTGTGCTATGTGATTATGCATGCTTGTTGTGTTATGTGATTATGCATGCTTGATGTGCTTGTTGGTTGGCTCAGCTACCACACCTGTCGAGATATTCTTGGTAGACTCGGGTACCACACCTGGATGATTATATATAGTTGGCTCGGATACTACGCATGGTATGATAGTACAGTTTGGTTTGGATTCCGTGAGAGGACCAGATATGTGTTTGAGGTTCCATGAGAGGACATTTATTTGCATTATGACTATGTGAGACATGTTTATGCATTGGTTGGTTCCTGTATTGTTGTTTCATGTCATGTGGCTAATAGTATGTGTGGAGTCGATAGTTGTTGCTATATTGTGTATTGCTCTGTAATTACTACTTGGTAGTGAAATAATTATATACGTATGTTGGACTTGTTGCATGATCCTACCCGTACACACTGATTTGTGTACCGATACTACACTTGTTTCTTTTCTTGTTCAGTGTAGCAAATCTTCTAGAGGGTGATCCGAGACCTCAATTGAGAGACGCTTGATTCCGAGTCCAAGGGTGAGCTTTGTCTTCTAGGCTTCCATGGTATCTTCTACACCTTCTTGTCCATTTGTTCGGACACAGACTTCTAGGTTTAGTTTATGATTAGTTTTGGGGTTGCATCCCAAGTAGTACTGTTTAGAGTTTTGGTATGGTGACTTTCGGCTCTTAGGGGTTAAACTACACATTAAATGTTTTGGCTATTGGTTTGAGTTTATGGGGACTCAATTCTCTATTTAATGAAACTATTTTCCTTAATTATGCAAAACTTGGTTTGTTTTAAATGGTGTTGGTTGGTTCTCGGGTTAGACTTTGGTTCTCCGACCAGGTTGGTTAGTATGGGTGCCACTCACAACGATCGGGGTCGTGATAGATGTCCTACTTGTACTTATGATTTAAGGTTCATTCATATGTGTGGAATGTTTAATGGAAGTGGTTTAGGGTCATAAGAGAACTCTAGTACTAAGTCGAGTTCAAAACCTTCCTACCGGCTAAGTTTTTCACATTAGTTCATGTAAGGGTCAACTTCAAACGACTATATCTCTTAGAAAAAAATGCATTAGATGTACCATGACGTATAAAATCAAAGGTCTATGATTCTTCTTTCCAACGCCACCAAGTTTGCACCATTTGGAGTTCAAAGTAAGTCTATAACCATGAACCTCATTTACCAGTCGTAAATTGGAGTACGACCCGGACTGTGCACTCGTAAAACAAACCTATGAAAGTCATTTTTTGGTCTGATTCTTATGGACCCAGTTACGGGTCGTAAAAGCATCTACGGGCCATAATTTGGACCCGTAAAATAAAGTCCTGAAGCCTGTTTTTGGGCCTAATTTACACAGATTTGATTATGGGTCGTAAACGCTTGTACCGTACATAATTTGGGCCCATAGAATGAAATTCATAAACTCAAAATTTCAATTTGACTTCCACGAATGGGATCTATGGCCCGTATATTAAACCACGGACCGTAGATGGCCATTTTCAACAACTTTTTAATTGATATTTTTTTTGTCTTTTTCCACTTTTCCTAAGTCTAAGCCACAACATTATGCATATCCTAAAAGGGGTTTTCATGCTCAAGACTCAGTTCCTACACTCTTAACTCCCTCAAACTCAGAAACTACCATAAGCAAGGTAGAAGCTAGGGTTTCAAGTCTTTTAAGAAAGTTCTTCTTTCAAATCTCGATCTCTCATGTATGTAAGGCTTCAATGAGAGTATCCTTTGACTCTCATGCTTAAAGCATTTGTATTTTCAAGAATTCTTCAAGATTGTTAGAAACAAAGCTAGGGCCTTTTATGAACATATGATCTTCTTCATTAATTCATGTTTTAATCTTTCACTTTTATTTTTAAAACCTTATTGTACTGATTTAGCATGATTTCCCCGGTTCCTTAAACATTTGTCTTTTAAGCATGAAGACTAGTATGATATGAATTTCAACCTAAATTCAGGTGACTCTATATATGACTTTTGAGCTTAGTCTCACATATGATTTAAATTAATAAATGGTTTTCATACCTATAAGCATTATATGAATATATGTTGTTTTGGGAGGACTATTTAGTACCGAGAGGAAGTGGGTTTAGAAAACTCAAGTCCCATAACTACGTACTACCGTAGGATTATGTTTCACTGCTTTGTCGATTGACCTTTTAGCTTTGAGTGGTTTAGATTAGTAGATCCACATAGATATGATATGGCCCTGTACTCTTGCAAGGCATAGGGCAGCCCTCCCAACTGGGTTAGCTATTGGACATCATGAGCTCACATGGTATATGTTGGTTATAAGTCCCCAGTTTATGCACCTTTTTATGATATTCTCTTAACTTTATTTGATTCACTTTAAGTATTCTATTTACAACTATGATTTTGCATGGCTAATGAAATAGACTCGTCTCTATATATGCTTTTGAAAGAAGATTGTGAATGGTATTTAGACATGAACTCCAACTATTTTCTCTTAAGTTATTTCACTATGTATATGATTTTGGGAACCTTATTTTACCGTCCTCGTTATGCAATTTTATGATTATGCTAGTGCCCCTTACTTACTCAGTAATACTTTTCACTGTGCTACATTCTTTGATGATGTAGATTCTGACGCCTGTACTCAAACTCATGGCTAGTGAGGTTGCAACAGTTCCAGCCAGCATTTGGTGAATCCTCCTCATTCGGGGACTTCCTAGATTAGTTGTTAGTCAAATTTTAGTAGTTTCTTTGTTTATTTGGTTTGAGATAACTAAGGTCATGTCTTGGTAAACTTATTTCCTAAAATCTAGATGGTTGAGGCTTATTTCAGACATTAGTTGTTTAGTCATCATGAATTTATTGATTTCCCAATTAAGAGTTATTAAGCATATGTTTCAGCTTCCACATTAGTTTCATATTATATTCTTTGATATGTTATGCCAAGGGTTAACTTGGGGCCACTCGTGGTTTTGAGTACCGTGTCTTGGCTGGGGTATAGACTCATGTCATGAAAAACTTGGTATTAGAGCACTAGGTTCAAGTATCCTAGGATTTTTGGAAGCCGCATCTAGTAGAGTCCTTTTTTATGGGTGTGAAAGTACGCAACACTTATAAGGAGGAGGCTATAGGATGTTTAGAAAATAATTCTATTCTTTCTTAATTATGTTCATACGATATAGTTAAACTTTATTTATGCCCTCTATTTCGTGCTTATGCATATTGCAGATCATGTCTCCAAGAAGAGATGTCGATCGTCTAATTCAAACTAGAAATAGAGGACGTCCCCTTAGAAGGAACGAATATCCTTAGGAACCACCTGTATTAGTTGGACCAAAAGGTCCCAATGCACCTTTTGTATGCCTATATAAGGCTGATGTCACTAATGCTAAGTTTAATAACGCCATCCAGATGTTGGCTCAGGCTATGACAGCTCAGGTTGACCATGAAGAAGCAGGCCCGGCACGTTGTCATGATGTTCCAGACACTCCCAGTGTCCGTGAATTTCTTAGGATGAATCCACTAGAGTTCACTGGGTCAAAGCTTAATGAGGATCCAGAAGGTTTTGTTAATGAAGTTCAGAAGAAATTCTAGGTGATGCATGTTGGTGATACAAAAAAGATTGAGCTTGCCTCTTATCAGCTTAAGGATGTTGTGATAATTTGGTTCGATCAATGGAAGTATATTAGGGGTGGAGATCCACCACCTCTAGGTTGGACTATTTTTTAGAATGCTTTCATGGGACATTTCTTTCCTCGAGAGCTAAGGGAGGCTAAGACGAGGGAGTTCCTCAATCTAAAACAAGATTATATGAGCATACATGAGTACAACCTTAAGTTCACTCAGTTGTCTCATTATGCTCCGAAAATGGTGGCAGATATGAGGAACACGATGAGTTTGTTTGTATCTAGACTCTCTCGTCTCTCAAACAAGGAAGGTAGGATGATGATGTTGATCGGGGACATGGACATTGGTTGACTGATGATTTATGTGCAACAGGTTGAAGAGAAGAAATTGAGGGACAGGGAAGACTTTCAAAATAAGAGAGCCAAGACATCAAACCATGAGTCCGTCCAGCAGAGAATCGGAAATGGGAATCGCTCATCCTATCAGCAGAGGTCATCTGAACTGCCTCTATCTTCAGCAAGTGCACTCGCACCCAGACCCAAAAATAGTCACAAAGAAAGGGAGTATGGTTCCCACATACCTTATCCGGGGTTGTAGAAAGTGTGGTAAAACTCATTCCAATAAATGTATCTATGGTAAGGATGTTGTTACTGGTACGTTAAAAGTTTTCTCCATTGATGTTTATGCTTTGTTAGACCCTAGTTCTACCTTGTCGTTTGTGACTCCGTATGTTGTTGTAAAGTTTGGTTTCAGTCCTAAATAACTCCTAGAACCTTTTTTTGTTTCTACTTCCGTCGGAGAGTCAGTGTTGGCTAAACGAATTTATAGGGATTGCACTATCGCAGTCCTTCATCAAGACACCACTGCTGATTTAGTAGAATTAGATATGGTAGACTTTGATATTATTCTATGCATGGACTGGTTACATTTGTGTTATGCCTTAGATGACTGCAGAACCAAAGTCATAAAGTTCGAATCTCGTAATGAGTCAGTCTTAGAGTGGAAGGGTAGTTCTACCTTACCTAAGGGTCATTTTATTTCTTATCTTAAGGCCAAGAAGATGATCTCTAAGGGTTATATCTAACATATAGTTTGGTTCAAATATTCCAATCTCGAGACCCCAGAAAAGTCAGTTCCTATAGTATGTGAGTTTCTAGAAGTCTTTCCCGATGATCGTCCCGGAGTTCCTCCCTATAGGGATATAGACTTTGGAATAGATACTCTTCCTGATATGTAGCCTATCTTTATTCCTCCATATAGAATGGCTCTAACACAGCTAAAAGAACTAAAGGAACAGTTGAAAGACCTTCTAGACAACGGATTCATTAGACCTAGTGTTTCCCCTTATGGTGCCCCAATCCTTTTTGTGTGTAAGAAAGATGTCTCTCTCAAAATGTGTATCGACTACCATCAGTTGAACAAGGTCACCATTAAGAATAAGTATCCCTTTTTCAGAATTGATGACTTGTTCGACCAGCTTCAAGGAGACACTTGTTTCTCTAAGATTGATCTTGGATTTGGGTACCATCACTTAAATATTAGAGGGTGTGACATTCTGAAGACAGTTTTCCGTACCTGGTAAGGTCACTATGAGTTTCTTGTTATGTAATTTGGACTAACCAATGCTCCTTCAGCTTTTATAGACCTCATGAACAAAGTTTTCAAGCCGTACCTTGACATGTTTGTTATTGTATTCATAGATGATATCCTGGTCTACTCTTGTAGTAAAGAGGAACATGCTAGTCACCTCAAGATTATTCTTCAGACTCTCAGGGATAAATAGTTGTTCATTAAATTCTCTAAGTGCAAATTCTGGTTGAGGTCAGTAGCATTTTGGGCCATGTTATATCTAGTAAGGGCATCCATGTTGATGATTATAAGATCGACGTAGTGAAGAACTGGCCTAGGCCCTCCACTTTGACTGACATTAGGAGCCTTTTGGGTCTAGCTGGTTATTATAGAAGGTTTGTTGTGGGGTTCTCATCTATTTCTGCCCCATTGAAGACTGATGCAAAAGAAGGTCAAATTTCAGTGGTCTGAGAGTTGTGAGAAGAACTTTCAAGACCTAAAGACTCAATTGACTTTGGTTCCAGTGTTGACTTTGCCAAAGGGTACATACGATTTTTTGGTTTATTGGGATGCCTCTAGAGTTGGTCTTGGTTGTGTTTTGATGCAAAATGGCAAAGTTATTACTTACGCTTCTAGACAACTTAAGGTTCATGAGAAGAACTATCCCACTCAAGACTTGGAGTTAGCTGCAGTGGTGCTCTCTTGGAAAAATTGGTGTCATTGCCTTTATGGTGTGCATGTAGATGTCTTCACGGATCACTAAAGTCTACATATGTTTCCAATCAGAAGGAATTAAATCTTTGTCGGAGGAGGTGGCTTGAGCGCCTTAAGGATTATGATATGAGTGTGCTCTACTACCCAGGTAAGGCAAATGTTGTTGCTGATGCTCTTAGCAGGTTATCATTGGGAAGTGTTGCTCATGTAGAAGAAGGTAAGAAAGAACTTGCGAAGGAGGTGCATAGACTTGCACGTTTGGAAGTTCATCTCACAGAGTCCGATGAGGGTGGTGTGATTGTGCAGAATGCTTCCGAGTCTTCATTTGTGATTAAAGTTTAGGAGAAGCAAGATAGTGATCCTATATTGCTTCATTTGAAAGATGCAGTTCGAAAGTAGAAGGTTGAAGTTTTCTCTCTCGGGTAAAATGGGATTCTCCAATATCCAAATAGATTATGTGTTCCAGATGTAGATGAGTTGAAAGAACAGAGTTTGACAGAGGCTCATAGTTCTAGATACTCCATTCATCCCGATTCCACTAAAATGTACCGTGACTTGAGAGAAGTATTCTAGTGGAGCGGTGTGAAAAAAGACATTGCTAATTTTGTAGCAAAGTGTTCCAACTATCAGCAAGTGAAGGTTGAACATCATAGGCCTGGTGGTAAGGCTCAAGATATAAGGAAATGGGAGATGATTAATATAGATTTCAAAATCGATCTACCTCGTACCCGCAGACACCATGACTCCATTTGGGTGATTATAGATAGGATGACTAAGTTGGCTCAGTTCTTGCCAGTTAAAACTTCAGATACCGTCGAAAATTATGCCAGACTGTATATCCAAGAGATAGTCAAGCTTCATGGGTTCCTTTGTCCATTTGACAGGGGTACTCGGTACTTCTCATTTTTAGAAGTCCTTTTAGAAGGATTTAGGGACCCGTGTAGATCTCAGTAAAAAATTTCATTTGCAGACCGATGAACAAGTTGAGCAAACTATTTAGACTCTAGAGGATATGTTGAGGGCTTGCACAATCGACTTCAAAGGTAATTGGGATGATCACCTACCTCTTATTGAATTCGCATATAATAATAGTTATCATTCCAGCATTCAGATGGCTCCATTTGAAGAATTGTATGGAAAGAGGTGTAGGTCTCTTATTAGTTGGTTTGAGGTAAGTGAGGCTACTTTGATAGGAGCAGGCTAAGTCCATCAAGACATGGAGAAAGTTAAATTGATTAGATAGCGATTGAAGATTGTTCAGAGTCGGCAGAAATCTTATTCTGATGTAAAGGGGAGACTTAGAGTTTGATGTGGATGATTTGGTTTTCTTGAAGGTCTCACCCATAAAGGGGGTGATTCGTTTTGGTAAAAGGGGAAGCTTAGTCCCCGATACATTGGTCCCTACCGTATTTTGGGCAGGATTGGAAAGGTAGCATATGAGCTAGAGGTTCCTATGAAGTTGGCAACAGTGCATCCTGTATTTCATGTCTCCATGCTGAAGGAGTGCATTGGCAATCCATTGTTCATTTTTTATTTAGAGACCATTAAGGTTAAGGATAGTTTATCATATGAGGAGGTACCGGTTCAGATACTAGATCGACAGGTTCACAAGTTGAGGACCAAAGAAGTTGCATCAGTCAAGGTTTTATGGAGAAATCAATTCGTTGAGGAGGATACATGGGCAGCCAAAGAGGATATAAAAGCTAGATACCCTCACTTATTTGCTCCTCATGATGAAGATATTGAAGGTAAGAGAATTCCCTTTGCTTCATATTCAACATCTATACTTGCATTTGAATGTTTCAGTTTTAAGCTATATTCGTGCCTTGTGTACTCTTTCAAATTTTTATAACCTTGATAGGAAGATCCGGCTTAGAGAAGGTTAGCTTAAGTGGTTATCCTATCTTGGCCATCATTCTAGGATGAATGATCCCAAGGGGGAGATATTGTAACACCTCGTAACCCTACTCTTAGATTCTGAATCTTTCATTGTAAGTATATAAGTTTGAACCGGGTGATTTCCTACTTGTTATTATGTGTTAATGTTCATTTATATGTGTGGGAAGTGTATTGGAAGTGGTTTAGGGTCATAAGAGACCTCTAGTACTAAGTCGAGTTCAAAATCTTCCTACCGGCTAAGTTTTTCGCATTAGTTCATATAAGGATCAACTTCAAACGATCATATCTCTTATAATATAATGCATTAGGTGTCCCATGAACTATAACATTAAAGGTCTATGAGTCTTATTTCCAAGGCCACTAAGTTTGCATCATTTGGAGTTAGAAGTAAGAAGTTATGATCGTTGTATCAGTGACTACCACAATAGAGTTTTCAAAGTCGGTAACCACGAACCTCATTTATGAGTTGTAAATTGAAGTACGACCCATACTGTGCACTCGTAAAACAAACTTCCGAAAGTCATTTTTGGTCTGATTCTTACCGACCCAGTTACGAGCCGTAATTGGGGATCATAAAACGAAGTCTTGAAACCTATTTTTGGGCCTGATTTCCACGAATTTGATCACGGGTCGTAAACCCAATTACAGATCATAATTTGGGGCCATAGAATGAACTTCAGAAACTTAAAATTTCAGTTTGACTTCCATAGATAGTATCTACGGCCAGTATATTAAACCACGGACAGTTGATGGCCTCGTGGAACGTTTTTGACAGGTTTTTAATTGGGATTTTTTTGGTCTTTTCCCACTTTTTCTAAGTCTAAGTCACGATATTATTCATATCCTAAAAGAGGTTTTCACGCTCAAGACTCGATTCCTACACTCTTTAACTCCCTCAAACTCAGAAACTACCGTAAGCAAGGCAGAAGCTTGGGTTTCAAGTCTTTCAAACAAGTTTTTCTTTCAAATCGCAATCTTTAAGGTATGTAAGGCTTCAATGTAGGGATGGCAATGGGACGGGGCGAATGTGGGGCAGGGTGGGTTTAAGGCTATGCGGAGCGAGCGGGTTTAAGGTTGTATGGGGTGGGTCGAATGAGGGGCGGGTTGAAGTGAGTTTTTCTTAAAACTAATGCGGCGCGGGGCGGGTTGCGGGTATATGTAATTTTATGTGGGTTCAAATTTAATTTTAACTTTTTGCATGTTATAAGAGTGATAGAGCATTATTTATTAAGATAATTTCTTTAAAGCTACTAAAATATTCTAGATAGTAAATGAAAATGGTTCAATAAAAAATAATATAATTTCTTACATATTTCCCAATAGACCTCTAAAAAAAAAAAATTTAAGTCACTCTCCTATTAAATTAATACAACTTAATGAAAAAATGAATTTCTTTTTATGAATTTTATTTTTAGTATCAAACTTAACTAGAAAAAGAAAATATTAAAAAGGTTATGCGGAGCGGGTTCATGTGGGGTGGTCTATGCAGGGCGGGTTCATGTGGGGTGATCTATGCGGGGCGGGGTGGGGCGGGTTGAAAATGAAAAAAGTTGTTATGCAAGGCGGAGCGGGTGGATTAAAAATTTTGCGGGTTAAGTTCAACCCGCCTTGCCCCCGACCCGCACCGCCCCATTGCCATCCCTACTTCAATGAGAGTATCCTTTCACTCTCATGCCTAAAACATTTTGATTTTTAAGAATTCTTCAAGATTGTTAGAAACAAAGTTAGGGCTTTTTATGAACTTATGATCTTCTTCATTAATTCATGTTTTCATCATTTCACTATGATTTTAACAACCTTATTATAATGATTTAGCATGATTTCCATGGTTTCTTAAACATTTATTACTTTTAAGCATGAAGACTAGTATGACATGAATTTCAATCTAAATTCGGGTTACTTTAGATATGACTATTGAGATTAGTCTCACATATGATTCAAACTGATAAATGGTTTTCATATCTATGAGAATTATATGAATATATGTTGTTTTGGGAGAATTATTTAGTATCGAGAGGACGTGAGTTTAGAAAACTCAAGTCCCATAACTACGTGCCACCGTAGAATTTTAGCCCTGCGAGTCTCAGATTAGTGGATCCACATAGATATGATATGGTCCTAATGGCAAGGTAGGGTAGCCCTCTTAACTGGGTTAGCTATTGGACATCATGAGCTCACATGGTGTGTGTCGGTTATAAGAAACTCCCTAGTTTATGCACTTTTTAAAGATATGCTCTTAACTTTATTTGATTCACTTTAAGTATGCTATGTACAATTATAATTTTGCAAGGCTAATGAACTAGACTAATCTCTATATATCCTTTTGAAAGAAGATTGTGAATGGTATTGAGACATAAACTCCATTGTTTTCTCTTAAATTCTTTCACTATGTATATATTTTTGGGAACCTTATTTTTCATTCCTCGTTGTACCATTTTATGATTATGCTAGTGCCCCTTACTTACTCATTACATTCCATGTACTGACAAATATTTTTCTATGCGATGCATTCTTTTATGATGTAGATTCTGGTTAGTGAGGTTGCAGTAGTTCTAACCAATAGTTGGTGAGTCCTCCTCATTTGGAGACTTCTTGAATTAGTTGTTAGTCAGATTTTAGTTATTTCTTTATTTATTTAGTTTGAGGTAACTGGGGCCCATGTACCGGTAAACTTATTTCCTTCCGTCTAGATGTTAGAGGCTTATTTCAGACATTCATTGTTCAGCTATCATGGATTTATTGATTTCCCTATTAAGACTTATTAAGCATATATTTCAGCTTCTACATTAGTTTCATATGATATGCTTTGATATATTATGCCAAGGATTAAATTGGAGCCACTCATGGTTTCGAGTACTGTGTCTCGACTGGGTATAGACTCGGGTCATGACATTCCTTCTACGTTATTCGCCAATTTTTAACTACACACTTATATTTTATGGGAGGTCTATTACCCTTGAACTATTTAAAATTAGATTTAATTTCATCTTAAGTACTGATGTGGCGTAAAGAGCATATTTCAACAATAACAGTAAAAGTTATTTTTATAAAAAAAAATTAATTTTTTTAATTATCTCTAGCTCTTCCTTATTTTTGTATTTGTACTTCCTCTGTATTATTATTTTGGAGCCACCATCTTCTTCAACCCCAATTCATCACTCACAACTCCACTAGAGACGCCCACTTCATCATATCATATAGATCTATCTATTAATAAAAAAAACCTTCTTACAACTCATCCCCTCAAACAAAACTCACCCAAATAATCCTTTCATCTTCTTTAACACTCAAAAAATCCATTTTAGCTCACATCAACTCCATTAGCTCGATCCAAATGAAATTCTTTTTCGTGCACAAGTAGTCAAAATTCAATAATTGAACTTTGAAAAAGTGAAAATAACAATAAGGGGTTTATTGAAATTTTACCAAGTTGTCAATGAAGTGAATTTTAATAGGGTTGTGGGTGAAGATTGATATATGATTTTTGATGGGTTTGAACTTGAACTTTCAATGAATAAGTTTGGGATTTGAAGGAAAGAAGTGGAGGATTCAGAATCAAAAGATGTGATGATGATGTGATGACGAAAAATGTACAGTTAAGAGAGTCAACAAAGAAAGTCAATGTCGTAATTTTGAGGGATGAACTTGGAGATTTTTTTAGAAGAATAAGTGAGCATCGTCCTTATTGTGAGAGATTTTGCTTTGAGA
The DNA here is from genome assembly GCA_018342035.1 of Solanum appendiculatum. Classification (NCBI taxonomy): domain Eukaryota; kingdom Viridiplantae; phylum Streptophyta; class Magnoliopsida; order Solanales; family Solanaceae; genus Solanum; species Solanum appendiculatum. The sequence continues at coordinate 103,668 of JAGDQO010000635.1, read as the reverse complement.
GAGTGTTGCCCTGGATGAGGAAGAAAGGCAACAAAATAAGAAGAAAAAAAATAATAAAAAGTTATTAACTAATAAATATACGTATTAAGTGTGTGTAAATTACCATCAGACATAACTAATTATGATTTTTTGTTTAGGGTTGAATTTGTTCTACTTTCAAATAAGTTAAGGGTAATAAAAATATCATGAAGTATTGATGTGTAGTTGAAGTGAATAAATGGATGTTTGAATTGACTTATTTTAAGGGGGAAACTAAGAGTCCGGAAAGGGCAAAAAAATTGAATGAAATTTTCAAAAGGGCAACAAAAAATAAGGTTGAAACCAAAATGGCAACATTTAAACGGAAGGGAGACGCCGTGAAATTTTATGGAGTAAGGCGCAAGGCAACATAAGTCGCAGGTCATCTTGCGCCTTGTAAGGCGCATGGCACCCTGCACCTTATTCCTTACAATTAAAAAAACGTTATTTAAGAGTTTGAAATTCCATGCTTCTGGTCTTTGCCAATACACTATGATGATCTTGGGGATAGGTTGCAGCATCACTAGCTTATCATAGAAAGTATCCATGGCATTTTTAGCTTGCGTTTTGGAAAAGTTTTGCTTGTTACTGTCCATCTTATTAGTAATTCCATCTTATATACACTAAAAATTTTCTTCCTTCCATATCTCCAAGAACATGTTTCTTTCTAAAAAGTCCAACATATAATAATAGGAGTAATATGTGGGATTAATTTATGCACATCATTTACAGCTCTTTCTTGCCACCAAGAGTATCAAATATCTAAATGGGATATGGTCTAGCTTAATACCAAGAGTTGCATCAAACAGATTCCAACTATAACTGGCTGCTTTACGTACACTGAAAACATGATTAATCGTTTCATTTTTAGGGTCTATGCTAAAACCAGAAGTATGGAATTTCAAACTCTTAATTAAAGTTTTTTTATTGTAAGGAGTAAGGCGCAGGGTGCCTACGACTTACAAGTACCATATCGCCTTGCGCCTTGTAAGGTGCATGGGATCCTGCGCCTTACTCCATAAAATTTCACGGTGTCACCCTTCCATTTAAATGTTGCCCTTTCGATTTATTTTATAATAAATGAGCAAAGAATAAAAAAGAAATAAAAATAATAAATGATAAAAAAACAAAAGTAATGAACAAAAAGTAATTTATTTTATTTTCTTAAAAAAATAAAAATATAGAAAGATAAAAAATAAAAAAAAGAGGAAGATAAACTGATTAAAAAAACAAAAAAAAAAAGAAGAAATAAATAAATAATAAAAATGTCACCAAATGGTATCTCTATTAAAGGAAAATATGAAAAGAAGAATAAAATAATAAATGAGAAAAGAATAAAAGAGAAAATACAAATAATAAATGAGAAATGAACAAAAATAATTTATTTTATTTTTTAAAAAGGTAAAAATATAGAAAGAGAGAAAAAAAATAAAAAGAAGAAAACTAACAAAAAAAAGAAAGTAAGAAAGAAATAATAAAAATATTACCAAATGGTATCTCTAATAAAGAATAAAATAAATAAAAAATACAAATAATAAATGACAAAAGAATAAAAGAGAAAATAAAAATAATAAATGAGAAAGAACAAAAGTAATTAATGATAGGAGAAAAACAATAAATAAGAAAATAACAAAAATAATCTATATATAATAAAAGAAGAAAAAATGCCACATGTCAGCACCACAAACTTTTAGAAATTTAAATTATAAATAATTAAATATTAGATAACTAATTAAATATTATAAATTAAAATTTTGAAATAAAAATAGACAAATGTCATCAACTTACACAAATAATGACAAATGTCAGCATTTTTTATTGTCCTAACCCATCGGTGACCCCTTAAAGTTGGCACCAAATTTCATTCAGACACCTCAACTGAACGATGTTCATTTTAGACACCTTAATAAAGTTGGCACCAATTCAATTTATAAACTTTTTAAAAAAAAATAAAAGGGCAGTTCCATATGTCCTCAATAACCGTCATAATAATAATCATATTATTTTTAAGAGAAAATGGCCAAAAGCCCTCTCAATCTATAATCGGATTTCCAACTACACACTCATATTTCACAGGAGTCCTATTACCCCCTTAAACTATTTTAAAATGTAGTTATTTACTCCCTAAATGCTGAGGTGGCAAAAAATGTGTAGTTCACTCTCTTTGAGAGAGTGGGAGCAAAAACAAATAATAAAACTTTTAACTTTATAAGTTTTTCTTTTATTTCATTATTAATTTTCTATTTTTGTTAATTTATTTTTGATATTTTCTTTTATTTTATTTTTTTACTTTTAACGTTCTTCTTCATCTTTCTCTTTAATGAAGAAACACCAGCAACAACATGGGCGGCGGCGGCACCTACGATCCACCATGTGAACTTTGCTCATTCACCACCAAGTCTCCGTCTTCATTGGCCTACCATCATTAACTCCCCCCCCCCCCCCGTTTTACCTTCAATTCACATACATGTCACATTAGCTCAACTAAAAACTCACCGGAAATAATTATTGTTACTCCATCATGTGAGAACAGACCCATCAACCACCAATTCCATGGTGAACCACCACTGCCACTTCCTTTGTTTTCCTTTGTAGCTTCAATATTTTTAAAGTAGGAGATGCAGATTCAAGCATAAACACAAAATTTAAATAGTTAGATGTCGCATCTACCTTCCTTTTTCAGATCTGATAAAGCTTTGATTATCAAATCTACAATAAATAGTGAATAGTACAAAAATCTTACAAAATCTTCATTTTAAAGATTTCAACCCAACTAAATCAAACTAACTGCATCTAAAAATTTAATTTCTAAAATTGACAAAAATGACTTTTTGTAGCATTGAATTGTTAATCATTTTGAGTGAAATTTCATCAATCTTGAGAGAAAAACAAGAGATTGTGTAGAAATGGAGATTTTGAAGGGCAATTAGGAAAAAAAAAACTAGGGATTTTCGAAGGTACCTAGCTAATGCCATGTCTGGAGATAAAGAAAATGGAATAATTGATTTTTATACATTAAAAAAATATATACTACGTGGCAGGCGCGTGCACATCACCACTTAATACGAATCTGGGGGTGAATTTTTAAGGGGTTATATATTCTACTTTTAAAATGTCCAAGGGGGTAAGAGGGACCCCATGAAGTATGAGTATGTAGTTGGGAATCCGACTATAGGTTGGCGGGGCTTTTGGCCATTTTCTCTTCTTTTTAAACTCCTTTATACAATTATTTAAATTTTGAATTGAGAAATTAATTGTTTTTAAATGATAATGATCTAAAATTTAAATTGTAATACAAAAGTTGGGGGACATTGCTAAAAAATAGGATATGTGATTCCTGTATTTGTGGCAAATTATCATATTTTTAATTTTAAAACAGTTCTAAAAAATAAGATTTGTGATTCCTTTTTTTTTGTGGGGGGTTAATATTATTAATGTGAACAACAACAACAACAATAATAACATAATATATTATTATTATAATAATAATAATCATCATCTTCTTTTTTTTAATTTTTTTTTATAGAATTATTTTAATTTTGAATTGAAAAGTTAATTAATTTTAAAATATAAAGATCTAAAATTTTAATTTTAATACACAGGTTTGGGAGACATTGCTAAAAAATAGGATGTGTGATTCCTTTTTTTGTGAGAAGTTATCATATTTACATGTCAACAATAAATTAGTAAGATCAGTTTTAAATTTATTTAATCATAGTTATCTTTTAAATTTTGATCTACAGAAAGGTAAGTTGTGGATTCCTATTTAAATTTACGTAATTGCAGTTATCTTTTAAATTTTGATTTACGATAAGGAAAATAGTGGATTCCTAAAATATAGGTAGCTGATTAAGAATTTTCTTCATCCTTTTTAAAACTCCATAATTCAAATTATTTTAATTTATAAATCAAATTTAACATAAAATAAGATAAAATTAAATAAAAAATACCTCTAAAAACGTAAATCATATTTTTTGGACAATTAAAATTAAATATATGTAATTATATTAAATAATAAATTACAATTTTTAAAACAAAATACAAACAAAACGTGCATTAACCGAAAGTTCTATTTTAAAATATACTATTTAAAAACCCACTTCCCCTAAATTTTCTCTCTTGTTCACACTTTACTCTCAATTTCAAAATATTTTTTAGAAACATTAATTTCAAAATTTAAATTAAATAATAATACAACTGAAAGTTAAAAACCGAATGATAAGCATTATTTTTAAAGAGTGAAATTGTCTGCCACATCATAATTCAACCTATAAAAAGCTTCATATATTCTGATTTCAATGGTACCAAAAATGAAAGAAAATCATCAGACAAATTATTGTTTCATGAAAAATCACAAGAATGTACCTCCTCCTGCATAACACTTTCTTCCTTATTTGTAATAATAATTTTAGAACAAACAAATTAGAGGTGAAAATAACAACTAATGGTAAGTCATAGCAATTGGGCAATGAAGAAAACAGAGGATGAGTTATCATTGTTTCTTGAAATACTTTCTAATCTTTGATGATTCTGATTTTTTTTCATTCTTCCTTTTTAATTTGTTCCTAAATGGAGGTAAGAATTCTTAGATGTATATTATGTTTAATTATCATTTTTATATTTTTTACATGACTTTGAATTTTTAGATGAAATGATACTAATTTATTAAGAAGGATTTATTCCACGATTTCAGTTATACAACACAAAACTTATTCTTATGAAAATGATATTTAGCTTTCGCACAAGAATTCAATTTTTATGTAACTAGATTTGCATAAAATATGCCTAACAATTCTCCATTGCCTTGATTAACGGAGGACTTCTTAACCTTTTAGTTATTTTTAAAACTTTTTCAAACACAAAACGACAATATGAAGTAATGTGATAAGATAAAATTTGAATTATAGCATCATATTATCTTCTTACCACTGCAACACATTCTTGAAGTGGAAAAAATTATTTTAAATTTTGAATAAAACATTTTTTGGGTGCAAATTATTTCTAAAAATATTTTTCCTAAAATATGAACTAATCCTAAAAATTTGTATATTTAAAATTCATACTTACAAGTTACATGAACCAAAATATTCTTTGAATTAAATATATATATATATATATATATAATGGAGTATGAAGTAGCAATATGTTAAAATTAAAAACTTCCCATTACACTCCACATACAAATAAATTGTAAAACTTATCATTTAAAAATTTTTAATCTGTATTTTAAAATTTACGTGAAAAAATTTATGAGGATGCAACTAAAATTAAATTTTTAATTTACATTGTCTAATTTATTTAGCTTTTTAATTATTGTTAATTATTTTTTTTAACTATTGTTAACTTTGGTGATTTAAAAGAATAACCAATTTAAGAAATGCATATTTTTAGCATTCAATTTTTAAAATTATAAAGTAACTTATATTAAATCTAAACTAACCTCACACCCTTACCCACGTTATCCATAATCATTTCCTACCCATTTGCCCATAAGGTAGAGATACATATAGAGCTAAACAATTACAAAAGATTTATTAAAAAAAAAATATTTATCTATATCTACGGTATAAGTTTTATTTTTGAATTTCAGATTGAGAGTAATTAATTAATTTCATAATATATATTTAAAATAACAAAAATGAAATTTAGGTCTAAATCAAATTTATTTGTTTCTGTTACAAAGGGGAAAAAAGAATTTTTTAAAAAATAAACTATCCAAACCCTCTATTGTGCATGTTCTCTTTTTCATATTTTCACACAACGACCATAAGTGCACGTCCCCCAGTGTTAAGTCCTCCAATGGAGGTTCAGAGATTCTGAGCCTAAGAGAAAGAGATCAACAATAGAAATAAAATGCGTATTGTATTCAATGAATCTCAATTAAGCATTTTACAAATATATATACATCATATACACACCTTCACGCCTATTGGATTCTAACCGACATAACTAATTATAACTAACTCGAATTACAAACCAACTATACTGCCACGTCAGCTAATTACTAACTAACTACTGTGTCTCCAATACTCCCCCTCAAGCTGTATGGTGCAAATAGATTATACACACCCAACTTGGACATTAAAAATTCATGTTGAGTCCTCCCCAAACCCTTTGTTAGTATATCTGCCAACTGCAGTTGAGAAGGTACATGGTTTGTTTGAATGAGGCCCTCTTGTATTTTTTCTCGGATAAAGTGACAGTCAATTTCTATGTGTTTTGTCCTTTCGTGGTATATAAAATTTGCAGCAATTTGAAGTGCTGCTTTGCTATCACAAAATAGCCTTACTGTCAACTCCAATTCCACCTTCAACTCTTTGTACAAACCTATTAACCATTTGATTTCTGCCACAGCATTAGCCATGCTCATGTACTCTGCTTCAGCTGAACTCCTAGATACTGTATTCTATTTCTTTGACTTCCATGAAATCAAAGAGTCTCCAATCTTCACCACAAAACCACTCACAGACCTCCTGGTCATAGGATAGGTAGCCCAGTCAGCATCACAATAAATCGAGAGTTGTTTGGAGACTTTGGATGACATCATAACTCCTAAACCTGGTGCATTCTTCAAGTACCTGACCACTCTCAAAGCCCCATTCATATGAGATTTCTTTGGCTTGTGCATAAACTAGCTAAGGTTCTATACTGCATAGCTGATATCTGGTCTTGTCATGGTGAGGTACAACAATTTACCAACTAGTTTATGATAACTTGTGGGATCATCAAGCACCACATCTTCATGCGTTTCCTGAGGTTCATAGTTCATGTCAAACTCTTGACTAGTGAACCTTTGATTGACCTCCAAGGGAGTAGTAACTGGTTTGGTTCCTGCAAGGCTAAAATCTAAGATAAGATCTAATGCAAACTTTCTTTGGCTCACCATGATACCTTCCTTATTTCTGGCAATTTCAAGACCAAGGAAGTATCTCATCTCCCCAAAGTCCTAGATCTTGAAATGAGTCTGAAGCATGTGCTTAGTGTCCTGAATCAACTGAGAACAAGAGCCAGTGATCAAGAGGTCATCCACATAAACTAAAATGAGAACCATATCAGAACCAAAACTCTTGCTAAACAAGGACTAATCATAGTGACTCTGGATAAAACCAGAACTGATAAGTGTCTCACAGAGCTTCAAATTCCATTGTCTAGATGCTTGTTTCAAACCATAAAGCGATTTCTGGAGTTTACAAACTTGGGATAACTCCCCTTTGCTAAGCATACTAGGAGAAGGAACCATATAAACATCCTCAACTAAATCACCCTGCAGAAATGCATTAAATACATCTATTTGATGTAGAATCCAACCATTCATAGCAGCCAAAGAGAGAACAACCCGTACAGTGACCATTTTTACAACTAGAGAAAAAGACTCCTCATAATCCAACCCCTCTTGTTGTGAGTAACCTTTGGCCACCAATCGAGCTTTGTACCTTTCAACCTCACCCTGAGCATTAAACTTCACCTTGTAGACCCATTTACACCCTATAGCCTTCTTCCCAGGGGCAATGTAACCAGTTGCCAAGTATGATTATCATGTAAAGCCTACAGTTCTTGGTCCATGGCCTGGATCCACTGTGGGCTTTGCATAGCCTCTTCATAAGAAGTGGGTTCCCTTACAGCAGAAAAATTGCATAAGGACTGAAAGTAAGATAGGGAAATAGAGGCATATGACATATAGTCAGAGATAGGGTGAGCAGCGGAACAAGTAGCAAGAGAACTAGAAACAGTATGGACAAAACCATGTAGCCAACCAGGAGGTTTAGAGGATCTAGTGGACCTCCTGAGATTTGCCTCACTTGGGGCAGGATAGGAAGCTGCAGATGGTGAGGGTTGTGGGACCTGAGCAGGGGAAGAAATAGGAGAAAAAGAAGGAGAAGGCATCTCAGGTGTATCACCTATAGGAGAAGGAGTAGCAGCTACATCAGGTGAACCAATGGAAATCTGAGGATCATCATAGAGAAACATATCAAGAATGCCAGGGGAGGATCAGTGGATTCAACTAGACATTGTGTGAAAGGGTATTAATCTTCTCTAAAAATGACATCCCTGCTGACAAAGAAGAGCTTTGTGGAAAAATTATACAATCTATACCCTTTCTGTGTAGTATAATAGCCCAGAAACACTGATTTAATGGATCGAGGAGCAAAATTGTCACCATTGGCACTGCGATTAACATCATAACATAAGCAACCCACAACTCTAAGATGTTGCAAAAAAGGATCCCTCCCAAAAAACACAGCAAAAAGGGATTTTCCTGAAAGGGCAGTGGATGGTATTCTATTGATCAAGTAAACAGCATTTTGTACACATAAACCCCAGAACTTAATAGGCAGATTAGCTTGAAATATAATTTCCCTAGCAACTTCTAAAATTTGTCTATGCCTCCTCTCTACCACTCCATTTTGTTGAGAGGTCTCAGCACAAGAACTTTGATGAACTATGCCTGCATTTCTAAATATATCACCACAATGAGAGTTAAAAAATTCAAAGCCATTATCACTTCTGAACACCTTGATAAAGCCATCAAACTGCCTTTATATTAGGTTGAGAAAATCCTTTAGTACTATGGATACATCACTTTTCAGTTTGAGAAGAAATACCCAAACCATCCTACTACAATCATCCACTAAGGTAAGAAAGTACCTATTTCCATCATAAGTTGGAATTCTATAAGGACCCCAAACATCACCATGAATCAAATCAAACACTTTATTAGATCTACTAATACTTTGAGGAAAAGGTAACCTAGTTTGTTTTGCTAAAGGACAAACAGTACAAGAGGGTTGTTTGGAAGAGAGTGAGATATGTGGAAGATGCATCTATTGAAGAATCTTGTGAGGAATATGTCCTAGCCTTCTATGCCACAAGTCAGCAGTGTCCACCATGCTTAGAGCAATTGAGGGAGCAAAAGCAGGAGCAACATTGTGTGAACAATAGTATAAACCATTCTCTAGACTACCAATCCCCTTCACCTCCCCAGTGTGAAGGTCCTACAGCAGGCAATGATCAGGATAAAACATCATGCAACAATGAAGTTCTTTAGTCAGCTTAGAAACTTATAATAAGTTGTAGTTAAAATCGGGAATGTATAAAACATGAGAAATATCTCCTTGCATAAGTCTAGATTTCCCAACCAAAGCAATAGGTAATTTCTGACCATTAGGCAGGTGAACCAAATTGGAGTCAGCTGAGGGCAAGGACTGAGTCTCATAAAGCAATATAGGGGTAGACACCATGTGATTAGTGGCCCCAGTGTCAACTATCCACCTAGAGCCAGGTGAATTATGTACTACAGAACAATTGAGAATACCTGCAAGTTCAGGTGAATGAGGTCCAAGTGAAGTAGAGTGATTGCCTGTGAAAACCATGTTTATTCCACCACCACCATGACCATAGGTGCCGGCATTGCCATATCCAGAAGTGCCTGTGTCTGTAGATGCTGGAGTAAAACTACCAGATCCTTGAGGTCCAGAAGAAGAAGAACCATGAAAAACAAACGGACTATGAGTGTGATTATGACCCCCAACAGACCTGCCAATCTCACCTGCAGTAACATGATTGTTAGTAAAAGATAAATTGCCAAAAGAAGGGGCAAGCATATGCCCTGCATTATGACCACCAAATTCAGGATTGAATATGGGAGGGTTGTGAGATGGAATAGGTGCATTGTACTGCACATTATATCCCTCTTTCTTCTTCCCCTTAAACCAAGGAGGATATCCTATAAGCTGGAAACAATCACCCTTCACGTGACCTTTCGTCTTGCAGTGATCGCAAAAGGCATTAGGATTCTTATGGTGAGGTTTCAGAGGATGTTTAGCAGTCCAAAGTGATGTGATGTCATTCCCTTCAATTACAGATTTCATTCCCAGGGCATTACAATCCACATCAAGCCTCTGGTTCTCGTCCTCCACTATCATCGCATACGCCTGATTGAGAGTTGGTTCAGAAGTCTTCATAAGGATCGGCCTCCTAGCCTGAGAGTGTGACTCATTCAAACCCCCAGGGAATTGAAGCAGTCGTTGTTGTCGCAGATGTTCAACATAATCCTTCGACTTCAGACAATCACAACTCGAAAATATCACCATTGCATCATATTCAGCCCATAATTTCTTCAATTTCGTAAAATAAACTGAAACAATATCAATCCCCTGTGCAATCGTAGCAATTTCCCTATGTAATTGGTAGATTCTCATACGATTGACCTTGTCAAATCGTTCCTGCAGATCCTCCCAAACAAGTGACGCATCAGACGCGTAGACGATACCACTGAAGAGATTAGGAGCTGCAGTGTTCATGAGCCAAGAGAGAACGATTGCATTACAGGTATCCCATTGATCATGATACTTAGTTTCGAAACTCGCCTTCTTACAGGTTCCTGTCACAAAACCTAACTTCCGCTTCGCTTGCAAAGCAATTCGCATGGATCTCTGCCGTAATCCGTAATTCTCCGACCCTGCCAACTTAACAGGACAAAGTATAGATCCTGGAGTATCCGATGGATGCATATAGAAAGGATGTGTGTAAGGAATAACGAGTTATGTCGTCGCCATTGATGTGGATGCAATTCCTTGCACTGATACCATGTTAAGTCCTCCAATGGAGGTTCAGAGATTCTGAGCCTAAGAGAAAGAGATCAATAATGGAAATAAAATGTGTATTGTATTCAATGAATCTCAATTGAGCATTTTACAAATATATATACATCATATACACACCTTCACGCCTACTGGATTCTAACCGACATAGTTAGTTATAACTAACTCGAATTACTAACCAACTATACTGCCACGTCAGCTAATTACTAACTAACTACTGTGTCTCCAATACCCAGGGCTCACAAGCACATCTTATCTAATTAATATAAAATAGAAGGAATTGTTCCATTATTTGTATTTAATTAATTTAAATGATAAATATATATAATGAAAAATATTTTCTGTTCATGTTTGTATTTAATATTAAATTATTTATTACTTACTTAATTTTAATTCATTTTTCCTATATAATTTTAGCCGAATTTAAAACAACAAAATATATTTTTGATTCTTTTGATTTTGAATAAAACATATGTGGAATGTATTAAAATGTCTTTTAATCGTATAATATAATCATTTCATGTGAAAAATTAGATTTAAAAACTTTCT